>JBBBVM010000472.1:1361106-2041659 GCA_037355625.1 Petunia x hybrida
CCCTCCAGTGTTTTAAACAATATTTCACCTCATGAAAAACTGTTTGGAACTGCCATCTCCTTATCTCATTTAAGGGTGTTTGGTTCCTTGTGCTTTGCTACTGTCCCCAAACCCAACAGAGATAAGCTTCAACCAAGGGCAGTCCCTTGTGTATTTCTTGGGTATCCTTTTGCCCAAAAAGGATACAAACTGTTGAACCTTGATACTAAACTCACATTTGTTTCCAGAGATGTGCTTTTCCATGAAACAGTATTTCCTTTCCACAAAGATACACCACTATTACAACCGTCCCTCTCTCCTAACTTATATTCCATGTTTCCTCATCCTGATTCACCATTACATATCCCTTCCATTTCTTCTTCTGACCCATCCACCCATTGTCCTACCTCACCTCTTTCTAATACTCTTATTCCTGATCTTCCTCTTCCTCTCAGAAAATCCACCAGATCTTCTTCCCAACCATTATATTTGAAAGACTATGTGTGTACATTGCCACCCTCCACATGTTCTAGATCTGCTTTAACTTCCATCCTCTCTCCTGCTCCTACTGTTTCTAAACCATAGACCTATCACCAAGCAACATCTATTCCTGCTTGGAAAGATGCTATGAGACAAGAATTTGCTGCTTTAGAGGCAAATAATACCTGGTCCATAGTCTCTCTTCCACTAGGTAAGAAACTCATTGGATGCAAATGGGTATACAAGGTAAAGTACAAGGATGATGGGTCTATTGAGAGATACAAGGCAAGGCTTGTAGTTAGAGGGGATACTCAAGATCATGGGGTAGACTATTCTGAGACCTTCTCCCCTGTTGTGAAGATGAATACTATCAAATGTTTGGGGTCAGTTGCTGTTAAGTTTCACTAGCCCCTTTACGAATTAGATGTTAATAATGCATTTCTGCATGATGACCTTTCTGAGGAGGTCTATATGAAGGTTCCCCCTGACTTGGTTGTTGATGTTCCCTGCACCAATCCACATACATTGGTTGCTTGCAAGCTGCAAAAGAGCCTTTATGGACTCAAGCAGGCATCTAGGCAATGGTATGGCAAGCTTGCTTAGTCCTTGCATTCTAAAGGCTACACCTCTTCTCTGAATGACTATTCTGTCTTTGTTAGACATATTGGCTCTTCTCTAGTCATCCTAGCACTTTATGTTGATGACATAATACTGGCTGGGAATGACACTTCTGAAATCAATTTCCTCAAAGCTTTCCTTGATGCTCAGTTTAAGATCAAGGACTTGGGGTTTCTTAACTATTTTCTTGGTATTGAAGTGGCCACTGTCCCTGGTGGTCTGCATTTATCTCAAAGGAAATTTATAGCTGATCTATTGGTTGAGTTTAATTGCTCTGATGTGAGTCCTGTTATGACACCTCTGGATATGACTGTGAAGTTGAAAGCTGAGCAGGGTGACTTACTGCCTCATCCTGATGTCTATAGAAGTCTAGTGGGGAAGCTCAATTTCCTTGTCCATACTAGACCTAACCTGGGCTTTGCTGTTCAGCATATGAGTCGGTTCTTGAAAACTCCCAGACTGCCTCATATGCAATCAGCTCTTCATATCCTAAGGTATCTCAAGGGGACTTCTGACTATGGATTGTTTTTCAATGCTGCTTCAGACTTTTCTATCTCAGCTTATTCTGACAGTGACTGGGCTACTTGCCCTGACACAAGGAGGTTAGTTACTGGTTTTTTTTATGTTTCTTGGTGGTTCTCCCATTGCATGGAAGGCTAAAAAGCAGCATGTGGTTTCTCTTTCATCTGCTGAGGCAGAATACAGGGCCCTCAGTAAAGTTGTGGCTGAATGTGTCTGGTTGATTCGTTTGCTTGGTGATTTCTCCATTTGGGTCTAACTCCTATCCATGTCTATTGTGATAGCCAGGCTGCCCTCCTCATTGCTCGCAATCCTGTGTTTCATGAGCGTACCAACACACATCGAGGTCGATTGCCACTTTGTGCGAGGTAAGCTCATTGATGGCTTGGTGCACCTGTTCCATGTTCCTACTCATGACCAACTTGCAGATATGATGACCAAGCCTTTGGGTGGTGCTCTACATCAAGAGTTTCTGCCCAAGTTGGGTGTTCAACCACCCTCCAACTTGAAAGGGGGTGTTGGAGTACAAGATGTATATCATGCTAAAGTACCTGATTGAGCCATTTCTTGTAAACAATGTTACTTTTGTAATTAGCTTGTAACTAGTTGATAGTTTGATTATTTTGTAAATACTCATATTTAGTTTTGCTAGTTTTAGTTTTAATACTCAGCCCACTATTTTGGTTGTATACTTGGGACATGTATAAATACTGGAGGCCCAGTCTTCTAATTGAGCAATTTATTTTTTCTCCAGATATTCCTGAAAATGTTCTCTCTTCTCTCTCTAAGTACGAACTCTAATTCTAGACTTCATTCCATCTTGATTCGATCTTTGACAACTTAACACATCTTACCAATAGAAATTTTGAACTCAATCCACAAAAATCTAATATGCTTTGTACCAATCACTGCTTTCTAATTACAAGTTAGTAAACTAACAAGTTCAGATAATAATTGGAATAGAAAGCACGATAGTTTAAACTCTGAAAAATTATACTGGTGGTTATCTATGTTTGGCTTAATTACATAAAAATCACTTATCTTTTTTTTTTTTTTACTTACAATTATCTAAAACTCTCTGGTTCACTCAAAAGTCATTATCGTCCAATTTTTTAAAAGCCTCCCCAAGGTAGGAAAGAATAATTTTTGAATGAACCGGAACATTATAACAAAAAAGTATAGATAATTATATAATGATGCTAAGCTTGGATAACTACGGATAAACTTTTCTTTTTTACACTCTCATAGCAATCACGTTATCAATATTCATTCACCATTTAGTAGCCCATTGGTGAACTAGAAAGCCTTGGGCTAAGTTAATCGATGTTACTAATAATCATCTCTAAGCAAAATTAGGAGAACGTGTTTCTCTGAAATTTGCTTCGGTATCCAAATATGTGGAGATGTATGTCAACATGACTAGTAAAGTAAATAGGCATGGTCCCAAGGCTGGTATTTGGAGTTCATGAGGCATTTCAGAGAGCAGGCTTTTCTCTTATTGTGAAAGCATTTCAGAGTCCCTAGCTTCATCATTGCACAAGTTTATTGTGAAAGCTACTTTGGCTTCTTTTTGAATTAGATAGCATAGTTGAGCTCATTTCTCATAGTCCCCATAAGAGGTCAGTTTCCATCATCGCACTACGCTACTAGATAATGATTCTATGTTGCTCATACAAACAATAGGCGTTAATGCTGATCTTGTGCCATAAAAACTATCGGCTATATGAATCGTACGCTACAGGTAAAAACCAAAGTTAAAAAAGGTATAACGATACTAACAATTAACTAGTCACTCTTTCCTAGATAAAGGAAAAGGAAAAAAGAAAAATTGACCTTAAAGTGCAAGAACAATTCAGAAACATAAGTGTGATAAATTAAGTCGCACTTTCTTGACGAGTTACAATTCTTTTTGGTTTGATCCAATTTTCATACGTGTTTTAATATTTTTGTGCACTCCTAAAAAACGACATTTGATAGCCTTAATCATAAGAGTATTTGTTTAAATTTTTAGACGTCTCACTTAATTTACTTTCACTAATTAATGTTATAAGGGTGAATTTAAAAAGAAATAACATAACAAAATCCCTTTTGTTTTTCTTTTTCTCCTTTTCAAACCGTCAAATATTTTGAAACAATTCATATCGGCAAAATGACCAACATTTGGGATTATGGGGAGTAATTGTCTGTTTATTCTCTTTGTAGAGTGACTCACAATGGGAAAATTTCATCTTGAGTACATATCAAAACTATTGATAAAATGGCAAGTTGGATCCGCGAATTCAACCATGTACCTGAGCCAAACAAACATAAAATTTACCCCCAATTAATGTAACATAAACAGCTTTTATGATGAAACTTTTCTTATTTTAAGGAAAGCTTTTGCAATCAAAGTGGTATCGACTTTTCCATTGGACAATGGAAGCCTCTTCTTCCAGCAACTATTGCTTCTGTAAATAGCAACAGCACAAAAACAATCTTCCAAACAAGCCTTCTTGCATTCTTCTTCAGTAGAAGGATAAATCCTCTCAAAATCTGAAAATGGCCAATCAACATCAGTAACCACATCAAAATCATATAATTCTTCAGGAGACCTCTGTCCAATATCATCACAACTTGGGACAAATTTCGGTTTGCAGCTCCCATACTTATCGTTCGGATTGAGTAATGAATACCCTTTAGGACATTCACAGTATGGTCTTTGATTTTCACCAAGATGACACACATTGTTGTACCCACAAGTTCCACTTCCTTTTTGTACAAGAATTGCTATACATATGTTATCAGGCACAGACCAAAGACTAGTCCAACTTTGGTTCCCCGTAGAACTTTTCGGACGATAATAATGAGTTAAAACACCATCAAAATCGAGAGACAACCTGTGATAATTTTCTGAAACTGAAGGGACATTAGGAGGAGTCAGGACAAGTCTTTGATTGTTTCTTTTTAATATATAAACTGAACCTAATTCGTCAAATACCAATCGATAACCTGAATTGGCTGCATTTCCAGGATCAGAAGTATCACTGTTGTAATATTCCGCATCATATTCTAAATTGGTTGGCTTGGATTGAGTAACAAGCACTAAATTCCCATTACTCATCATACGAAGATAAAACCTACCAGGAAAGAATAAAGACTCTGATTTTCGAGAAATCAACTGGTTCCCAATCTCTAGCATTTGAGTAGGCAATAATGTATCAGTTGGATATCTGAAACTTTCCCATAAAGTTGAAGAATCAGTTCCCACAAGAACAAAGTTTCCTGTATTATTCATCACAGCATAAGCGACATTAGTTGCAAGTTGGCCAGCGCTCCAAAGTATTTTCCCCTGAGGATCCCGGAGAGTTAACCCATTATGTGCATTTAGTTCCACGATTGAGCCTCCTGGCACCGGATAACCACCATTTGCATACCAAACTATGGTGTTATCTTTTATTTTGGCGTAGTATATACATAGCAAGAACTGATTATGATCTTGAATTTGCTTGAATCCGAATGCAAAATCTTCGGATTGGGATAGCCATGGGGTGGTTTTTTCATTTGCTGTAAGAGAACTGCCCAAAGGTACAGTGGCATTATTTTGAGCTAAAGTATGCAGGGGAAGAACCAGAAGAACAAACAACACAGGATACATATTTTGGTTTGCTAGAGAAACCTAAACTGTGGTGTATAAACTGTCAATATAACTTAGACACACTAACAATGCAAACAATTTCTTATTTTCATACTACTACAGTATTATTTTTCAAGTTCTCCCTTGACAACCTTAGTCGAACATTTATTTTATGACTATAATATAGACTTTTGACCTTTTGATAATTGAAATGAACGGAAAGGGGCCATATATATTTTCAAGAAAAGCTTTAATTGAGGATGAAAATGACTTGAGGAATTAGGAAAGGGTCATTTTTTCACTTCAAAGAATAAGGATCACAAGATGCATAAATGAGCATTGGACTTTTCTTCTGTCTACGTCCCACTTGGCCACTTTTGGAAAGTCATACGTGAAGAGTGAAAACTACGTAAATAGTGATACAGTCAAACGATCAATCATAAGTTATATAGCCGGAATAATTGACTTGCTAAACTTCTAGAAGATAAGAAGATTGGAGTTATTAGTCTTCCTGCCTTAAACGACGGACCATCTAATAAATATTTCTAAGAGGAAATGGTCCCATATATGTCCACTTAATTACAGTTGAAGAAAATGTTTTCGCAAAGATAAGGTACACTCCTATTACTAATAGATTGTGCTTTCTCACTCTACCAGGCAAACTTGAGTATATTTTCTATCTTGTGCCAGTAATCGTGTGCAAGAAGGTAGGTCATATCGTGGAGTATTTGCTTGGTTGGCCAGCCGTTAAAGGAAGATTAGTCAGTTAGTCATTACGGCAAATGCTTTCAATTTTGAGATTGTTTCCTAAGGTCCTTGTCCCACATTATATATATCAATTGAAGTTCAAGATTCTTTCAATACGTTCAAATGCATCTGATCTATTAATCTTAAGCCATGTGTTTATACCATTTGGCGGATCAAGGATACATAAGGGAGTAGGAGCCAGATGGAGAGGTGGCCAGCTTCATCTTCCAACTGGAGTTCCAAGTCCAACAAGCTGAATATTACAAGTTTTTCATATATGACACTTCTCACTTCATTATTTTCTTTTAATTTAGAGATTTTTAAGCTAATTGACGCATTATAACAGTTAAATTACAAAAAATACCGATATTATTGAGAAATGACACAACATAACGACATTTGTATGATTTTCATAAAACATACCATTTTATCATTTCCCCTTCTCTCTCTAATCCAAAACCTTAACTTCTCACTCGCTCTTTCTCTCCCCTCCTCCACACACCCACCCACCCACCCTCCCTCTCCGGTCGCCGCTGCTGCTATTCCTCCGGCGAAACTAGAGCAGTTGCTGTTTCCGATCTTCTCCTCTTTTTCCTTTTTTATATATATATATATATATATATATATATATATATAATATATATATATATATATATATATATATATATATATATTATATTATATTATATTATATTATATTATTCAGATCTTCTTCTCCTTTTTTTTTTGTTTTTGAATATACATATTCAGATGTTCAGATGCAGGTGTATGTATCTGTATGTTTGTGTATATACATGTAATATTTTTCAGCACACAAGTGTATGAACGTGTATATTATTGTATGAACGTGTATACCTGGGCATCTATTGTATTTTTTATATGTACTTTTGTGCGTGTGTCAATTGTATGTGTGGCATACATAAATTTGTATGTTTAATTTGTAGATCCATAGATCCTTGTATGTATGTGTGTGTCTAGTTGATGTAGGGTAAACTACGAAAAGGGAAAAGAGATAAAAATGAGACGAGACTCATACGATTGTTCAAGTAGCAATGAAGAATGATGTTTCGTTACACCCGAACGAAGGTCAAGAATCACCAACGTTATGCAACTATCCTCAAGAATCACGAGGTCCTTGCAAATAGAATGGTCAGAAAGGTTTGAGGTTCAACTTGGAATCGTCCAATTGAAATCAAGCAAAAGTTCATAGGTTTCAATAGAGAAAATTCTCTCGTGTTTTTGTATTCAAAGATAGGTAAAATGAGTTCAAGACCTAATTGAAGATTTTATAGTCTTCTACATACTTGAAATGAAAAGCCTAAAATACTCCTAAGTAGGTTTAAACAGTAGAAGCCACTTAGGGCCATAGTTGGAATTACACACCAAATAACTCATAAACTCGGATTGGCTCGCATCAGGGGTAGGCGGTCTGCGCCCGCCCCCTTCAGTCTTCAGCAGAGTAGGCGGTCCGCCTCTACAGATGGAAAGTCCGCCCACTCAAGATCCAGAGAGTGTGCATAATTCAGGCGGTCCGCCTCTTTGAGTAGGCGGTCCGCCTCTTGAGGTGCCTCAATTTGTGTCTCTTGAGTCTCTCAGTGTGGACTAGATGGTCCTCCTTCCATGGTGCTCCAATGCATGATCATCAAGGTGGTTCCGGAGCTCCCATCTTCCACGTCCAAGCCTTTCCATACCAAGTGAAGGTGAGCATCATGGATTGCCTTGGCTTGGCTTCTAGTAAAGGGTCTTGTGGGGTTTGCCCCGCATCATCCTCCCTTTCTTGAGAAGATTTCGTCCTCGAAATTAAGGCGTCATCCTACACGGCATCACCTACATTACAAGGAGCCAAGTCACTAACATTGAAAGTATTTGAACCATTGTACTCACAGGGTAAATCAATCACATAGCCATTGTTGTTGATCTTGGATAACACTTGGAACGAGCCATCTCCTCGGGGCGCCAACTTCCCCTTTCTATGGTTTGGAAATATTTCCTTCCGGAAGTGCACCAACACCCAATCTCCCTTCTTGAGTTCCACCTTCTTTCTCCCCTTGTTCTTCTTGGAGGCCACCTTTTCATAAGCTTCCTCCAAGTTCTTCTTCGCCTTAGCATGAAGTTCAATCAAAGCCGAGTTAAAAGCCTTAGCTCGGCTTTTACCTTCAAAATTAACAACCATCTCCCTTGGCAAAGGGGTAAGATCAAGTGAAATCAAAGGATTAAAACCATAAATGCACTCAAATGGAGTCATGCCAATCATTCTATGCAACGTACGGTTATATGCAAACTCCATGAGAGGTAACTTCTCCACCCAAGTCCCGGACTTGCCTTGGGTCATAGCTCTAAGAAGAGACCACAAGGTTTGGTTCACCATCTCGGTTTGACTATCCGTTTGAAGATGGTGGGACGTAGAGAACAACAATTTGGTGCCAAGGGCACCCCACAAGCACCTCCAAAAATAGCTTAGGAACTTAGTGTCCTTATCACTCACAATTGTTTGAGGCACTCCATGCAACTTTAACACATTATCAATGAACAAAGAAGCTACATATTGTGCATCACTACTCTTTTTTCAAGGAATAAAGTGAGTCATTTTAGAGAACATATCCACGACAACATAAATGCTATCATGTCCTCCCCTAGACCGTGGCAATCCCATAACGAAATCCATAGAACTATCCATCCATGGGCTAGTAGGAATAGGCAAGGTAGGATACAAGCCATATAGATTAGACTTAGACTTGGCGTGCTTGTAATCTAAACAAGCATTGCATAGCCGCTCAATATGCAAACCCATTTTAGGCCAATGAAATTGCTCCATAAGAATGACCAAAGTCTTATCTCTCCCAAAGTGACCCATCAAGCCTCCATAATGTGCTTCACGCACTAGCAATTCTCGCCAAGAAGACTTAGGGACACACTCTCTCCCATTCTTGAAAATGTAGCCATCTATCCATTGGTATTTCTCCACCCTCTTCCCACTCACTAGAGCATCATGAATGCTCTTGAAATTTGGGTCATGTTCATACAATGATTTTATACTTTCAAAACCCATAAGCCTAGAAGCAAGAGTGGTAGCAAGGGCGAACTTCCTAGAAAGTGCATCGGCTACAACATTGTCCTTTCCCTTCTTGTAATGAATTACATAGGGAAAAGACTCAATGAACTCCACCCATTTGGCATGCCTTTTGTTCAAATTCTCTTGGCCTCTAAGATGCTTGAGTGACTCATGGTCACTCTTGATCACAAATTCTCTAGGCCATAGATAGTGCTGCTAATGACCTAGAGCTCTCACAAGGGCATACAACTCCTTGTCATACGTGGAGTAATTCAAGGCTGTGGCCTTCAACTTTTCACGAAAGTAGGCAACGAGTTTCTCTTCTTGCATGAGAACACCCCCAATACCCACCCCCGAGGCATCACACTCGACCTCAAAAGCCTTCCCAAAGTCGGACAATTGTAACAATGAGGCGGTACTCAACCTACTTTTCAACTCTTGGAAAGCCTTCTCTTGAGGCTCTCCCTACACAAAGGGCTTGTCTTTCTTCACCAACTCGGTGAGTGGTGCGACAATGGTGCTAATGTCCCTAACAAAGCACCTAAAGAAACTAGCAAGGCCTGGAAGCTCCTAACATGAGAAACGGTAGTAGGGAGTATGCCAATCTCTAATGGCTTCAACTTTAGACTCATCAACCTCTACACCATTTGCACTAACAACAAAGCCCAAAAAGAAAACCTTTTCAACACAAAAGGCACACTTCTTAAAATTGGCATAGAGCTTTTCGGCTCTTAGCACTTCAAGAACTTGACTCAAGTGACCAACATGATCATCTATTGATTTTCTATATATCAAAATATCATCAAAATAGACAACCACAAATTTGTTGATAAACGGCTTCAAGACATGGTTCATCAACCTCATAAAAGTGCTAGGTGCATTGGAGAAGCCAAAAGGCATCACCAACCATTCATATAGACCAAACTTGGTTTTGAATGCGGTTTTCCACTCAGCACCCGATTTCATCCGGATTTGGTGGTAGCCGGACCTAAGGTCTATCTTAGAAAAGATACTAGAACCACTCAACTCATCAAGCATGTCATCAAGTCTAGGAATGGGATGACGATACTTTACTGTTATCTTGTTGACCACACGGCAATCAACACACATCCTCCATGTCCCGTCCTTCTTTGGCACAAGAATGACCGGTACGACACACAGACTCAAGCTTTTACGAACCAAGTCTTTGTTGAGCAACTCATCTACTTGCCTTCGCAATTCTTTTGTATCTTCGGGGTTGCTCCTATAGGCCGGCTTGTTTGGGATTTGGGACCCCGGGACAAAATCAATTTAGTGCTCAATCCCCCTCAATGGAGGAAGACCACTTGGCATCTCTTCCTGGAACATGTCCTCAAATACCTTCAAGACATTCTCAATTGCACTAGGCAAAGGGTTAGGGTTAGAAGAATAATCACAATCGGAGTTTAGAACCATACCTTTGTGCACTAGGCAAATAAGCATTTTGGTGCCATCATTACCTCTAAAGTACTCACCCGGTTGCATCATGGCACAAATGCGACCCGTAGAAGATGGTGGAGTCTCGGCCAAAGGCTTGGCCACAATAGGGGACTTAGCTTTAGCCGCTTCCCTCAACTCCCTCATGCGCTTATAGTCATCACTTACTTACTTCGGCGTCAAGGGCAAAAGCACATACTTCTTGCCCTCATGTTTGACGGTGTAAGTGTTCGCTCGGCCATCATGAAACACATGCTTGTCATATTGCCAAGGCCTACCAAATAAGAGGTGGCAAGCTTGCATTGCCACCACATCAAACATGTGCTCATATTTAGTTCCCGATCTTGAACTTAATCAAGACTTGCTTCATCACCTTCAATTCCCCACACTCACTCAACCATTGTAAATGGTAGGGGCTTGGGTGTTTAAGTGTAGGCAATTTCAATTGTGAGACAAAGATTGGCTCACCACATTCGCACAACTACCCGAGTCAATAATCATGGAGCACACTTGTCCCTTCACTCTACACCTAGCATGGAACAAGTTCTCCCTTTGCTCATCCTCCTTCTCCTCACTCACCATGGCACTTAAACTACGACGTACCACTAGAAAAATATTAAGATCATCACCCTCCACCGCTCTCTCTTCTCCCTCAACTACCTCACTCCCCTCAACAACATCACCCTCGGGTTCACTTTCCTCCCCATACACCATCCCATCATCCATAACTATCATTGTTTTTCGGGTGGGGCAATCTTTGGAAAAGTGGCCATAACCCTTGCACTTGTGGCATTGGAAAGAAGAAGGAGAAGGAGTATTTAATTGATTTTTAGAGTTACCTCCCACTTCTTTGAAGTCGCTTCTCGGGGTAGCCTTCTCAAAAGGCTTCTTCACATCTCGACTCCCACTTGCACCGCTTGTGTTTGGGCTCTTCCATTCTTTGGGTCGAGTCATTAGAGTAGAAGTAGTACTCCTAAAGCAATGAGCTTTCTCTTCCTTGAGCCACTTTTCGGCTTCAACCGTAGCATCACAAATATCTTGAAGAGAATGAAAGATGTGTAGCCTCAATTGAAAAGCAATCTCCCGGCTCAAACCATTCTTGAAACTGATGATAGCTTGCTCTTCATCTTCGATTTCCATGTCAAGGGTCATTTGGTTCTTTTCAAATTCGTTGAAATACTCATCAACGGACTTGTAGCCTTGTTTCAACTCATAAAGCCTCTTGAGTTGTTCTTGCCTATACTTGGGTGTCAGATATTTGGTGCTCATCACCTCTTTCAATTCCTCCCAAGTAATGTTCATTCGCATCCCAACTCTTCTTCTTGACCTCTTGACAGATTCCCACCTAGTGGAAGCATATGACTCAAATAAAGCAATGACATAAGTGGCTTTCTTCTCCTCGGACATATCATTTGTGTCAAACACCTGCTCCAATTGAACCTTCCACTCTAAGAACTTTTCCGGATCACTAGTCCTTTTTTTTTTTTTAAATCATAACTGCCTCAATGTATTAATCATGAAGAGCATGATGAGGAGTAGACCTGGCCTCTCTTGAAACATTACATTAAGTGCAGACAAAAAATAGGAGGGAACTATGCCTCCATCTAACTAACTTAACTAACAAAAAAATGGACTTTCTAAATCTGCTTCTAAAATTAGGCAGTTGCCATTTGTCCAAGAAGAACAGATTTTTACAACAGGATGGGAGATCATTTATATTACTAAACTGTCTAGGATCTTGAATTGAGGTAGCAAACTTTGCCAAGCTATCTGCAACCATATTTGCTTCTCTATAGTAGTGTGTTACTTGGGCTCCAGTATTCCTTATCCTTCTATAAACATAACCATGATCATTTTGAGTTTCATGTTTTCTGATCCTTCCTTAGTGATCATGTTAGCAATTACTAATGAATCAATTTCCAGAACAAAATTCTGTAGCCCAAGACTCTCACATATCATCAAACCTTGCTGAGCTGCTCTAATCTCTGAGAAATTGTTACTTACACACGCTTCTGGTCTTGCAAAGGATAAAACCAATTGCCCTTGATTGTCTCTTATTATACCTCCTATTCCGGCTAGATTCTTCTTCTCCATAAAGCTTCCATCTGTATTCAATTTGTAATTCTGCATTGGCAACTCCCACTTGACCATTTTACACATCTTCACATGCCTCGTCAGTTGATCTTTGCTTGCCATTCTTTTCCATGTGTTTTCCTTCTCCAGATCTGGAAATTTTATATTTATAGCAGCCTGTATGTTTCTTTCAATGCTGAACTTCATCTTACCTAACTGGATAGAATTTTGTTCTCCATACCTACAAGCACATCTGTTTTTCCATATCTCCCACATAATACACACTGGAGTGACACTCATTACCAGCTTATGCACACTGTTTCTTGTTCTGTAATCCCACCATTTAAGAAGCATGTTATTAAAAGGTGTTTGACGCCATTCAATTCCAAATACAGCACCATAGTAAGACCACAGTTTCCCTGCTACCTCACTTTCTTAAAAAACATGTTGAATGTCTCTTCTTTTGCCTCTGCAGCAACTGCATCTTGATACTATGTTGAAACCCCTCTTGTTGATCACATCATCAAAGGGTAACCTATTCTTCAGAGCTCTCCATGCTAGAAAGAACATTTTGAAAGGTATTGCCTTGTTCCATACTCTTTGCAATATTCTTGATTTCCGCCTCTTCGTTCTTGTAATCTACCATGCCTGATAGTTCTGAAAGTTGCCTTTTTGAGAGGCTTCCCACACTGCATAGTCTTGATTGTCTTGATCTCCAATATGAAGTTTCCCTATTTGATGAGCTGTCTTTATCCCAACTTTCTGCACCAGCTTCTCTATATCCCAGCATTCATTGCTGATGAATTGGTTTACCTCCACTTCATGAGATTTTGGCCCTGGATCATGATCATTTGCCAAGGCACCCATTCCAGTCCAGTTGTCCTACCAAAAATTAATTTTCCCATTGTATACTCTCTATGTGATATACTTCTCAGCCTTCTCTCTTATGTCCGGCATCTTCCTCCAAGAGTGGGATGACTTTGCATTCTTCTTCCTAGCTACTGGATGTGATCTCATACAATATTTTTCCTTCAAAAAGTTTGACCACAGAGTCTTGCTTGTTCTGAAGTTCCACCACCTTTTTATGGCAAAGGTGTCTGCAACATCTTCCAGTCTCCTTATTCCTATCCCACCTTCATCTTGAGGAAAACACATAGAGTTCCATGAACACCATTGGTGCTTGTTTTCCTCCATATTAGATCCCAAAAAAAATCTTGCATAGTGACTCTCTATTGCCTTATATGTTCCTTTTGGAGGGTTCATAACCAGCAGTGTATATACAGGAATTGCCATCAGCACGTGTTTGATAAGAATGTTTCTTCCCCCAAATGAAAGTTGTTTCCCTTGCCAACCATTTAGCCTGCCAATCACCTTGGCCACCATAGGATCAAAGTACACCATCTTCTTCCTTCCAACAAAAATAGGACATCCCAGATATGTGAAAGTAAACTATTTCTCCATTAATCCCGTGTTCTCTCTCATCCTGTTGATTCTTGAGGGTGCAGTATTAGGTTCAATTAGAAAGAAGCTTTTCTGCATATTCACTTTTTATCCTGACACTCTCTCATATCTTCTAATCTGCTTCATTACAAGCCTGATGGACTTGTTGTTTCCAGCAGAGAAAATGTCCAAGTCATCTGCATAAGCAAGATGTATAACAATGGGTCCACTTAGTTGCATTGAAAAGGAGGGGGTGAAATTATTGTTTTCTACTAGCATCTTCAGTAGTTTAGACATAACTTCAGCTCCTAAGATGAATAGTGCAGGGGAAAGAGGGTCCCCCTGCTTGAGGCCCTGAGAAGATGAGGAAAAACCTTGCCTGGTGCCATTTATTATTATTGAGTACCATGCATTGGATACAAATCTCCAAATGATGTTTATCAATATCTCTGAGAAGCCAAAACTTCTAAGCACCATATTTAGAAAATTCCATGAGACTCTATCATATGTTTTCTCCATGTCCAGCTTGATGATCATGTTTCCTCCAATGTTCTTCTGTCCTATACCTTGAACAATTTTCTATGCCATCAGAACATTCTCTGAGATGGATCTTCCTTTGATGAACCCTGATTGATTCTCAGAAATAAGGGAAGGCAAGATTGGGTTGATTCTTCTGGCAATAATCTTGGATATCACTTTACATGAAAAATTGCTTAAACTTATTGGTCTTAACTCTGAAAGGTAGATGGGGATTCCACCTTAGGAATTAACACCAGACAAGAATGTGTAAAGAACTTAGACAGCTCAGCTCCATTAAAAAAGGCCTGCACAAATGCTATGACATCCTTCTTTATTAGCTCCCAACATTTCTGATAAAAAGTGCCATTGAAACCATCTGGTCCTTCAGAACTGTGGCACTCATGCTGAAGATATCTTCTTTCACCTCTTCTTCTAGAGGTATAAAGGATATAAAGACATTATCTTCATCTGATATGGCTCTGGGAATTAGCTCAGGGATCCTGGATAGACTGGCTTGCACTTGTTTCAGATTAAACAACTTCTTGAAATGTCTGACTGCTGCTTTGGATATTTTGTCTTGGCCCTGCACCCATTTATTCTTGTGATTCTTGATTCCTCCTCTTGTCCCTTATAACATTGTTGAAGTAGTTGGTATTCTGATCTCCTTCCTCAAACCATCTGATTTGCGATTTTTGAATGAGCATTTTCCTCAAACCATCTGATTTGCGATTTTTGAATGAGCATTGAGTGTTTCTTGGCCAGCCACTTGATATATTCTGCATGTGCTTTATTTGCTTTTCCTCTACTTGATTCACTGTTTTCATGCACATCTGCATCCTCCATGATTGGGTTATCTCTTCCCATTCCTTTACTTTTTTGTTCACATCACCAATTTCATCCCTAGCCACTGGCTTAGTCTAGCGTCTAGCAGTTTTAGTTTCTGATGAAGGATCCACATTAGATTTCCTTTTATTTCTTGCTCCCACACTTCTTTCACAATTTCTTGAAATCCAAGTTCCTCTACCCAAAAATTTAAAAACTTGAAATATCTGAGGGACATTCTGATTGTCCAGGCTCTTGATCAGAAGGGGTCTATGATTAGACCCAGTTCTGAATAAATGCCTAACAATTACATTATGAAAAACCTGACACCATTGATCATTATACAAAAACCTATCAAGCCTCTTCCAAATCCTCTTCTCTGGCCTTCTATTGTTGCACCATGTAAACTTGGGGATTTTTCTCTGTACTCTTGTCAAGCCTATAAGGTCTTCCTCCTTACTTCTCATCCGGGGTTATGATAGTGTTAAAATCTCCACCCACACACCATGGTTCATGTATTGAAACTTTCAACCTTTCTAATGATTCCCATAACTCTTTCCTTTCTACTACTGTTGTTTTAGCATAAATGGAAGTAATAGTGACCGTTTGTGAACTGTTACCTCTCCTTATTTGGATGGATATTTGTTGCTCCTCATTGGAAATTACGTTTGCCAGAAAATTTATAGATCGGAAACACCATATCTTCCCATTTTCATTAGACATACAATGCTGAAATCCTAAAAATTTCATATAGCCATCAATTTTCCTCTTGTCAACAAAGGGCTCCATTATTGCTACAAACTCATTCTTATTCATTTGTATAAGTTCTTTTAATCTATGTATTACCTTCTTAGACCTGACCCCCATAATATCCCAAAATATAGCACTAATCATGGAAAACTAGGGAGTTTGTCTTTTTGTACCTCCTTTCCCTTGGTTCAGGAGCTGTTTTGTTTCTTTGTTTGTTTCTTGGATTTCTTTGTTTGGGTCTTCCTCTCCTTGCTAGTGACAAGCCTTCCTTGTCTATCAGCTTCCTCTGCATCATCATATCTTCATCATCATGTTCATCCCCTGAGTTGCTCCCAGGTGCAAATGCTCTTATTAGACTATTTGCTACCTCTTCTTCCTCTCTTTGTTTCTCAGCTGCCTGAAAGGCTTGGGATGCATCATTGCCTAGGCAGCTGAAATCGACTACCAGTTGTACTCCTTTTTTATTTCTAACCTCTGTATTTAAGCTGGATATCATTGTTCCTTCCTTGCTATATCTGTTGTGCACATTATTTTGCTCTGGTCGACTTGATCCTGCTTCATTTTTTCCTTGAACTGGACCAATCGATTCATTGCTTTCCTCATTCTTCTCCTGATCCTTTTCTTCTTGCCCTACTATCTTAGAGTTCCTTTGTTCCACCATATCTTCCGTTGGCTCTTGCTGTTCTTTGTCTTTCTTCCTCTTAGATGCTGTAGCACTCCTGAAAATCACTTTGTTCTTCTTTTTTGGTGTTTTCTATTTTTTCTTTTTCTTCATTTTCTTCTTTGCATTTTCCTTTCTTTCCAAGTTGGGGGCTGGTTGCTGAACTTCAATTACAGCTTACTCCTCACTTTCTGCCTGATTCACTGGTTCAACCTCTTCTCTTAGCTCACCTTCTTCCATTTGATTCTCATCTTGATCCATCTGTTCAACTTCATTCTGCTCTTTTGCTTCTATCTTCTTGCTTCCCAAGTTATTATTCTTAGTCCTAATGTTGCTTACATTTTCCTCCTGTTTTGCATCTATCCACCTTCTTCTTATATTAATCTGCAATTAGCTATAGAATGACCTAGCTTCCTACAGTGGTTGTAGTATTTAGATACTCATTCGCATTCAATCTTTTGTCCAAAACCTTTCATGGATGATAGTTCATCCTCCCTGCCAACCCAGATCAAAGTAGGCAAAGGTTTAAGAAGATCTATCTCCACCCTTACCTTGGCCATACTTGGTCTGGTTCTAGCTTTGGTTGCTGCATCTAGCTCCAATGGAGTTCCTATCGCACTCGTAATTTGCTGGATGTAGCTCCAAGAATGCATATGGTAAGGTAGTCTAGGAAACAACACCCATACAGGCACTATGGGGAGATCTTCCTCTGGCTTAAAGTCAGGGGTCCATTTCTGGAACCACATCTGCAAACCATCTATCTCGATTACCCTTTGGAACCAAACCGAGTTATAATCATCGTCGTTATTGAATCTATGAAGACGTTAAAATTATCATAAACTCCAATCTTCACAGATCCTTTTAAAGGAAACTTTTCTGCAAATTTTGACCTAATCTTCTCAATTTGTGTCCTACTCTTCAAAAATCTACCCACTATCGTTCTTCTACATTGTTGTGCCATGACCCCGTACTAGCCATTTGTTTTGAAGATGAGTGCTGGTATTTCATTATGTGTTGTCTTCTTAGCTATTATTGGTTCAGGTTCTTGTTTCTTTACTGTGGACATATTTTGAGTATTACTTGTTGTTGCAGCATATGTTTTCTTCCCTCCTAAATCTTCTGTTGAGTTATTCTCCATAGCTTGGATTGGGTTTTAAGCTACCGTACACGCCATTTGGTGGCCGTCCGGTGGCTCCATGTGGTGGAGTGTGATTTTTGAGTTGGGAGTGAGGTTTCTATTTTGGGGAAATAGGTGGGCGCGTGGATAGGCGCATTAATTTTTTTTCTCAATCGTTACGTCCACTAGTCCCTTTGAAAGGCGGGATAGTGATCTTCACACTATTTAGGTTGTCACGACCTCCACGGTTTGGCTCCGATTGGCCCCCATAGTAGTCATCAACATCCTCATATTCTCGTCCCAAGTTCCTCCCCACAAAAGCCCTTGGAGGTCCTCGACCTTGCCCCCGACCTCCATCCACACCTCGGCCTCCATTCATCGCCCACCTATGTGGATAGGGAGAATCAAAATGATCATAGTTGTCACCAAGTCCGGGACCCTCCCCTTATTGAGCTTCATCAACTTGCTCAAGGGGTGCAACATTTCTTCGGGGCCTCATGAGTGGAACATCATCTTGCTGATTGCCCAAGGATTGGGGATTGCCCAACAATCTTTCTCGAGAAAGAGCTTCATCTCTCAACTGTTGTCGATGAACTAGCTCCGCATATTGATCCGGTTTCATGATTGAGTCGTCACGTGTGCCTTCTCCGGCATCTTTATTGACACTCGGGGTCCTTTCCTTTTCAAGAACTTCCATTTTGAGATTTAAAGCCTTCTCCTCGGCCAATAAATTAGCCAAGACGTCGGTTGGAACCTTAATGGTATTCTTTGCTTTCTCGTCCGCCATGTACCTACAAGCAACCAAAAAACAAGAAAAGAGATTACAGTAAAAGTCCTCACGCACTCCCTCACTTTTGATTGTCGCTGGGTTCACTCAAGTTTGTGGTAGGTTCACTCTTGCTTGATTCCAAAAGTCTTCCTCGGAGTTGAACAACCTCCTCAACGACCAAACAATTCAATAAGTTTCCAATGCTCTTCGGGAAGAGTGGAATTAATGGGACTCTATGGACGTTAGGCCTTTTAAGTGAGCACTTGAGCCAAAGAAATGGTACGAGTCTTCTTGGAATTTTCAACCACCAACACGCACGAATATCCTAAGCGCTCAATGAATTATTACTAGTTGAGTAGGAGAATTACTCTCAAAGTACTAACCGGAAGTAACGGAAACAAACAGAACACGAAAACCTACGAAATTACTACCCGGACACCCCTTCCAGGAGTGGGCGGTCTGCCTAGGCACAGTGGCGGTCCGCCTACAAAAGTTCAGAGAGTTCCACAATTTTTGGGCGGTCCGCTTATAGGAGTGGGCGGTCCGCCTACTGGGTTTCATAGCACAGCTTCAACTACGTGTTCTTGGTTTTTGGCACCCAATTTTCCAAGGTTTCAAGGTATTTTCCCAATTCAAAGGTTCCCAATGTGTATTCAACTACTATAAGCAAACCCAATGGTTTATAACAACAATCAACCAACACAAATCCGAATCAAAAAATTTTGGAACAAATTCTAGGGTTTTCAACTTCTGAAGATTTGATTTTCGATTCACAACCTTAAAGTGTATTTTGTGGGTACCCAATCAACGAGAATGTGGTAACAAACAATCCCCGATAATAATTATCAAAGAAAACATCATAACCAAGAACATCTAGTGATTTTTTGTGATTTGTTTTTGAATTTTTTTCTTCTTTTTCAATTTAACAAGAACAAGAACATGAAAAACAACAAGAAACAAAGATAACAAGCACGAAGAGTAGGACGAGGATTCGTAGGAATGTAACCCTAGCCTCGCTCTGATATCAACTGATGTAGGGTAAACTACGAAAGCGGAAAAGAGATAAAAATGAGACGAGACTCACACGATTGTTCAAGTAGCAATGAAGAATGATATTTCGTTATACCCCGAACGAAGGTCAAGAATCACCAACGTTACGCAACTATCCTCAAGAATCACGAGGTCCTTGCAAATAGAATGATCGGAAAGGTTTGAGGTTCAACTTGGAATCGTCCAATTGAAATCAAGCCAAAGTTCATAGGTTTCAATAGAGAGAATTCTCTTGTGTAAATGAGTCCAAGACCTAATTGAAGACTTTATAGTCTTCTACATACTTGAAATGAAAAGCCTAAAATACCCCTAAGTGGGTTTAAACAATAGAAGCCACTAAAGGCCATAGTTGGAATTACACACAAAATAACTCAAAAACTCGGATTGGCTCGCATCAGGGGAAGGCAGTCCGCCCAACCCCTCTAGGCGCCCGCCCCCTTCAGTCTTCAACAGAGTAGGCGGTCCACCTCTGCAGATGGGCGGTCCGCCCACTCAAGAGCCAGAGAGTGTGCATAATTCAGGCGGTCCGCCTCTTTGAGTAGGCGGTCCGCCTCTTCCTGAAGCCTCTTGAGGCGCCTCAATTTGTGTCTCTTGAGCCTCTCCATGTGGCCTAGATTGTCCTTCTTCCATGGTGCTCCAATGCATGATCTTCAAGGTGGTTCCGGAGCTCCTATCTTCCACGTCCAAGCCTTTCCATACCAAGTGAAGGTGAGCATCATGGATTGCCTTGGCTTGGCTTCTAGTAAAGGGTCTTGTGGTGGTTTTTCCCGCATTACTAGTGTATGTAAAATATTTTTTTTTGTGTATTTACGTGTATTTTTTGTTTATATGTATGTTGCAAGTGTATTTTCAAAGAGAAATCAATGTTTATATGTGTATTTCATTTTTTAGATTCAAAAAACCAAAAAATAAAATCTGGTGGGTGGCCGGCTGCGGCGGTCGGTGGTGACTAGGTGTCGCCGCCGCCTGGGGGGTAGCAGTGGGAGGGAGCAGTAGGAAGAAGGAGGAACCCTAATTTGTTAGTTTTGTTGGTTTTGTATATAATGTGTAAAAAAATTTGTTATTTTTGTAAAGTAGAATAATGTTATTATTATTTATAATTTTGGTGTTAGGGTTGTATATATTTGTAATTAGCCCTTTAATTTATTTGAAGGCATAGTTATTGCTCTAGAATCAACAATAGTTATTGAGTTACTATGAAAAAAAAAATTATAATTTCGAAATGGCTTACACACCTCTTGCCCCTAAGGTCCTGTTTGGAAATCCACGAAGGAATTGAGAATTCGGTGTAATTACATGACAACTTTTTATTTTTTATTTTTTATTTTTTACTTTAACTTCTTTCTTTTAAATTTATTTTTAATTTCTTTTCTTTTAAATTTATTTTTATTTTCTATTATTTTTATTTTTTATTTCTTACTCCCTTCGTCCCAATTTATGTGGCACCATTTGACCCGACACGGAGTTTAAGAAAATAGAGGTTGACCTTGTAAAGTATCAATTTTGCCCTTGAAAAAGTAAGAGAGAGAAGATTTGAGTAATAAAAAAGTTGTTAGTAGGTTTAAAAGTATGTAGGGTCCAAAAAGGGTAAAATAGAGATGATGCATTAAATAGTTGCCAAATAAAGAAAGGTGCCACTTATTTTGGGGCAAACAAAAAAGGAAATGGTGCCACATAAATTGGGACGGAGGGAGTACTTTTTATTTTTAGTTGTCTTTATTTTAAATATATTTTTTATATTATTTATTTTTCATTTTCTTTCTTCTCATTTTCCAACTTCTACTTTTTATGATTCCATGTAATTGTTCGTAATATTTTTATTTCTTATTTATATTTTTTGTTTAGTATAACTGTGTTATTAGAGTTTTGTAGCCACACCTTCTAATATTAGAAAAAATGAGTTGTGAACAAACGTGAAATATAACGAGTAATGTCATTAAAATATAATTTAGTTGTTGGATGAGGTGTAGACTTATATTTTTCTTTTCTTTTGATTATATTCAATTAAGTTATGTTAGAACTTATTTTTGTTTTGGTTGGAATTTGACATAAGTATTATTTTTTTAATAAAAATTAGATTTTTTGAACTTACCTTATATTTTTTCATGGTTTCAATTTATTTGTTTTAGCACCATTGACTTGTTATTTCACATTGCATGATGTTCATTTTTCAATTATACTTATAGAGTTTTTTTTTTTTTTTTGTCAAATATGTGAATAATGTTATGGAATTATACTTATAAATATTAAATTTTTTTACAAATACGTCCATTATATTCTTACAAAATGTATGCTTTTAATTTTTATAATTAAATAAAATAAATATTAGTATTATGAAAAATATATATCAATTATTTTTTATGATATTAGTTTCATATATATGATTATTAATTAATATTTTCAAGAAACAATATGTATCTTAAATATCTAATTTAATATTTATCATTTTTTAAAGGCACATATTTGTCAAATTTTTATTTTTATTTTTTTACAATTAATTTTTAAAATATCAGTGTAATTACACGTGTGCAACCAAATAGTACACTAGTAATTAGATGTGATTATACTATGACAAACAAATATGCCATCATAATTATTATACCGCGTAATTACTAGGCTATGAAATTATTACCCTAGTAATTACACCAATTTCAATTACCAGGTGACTTTCCGAACAAACCCTAAGGAAATGATTGGTAACAGATATACTATTCGAGGGAGACAAAGATCCCTAATAAATAAGGGGAAGAGATAACTATAATTAGGCAATCCGATGCACAAAGTATCCCGCGATCTTGCAGAATTCGGGGAAGGGCCGCACCCCAAGGAGTATGATGTACGTAGTCTAACCTAATGTAAGCATTAATTGTTGTTTTTACGGCTTGAATCCGTGACCTATAGGTCACACAAAGACAACATAACTTTACCTGCCTTACTATAATTAAAAGGCAACAAAACTTATCTAACATGTGTATAACTTAGATTGTTCTTAGCTCTTTTATCTAAATTAGTTTTCTCAATATAGTTGAGATTCTGAGAAGGGTTTCGTGACATTTAGTGGTTCATGTTGACTCCGAAACTACCCGTGCCAGAGTTTTTTAGAACTTGACTGTTTAATGTTTTTAGTTTGAATACCTTTTTTTTTTTTTTTTTTTTTTTTAACTAAAAAGCACATTATTATTCACAACAATTACAGCATGGAGGGGGATATATCCTAACCTCCTGTTTCCCACATATTACAAAAAAATTCTACTTAGAAAGGAGAATATCCTTCCATTTAAAGAGATTGGCAGTAGCCTTCTAATTGAGTGAAGCAAGTAGGATCACTATTAAATGTCTGAAGTTACAATCCCATTAAAGACGTGGGAGTGCGCTTCTTAAGGAGTTGGAGCAGTTTGGTCATGGTGGGTCAAAGTGCCATCCAGAATGTTTTGCAATTTTCTTCCTGAAGGAGTGAATTCCCATTTTGTCCATTCTAGCAGCACCTCTAGCCTCTTTTGGCAAATCTTTTTCATGGAAGAAAATGACTTCTTGTTCAAGAGTGGTAGCATGCTTTGCTAGAGCATCGGCAACCATGTTACCTTCTCTGTAGCAGTGTGAGACATGTATTCTCCTCTCTCTGATTTTCTTTTGTATCTTCTCTAGTTCATTCTGAACATTCCAAGGTGGTTTAACCACTCCTTGTATCATTTGAACTACCAGAAGGGAATCTAGTTGAATGTAGAAATCTGAGAAGTCCTGCTCACAACACCAATTAATCCCTCTTAGCAGCGCAAGAGTTTCACTAGCATTGTTAGTTGAGAAATGGAGTGGGCTTGCATAAGCCATAATCATGTCCCCATTTCTTCTCCTAACAATTCCACCCGCTCCTGCTTTTCTTGCATTTAACATAGTACTCCCATCAGTGTTTAGCATGAGAGAGTTGATTGGTGGCCTGTTCCATTGGACTATTGTGCTGATAATTTTGTGTTTATAATGAAGAGCAATTTCACAGACAACATTCCAATTCCAATTGCTTTCCATCTTGCTGAACCTTTGTCCGATTGAGACCTTTGTTTGAAAGAGAATCTGATGGCAAATCCTTGCAATTGTGATGGACTTCTGATCGTATTTTTTTCCACACCTAGCTTTCCATAATTCCCAGCAAACTATAGAAGGCGTGATTTGAAGGATCATTTTATGCACTTCATTGTTTGGTTTCCTACTCCACCAAAGGTTCAGGATGTTAGCAATGTTGAAGCCCCTACAGTCAATCCCAAGTGGCCCCGAGATCATCCTCCAAGTGTTGATAGCAACTTCACCTTGAGCAAAGATATGATCAATGGTTTCCTCTTTGGCATCTCTGCAGCAGGTACATCTGGACTCTATTTGGATGCCAAATCTCAGTAACACTTCATCCACAGGAAGTTTTTTCTTTAGAATTCTCCACATGAGAAAGGATATTTTAAATGGAACCTCTTTACACCAAAGCATTGAGAACTGAGGTGAAACAATTTTTTTTTTGTCTCAGAGAATTGAATGCAGTAGCACATGAGAAATTTCCATCAGAGCTGAGGCACCAGATTGGTTTGTCTCTTTTGGTCTCTTCTCCGATGTACACTTTCATAATTTCAGAGAGAATATTGTCTGGGATAGTCTCTGAAAGATATGAAGTGTTCCAATTACCTCTATGTATGAACTCCTTCACTTTAATGTTGCTCGGTTTAGATGAGTGTTGCACCTGTTGAAATAGAGGACCTAGGATGATCCACTTGTCCCACCAAAACAGAATGTTCCCCTCGCCTAGCTTCCATTGGATGTGGTTTTCTATCTTGTCTCTAGTGTCCAAAAGATTCTTCCAGCTTGTAGAGTCTTTTGGGTTTTTGACTTTGGAGATTGCATTAGACCTTGGACAGTATTTAGCATCAAGAAACTTGGCCCAGAGATTCTTTTCACTTCTGAATCTCCACCATCTTTTTGCTGAAAAGGCGTCACAAATATCTTGTAACTTCTTGAAACCAGCACCACCCTCTCCATAGGGATAACACATCTTATCCCAAGAGCTCCAATGGTACTTGTTCATGTTTTCTCTTTTTCCCCAAAAGAAGTTAGAGAAGTACATTTCAATTTGTTTGATAACTGTTTTAGGAGGAACTAAAGCAGCCATCAAATGTAATATCTGGGATTGTAGAATGTGTTTAATAATTATTGCTCTTCCCCCTATGGACAGCAAATTACCTTGCCATCCACCTGCCTTGTTTAGCACCTTTGTTGCCATTCCAGTGAAGTATTCAATCTTCTTTCTGCCAGAGTAAATGGGACAACCAAGATATGTAAATGGAAATACTGCATGTTTATACCCGGTCCACTTTTCCAGCTTCTTGTTCCTCCTTTTATTTGGACCTCCATGTGTGTAAAAGTTGGTTTTCTCTTTGTTGACTTCCTGGCCTGATGCTTTCTGATATTTTTTTAGGACCTTCATTACCATCTTCACCGACTTCTTGTTCCCAGACATGAATAAAATTAAATCATCAGCATAACCTAAATGATTAATTTGAGGACCGTTCTGATTCATGTTGAAGCCAATGTAGTTGGTTCTATTGTGGAGATGATTAAGGGCCTTGGACAGTGCTTCTGCTGCTAGAATAAAGAGGGCAGGTGAGAGGGGATCGCCTTGTTTTAACCCCCTAGATGATGAGAAGAAACCGTACCTTGACCCATTTATAATAACTGAGTACCAATTGTTTGATACTAGTCTATAAATGTTGTCAATGATAATTTCAGAGAAGCCCATTCTTCTTAATACTGATGTGAGAAACAACCAAGAGAGCCTGTCGTAAGCCTTAGACATATCCAGCTTTATGACCAGGTTCCCTCCTTTGTTTTTGTTCTTCATGCCATGAATAATCTCTTGAGTCAGGAGAACATTTTCAGTTATCAGTCTGCCTCTGACAAAACCAGCTTGGTTTTCTGAGATCACCTTTGGGAGAATAACTGCTATCCTCAAAGCCAATATCTTGGAAATTATCTTGTTTGAAACATTACACAGGCTTATTGGTCTGAGTTGGGAGAAATAAGATGGCGAAGTAACTTTTGGGATAAGTACCAAGCAAGTATGAGTGAAGTACTTGCTAAGAGAAGACCCATTAAAGAACTCCTGAACAAAACAACATATTTCCTTCTTGATGATCTCCCATGTCACTTGATAGAAGTGGCCATTATAGCCATCCGGGCCAGCTGCACTAGAAGAATCAATAGAGAAAACTGCATGTTTTATTTCTTCCTCAGTTGGGATTTGCTGGATTCTGGAATTGTCCTCCTCTGTTACCGAAGGTTGTATCCATCTCAAGAAGTTCTCCACTTTTCTATCCCCTTGTTCTGTGAATATGTCTTTAAAATGCTCCACCGCTGCCTCTGCAATAGTAGAATTACCCTCAATCCATTGACCGTCTTTGTTCTTTATTCTGAAGATTTGTGCTTTCCTTCTTCTTTGCTTAATGACACTGTGAAAATACTGTGAGTTGGTATCCCCCTCTTCAGCCCATTTGATTCTAGACTTTTGTCTGAGAATTGATTCCTCCATCTTGAGCCAATAAATGTATTGTGCCTGTGCTCTATGAAGTGCCTCTCTATTAGAATCAGAGGCATTTGCTTCATAAACTTCTTCCAGAGATGATGTGATTTGTTCAAAGTGTTTCACTCTTTGAAATACATCCCCAATTGTGTCTTTTGACCATGAACTCAGCTTCTTTTCCAAAGCTTTCAACTTTTGGTGAAGAATCCATTGTGCATTGCCATGAACCTCTTTCCTCCAAGATTCTTCCACTATCTGTAGAAAATTAGGTTGTTGAGTCCAGAAATTCAGAAATCTAAAATATCTGGTAGACTCCACTTCACTATTTGAACATTTCATCAGGAGGGGGCTGTGATCAGATCCTGTCTTAGCCAGGTGAGTAACAATGGTTGTTTGATACAATTCTGTCCATTTATCATTAGTTAGCACTCTGTCAAGTCTCTTACTAATCCTCCTTCTCTTTCTTCTTCCATTGCACCAAGTGAATGTATTCCCTGAAAAGCCAACATCTATCAACTCACAATCATCTAAGCATTCAATGAAATCCATGCTTTTGCTCAGACTATGTTGCAGACCACCCTTTTTTTCCTCAGGTGCCAAGATAGTGTTAAAATCCCCAAACACTGCCCAAGGTCCGTCCACTTGTTGTTGAATATCCCTAAGGTTATTCCAGAGCCTCATTCTTTTATCAGCATTTGACTTAGCATATACAGCGGTGACCCAAAAAGTGGCTGCATCCCCTACTTTGTTACATTGAAATGTTATTTGTTGCTTTTTGTCTGATAACACTGAGCATTTGAAGTGAGATCTCCAAAAACACCAAACTTTACTATTTACATTAGCTTGTGCATGATCAAAACCCAATAGCATCCTGTATCTTTTGATTTGACTTGCATTTAAAAAAGGCTCCTGAAGAGCCACAAAGTCTACTTTATGTATTCTGACTAGTTTAGCCAGCCTTTCTGTCGCCTTTCGTGACTTCATTCCCCTAATATTCCAAATTATGATGTTCATCATAATAAAAAATGGGGGGAAAAGACACAACTTAATTTTTTATACTTCCAGGAGGCTTTGATTTGCCTCCTTTAGTATTCTTCTTTTTCCTGTTAGGACCTCTTGGAGAAAGTCCTTGCTGCTGAATCACTTCGTTTGTTTGTCTGGTAATTGGATCATCCTCCTTTGACATAGAAGGTTTCATGGCTTCCATTAAGCTGTCTGCAACTTGTTCATCAGATGACTCATCCTCCTCCACTTCACTCTGGTACATAGAGTCACAATATTTGTACTTTTGCAAGATTGGTTCATGTTCGTCCAAGTTAGTCTCATTAACTACTTCAACCGAGCCCAAGTCTACTATCAGCTGACCACATTTATCTGATATTTCAGCTGGGTCCACTGTAATAGGTGATTGAATCTCAGTAAAGTTGCACAAGTTAATATTCTCTCCCATTTTACTCTGTTGGTCCTCTTGTACTGTCACAATTTGCTTTTCTTTCCCCTTTGGCATGTCAGTAGTATTTTCATTCTGCTTTTGTTCTTCCAGTTTTTTGTCTTTGTCATCTATTTTAGCAGTCTCTTTCGCTTTAGCTTCCACAACCTGTTTTGCTTTGTGGCTGATCCAAAACATATTTTTCATCTTCAGGAAGTTAGCAGCTGCTACTCCCTTTAGTTTCTTCTTTTTCTGCTTTTTGTTTCTCTTGTAAATTGGTACTGTCTCTTCTGAATTTGATTGAGCAGGAGCCTTTGTGTTTTGAATTTGAGCAGGAACTTCCTCTACCTTTGTTTCAGGGTTATCAACTTGTTCAACCTGTGCCTTGTTGACATTAGTCCTTCTATTTTTCTTTCTTTTAACTTCAATGAAACCATCATCCTTTGGAGCATTGGAACACTCTGCTATATCTTGAGCTTTTTTAATTGCAACATTTTGAGCTTGGTCTCTGCATAGATCTTCTTTTTTACCCCCCATATTCATTTCTTTAGAGTTTTCAGCTTGTTCTTTCTTTCTTGCCTCAACTTTACACCTATGTATGTCATGTCCTTGTAACTTACATGACTTACAAAATGCAGGGACTCCTTCATAATCCAATTTTTGGTCGAAGCCTTTCAAGCCAGCACCTTCCCCTTCAAAACCCACCCAAACAGAATCCAAAAGGGGATTCATAAGATCAACCTCTACCCTTACCTTAGCGAGATGAGGTCTTGATCTACCAATGGTAGCAAGGTCTTCTTTTAGAGGGGTTCCAACTGGTTCTAATATTTGTTTCAGATATTCCCATTTAAAGAGATGAAAGGGAAGCTCTGGAAGGAGTACCCAAATTGGGGCTAAAGAAGTTTCTTCATTTGGGTCAAAATCAGGGGACCACTTAAACATTCTCATCAAGGACCCAGAAATATCCATGAATCGTTTGAAGTAAACCGAGTTGAAATCCAACTCATTGTTAAAATCAATAAAAACATGTCTGTAGTCATAGGCACCGATTCTTACCTTTCCTTTTAGAGGAGTTTGCTCAAGAAATTTGGACCTAATCTCTTCAATCCTTGGTCTGCCCATGGTGAATTTTCCGACCAGCGTCCATTTGCATTCCTCTGTCATGACCCCATAGTAGTCCTTAAGTTTGAAAATTACTGCAGCTTTTCCGTTGTGTGTTGTTTGTCTCGCAACCACCGGTTCTGGAGTTGGGGTAGATGTAGATGGAGAAGAAATAGTTGTGGCATAGGTTGTTTGATTTGGTGGCTGTTCCAAGTTGAGACTCACTGAAGAAGGTTTTGGTTGAGGGTTACTGGTGGGTTGTCCGGTGGAAAGAGGTGCCATTTTGGAAGCGCGTGGAGTTTTAACCGGGAAGCGCGTAAGTCGCGTGCATTTCCATCTAGCTGTCAGAATTTTAGTTTGAATACCTGAAGATGTCTAATGGAGCATGGCAACTCCCAATTTTCATTGGTGAGAATCTCTTCATCACTACCATCATGGATAATCCATAACTTTTTGAGAGAGGGAGTGTTTGTAAACGCAAATCCTTTCGGCCATTCACCAGTTTCTTGCAATTGTAGACATGATGAGTTTTTAAACTGAAAGGCAATCCTCCTTCAGGAAAGGACTCAACTTGGGGGCAGTAGCCTAGTGACAGTTTCTCAAGAGATAGAAGAACTTATGCAACATGTCATCTAGGTCTTGCATGCCACTGAAAGTGTAACATGATCCCTATAGTAAATAATCCCCGCATCTTGCGTCTAGTAGGAATTAAAAGCCTTGTAAGGTGGTGGCAACGGTCAACTCTCAATTTGCATGTTCTTGGGACCAACTCAGGTGATATCTCATCTGTAGAATCACATACAGCTAGTACCAATCTGTGCTAGAAATCATCTCACTAACAGATTCAGCTCCTTTCCAATACACCTTCTCTCTATTTTACACCTTTTTTCTATTTCCTCAAGTACACATCTAGATGAATGACACATGTCTATTATAACCTTTAAAGGTCTAGATTCGCTTAATTTAATTAGCATCTTAACCATAATTAATAGGGTAATTTATGGAAAGTACTCCTTAGTTTTTGGTATGCAATATCAATCTCCCCACAAATTTTGATAAGTATCATTAATCTTGATTAAATAAAAGGGTTATTTACATAAACATCATCAAATTAAAAAAGAGAAAGAACGTTTGAATACTCTCCCCAAACTATCTTTATGTTCACCATCTTAACTAAATTAAAGATCATCAAATTAAAAAGAGATAATAGCTTAAAACCCCCTAAACTATCACTTTTTTCCTAGCTTCACACCTAAACTACCGCCAGTTCACAGTATCCCTGAATAATGAATTTTGCCTATCACTACCCCTTTTTTAATGCTGTCAAACATATGTACAATAACTGAAACCATTTTTTCCATCACCCTGTATACTTGACAACACAAGTGCTTCCTGGATTGGTTTGAAGGAGAACATCTCTGCAATCACAAAGTCGACTAAACTCTTCTTTCAATATCTTCTTCCTTGCCTTTAGACAAATACCCTTGCCAACATATAAATTCAAATCACGCTTCACCATATCTTGAAATTCCCAACCCTTGATATCTGGTTGCTCAAGTATCCTAATTTTGTAAAATTTTACCAAAAATTTGGTATTGAAAAAATGATTTATATTAGTCATATAACATCTATGTCTAGGATTATATGTCCTTATAATGAAGTTGTCATTCTTTAAATCTTTGTTAGCATACAACATCCAAGGATATATTTGCTTTTCTTTGCATCTCACTCTAACCCTTGTCTTCTCATTAATAAACTTATCTACTTGTACACATCTTTTTATTGCATACTTTGTTAAAGCTTCCCTAAATTAATAAACATCCTTAAAAATCACATTCAGTTGACACACCACCTGCTCCCAGTTTGGATCATAAATCACCCTCTTGTTATGTCTCCTAGCTCTTAAATTTCCTCCTTCCTTTGTTTCATCTTCTTTTGTATCACTCTCAAAACTTTCAATATCTGAACTATCATAAAAAGCTCATCTCCTACTAGCTTTCCTGTAAAAATTTTCCCACCTTTGTCTATATCTTCATAACCTGGATCATTTCCAGCTAATCCAAGAAAGCATTGAGTAGCAGGTTATTTCCTTGACTTCTTATTTCTTTTTTATGTGCTATCAGATCTTTTTTTATGATGTTCAACTCCTCATGAACATCACTTCCATAATCTTCCTCTACACCTTCCTCATCTTCATCATCAGAAACTTCATCCTCTTCAGCAGGGGCAGTTACATCTTCCTCTCCATCTTCCTCTTCTTCAGAACTAGAACTTTCAGATCTACTATTACAATGTTCAAGTAGATTTGATTGTCCAGCAGGTTGCAGCTCAAGATTTTGGTCCAAATGTGTATCTAAATGTTCACCAACCCTTCTTGAAGATTCCCTAAAATGCCCCGTGTTGGAAGTGGTCTCTAAAGACTCACCAGTTAAATGGCTAAAGCTTTTAGGGTCCACATCTTCTCCCTCATGACACACAAAGATGTCAATTGTACACATCTTTTATTTAATTATTTTCTTGTTAATTTATTTTTTTAATTATGTTTTTATTTAAGTTGTAAAAAGAACATATTATTTTCTATATAAAAGACATGTGTATGCCAGTTGGCAATATATTTCAGTTTTTTTGGAGCGTGCAAACACGCACATAGATATATTTACGCCGGGGTAGTGATTGGCAAAATTCATTGTTCAGGGGTACTGTGAACTGACGATAGTTTAGGTGTGACACTAGGAAAAAAATGATAGTTTAAGAGGGTTTTAAGCTATTATCTCAATTAAAAATTATTTTCAGTGCATGTTTCAATACTCTAGCAAACTCATTCACATATTGGGACGGATGAGTAACGTTGTTTTCACAGAATCTTCAATACTCCAGTGTAATATTATGATTTCACTTCAAGTTTTACTTCCCGGCATGTCCATAATTCATTTTTCAAACTTCTTTTTAATCAATTTTCTAAAAACAAAAAAAGTTTACAGATTATATAGGAGTATCTTATTTGTATACCTTCTGTGGTAGGTAAATTTAATGATTTTTGGATATAAATTTACAAGTCGAAATTAATGATATCAATGAGTACCAAATTTTGTGGAAGATTTATATCGCATACACAAAGTTAGGGAGTACGTTCCATAACTCATCCTATTAACTATGGTTAAGATGTTAGTTAAATTAAATTAATCTATTTCATCAAAAAATATAATGTACATGTGTCATTTATTTAGATGTGCACTTGAACAAATAGAGAGAATATATAACGTAGAGGAACTCCAGTTTCAATTTCCCACAACACCGCATCCTTATTTCCTTCAAAGTACTTTATAGAATGCCAATAGGTAAGGAAGTAAGAGAGTGACAATCATCAATATCTAATTTAACTATCTGATTCATTAGGTGAAGTTGAGATGTAAACATTTCAGCATGTTTAAAAAGAACTCCAAGCTGACATTTTAAAATTTTCAATCCCGTCGATAAACAAAGATTCTCAGGCAACATACCGACCAACTTGGGGCATGCCACTGCTTCCACTCCAACATCTCTTGAAATTCAAGCTTCTCAAGAGAGTTAAAAGATTTTTTGAAGACGAACTACCATAGAATTCTTCATTCGTCTGTGTTATTCCATGCATCCCTTTAATGGTAAGGAGTTTCAAAGAAGGAAGTTGTCCTAATGCTGGCACGGAATCACAGTCCTCGCAGTCACTAAGAGACATTCTCACTAGCTTATGAAACGAATGATCAGCAAGCCAATTTGGAACTTTTACCCTGCTATGTCCAGTGATCTCGAATTCTTTTATGTTTCTATTAGGTAGTAGCTCATCAAGTATGTCTCTTTTATTTTGTGAATGGTCAGGCAGTACTTCCACTCGACTTCAATGATAACTTAATTCTCAACTGTTTACAGAAGAAAAGAAATGTTAGAACTCTAAGCAAATCCACGTATTACTATTCCAGACCAGTCCACCCCTATACACGAATATCGATTCATCCAGACAAGTAATGAGTTTATTTGACTACAAAATGCTCAAAGTTATTTTTTTATGCTGAAGAAGCTAGAAGAATAAAATAGGAATGCTTCTCAACTGCATCTACCGTAGTATAATGACATGTCTGTTTTGTTGCCTAACCTTAAATTTATATCTGATGCGAATCAATGCTGATTTTCAAGTTCCAAGCTGCCAAATGGTGAGAGTAAATCTATCTTGCGCCAGTTCTCCCCTTGTTGCTATTCTGACTAAAAATTTAAACATGCTGAAGTTCTTAAGATGATAACATTAGTAAAAAAAGACATTAAGCTAAATGTCAGCAGGAAGATGACACTATTCTTTTACATTAATAACTTCTGTTGAGAGGCGTGAAATTAAGACGAGAGAGCTTGTATCCATTTACTTTGGCGTTAATAAGGAATCTGTGTTTTTCATGTCCAAGTCTCAAGATGATAAGTTGAATGTCCATCCATTTAGGCAAAAAACATCAATGCTCGATATTAAAATTGACTTGCAATGCTCTTTCTTTCTCAATCGAGCAAAGAGACCTTTAACCTATGGAACTTCTACTGCTGCCAAAATCTTCTCCAAAATTATCCTTTATGATATTTAATTCAAATTCACAGGAAACTGCATCAGGTATACCTTTAACCTATGGAACTTCTGCTGCTGCCAAAATCTTCTCCAAAATTATCCTTTATGATATTTAATTCAAATTCACAGGAAACTGCATCAGGTATACCCTTGTTCAATCAAAGTAATTATTTCAACAAACCAATGTTAAAAGCTTGTTCCTTTATAAAGCTTCCGTCTGTGTTCACTTTCACCCTTCCCTGTTCAGGTTGGATCCACACTACTTCTTTCCAAATTGGTACTTCTCTGAGCTTGATAACCATGTTACAAAAGTCAAACCAGTTCATTTGGTTTCCAAGTCTTGGAAAGTTATTGTTGAAGGCTGCTTCATGATCCAAGACACTTGGAACACCATGTTTTGAGGAAACATCTTTTTTTTTCTCACCAAATTTACAAGCTGCAACCAAGTTTACTGGTATTGTGAGCTAGTCTCCATAACAGTCTCATTGTGATGTTGTATTCCCAAAGGAATGCCAAATAGCCCCATAAGTGTTTCGCGGCATCACTTTGTATGAAGACATGTTGAAGCGTTTCACGCATAGGAGATGCACAACAGAAATATCTGGACACATTATTATTACCGAACATAGTGAGAACATCGTCCAGAGGAAGTTTTCCTTTTATTAATACCTCTCTTCACTTGCAGTTTACTGATGGACCACAATCAAGGTGAATGTTAACATAATGCCCCTTCAACCACCAAGCGAAGAGCTGGAATAGCTCAAATATTGTTACCAAAATCTTGGGAAATAAAAAAAAAAAAAAGCAAATAAAAAGATCGCTAAGGTGAGATCAAATAATCATATATAATAAACTTAATATGGTGCTGATGCTCTTAGATGTTAAATTACAGGGAAACAAACTTTCTGTGTCCTGTCCCTTTGAACTCTATAGTAGAAATATCAAAGAGTTAACATATGCTTTACTCTAAAGCAGCTCCTCCTTCCTCAACTCACTGGAAATAATTTTCTGTCAAGACAGTGAATATACGGCTGACATACTACAAATCTGCATGGTAAAAGATTTCGAATTTCTTAAAATCACATTTTGCTATCAACTTTCTAGAGCAAATTATAAGTTCCTACGTTTACTAGGTCTTTTTTTCCCACAATGTATAAAGATGTCTGTCATCGCAAAATATTACCTCTTTTGCATCTAATTCTAAATTTCATGTGAAGACACCTCTTCGGCTTCTTTAGCTGTGTCAACCTGAGCTATAACAACACAATGCCCTTGTTTAACCTGGACAACAGATCAGTTTCGACAGTTACGAGCAGTGGATGATTTAATAAACACATAGAAATGAGTAGTCCTCCTTTTCAGATTGATGAAAATTTGGGAAATTACAAACAAAAGAGAAGTATGTTTCTTCACTTACAATCTGCTGACGGATCACAGCTATCAACTCCTACGCAAACAGTATTTTGTTTAGAATGGCAGCACTGAATTTCCTCTCACCAACTGCGCAAGGAGAAAGTTGTTCCTAAAATCCTGATAAAGAAAAGAAAATGCTAAATCCATATCAGATAATCATACATAATATTAAATTGTTTTATCAACTCCTACGCAAAACGTATTTCGATTAGAATGTCCAAAGCAACTATAAATATAATGCTCGTAGCAATCTTGAGATGCTTACTCAGCTTTCCAGATTCTCAGCGAGGAATAATGTAGATGAACAACATTAAGAGGGGTAAAATATACCAGATGTCTAGAAAAGGGCCAACCAATTCCCTTAACCAATAGCAAAACCGAATGAACAGAAAAAAGTAATCCTAACTACTTTATTGTAATTCCACATAAAGTATAATTTTGCAAAGAAGTGAACGAGTTAACAGATATAAATCATACAAATTAAGAGCAAAAGGCGCTTTGCTTCTGCTCAACAAGATTTAACAAACAAGCAAAAGAGATATAAAAAAACCTACTGAAGTAGAGAACTTACAGCTACGAGAGCACCATGTAAGAATTTATGGACTTACACATACATATGTATCAATAATAATTGTATGTTGACTGCTATCATTAAAGGTTTGCCCAATTAAGTGATCTACTAAAGTTTAAAGTTGAGGGGCCTAATTAAATACCTCATAAAGTATGGGTCTTATGTGTAGATACCCGGATGTATATTCTAATTAAATGATGGGCTTAATTAGAAATACATAAAGTGTGTGCAACTATAAATAGGGTTATGGTCCCCAAACCAGACGGGGGGTTTTTCTTTTCTAATATCCCATCGTTGGAAGAGTGACAGCCACCCCACGTAATGGTTTGGAAGACCTAACCGTGAGACGGCAGGACTTCACCCATTCCTATAGATTCAGGTACGCTTCCGCATCTAGTATTTTAATTCTTGATGATTTGACATGATAGGTCCTGAGGTAGATGTGGTGTAATCTACAATTTGGTTCTAACAAGTGGTATCAAGAGCCTGTATTGTGTTGAATCATTGAGATACATTATTTCTTTATAGTGTTTATGAGAAAGAAAATATTTTATTTTCTTAGAAAAGTGGATGATAAAGTTGCCGATTTACGGTGAAGGTTACTGCCAGAAAGTTGCGATGTACCAATTTTAAAGTTTTTGGTGGTTATTATTGCTTAAAGTATTATTTTTTGTTTATACATTATACATAAAAAGGAGAGGATAAGTATTGGTGGCGCCGGTTACGCGCACGAGATTGAAGGCAAGATCCTCTAACAGGATTGTGTACATAGCATTGTCCTTCTATATTGTATATTTATTTTCTTTAATAAAGGAAAACAAAGGAGATAAAATGGAAGGAAATTTAAAAAGTTACATTTGGTGCCGCCCGATAAGTGATTCTTTTGTTTGTAATAGCAAATATTACTTTGGTCTTACAAGGTTCTGGAGGTTTGGACCTCAATTATATTGTTGCCAGAAAAAGTTCAGGAATCCTCAAGTTTACATATTTATGTTTTCTCTTTAATCAGATTTCTTTTCTTAAAATAGTAAAGGATAAAGGAAAAGGGTATATAGAGTCTAAGATCAGACTCTGAAGCAACGACTTATGTTGTTCGGTTACTACAAGAGAGTTTGTATTTTGCTTATTTAAGATCAGACTCTAAGGTACTGGTAGATTTTAAACTTGAGGTCAATTAAGATTTTGGCCCACCATATATTATAGTATTGGGAATTAATATATTTCCACTTGGTGAATTTAAATTTGAATATTGGTATGGTTGTATATATTTTGAGATGAATAAGTTGAGACTAGATGTCGCCAAAGTGACCTCTCTTGTGGAGATTTATTCATTTTGAAATATAAAAAGTTGTGTGCGTGTAACCTATGTTAATGTTGATCGGCCCAAAGGAAGATCAATGTTTAACAGAATTTCATGTACATTTTTGTGGTAGTAAACACGTGATGATTATTTAATTTTACGTGTGAATAATAAATCGGCCCAAAGGAAGATTTACTATTCGACATGTTCTTTATTATCAGTGTTTGATTACTACGCCAGGATATCACTTACAAGTGTATATTTTGTCCAAAGATGAAATATTGATGGAGTGTCCGGTATCTTGGGATGGGGTTTACCTTTATTCAAACTTATTTTCAATTTGGTTTAAGTCATATGTGAGCTATCATGTTATTTGTTGTTCTCTGATGTAGCTAAAATTATTACTCAAAATATTAATGCCAACATCAACTCAATCTACTAAATGACACTAAGTTTTGTCATGGCAGGAGAACTTTAATGTTCTCGGAGTCATGGATCTTGACACGACATTAAAGATGGATTCTCCACCATTTCTTAAGGATAGAGTACCTCTGATGAAAAGAGGGAGATAGAAAGGTGGGAGAGATTAAAATGCATGTCTATGATTATCATGAAGAAAGCCATTTCAAGAACTTTCAGGGGCACTATGTCTAACACGATTATGACAATTAAGAAATTCATGACCAAATTTAAGAGGATTCTGTCAAGAATGAAAAGATAAAAATTATACACTCTTGACAAATCAAATTTCAATAAGGTTCATAAGGTAAGAAAGTTACGGTTACGACATATAAAGAATTAACTAAGGATGGTTGTTTCTTATGTGGAACTGCAAGTAATAAGTATACTCTTCTAAACTTGTTTGTTATAGGGTTATTTGACTTTAGTACCAAGAGACACATATAGTGGATAGATTTCGGTATAACACCTCAAATCAGTGTATCCATACAAGGACGACACTTGAATTGTCAAAAACCCAATGATGTTGAAAGACACATCTATGGTGGTGACGACAACTCGGTTGAGGTTAGAGCTATTGAAACTCTTAGATTATCGTTAAGAACTAGTCTATATTTGAATTTAAGTGAGAGTTATGTTGTTCCGTTTCTTTAAACGAAATATAATTTTCATTTCAAGGTTGGACAAATTCGGTTATTGTTGTTCATTTGATATGAAAATATTGTCTCTCTCATAATTCAAAATTGGTTGGTTCGGGTTCTTTATGAGGTTACAATAATCTAAAGTTTTCCTATATATAGTCATTTCATTTAAAGAATCCTTGCATGTTTACTAACCGATGAGATTTTGCTTCGTTATGATACAATATATTAAGTCATATCTCTAAATGGAGAAAAAGAGATTTGTGTTTGACAGCAGTCTCGACCCTATTAATTTTATCCAGTTTTTGATATATGCGTAAATCGCATAAAAGGAAATAAATAAATCTTAACATATTTGGAACCAACAAGAAATTATACGTCTTAGAACTTTTATAGATTTGGTATTTCTGGACAATTCTTTATAGTTTCTTAGAATGGTTAACTATATCTCATAATGTCCATAAACAACTTTTTAAGATATGGCTTCTTTGTTTAATTCATTAGAAAAATTGCAACTTATTACTTAACAGAGTTCCGGCTAAAGGCAACTGAAAAGATCTTTTATGTGTTTTTGATAAGCATTGGTCTTGTTTAAAGTATTTACACATTTAGGAATGTCCAGCTGAGGCAAGGCCTTCTAGGCCAAAAGAAATGAAACTGGACAAAGAAACTTTCAGTTGTTATGTTATTAGATACTCTAAAAAGTTCAGGGGTTACAAGTTTTAGGATCCCACAACTAAGGCTATTATGAGACGAATAATGTACAGTTCTTTGAGGATGTTGAGTTTGGGAGAAAGAAAGAATAAAAGACATTGTCTTGGAAAAGGAATATGTTGATATTCCTCAGATTGCTATTGACTTTGCTCAGAAACAGTTTTCTATACCTGAAATAGCTCAAGAAGCAACTCCGGATCAAGACAATATCATTGAACTTCACGTTCAAAAGGTTATTCCCAAAGAACAAACTCTACAACCTCAAGAACCAATGCCATTAAAAAAATAAGAGAGAGAGAGAGAGAGAGGAGAAGTGCAATTTAATATTGTGTTTCTCTAAGAACATAAAGTTGGCATTGGAATGATGGAAGATGATTCAGTTAACTTCTGTTAAACCATAAAAAGTTCTAACTCTCAAAGGTATAAAGATACCATGAATAAAAAGATGAAGCACATAAAGGATAATGATGTGCGAGACCTTGTCCAGTTGGCTGAAGGAGCGAAGCTCATTGGTTGAAAATGGATATTTATAACCAAAAGGGATTCGTAAGGCAAAATGGATAGGTATAAGGTACGTCTTATCGCTACAAGCTTCACTAAGAAATAAGAAGACATTAATTATAAACAAGCGTCTTATCAATGGTATCACAAATTTCATCAAGTTATTGTCTCATTTGGTTTCGAGATAAATTTTGGTGATTATTTTGTATACCACAAGATCAGTGGGAGTAAGCATATTTCTCTGGTTTTGTTTGTCTATGATATATTTCTTGGTCCATACGATATAGGCTTGTTGTGTAAGTCCAAGATATTTTTGATAAAGAATTTAGAGATAAAATATCTTGGTGATGCAAGTTTTGAATAAGGATTCAGATACATCGAGATTACTCTCGAGGAACTTTTGGATTATCACAAAAGCCTATATTGAAAAGGTATTAAAGATTTGATATACAAGATTTCAAATCAGGCGATACCCCTATGCTAAAGAAGAAAGGTTCAGTCTCAACAGTGCTCTAAGAATGATTTTGTAATTAAGAAAATGCAAAAGATTTATTGTGCTTTAGTTACAGATGTCTAATGCATACTTAGGTTTGTATCGTTCAAATATTGTGTGCATTATTGGGATGTTTGGCATATATTTGAGTAATGTTGAAATTAAGAATTAAGGAGTAGCCAACGGTTTATGTTGTAATTACAGAGAACAAAAGATTTTAAGCTCACATACAGGAAGTCGGAAAAGTTACAGATAATCAAGTATTTAGATACCGACTTCACTAGATGCCAAGATAGTGCAAAGGCTCTATTTGTATACTTGGTGGATGAGCTATATAAGGAAGAGTGTTATATGGACACTCATAGCTCATCTCACCATGACAGTAAAGTTTATGGTGCATTATAAGGCATCAAAGTTATGGAATATGACTGCAGAATCTTGTCACTGGCTACAAATTAAGGATAAAGCTGAAAGACACTAAGGTTATTTTGTGACAATAAGTTAACAGTCTCATATTCCAATAACAACAGGAGTTCGGTAAAGTCAAAGCACATTGACATAAAGTTCCTGGTTGTTAAAGTTAGAGTTCAGAGTGGTCAGGTGTCTATAGAACATAATTTAACAAACTCCATATTGTGGATCCACATACTAAGGGACTACCACCGAAGGCTTTTCATGAGCATAGTGCTCATAGAGGTGGCATGTCGGTTAAGGATATTCAGTTTCAGTGGGAGTTTGTAACCTTTTAATGTTCTTTTATATAGACACACTTCAGTTTTGGTTTATAGTTTCAGGTTTACGATTTCAGTTTAAGGAAATTTCTGCAGAAATAAAGTATTCGGTAAATTTTCCACTCTGACTTGTTTTTCGGTTGGACCATTTGGAAATAGGCATGTCTAGATCACATTACATGTAATTTCCATGCTACGCATCCATAGTTGATCTATGTCATTTGGTTATGTTGGTATACGTGATCAAGGAAGGTTTAGTTGCGATATAAATGCAGCGAAAGCCGCCTTGGTTCTATGTTGACATGATTGATGGACGAGATTGTTTAGAGGTACTTCAGTTTATGATAGCAAATATTTGGAGCTCATAAGGTGATATACAATTATAAGGCTATGTGTATATATGTGTAGTCCAAGTGGGAGATTGTAAGAATTTATGGACTTACACATACATATGTATCAATAATAATTGTACGTTGACTGCTATCATTAAAGGTTTGCCCAATTAAGTGATCTACTAAAGTTTAAAGTTGAGGGGCCTAATTAAATACCTCATAAAGTATGGGTCTTATGTGTAGATACCCGGATGTATATTCTAATTAAATGATGGGCTTAATTAGAAATACATAAAGTGTGTGCAACTATAAATAGGGTTATGGTCCCCAAACCAGACGGGGGGTTTTTCTTTTCTAATATCCCATCGTTGGAAGAGTGACAGCCACCCCACGTAATGGTTTGGAAGACCTAACCGTGAGACGGCAGGACTTCACCCATTCCTATAGATTCAGGTACGCTTCCGCATCTAGTATTTTAATTCTTGATGATTTGACATGATAGGTCCTGAGGTAGATGTGGTGTAATCTACAATTTGGTTCTAACACACCATTCTTTAATCATCAAAGACATTCGAAGATGCCAATCTCTATGGTGGGAATATGAGCAATTTTTGGCCAGTAATCCCCCTCCTCAAATTCTAGACTTGGCGTGAGCGATGGGCAGTTACGAATAGATAGTTTAGAGATGGAAGAGGGCATTCCTTTTACTGGAAGAGATTTGAGATTAGGACAATCCCAGATGGTCAGCTTAGAAAGGGAGAAGGGCAGCTCTGGAAGGGATTGGATATTAGGACAATCCTTGATGGTCAGCTTAGAGAGGGGGGAGGGCACCGCTGATTCTGGAAGAAATTGGAGTTGATCGCAGAAGATGATATGTAGATGTCGAAGAGAAGTCAGGCGCCGAAGAGCTTCTGTCGGTAGTGATTGGAGCTCATTATGGCTATGTAATGTTAGCTTACTAAGAGACGTGGGAAGCCCTTCTTCGAGCAGTGACTGTATTTGAGGCAAATTATAAGTAGATAGAGTTTCAAGAGCGGTTAGGCTTCTGAGAACTTTGCTGCTTAATGTTTTCAGATTGTCTACCGAAAGACATCGAATTGAGGCAGGCAACTCCCATTGAATCTCTTCGTCACTACCATCATGCAATATGCTTAATTCTGTGAGTCCCTGTAAACGCCGTTCCTTTCGGCCATTCACCAGTTTCTCGCAATCCCTGATCCGAAGGTCTTCTAAATTGAAGGGCAACACTCCTTCAGGGAAGAACTCGATTTCAGGACATCTATCCAGTACCAAATCCTTAAGAGATGGAAGGAGTTCATGCATATGTTCTGGCAGTGACTTCATCTTCTTGCAGTGTCTTACAGATAATGACGTCATCTGAATCCTGCATGCCACTGAGAGTATTTCAAGATTCCCACATCCTTCAATATACAGTTGTTCTGTTGCAGTGGGAATCAAAAGCCTTGTTAGGCTGTTGCAACTGCATATACTCAAATAGCGTACTCTTGGGACCAACTCAGGTGATATCTCATCTATAGAATCACATCCACTCACATCCAATCTGTCCAGAAACATGCTAGAAATTGTCTCACCAGCTGATGGCTCCAAATTTAATTTTCCACAATTACGTATCTCTATATTCTTCAAGGTATTTGGCAGACTGCTAATAGGTAAGGAGGTAAGAGACTCACAACGTTTGAGACATAATTCCTCTATCTGATTCATTCCCTGAAGTTGGGTTGTAAACAGTTCAGCATGATCAAAAAGAACTCCAACCTTAGGAGAACTAGCGACTTCAAACTTTTTTAAACTTGAAAGTCGAATAGGTGTCTCCAGAATGAGTTCTGGACATCTTGAAATTGTCAATCGTGTCAAGGAACAAAGATTTTCAGGTAACTTCCCAGTCAACTTGGGGCAATTAGCAATCAAAAGGACCTGAAGTCGAGGGAACTCTCCATTCCCAAGCACATCCCACTGCTTCCACTCCAGCATATTAACAAATTCAAGCTTTTCCAGAGACTTAAATGGTTTTATTGAAGACGGACTACCATAGAATTCTTCAGTCACCTCTGTTATTCGATCCATCCCTTGAAAATGCAGAAATTTCAAAAAAGGATGTTGTCCTAGTGCTGGCAATGAATCACAGTCCCTGTTGTTGATAAGGGACAATCTCACTAGCTTAAGAAATGAATGATCAGCAATCCATTTTGGAAATTTTGTCCCTCTATATCCAGTGATCTCGAGTTCTTTTATGTTTGTATTTGGTTGTAGTGCATCAAGTATGTCTCTTTCATTTTGTGAATTATCAGCAATACTTTCACTCCACTCCAATGATAAATTCTCAACATGCTTCTTTTCCCTTATGTTTGCCTTCAGAGCTTCCCTTCTATCAACCACATTTTGCAACTCTAGAATTTCTAAATATCCATACAAGTTATGCAGTTCACCCAAATCTTCAATTTTCAAACCGCTACAACCACCTAGTAGAAATTTAGCTCCCAATAACACGTGGATGTTTTTCAATTTTCTAGGATGTAGCAGTATCTTCAAGCGAGAAGTGCCTCTAATATCAAGATGACGCAACTTGATCAACTTTTCCACCTGCAAGGGTAACTCCTCAAGCTGACGACAAAATGACAAAAGAAGCGTCTCTAAGTTATACAGTACACAAAGTGAATCTGGTAACTTTTTTATCCTTGTCCTGGAAAGGTCCAAAAATCTTAGGAGTCTTAATTTGATGAACAAGACATTCGGTAACTCCTTGATATCATAACCAGACAATGACAGCGCCCTTAAGGATGTTAGTGTAGGGAATATGTTATGCAGCACCCTCTTGCTTAGAGTACCCTGATTCCGGATACTTATTGGAAGCACGGTCCTCAATTGCTCCAATTTGTTGAGGGGTTTTAATTTTTCAAAGTCGCCATATCCCACATAATATGACAGGTGCCGAGTTCGTTCCAACAAATGACATCCTTTGTTTTCTTCCAAGCTGATACAAAGTTGTGAAGATGCAATTCGGGCCAGATCATTGATAAGGTCATGCATTAAATATTTCTCTGTGTTCCTTTGGGTCGAACCTAGGACCCTTTCAATTAATGATCTTGATCTCAACTCGAGAAAGAATTGATTGCTTGAATCCTCAATTGTTTCATCTTGCTTCAACTGTTGTACAAGACCATTGGCAATCCAAAGTTGAATGACTTGTTCTTTGCAAAATGGATAATCTTTGGGAAATATTGCACAATATGCAAAGCATCTCTTCAAATGTGAAGGAAGATCATTGTAGCTCAATATCAATGATGGTAATATGTCATTATCTGGAAGCTCCCATATTTCACTTTTCAAAATGCGTCTCCACCCTTCAACATCTGATTTGGAACGTAATATGCCAGCGAGCGTCTTTAGAGCTAAAGGCAATCCTTTGCACTTCTCTGCAATTTCTTTTCCGACCTCTTCAAGTTCTTGATATTTCTTAGATTCCATTTTCCCAAATGCATGTTTTTTGAATAAAGACCAAGACTCTTCACTAGACAAAATATCCATGCTAATTTTCTCATTGCCCAACATTGAGACAACACTTCCCTTACGTGTCGTCACAATGATCTTACTTCCTACATCTCCTTGTACAAAAAGATTTCTCAATTCAACCCACGCGTTATAGCTTTCATTCCAAACATCATCTAGAACAATAAGAAACTTTTTTCCCTTTAAGCTATCCTTCAATTTGATCTGAAGCTTATTAAGATTGTTATCAACCTTTGAGTCAAAACAGTCAATTTCTTGAAGTAACCCTTTTGTTATTCTTAAAGCATCATATGGTTCTGAGACACAGAACCAAGCTTTCAAATCAAAATGTTTTTTCACCTCCTCATTATTGTAAACGGCTTTAGCAAGTGTTGTCTTGCCAATCCCAGCCATCCCAACAATAGGAATTACAGTCAATGTTTCTCCATTTGCATCACTAGACAATAGACTACCAACCAATTCCTCTATTTCATTATGCCTACCAAAGATATCAGATTCATCAGCCACAGAGGTTGAAGGTGTCCTAGTTTCTTGTTTACCCGAATCAAGATAGTTCTTTATCAGGCCAAGGTGACCGATTTGCTTTTCCAACTCCTCTAATAATTCAATGGTATCTTCCAACTTCTCCTTTACATTATCATAAAATTCATCACTCAAGCTGAGGTCACTTACCTGCTGGTTGCTTGTCTCTGCTAGATATTGATGCTGACCTTCCACCTTAAGTCTCAAGACTTCATAATTAATTTCTTCAATTAAGTTTTCAGCACCGTCCACGGCATCCTGAAGTTCATTAAGCCACTGGCTCACGGATTGATTTGATGCCTGCTTATTCTGTGCATCACTCAGCACAGCCTGAAGACCAAGCAACGTAATCCTTAGCTTCCTTATCAGTCGAACATCACGCTTGTCCCTCTGAAACATCTTCAGTAGCTCACCCTGAGGAGCAAGCCTGTCAAATAGAACTTGCAGAACTGAAGAGAGAAATGCACCACCAACTGCTAAGCCTATATCCATCTCCGAAAGCTGCAAAGCACAGCAAAGAAATCACAAACTTGGAAAAGATTAATGTGTGTATATATCTTAAAATAGTGTCTACTAAGAAACATATTTTACCTGTTCAATGTAAGAGTAATATGCAAACAAGAATGATCAAAGTGTACTAACTGCTTATTTCTTTTGCAAAAGTAACTTGCAATTGTTAGAAGACCTTATATTTCTCTGTTTTTGAAAGACTCAATAAATGCTGGTCGTTTTCACCTCATCAATTGGGATGGTGTGCATGGACCCAAATAGGGACTACAATAATGTCTTAGAGAAGACTTGCTGAAGTCTTGTCTTGACTTTGAAAAAAGCTTTTATTTAAATACATAGTTTATATTTACAACAAATTAATTGCATACTGAGAGAAATTCTTTTTATGTGTGCAATTAAGTATGATTGATAAGCTAAACTTCATAATGCATTCTCGTCATTTAACTATTCATTGAATAATTGAGGCAAGAGAAGAAGAATACTTATATCTATGCCTTTTGCTTTATGTACCTTTCTATTTTTTTCCACAGCTCATTATAGTGCTAACTGGCCATACCATATCACAGTGAATCGTCCTCACAGCCTCCAACTATTGAAAAACCTATCAACCCACTATGCTGCACCGAAATCCAAGTTAATTCATACTCGTATTTCGAATAGTTTTACATATTTTAATTTATTAAGTGATTTTGCAACATTATTATCTGGTGAGCTATTACTATTAGATTTTGCACGTAAGGGAGAAAATAATGAAACCAAGGAGAAGAACAAGTCTTGGGTTTTTTTTTCTTTTTAAAGAAATATGGGTTCGGGTTTATGAGCCGGGTTGTGGTTTGTTGGATCTAGTTAATTTGTGGACCAATAGTATAGTGCCACATATATTTTTATAATCCCACTCAGTTTTTTGTTAGTTCCAAGTAGGCCTGGGCATAGAGCTGAGCCAGCTCGGAGCTCGGCTGGGATCATTTCGAAAAGAGGCTCGCCTTGATTCGGTCTCATTGAAAGTTTGGCTCGATCAAAGCTCGATCAAGCTTGGCTCGACATAACTTGCTCGGCTCGTCTCGATTTGCTTGATTTATCGTGTAATTTTTCTTTAAAATATAGCTCAATTACTAAATAAATTAAAACCTCTTACTTACTATTTTATATTTTAATGCAATTGTTAATAATTGATAAACTTACACTTTTATCCTTGTTTATTTGACATAAGCAAATTTATTTTGCCACAATGTAGGTTAAGCCTATTACATGATTGATACTAATAAGCAAATGGAATTTAATTATTTACATGGTAAAATTTGTATGTAATATCGAATTTTAGACCAAAAATAAAACATATAGGATCTAAAACAATCAGAGAAAAACAAAAATGTTAAATTAATCACACAAGCATAAAAAGAGTCATGAAAAATATCTAGTAAGCAATTTTTGGTGAATGAAAATATCCAATTAAAAATAATAGAATAAATAATAAATTCGAAAGGAATGATAAATCTATCTATATTATGATAAGAAGCCCCAGAGTCCAAAGTAACTCATAAAAATTCTTATAAATTTCCAAGTAATAAGATAGTGGAGTAAATTTTTTTATTTTTTGAACGTTAGCAATGTGAGAGCCGCCGATTTTGGCTACATTAGCAACAGACAGATTAGTTTGTGTACTTGTTAGCACTGATCAAATCTTTTAATCTACTAGTTTTAGTGTATTAAAAATTTTATATGTCACAGAAATCAATATAATATTAAAAATAAAAGAATGTAGTCATTTAAAAGTTATGCAAATTTTATTTTTATAAATAATTAAAGAAGTTTTATTGTATGTTTAGCGTCTTAGTACATAGCAAAATAGCAAACTTTTTAAGCCATCTCAAAATCTTTATGCCCTTGTATAAAGCTGGACATATCACTATTCATTCACATATATTTGTCTATCTATAACAAATTTATATTGTCTATTTTACAAGAAAATATTTAAAATAATTCTTAAAAATATAGGCAAACTTGAACAACAGAAGTTGAGTAACATTCTTGGGCGTTTATACTTGAAAACTTAAGTGTTCTCATTTAGTTTTACCATTTAATGATATAAAATCCTTTTAATTGTTTAAAAAGGTCTAATATTCTAATAAAATTATAGGAGATGATGTATAATTTATAAATATCCATGTCTTAATGAGTTAAAAAAAAATCAAAAACTATCCATATATTTAATATAATTAAAACTGAGTTTGATTTATAAAATAAATATGAAGTAGTTATATATATATATATATATATATATCTGTGTGTGGGGGGTGGGGGGGGGGAGGTCTTGCTAACATACTACAACTGTGTAGTATATTAGCATGGTATACATCTTTCATTTTTTTCAAAATACCCTCATTATTTGGTGCCACCACATTAAAATTAAGGATTTCTTTGTCCTTTCCCAAGAAAAAGATAATCCAAGCAAAATCTTCTTCCCCATCCTAATCTCTCTGTCTTCCCCGATCCTCCCATCTCCTCCCCCCGCCTCCCACAAACCACAATTTCATTCTCGAATCAACAGAGATTTACACCCAATAACCCCACCATTAATTTTTCTGCATTACATCATTTCTCTTAAACATTAGATTACCTGAATACCGATTTGAAAAATTTGCAATCCTTATTTGTGTGACGTACAAATCATTTTGAGTTCTGGAAATGCTAGTGGTGGACCACCACCAGAACTATATTATACCAATACAATCACATAAATTTCATAGTTAGTCCTTCAGGTTTAGGATCATATATGAACATGAAGGAACATCTAGAAAATAAATTTTCATAATTAGATGCAGAAATAAATTGGGGAAATTTATGTGAATTCATAGAGGTTTTAGACTGGGCACACAAAAGATTTTGAAGCTCGAAATTACAAACTTATCAATGCAAATTAGTTGTATACCATGCTAACTTACTACAACTATCTAGTATGTTAGTAGGGGCTTTGGCTTGGCAGGACTCCCCAAATCTTTTTGAGTGGAAAAAGGCCCAAGTTTTAAACATAAAATCTAGGGTCCTCATTTAATTAGTGTTATTAACTATCTAACATTCTCACCCCAATGTTTTATAAGTTACACAATAGTCCATGTATAAAAGCTAGTTTTTCCAAATTTGGCTATTTACCTAGCTGCTTTCCTCTCTCATCTCCCCCGTTTTCCCTCCATTTTTCCCCATTCCATTCCCGCCCAAAGCTCCACCATAGTTGCTGAGCTTCTTTTCATAGATCGAAATAATACTCATTCCACCATAGCTGCTGAGCTTATTATTTTGAATATCCTTTCCATTTTTAGCCAATACAAGTTGAGACCACCCACATTTGGGTTATACGACACATTTCATTAAATCTGGTCGTTTCTTATTCATTAAAGGGGAAATCTTGTTCCTCCAATTTTAGTCGTATCAATCCATTCATTTCCGGTAAGTGTACCAACTTTTTCGAACATGTTTTAGCTATTTTTGTTGATTCAAGGTTGTTACGGATTCAGTTCCTCCGTACAATCTGCGTGAAATTCCAAGCATCATTTCAACGTTCCTATGGTCGTAATTGTAATTTCAAACATATCGCTAGCATTTTACACGGCGTATGTATTTATTGGAATTTTCACAGATAATGTTCGGAACATCCTGGTAGATGTTTGAGCGTTCTGTTAGCAGTTTGGAACATCTTACATTAAGCAACGAAAAACTGTAAGGTGATGTTCAGAACGTCTGAATCTGATGTTCCAAACGAGCAACATTGAGGTTTGGAACATCTTGCATTAAGCAATGAAAAACTGTAACGTGATGTTCAGAACGTCAGCAGAGATGTTCCAAACGAGCAACATTGAGGTTTGGAACATACTGTATAAATATTAGTAATACTAATAGTTGGTCATTCCAATTTATTGCAGGTGAGCATCGATCGGTGAGGTTATATTAGGAGTAATTATCAAGGTGAATGAGTGGAGCGTTCTAAATGTTATGCTTGGGTTCCGAAGGTTAAAGAGTCAAGACCTATTCTTGTGCCTAGAGATGTTACGTATGATGTTCTACTTAACAAAATCATCGGAAGTTGGGGGATAAGAGACAATCCAAGGGACATTTGCATTACTTACAGTGTTGCCGCAAATCAAAAGACTCCTCCCGTTACAATAAAAAATGATGATGATGTACGCCTTTATATGGCTGACGTTGATCATAATGGTACTAGGCCTACTCTAAGGGTAATTGTGGTTTCTACGACGGAGGAATGTGTTGGTTCTAATGACCAAGAAATGCCAAATAGTGGAGGGCATTATTTTAGTCAGCGATTGGATGACTTACATGAAAAAGTAGAAGAAGACAAAGGAGGAGGGGTAGAAGAAGACAGAGGAGGCGTAGATGTAGATAAAGAAAAGAAGAAGAAGTAGAAGAAAAATATGTAGAGGAAGATCTTGCCATTTATATCCCTGTGTTTCCAACACAAAACAGCGAGCTGATATTTCACTTCGTCGATGACACATGTTTTGAAAAAGGTATGACTTTCACCAATAAGACAGAACTGGTCACCAAATTGAAGATTGCAGCAGTTAAACATCGTTTTAATTACAAAGCATTGAAGAATACTGCAAAGATTTTTAATGCTAGATGATTAGATGTGAAATGAAAATGGTGGTTAAGGGCAATGAGGTATAAAAGTAATGATAGGTTCTACATTAGCATTTACAATAACTTGCACACATGCGGTGTCCAACATCATTCTAGTCATAATTCACACGCCTCTGCCCAGATAATTGGTGAGTTCATGAAAGGTAAATATTTAATGGGAAAAGGTCCAACCACAATAACTGTCAGGGAGTCCCTTAACAACGATTTTGGTTGTAAGGTTAGCTACTGGAAGTGTCTTAGGGGCTGTCAATTTGCAAAAGCTTTGACACGGGGAACACATGAGAAAGGTTTGAAATTCTTGATGCTTACGTTTATATAGTTAGGAGTAAGAATCCAGGAACCAAGACAGATTTGAGGCTTTCTAGCACAGGGAAGTTCTTTTATTTTTTTCTCTCTTATGGACCGTGGATCAGGGTATTTACTTACGTGAGAAAAGTCCTAGCTGTTGACGGTACACATTTGTCTGGCGAGTATGGGGGGGTGTTGTTGTCTGCTGTTGCTCAGGATGCAATGAGTCACGTATTCCCTGTTGCTTTTTGTGTTGTAGACAAAGAGTGTGATGCCTCATATGAGTATTTTTTCGAACAATTACACTGCATAGTTTCAGATAGTGAAGAGTTGTGCATTGTTTTGGATAGACATCCAAGCATCTCTAAAATGGTCGCCCAAGTGTTTCCTTCTGCACACTATGGAGTTTACATGTGGCATCTAGGTGAAAGCATCCAAACAAAGTTTCAGTTTGGAATCAGTCTTCATAAATACTACACTGCAGCAAAGGCATACAGGGTAGAGGAGTTCACTGATGCTATGAATGAGATCAGGATTATTGATTGAAGGGTAGCGGATTATCTTGAAAATGTTGTTGGGTATCATAGATGGAGCAGATTATATTTCCCAGGAAACAGGTAAACTATAATAACAAGGTCTGATATTACTGTCTGCTTTCAATATATTCCAAACGTCACACTACGCGTTCCGAACATAGCATATATGTGAAGAACATTATTAGGAAATTTTATTTTCTAGCGAATGTTCCGAACTCCTTATTGTCGTTCTGAACGTGCGCTTCATGTTAGGAACATCATGAATGTTCCGTACTTCTTATTCCTATATCTGCACTTGTGCTTTATGTTAGGAACATCTTTTGATTATTATAATATTTATTCTTTTTAATAGGTTTCAAGTTATGACATCAAACATAGCTGAGTCCATTAATTCCATGCTGAAGGAGCAAAAAGAATACCCCATTACTGCCCTCCTGAAGGATATAGGTAGGAACTTTGCGGAAAAATTCCACACTAGGGCTATGAAGTTAATCAACCACCCAAATTTATGCGTCCCAGACGTTGAAATAAAAATAAGGAAGAATAAAGAAGTGGGAGACAAGCTAGTTGTCAACAGGAAGGGAACTTATGGTTTCGAAATCATTAGTCCAGGGTATGAGGCAGAAGTTGATCTATGTGAGAGGACATGTACATGTTGTTGGGAGTTTGATCTTGTTCAGTTACCTTGTGTACATGCTATGGCAGCAATTAGGGGGTTGCATGACGATGAATATGGAAGTAGAGTATACGAATATACTTCTTGATATTACACAACACAAGCATAAATCCTTGCCTATGCAGAGCCTGTCAATGCAGTACCTCCTGAAGAATCATGGGTCGTCCCTGCTGAAGAGATACTCTATCCAGTGCCTCCGCCCCCAAAGTCGAACAACCGTGTAAGGAGAAGGGTTAACCGGATTCGATCTATTGGGGAACGTCTTCCAAAGAGGAGAAATAAATGTGGCAACTGCAAGAGATATGGTCACAAGAAAACTACATGCCCCGTTGTTCGTAGTAGAAATGAGGCTACAAGTCAGCCTACAAATTGAGTTTGTGATTTGGACGAAGCATCGTCCTTGTTATAATTTCGATTATTTGGATTATTTAGATTTCTATTTGAATTGCATAATGGACTTTTTGTCCTACTTGTATAATTTATATTGTGTACATATTTGCTTTACTAGTTTCTTAATTTATGTTGTGCACATATTTGCTTTACTGTATTTTTAATTTATGTTGTGCACATATTTGCATATTATTCGCAACACATCAACAGTTGTTTAGGATATTATAGTGTGATGTTCCGAATGATGTCAAGGCATGTGAAGTCCATGTGAAAGCTTGTGAGGTCCTTCTTTTTCCATGTGCAAGCATGAGAGAGCCTGTGATAACCTTATTCGTTCGGAACATCGGTAAAGACACTATAATACAAGAAAATGTTAATATTCGTTTACAATTCATAGTCGTAGCATTTACCAAGTGTCACCTTAGAGAAAATATTCGGAACATCTTGTCAATGATATTATGTTATACTTTTATACGTGACGTTCCGAACAAGCCATTCAAAATTTAAAAGACACAAACGGCTACAATGAACAGTTGGGATGCCCAAATACCAATACACCAAACGACTAAAATACAAGTTGGTTGCTGCATCAGCCACGTCAAAACACATGTACACTTGTTAATATGCGTCCCTTCATTTGCCTCGGCCATTGAAAAGGCGTGCAATAGAAATTAAAAGCCACTTCAAAACATCTATAAATACCTCCTTGATGAATACCCAGTTCGCAATTCATTTCGCATTAACCAAGTATTAAGTTCAGTTTTCACCAGTTTCTATATCAAGGAAGAGCAAGTTGAGGTACTCAAGTTTCCATAGTTTCTACGTTTTTCATAAAATAATTTCAAAATCTAATCTGTTTATATTTCCTTAAACATAACTCCACTTTGATTTTTTTCTAAATTTTAAACAACTTTTCATGCAGATGGCCAATAATGTATTTAACGATCCATGGAATAAGTACCACCGAGTTCGAGAGCCTCCAAACAAGTCGCTTCCTACGAGACTGCTAGACGTGCATTTTGAAGTTGTTAACATCAAGGAGGTAGCAGATAATTGTGAGAGGTCCATTTAAATACTCGAGACAAAACTTGAGCAGATGCAATTGCAGTTAGATCGGATTGAGAGGGTTTTGCAAAATCAATTCAGTAGAGGCCAAAACAATAACGAAGACACTATTATATATTAGTTGTTTAAGTAGTCGTACTATTTATGAATATGCTTTTGTTATGTCTTTTCAATTAATATTATTATGAAGGTCTTTAATTAGTACTGTTAAATTGTCTCCAAACCATCATATTTACTTATAGTTCGCAACACATCAACTGTCATTTAGGATATTACAATACGATGTTCCAAACGACAACTTGTTCTACTCCATTTTTGGAAAAGTTAATAAATTCATACAACAAGTTCGGAACATAAACAACGTGTTCCAACAAAAAAATGTATGTTCGGAACGCAACTGGTATGTTCCAGGTATAAATGATAATCATTAATACTATACACGACCAATTTCCAGAATAGAGTGATAAATGATGTTCATTTTAACTAGAAAGTGCCAATTATACTTGTTTGATTTACAAATGATGATGATTATCACTAGAAATGACCCACTATACTTGTAAATATGACATGATGCTCATTTCCCTTAAAAGGACCAAATATAGTTGGTAGACTAAGAAATGATGACAATTATCAGTAGTAATTACCAATTATACTTGTTAGAGTGATAAATGGTGACAATTATCAGTAGTGATAACCAATTGAGTGACAAGTGATGATCATCTATCGTAGAGTTGTTTTAAACAACCTATTGATGTTCGTCGCATTAAACAACCGTTCGCATCGCACAATTTTTAATGTTGCTATCTTCATCGTATGATGATCCATACATACACACTAGTTTCGAACATCAAACAGATGTTTGTCACATTTTATGTGTCGTTCGGAGCGCCATATTCAATTTTTTCTATCTTCATCATACTTTTTCATAAATAGAGTAGTTAGCGCGACAAATTATGATGATTGTATGACTATAAGTGACCAATTATACTTGTAAGAGTGATAAAGTCATCCACTTTCATCACAAAGACCACTTAGAGTAGTTTGTGTGACAGATGATGATCACTATCACTATAAATGACCAACTATACTTGTAAGAGTGACAAATGATGATCACTATACCTACAAATGACCCACTATACTTGTAAGAGTGACAAATGATGATAATTATACCTACAAATGACCCATTATACTTGTAAGAGTGGCAAAGGATGATCAATATCACTATAAATGACCAACTATACTTGTAAGAGTGACAAATGATGATCATTATCACTATAAATGACCAACTATACTTGTTATAGGGAGAAATGATGATCATTATACCTACAAATGACCCACTATAAGAGTGACAAATGATGATCATTATACCTACAAATGACCCACTATACTTATTAGAGTAAGAAATGACGATCATTATGAGTAGAAATGACCCACTATACTTGTAACAGTGACAAATGATGATCGCTATCACTATAAATGACCAACTATACTTGTTATAGGGAGAAATGATTATCCATACATATACTCTAGTTTCGAACATCAACAAGAAGTTTGTCACATTTTATGTGTCGTTCCGAGCACCCAGTTCAATGTTTTCTATCTTCATCATACTTTTTCACAATTAGAGTAGTTAGTGTGACAAAATACGATGATTATATGACTATAAGTGACCAATTATTCTTGTAAGAGTGATAAATTCATCAAATTTCATCACAAAGACCACTTAGAGTAGTTTTTGTGAGAAATAATGATCATTATGAGTAGAAATAGCCAACTAGAGTTGTTAGAGTGATAAATGATAATCAATATGATAAGAAATGACCCACTATACTTGTAAGAGTGACAAATGATGATCAATATAATAAGAAATAACCCACTATATTTGTAAGAGTGACAAATGATGATCACTATCACTATAAATGACCAACTATACTTGTAAGAGTAACAAATGATGATCACTATACCTACAAATGACCCACTATACTTGTAAGAGTGACAAATGATGATAATTATACCTACAAATAACCCACTATACTTGTAAGAGTGACAAATAATGATCACTATCACTGTAAATGACCAACTATACTTGTAAGAGTAACAAATGATGATCACTATCACTATAAATGACCAACTATACTTGTTATAGGGAGAAATGATGATCATTATACCTACAAATGACCCACTATACTTGTAAGAGTGACAAATGATGATCACTATACCTACAAATGACCCACTATACTTGTTATAGTGACAAATGATGATCATTATACCTAAAAATGACCCACTATACTTGTTAGTGTGAGAAATGATGATCACTATCAATATAAATGACCAACTATACTTGTTAGAGTGAGAAATGATGATCATTGTAACTAGAAATGGCCCACTATATTTGTTAGATTGACAAATGATGATCAATATGATAAGAAATGACAGGGTCATACTTGTAAGAGCGACAAATGATGATCACTATCACTATAAATGACCAACTATACTTGTAAGAGTGACAAATGATGATCCATACATATAGTCTTGTTTCGCACATCCAATAGATGTTTGTCATATTATATGTGATGTTCCGCGCGCAATGTTCTATTGTTTCTATCTTCATCAAACTTTTCACAGTTAGTCTAGTTAGAGTGACAAATGATGATCATTATACTTTTAAGAGTGATAAATTCATAAACTTCCATCACAACGAACACTTAGAGTAGTTAGACTTAAAACTGATGATCATTGTTACCACAAATGGCCAGTTACACTTGTAAAAATTACAAGTGATGATCATTGTCACATTATAATTAAAGGGCGATGATCATAATCACTCTAAATTATCAAGTATACTTGTTAGAGTGACAAATGATTATCCATATATCTTGTTGTTTCGAACATGATGTTGATGTTTGTCACATGAACATCATGTTCGGAGTGCCATTTTTCGATATTGCTATCTTCATCGTATTGTTTTTGAAAGTGTTCTGAACAGATAGGGATATGATTGAAACATGAAGTGAGTCGTGCGGAATGACTTAGGGTACAATGGTAATTTACAGGACAAAATAACAATTTCAAATGAAATTTCTTGATCATTAGTACACAAAACATAACAATTGGAAATAAATAGATTCTAAAGTATGAACCAACACTTGATCCAAGTACAGAATATGAGAACAATTAGCACCACAAGTAGTAGTACCCCAATACCCAATTTTTCTGCCATAACCGTGCCTCTTTCCTCTCTTCTTCAACAACTTTCAACTTCTTAAGTAGACCCCATATTACTTTCTTCGCTTGATCTGACATCTCTTCATCATGCCATCTAAAGTAGTTGCAGCCATTTGTCTACATAAAAAAAAAGAAAATAAATACAACAAACAAATGACTACAAGAAAAAAAATAAACCCATCGCCTAACCTGACCATAGTTGCATCCGTAAAACCTCCTTCCTGGGTTTAGTTGAGTCCACGATGTTGTTAACTTCGCATAATCTCCACATCGACAAAATGGTACTACATTGCCACTATTAACGGATCTACTAGACATTTTAATCTGGATGTTTGATTTAATTTTGTAAACTGGTTTTATAAATAATGAACAGATATATAATGTGTTGGGTGGTGTATTTTTATTACCGTTGGTAAATAAATGTTGTTCACGTGCCTAATGTAATAATTTATGACGAGTTTGGGCTAGATCGAAAAGATGTTCGGAACATCCTGCAAAGGAAATTCAAAAATGGCTACAATACCAATACACCTATTAGCTAGACTAGGTTGCAGGTAGGTAGCAGCTAGGTCGCAATGATGTTCAGAACATCTTTTCAAGGATACGTTACACGAATTCTACTTATATAGGCTGACGTTCGGAACCACCCGTTCAAAATTTGAAATAGACAAACGACTACAATTCAAGCCGCTCAAATACCAATACATATACCAAACGGCTACAAACGTTTCGGTTGCCTCTCTTTACTTCTATAAATACCCAACAATTTAAAGCATTTCAATCCACATTCATCAACTTACAATTCAAAGCCTTTCAATCCACATTAAACAACTAACACTTCAAACCATTCATCATCAAAAAGGCACGTCAACCACGAACAAGAGGTGGCTCCACGGCCAGAGGAGCCTCCACGGCTAGAGGAGCCTCCACATCGAGGCAAAACACAACTGTTGCATTATCATTTTCGGACGAACCACAAACTGAAAGAGCTATTGACATATTGGAACAACTAAGGGCAAAAGTGTGGGGTCGGAAGTTCCAGTTTGAGGGCTTCCTACATGGCTACAGAAAGGACGTCAAAAAGATGACGAAGGAAACAGAAGGATCAAAGGAATGCTCAAAGGGCTGCTAGCTGATAAGGCGATGCATTACCTTGACTTTTACTCCTCTCCTTCACGCTAGATGTGGATGTTCCTATTAATGTTTATTATATAATTTCTTTTTGAATGTTTATAATCTAGTATCTTTTGTTAGAATGCTAGTATAACTAGCATCCCTTTTGTAAAGCACTGACAGTGATGTGCAGTTACTCTATTTGAATGCTAATATAACTAGCATTCTTTTTGTAAAGCTCTGCAATGATGATCAATGAAAAATATGTTTGTCTAGTTCCTGTAAATATTTTCAGAACATCTTGATATCGTTCAGAAAGTTAAACTGTCGTTCTGGAACATACTCAACCTTTATACAATGAGATATTCATGTTTCGAACATTAATGTTACGCACTGAACAAAAGACTGTTGTTCTGAACAAATGATGAACAATTTATATGCTCTGTTCATTTTCTAAAAAACTAATCCATCTATAATTAAATAAGCACAATATACTGAACGACATTCAAAATGTTCCAAACTGCATGTTAAAATCTAAAAGGCACAATGGTTACAATTAGCAGTTGCACTCGTTTGAGTAGTACATAACGGCTACGAGTTTTGTCAAAAGTCACTTTCCATAAAATTATTCCAACAGACTCGTTGAATGCCACTTTACTCTTATAAATACCCAACAGTCACACATTGATTCCACATATTTCAAAATGCCTCGCTATCCAAGAACAAGGGGAGCACCGATAAGAGGAGCATCGAGTTCAAGATGGCCTAGAATTCCTTCCTCGAGTTTACATTCAGATTCTGGAAATTCGAACGACGAATTGAACCAGCTGAGGTATGAAGTATGGGAATGGAATTCACATTCGAAGAATTCATTCATGATTATAGAAAGGACATATGAAGGATGAAGAAAATGCTTAAAGGGCTGCTTGCTGAAAAGGGAATTGATTATGTCCCGTACTCCACACCACCAGGAACACCACCTGAAGCACCACCACAAAGGAGCATCTAGTTATAATTTTATTTGTTTATTATGTTATTGTGCCGTTTGTGTCTCAATATAATATGTATTTTGAATTTTCTAAAGAACATTAGTGGAGGAGTTCTTGGGACATTGGTAAAATAAGTGGTTATATTAAGGAACGACTTATCCGTTTCAGAACGAAGTAATATTGTTCCAGGGTAAACTTAATTAATTGTTGTAGATGCTTGGAACATCATATTGTTATTCAGGAATAACAATACGTCGTTCTGGAGCTTACTTAATAATCGTCTAAATTTTACTATGTCATTTTCTGTTGAATGCTGAACAACTGAATAATATATTTGAGTGTTTGTTTTAATTGTGACTAATTAAGCTATTCTTTTAAGCACATCAAAGCTATTACTTGGCTAAGAAAATAAAAGTCATCCATACATAATTACATAACCAAAATAAAATTTACAAGATTATCCAAATATTACATATACCCAAATCAAGGCTTCATTTTGCCATCCAAAATACAAACGGCTAAACGTCGCCTCTACTGATCAGCCAGATTGTCACAAATTTTGTCCATGGGGGTGTTTGTAATGAGATGCTCAATGTACATCAACACGAACACTCCACATGATTGCCCTGTTAGATTTTGTGGACAACGTGATCGTGGCACTCTCTCGAACGACCACATGTCTCCTTCCTTACACATCGGATCCAAGTCTTTGAATAGCTTAGAAATTCTGACATACTTCGGGAACATGTAGAGAATGGGGACACTTATTGGCAAGAACTTTTCATCATCATTACAACCATGATTGCAATCATACACCCAAACCTTCGCTTCAACTATGTCAAACACCATCAACACGTAGTGATTGTCATTGATGTTGAAGACGACGAAAATCCTCTTAGCACCAGCCCAACGCCTACCTCCTGGGTAGGGTAGCTTTCCATGTGCATACTTCATGTAATCCTCATCAAACTGATACTCCTTCAACGCCTCATCAAGCTGTAGTTTATCATCTTGCGCCTCTTTTTCCAGTTGGTAGTAGCGTTTTTTCATGTTTGTCAAGAATGCCATATCCAAAATGAGGTCACTTTGATCGTAATGATCGGGGTAATTCAAATGCCTCTCCCGTATCATTGTCATCACAGCTTCTACATACTACATAACATATAAGAGACAAAAATAAATTGCAGTATAAATGAGTGAAGGAAAGGTCTGTCTTTCCGAAAATCATTCCATGTTCGGAATGACTGTGTGATGTTCTACAAATCTATGAGAAGCTAGAAAGGCTTGAGTTGTTCCAAGCATAATAACGATGTTCCGAACTCAGTTAGTATGTTCCCTACAACGATGTGAAGTTCAGAAAATCATTCAAAAATAAACTTAGAATGTCCCACAGCCACACAGTCTTACATCAGATCTTTGAAATCTTGGCAATTCATCGGCAATCCAAGAAAAACATCTTTTTGTTTCTTCCTTTTTTTGATAAATGCATTCAAAGCCACCACTTTTTTCCGCTTCAATGGCTTGTAAATATCCACTGGAAGCCTCGGACCAACTTCTTCCTGCTTCTTCTTCTCTTCTGTTTGTGGTGATTTGACAGCCTTTGCAGGTTTTATAATCGTTTTGCTCTTCAACTGCTCAATCGTCTCCTGCATGGCCGCCATCTCCATCTCCATGCCTTTACGCCAATCGTTGCAATCTTTGCAATTGCAACTGCTACATTTGGAGATGTCGAATCCATCACCACCAGAAGAATCACCTTTGATTTGCTCAGAAGCCACAATATTTGTCTCACAAGGCACAATTTGTTGCTCATAAGCCACCATCCTTTTCTCATAAGCCACGATCTTTTGATCATAAGCAACGATCTTTTGATCATAAGCCAAAATCTTTTGCTCCATTGCTTCCCTCCATCCGCTGCATTCATCACATTTGCAGCCTCTGCAATTGGAGCTCCTCTTCACTATACCAACTTCAGTGATACCAGCAACTTCAAACTCACCTCCAACTTCATCACCATCAGCTTTGTTTCCAATGTCAATATTTACATCTTGCAGGCCACCAATTCCCTCTTCATTGTATTCACCATCACTTCCAAACATCATCGTTTCTGGGGCTTCCATAGCTTTAATTTCTATCACTTGTCTTGGAGGGGTTGCAGGATTGTTCTTGAAAATACAAATTGTAGTGCCACCAACAAGACCAACGCTGCAAGCATCCTCAAACACTTTACAAAAACGATCTACTGTGTCGTCCTCGGAGTCTTCAAATGACACGAGGTCTGGAAAGTAATCCATGTCCAGCTCGTCATCAGTAGGAATGAGGAAAGGGTGAATAACCTGTTAATATACCCAACAACATTAAATAAATATCAACTAAATTTTAAAAATCTTTTAAAGTTGTTTGGAACAGAGTCATGTTGTTCGAAAACATCAAGAAGTGATGTTCCGAACATCGTTGACTGAAGTAGTTGACGGTTCTTCATGAAGATGTTCCGAACATCAATTAGAAATATCTCAGCAAACACGAAGTTGTTCCAAACATTACATAACATATATGGAAAGCAGAATACTTACAGGAACATCATGTTGGTCAAACAACCTGTCTGTATCTCTTTCACAAATTTCAGTAAGCCTGTTTATGATCCTTGGCATTATTTTTTCTTTTGGCAAATCCTTTGGCCTCAAGGCAGGTATAGCTTCATGAGCCCAGGCCATGAATGCCCATGGAAAGCCATAAAGATCGTAATTCTAACTTCCTTCTGCACGAGGTTCCATTAGCTTGATCAGATATTCCATTGTTAATTCAAAACTCATCCTACCCCAAGGATAACGCTGCAATGCCTCAAGATCGGCGGACAAGCACACCACCCATTCCTCTATTCCATATTTTGATTTCCTCGCACAAAGAATAGTATGAACAAACCAAGCCATGCACAGATTTAAATACCACTTCTTGGGACAGGTTCTAGAACATACCAACTCAAGCAAGTCACCGGACTTCATAGCTTGCTTTTTCTTCGGCTGTTTTTGTTTTTTGGGCTTGTTGAACTTCCTCTTGGCGGGTGAGGGTGAGGGTGAGGGTTACTCCTCCACCTTCTTCTTCCCCTTCTGCTTCCCACTAGCCTTCTCCTTCTCCTCCTTTTCCTTTATCTCCTTCTCCTTCTCCTTCCTCTTTTTATCCTTGAAATAATCAACACAAACTTCCACAATTCCTTCCCCTTTTCATTCATTTTTTCCATGTACTGTTTACTTGGATAGGCACCACAGTTTAGCCCTGTCATTAGTGCAAACTCGAATAGCCCAAAACGTGCTGGCAATCCATTGAAGGATATCCAAACCACTTTCTGCTTCTTGCAAATAATCCTTCGCATGAGGAGGTTATGCACCAACTTGGTGCCATATTTCGGTAATTGCAAGAAAGGACCGAAACATCTATAACAAAATCCCCTTCTCACCTGTAATTTTTTCAGAACCTCCTTGAACTGTATCATACCCCTAGCCAATGAAGAACGAACAGTAATCTTCCTATTAAAAGGTTCATTGTTGGTCAGGAAGGTCTTGAAGAGACCCTCAACGTTACTCTTGAAAGTAGCATGGCCAACGTCTTCATACTGCACATAATTTTAGCATAAAATTAATAAAATGAAACACAGTGATAGTAAATCACATTAAAGGGAAAACATAAATGTTTGGAACATGTTTATTCTGAGGTTCTGAACAATAGAAGCAATCATTTGGAACATCACGTAACATGTTCAGAACGAGAGCTACCAGCCTTAATGCTGATGTTGGGAACATATAAATGTTGTGTAGAACATCAACACTGGCGTTCGGAACAATACGAGTTTCAATTCAACTATCACCTGGTCTTCCTCCAGTTTCAGTCCAGATGTTCCTTCAGTAGTTTCCTTCTCTTCACCTGCTTTCTTTTCAACATTTCCACCTGCATTATTTACAGCTTCCCCATCTATTTTAACTCTTTTTTCACGATCCTTCGAAAGTTGCTTTTTAAAATTACATCATCCGCCTATCTTATACTTCTTTTGCTGCTTCTTGGAATTTCCCCTGTCTTATCTGCTTCCCCCTCTACTTCTTCTCCTTTTTCTCTACTTAAATCATCAGCTTCTTCATTTTTTGACCACCATCTTCCTCTTCCTTTTCACGATCACCATCTTCCACTCCAGTCCTCAAAAATTCACTTTTTAACAGTTCATCAATACCGGCGTCATCTAAATCCACCCTTCTTTTACCCTCATCTGTAGCCCTCTCCAAATCCTGCCCACCTTTACTTAGATCGTAACTTGGTGCTGGACTTTGGCTTTCCTCTTGTTTATCACCTTTGTTTCGTGGACCTACTACTTCTCCTTGGCTATCGTCGTCCTTCTCCACAACTAATTTTCTTTTAGTTGCTCTAGTTGTTCATGGGCGTTTAGGAGTAGGTTTTAAATCTGTAGGAGTACATTCCGAATCTGAAGTAGTAGGCTTCTCAAGTTTCTTCTTCGGCGAAGGGCCCTTTATTTTAGAAATTGCCTTCTTGGGAGTCTTTGTAGGCTGCTTCTTCTGCTCATCTTCATCTTTATTTCTCGGTCTTAAATTTACCATTTTTCTGCAAAGGAAAACAAGGGGATACAAAATTTAGTTACAGAAAATCATGAACATCCAATTAGATGTTTAGAACCTCAGCTACTATGGTGTTCAGAACATCAAGACACATAACAACAATAACTTCAATTTGCAACTAAATAAAGCAGCGTTGGTTCCCAGATAACCCTCAAATCATCACAATTTAACCAAAAAATGTAAAAAGCCTAAAAATTTCAGTTGAACATCGAAAATCCCTTTTCTAGTTCGGAACTACTTTACCTATTAAAATAAATAATGCCATTCAATTTCAATTTCTACATAATATTACACCTTTTATACAAAAACAAACACCCAAAGCATCGTTAATCACTGTCGACGAAAAAATTTAAAACAAAAACCTAAGTTTGAGATTTACACCACAGTTTAAAAAATAATGACATTGTTTACCTTTTATATATAATACTTTGTTGTATTGCTGATCGGATTACTTGAAAACCACAGAGAAGTTGGAGAGTATTTGGTTTAGATTTGGCGTGAAATGGGAGATGAAGTGAAGTGTAGAAGTAGTTGAAAAGGCCACGCCGAGGGGGGGGGGGGGGGAGGGGTTAATGTATGTTGTTTCCAATGTTTGAAATTATTATTATGTATGTTTTAAGAAGAACCCTCAAGTTTTAAAAGTGTTAATTTGGTCCATGATTACTGTTAATCAGACTTAGAAAAAAAGAAAATGGAAAAGAAAAACGGAGGATCTTTTCTGCCAAAAATGACTTGTGGAGTTCTAGAACGCCACATCTCACATGTTAGTAAGACCCTAATTTTTAGGGATAATTACATTGTAAGACAATTTAAGGAGCCATAATTACACTAATAACAGTGTTAGGGAAAAAATTTCAAAAATGACAGACTTATTACTTAAACAGCAGCTTTAATTATAGAACTAGTCTTAGTATCCGCGCAATACGCGGTTTTATTCAATACAAAAAAAAAAAAATAATGCAAATTATTATCTTATTTAATTGCACATTAAATCTAATTGCTATAACCCTTCTTTTGAAGTGCACAACTTGCTAACTTCAATATACTCTTTCTAGAAATTCCTTTGAACATAGCAAGCAAAGTCTCTAACAAAGTTGATACTTATTACATCTTTTGATTTTTGGATTCTTCTAATTGAAGTCTTCTAAGATATTTTTCACTGTCATTCTAGTTTAGAGTAGGAATAAAACATTTATAAATACAACAATGTGCACTTTACTATCATTTAAGACTTCAGTAAATATATAATTGATGATTTATCTTCATATCCCCAATTAAAACATATTAAATTACAATTTATATTCCAAAATTTACCGCACTTAATTCAAATATTCAAGTCTATCCCCTTGTAGTTTTTCTCATTTCGTAATTCGACATAAGTTGAAATATTCTACTTGACCGTCAATGTTGTCCATCAATATTTGTAGTTCCTATAGCTTTCACAATTTGACATGAAATCTCATTCACCTAAAACGATAGGCATAAAGAGTAGTTTATCCAATTATACTTACTTTAAAACTAATAATTATATAAAAAGGAACGGAGATTCACTATCTTAGATTTAAAGTATTATGGTTTCATATGAACTAATATGTATTCATTTTCTTTCATATTGGTAAATACATAAGTAGTATTTTACACTCTCTCTAATGCAAATTGTACGAAAAAAGATAATAGAAAGAAAGAGAATAAATATGATATTCTAAATTGCATCCGACATATCCAAATGATAATGAGTTTAAAGAAGAGTAAATTTCACTTTACCCTCTTAACCTTTAAGGATTGGAAAACAATACTCTCTTCTCATCTGGGAACGACAACCCTATTATGATTGGAAAATGATACCCCCTTCACCTTTTTAGTGGAACATTATCCTCTTTAACTCAATATTCAGTAGATTAAAAAAAATATTGCCGCTTAAATATTATAAAAATTAAAATAACTCATTATTTTGGAGGGAATAGTCTTGACGCTATGTTATATTTTCTGGTAAAGTCTTATTCACTCAATACAAAGGCGGGGAAGCAACTACTTTAATTTGGTTAATACACATCATATGAGCAGAGGAAGAGGAAGACGAAAGTCAAACAGCCATGATCCATACTGCGGAATAGGAGATTGAAATAGTGTTGGAATGTCAAACACAAATGAATTCTTACCAGCCTCACAATTTCATATTATATATTAAAAAAATATTGTATTGTCCATAATTTAATTTTCCTTCTCTCAAACTTCACTTGGATTCATATTATAAAACCATATCAATTTTTTTAGGATAAGCTTTTTTGAAAATAGATAAATATTTGAAAAGATAGAATTCTAGGATAATATTTATCTTTATCTTATATACAGAAATAGACTATTGTAAAATATAATGCATGCCACTCAAATAAATTTTGTAGGATATATATGACATAGATATTATGTGGATTAATTTTAATTCCAAATATTTAACCTCTTCTTCAGTTATTGTTTCTCTCTTAGCAAAAATTGTGCTGACTATTTGGATCATATTCAAATTTTCATATCTATGAAATGCCGGTCAATCGACATCAATATATCATTAATAAAGTAAGTAAAAGAGGATTTATGAAAGTAGACATTTGCTTAATAATATATCGAATAATGTAAATACTCATTTTTAAACTCAATTTATGCGGTTAGAAATCCATATGATGTCTTATGCAAAAGAGGTTACTTCCGGTTAAAGTAAATATATTTGATCCATTTAAGTCCGTAAGCTTTTTATGCGCTTTTGAGAGAAGTATTCCATTGTCTGCATTATTCTAATATAATCTTGAATAAGGATATTTTTTTCTTTACAAAAGCATCTCGGTTTGTCCAATTAAAACATCTATTCATCTATTTCCCCTTGAGTCGAATGATTGATCATGCTTCTTCGACTGCCTTAGAGTCGAAAACAAAATAGTATCCCAGTTCAAAGGACAACCTCCGCACAATCAGGGTAATGTTCATAAATCCTTCATACATGTGTCCTGAAAATAATGTTGGTTAGTATATGGAGAGCGAGTATTCTTGACTATGCTTAATATTTTACTTTCTTTCATAGAATAGTTAGTGCATCAATTCATTGAATAAAGGAAACTACTTAAGCCTTGCGTGAGTACCATTAGAAAAACCAAACACTTAGGAGAAGGCTTCATCCTTTTTGGCTTACTTGTAAATTACCTTCCGAGCATCTTCAACAATCCTAGCCAATGTCTTCATATATCTCGATTTTCAATATGGATAAAAAAATGACTTTATGATGTTATTATTAATTCCTAGAGATAATATATCTGAAACCAATGCTATATAGATTACTAATTTATATTAGGTCAAACTCAACAAACCACTAATTAAAAAGGTCAAATCAATAAAAGCACCCATAAGATATCTCTATTGTGTTATGTACCTTGCATTTTTATGTGAAGAAAAATGACTTCTTACTACGTAAAGTGTTACAATGCTTTAATGTGAAAGAATAAAAAGCTACTCCCTCCGTTCCAATTTATGTGGCAGCATTTTCTTATTGGTTTGTTTCAAAAAGAATGACAGCATTATAAATTTGGTAATAATTTAACTTCAAAATTACAGTTTTACCATTACTGAAATGATTTACAACCACACAAACATCTTTGGCTTATTTTACACCACAAGTTTCAAAAGTCTTCCTTTATTTCTTAAACTTTGTGCCGAGTCAAACTATGACACATAAATAGGAACGGAGGGAGTACTATCGAATACCAGCAAGCAAAATATTACTATATAGTGGAAGTGAAAACATAAATATAGCAGTAATTATATGCCATGAAAAATAACTAATACAGTAAGATCACATTTTTATACTATTCTCTTTTAAAAAAAATAATAGCCAGCAGAAAGTTGTTCGCCCATCTGGGCACTAACGAAGTTACATGAGATTCAAACTCAACTGACTACATGGAGCCTTAGTAATTTTATTAATTTTATGCCATAATCCAAAATCCAAATGTTTGTGCTAGTGAATTGAAACATCAAATTAGGCGTGCATGTCAGAATAATTTCAGTATAAAATTCATTTATGTATTTAGAACTAATTCTAAAAGGTAGTCAAATGTGTAAATGCAGAAGAAACTTGCGAAGGGACTATGCAAATACAAATCAAATACATACATATAGAAGAAAAACTTAAAAAAGAATATGATACCTTATATACTGCAAGTGCAAGTACAATTGAAATACACACAGGTAAAAACTCTAAAATGATTAAATGATACCTTTACATCTTTAAAAGTACACACGTAAGAATAGCCGATTGTCTGGTTGTTCTTTGTAGTCATTTTGCAGTAACATTTGATCCAATGTGTACTAAACAACCTGCAAGATATAAGTAGAGAAGAAGAGCAAAAAATATGTTCATGCATTTTAGAACTTTAATTAATTTTTAAAAGGAAGTCAAATATATAAATGTAGAATAAAATTGACGGGATTATATGATACATTTTCATCCTGCAAATACAAATCAAATACATGCAAAGAAAAGAAATGTTTAAAAAGATTATATCGATCATACCTTTAATCCTGCATACCTTTAATCCTACATGTGCAATTCAAATACATATAGATAAAACACTAAAATGACACCTTTTCATCTCAAAATGTTATTAAAAAAAGAATGGCCGATTGTATAGTTCCTCTTTGTAACCATATTTGCACCAAATGTTTAATCCAATGTTTGTACTGAACAACCTGCAAGGTATTATGTAGTAGAGAAGAAGAACCAAAATTATACTCCCTCCGTTCCAAAATGATTGTCACAGTTCGGATTTCGAGAGTTAAACGAGTTTAGCTTTGACCGTAATATTTTTATATGTCTTTTAAATATTTTGAATTATTAATTATTGTGACTTATAGTACTTTTTATGTAGTTTCTAAATATATAAACATCGTTACAAAAAACTTAAAGATTATATGTTTAAATTCACGATTAAAATGAACTCGTTTGACTCTCGAAATCCGAACTGTAACAATCATTTTGGAACAGAGGGAGTATTTATCAGTAAATGATACAGTATAGAAAAAGCAGTAAGAATAACACAATGGTGAAGAATTAAAATAGTATTTCTCTTCAAATTAAATTCATAACAGATTGATGGAACAACTCAAATTCAAATAAAAATAATTTTACGTAGAGCAAATTGATATGTTTTGTTGTCCACCATAACTAGTCCCGCCTTATATAATTAGTTATTTTGATCTTCATGATATCTCTAGGAGGTTAACATAATAAATATTGAAGCTTATCAAATATACAAAAAGTAGGGCTTAAGTCTATGATAGACTCTTGAGGCACGTATGGAATGAGAAATTATCTGGTGCTTTTGAATTTTGACCATTTATCTTTAACAGGGGGTGAATGTAATCAAGCGTAAATTGAAATGTGTCTTTCAAAAATAATCCTTATCCGATAAGATTATCTCAATATTTTCTGGTTTACCGAAGGTCGAAGAAGTTGTTTTAACTTTGCCATTAAATTTGAATACATTATCTATAAACATAACAGGACTCCTTCCTTAAATACTGCTCAAATCTGCATTACCTTATCTATAAGGTTCTTTAAATCTCCAAAATAAGTTTCAAATCAAAATAGAATCTGTTCAACTAATAATAGATAAATATTACGTAGATTTCTGAAATATGATTTGTTCAGATAACTATAATTGTAGTATGCTTTGGAATCTTAGGCTTATGTAAAATAAAAATTTACAAATTTAGCTTCTTTGAAAAGATATATTATATTTAAATAAAATTCAAAAAGTAACAACACTAAACTCAAAGAAATTATAAGTCCAAAAAATATTATCTTTCAATTAAAATTAGATATTAGATTTCAAATTAAGACAATGGACAAATATTTTGTCCTAATTTTGTTCTAACTACTTTTCTAACTATTATATCCTTTTATATATATATCTATATCTAACTATACTAAAAGAGCCAATCTCAAAAGCAAAATGTAAAAGACCATTTTACCCCTATAGCATAAAAATAAAAATAGTATGTAGCACAAAAATAATTGATCTTATCTTATTAATATAAAAGTGAGAATCCTAAATGTAAAGTCATAATACTAAAATACCTCTACTAAAATATTAAATACTCATTTTTCCCTCACCTTAAAATATCTGATTTTAATGATTTTAATTTTAATATAAAATACTAAATGACCGTCATTGTGGTTTTCAATTTGTTCAATTTTCATTTTGTTGTTGTTACAGATTAGGGAACTTAAAGGTCATGCATTGGACAATGCAATATAGACTAGATTCATTCCTTTAAATTAACATAAATTGGCATAATGTATAAAATGCTAAAATTATAAAAAAATGTGAAACTCCAAGACAATGTGATGAACATCAAGAGTCGCCAAGCTCAGCACATACATCTCCTATATATGAGACTTTTGTAGATCTTCAGTATTATGCTTCTTTGTTTCTCCATCAAATATAATATCAACACAATTTTTAAAATTCTCTTCCAAAACTACTTCAAGACATAGTAAGTAAGAAGCTTCGAGTAAAGAGAAAATTTGGAGGTTCTATCGCTAGATAACGGGAAGTGCAACAATGTGATTTTCAATTTTAATTGTAACTGGTTAGAAAATCAAACCGTCTGAGTTTCTAACTTTACATTCTTTTTGTTTTCTTCTTGAATTTTTTATAGAGTATTAATACTCAGATTATTCTAGGTGAATGTTTGCGTTCTTGATAACTGTTTGAAAAATGTCACTTATGGAGACAAATTCTTTCTTATTCCAATGTTTATATCTTTGTACTCCTATATCTTATTCCATGCGTAGTATTTTTCATTATCTTGATTTAAGTATTTACTTTGTTGTGTACTTATTGATATGGGTTCACGCGCAAAGCGCGTGTCCTAATTTTGTTCTAACTATTATAACTACTATCCTCCTTTTATATATATATATATATATATATATAGATATGGATTAGCAACTACATAAACTTAATCCACAAATTAAGGAATGGGGTTCCTACAAAATCTCTGTCCATAACAATCCCCCCACGCTCCACCACCCCCCTCGTTTCAAGTTCATTGATTATCACAATCTTCATCATTTTCTTGTTTTCATATAAAATTTTTCATTATATATGTTGTGTTTAAACACATTACACTATGTATATATTTTGTTTATTTAGTTATAATATATTTACACCTCAAATACACTATATATATACAATGTATATTATTATTATTATTATTATTATTATTATTATTATTATTATTATTATTATTATTATTATTATTATTATTATAGGTTATATTCATCATCTTTTCAGTTATTATATGATTATTTATAATATTATATAATTGTTATTTTAATAGTATCTCTAAGCGTGGGAGGAAATTTATATAAATATACAAGGTATATTTATATAAATACACAAGATATATTTATACGAGGAATATATAGAGTATGTTGAAATGTATTATTTTAATAGTTCTATATTCAATAATAGACAATTAAATATATTCTTGGTATTTATTGTAATTCTTTTATAACAATATACCCGATAAATTTATAACGGAAAGTCTGTTTTTAATACTCTATTATTATATTCAATGTTATTCAAAGGCACAAGGGTAGCCGAAGAGGCATCAAAGCCCAAATTGAATAAAAAACAACCGTTCATTCCTAAATGATTGGAATCAATACGTATTTAGTAATATTGAAACGCACAAAAATTAACCGAAAAGGCATTAAAAGAAGCCCGATTTGAAGTAGAAATGACTGCTTGATCGACAGGATGACACATAATGCGTATTTATCCTTTAGGCATTAAATAAAGACTTGACATCCCTGGTATGTCAAAAGTCCATTAGAAACCTTCTTCTAAAAATGTCCAAAGGGTTCTCAATCCACAACGACACTTGTCTTCATATTCCATACTACATTGTTTTGAAAAAACCCGTGCCACACATTAGTCGTCTGTTTACAAGCGGAATTTTGGCATCTTCCTTCCCTTTTTTCTCCTTCATCTTTTCCAAAGATCATGGCCACTGAAACATTCGACATGGTTACTGGAGTCCCTCTGTTACTCAAAGATTGGTGGAGAAACCTAAGCATAGATCAACAAGACCGAGTTAAAATAGTGTTGGGGAATCTGATTTCACTAATAGAACACACTGCAATGAAAGGGATAGTATAAGCAGCTGTACACTATTGGGATGCAGACCGAGCATTTTTCACTTTGGGAGCGTAAAGTTGACACCATTGTTGGAAGAAATAGGTAAGTTGACTCAACTTCCATTTAAAAGTGAGGAAATCTTGATGCATGAGAACATTACAGCTGAGGAGTTCTTCGAAATAGAAGGGTTTAAGCCCGAATTATGCACAGACAGTGTAAGGCAGTCGACAATTTCCTTGACTTCCCTCTACATCAAATTTCGGTATGGAGAAGCATTTCAAGAATTCGAACATAATTTCAGCATTAACAAGACAGATTGGCAAGAACGGACGATACTTGCTTTTGTTACCAGCTTTTTCCAGACCACAAAGGACGAATTGACATTTGCATAGTAAGGAATTTGACTAGAAGTACACCTTGGTATCGATGATTATTGTAGAAATATATCGAGCTTTAGAAAGATGCAAGAAGGGTGCTAGCTTTTTTGAAGGTTATAATTTGCTTCTACAAATTAGGTTGACAGAACATTTGTAAAAGATAAACATCACAGACCAAGTCTTCCACGGCATACCAAGAGAAAACTACATCCTGAGTCATACCGCCCGAATGGACAACGCTCTCGAAAAATAGGACTAGCCAACAACTGCCAAAGGCTGGCACCACATTCTCTCTCAGTTGACATCCGAAAATATACAATGGATGTTTGACAGCTTTTCCAGTACTACAGTAATTACACGATCCGAAGGAGCTTCTTTTCTTGTCTTGGTTGGGTTTAGATGAGTTTACCAATACACTCCTTTAAGGGCACCTAGACAAGCAGGGAGAAAGTAGATTGTACCCCAAATTACAGACATCAGAAGTTTCAAAGCAGATATTTTCGGAGGAGTTATACCGTTCGAAGACAAGATATTAGAATTGTGGAAAGAAAGGATACGAATGGGGTTCGAGACTATTGGACGAGACAGGTTTGATGCAGGCTATTACGAGGATTACCCAAACTGGATCAGGAAAGACATAGCAAGGGCAGTTCAACCAAGAGCAACAACAAAAAGAAAAAGAAATGCTGATGAGTTAGAAATCGAATGCAATAAGCTATGCAAACAATTGGAAAGAGCATGAGAGAGAGTAGCAAAGAAGCAAAGTTTGGTCGAAGCAAAGAACAAAAAAAAAAAAAAAAGACAAATGGCACAATACGGCAAAACTATTTACAAAACGAATCGAGTCTATAGGCGTATGGGCTAGTGAAAGAATGATCTCTTTGGCTGATAAAGGAATGGAGGAGAAAGAAAAGAAGGCTTGGGGAATGTTAAGGAATCTCATGTTCGACATATCCCAACTCCTAACTGATGTAGACAACAACATCGTTCAAGGAGACTCATTAGAGGCAAGCTTGTCTGAGGGAGTCTCGTTCGAAGAAGAGGAAGAATCTTTGGGAGATGGATCAACATGAAAGATGTTCGTTTGGCCATGATCTAATTTCCTAGAAAATGTTTAGTCTTTTCTTTCTCTTACACTGCTTTAATATCATGCAATGTAATAAAGATCAATGTTCAGTAAATGCAATATTTCACTTAGGCTCCGTATTTTGTTAGCAAACGAAATGATACCGGTGGCACAAAGCGCTTTTCAAATCTTCGTGCGTAGAGCGGTCCATCGTATTATAGGATTCATCTCTTATTGGATATGTGTGCATTGCATAATTTTTTTTGTTGCTCTAGGTCTCTTTCTACCTAAGTCAATCCCTTCCCAAATCCAATCTCCTACCAAGGCACCTCATTTCCCTACTCTAGGTCCAAATCCTGATATCAGAAATCTTACGCATGTCCTGATAATTCCTTATCCCTTACCAACTCAAAACTTATTATCCATAAGGTTGGCTTAAGTTGGATCACAAGGAAAAATATTTGGTTAAGCAAAGTGAACTTGTCAGGAATTTGTCAAAATAAGAAAATTTTATTACAGCAAGCACTATGCATATGGAGCGGAATATTGGCGGAGCAAGAGTCAAAAATGCATTCAAAGGGGGTATCAAAAGGCAATAAGGAAGTGAGAAACGAGGGGAACCCAATTGATGTTACAAAGGTTCATCAACAACAACCGAACTTAGCAAGCCGATTCAACTTGGAAAGGAATGCAAAGATGCAGTGACAAAAGCTCCCATTACATGACACGAAATGAAAATCCCATGGGTATTTAAAAGCATATCTTGACCGACTAAACATGTTAGGACAATAAACTCAGGATGAAGTTATTTGAGACATTTAGAAAGCCAAGCACTGATTTGGTACAAAGACACGTGCACATTGATTTCTTGGAGCAATTTCGCTCGAAAGCTTTACTGGAGTGAATTCTCATGACAACAATCACATTGAACAAGAAAATGCAATATGACCAACCTCTAAAATGGTCTTGACTGAAGCAGCAGGAACATACACGATAACAGTTGGTTGATAAGTATGAAAAATATGGAGTATCTCTTTCACAGACACAGTTGGTTGATAAGTATGAAAAACATGGAGTATCTCTTTCAAAGACACACGGGAATCAGGACACACAAATTTGCAAGGAAAGATGACAAATGCACTCAAAGTCTTGGTGTTTGACAAAAGCTGACCTCTATTTGTATCACAAATACGAACTACTCCTTACACAACATCTGTACCACCTTTTATCGACATTCAACTTCTCATCTCCTGCTTAAACAAGCATCAGTCATTCGATCAAAATCCTTGTCTTGACTGCTACATAAAGCACTCAAGCAATCCTTTGGAATCTCTATACAATTTGTCCTAGTCTCCAAATTCAAGTGCTAATCCATCATCAGTGGTCTAGGCATCCTCTTAAGCTTATGTGTCATTATTGCTTTAAACTTGCTAATGTGCTAACTCAGTCTTTTGAATGTTTGTTACTATATTACGGTTGCTTTGCACTTTAACACCGAAATTGGTCAAAAATCTGCATTCAGAAAAAGCCGAAATGGCAAGCCGAGCTGAAAATATTTTCTCCTGGAATGAAGCCTTTCAAACCACCAGCATATAGAACCAAGAGAACCTAGACAATCCCATTTCCACTTCCGTACGATTTGTAGTATGGATGAACAAAATCAGCTGGCATTATACCCACACATGAGCCACAAGAAAAATCCAGTCACTATACAACCGAAACTGACAAAACTCACAACCTCACACTGCACCCATCTTACACAATAAACAATCTCTCCTCTGTAAAGACTTTCGACAAAAACCTTATCGGGTTCAACACAATCAAGGACATACAAAAAGACAAAACCTCACACCTTTACTCCTTTAGCTCTGTCAAGAGATATTATAACTGACAAACAAACTATTCCCTAAATACCCATTCCAAAATTTGATCCAATAAAGATCTACACTCATTACCCAAATATTCAATACCCTGACACCGCAGAACGTCCAGCACTGAAAAACAAAATTCAGAGTCTGATTGACCAAAGCAAGACAATGGTACAACAATGACCAACGAATGGAAACCGCAACTTCCAAACCACAAATAAATTTTCTATACAGACCAATCCATCAAAGCTAGCTCCAAGACTTTTGAAGTGAAAATCACGAAACATGAAAACAACCCAGCACAATCCAAGACAAATACAGTTTTGGACAACCTCCAAATCCTGAAAAAATCCAAACACCAAACCTCAGACTGAGAATGCAAAAACCCACATAATCAGAATCCCCGAGACAATCAGTTGCCACATTATAAGGTCGAATGTATATTCAAGCCAATACTTTGGTGTTCAGTGCAATGTAACCACTCTATTTCAACTAATGAATCTTTCTTTGAGAGCATATCTTTCAGCACAAACATAAGTTTCGTAGGCACTACCATAATAAGCAATAAACTGGGGCAGAATTTTTAAGGACTCCCTCAAAAATTCATATAAGATGCGAGCCGACAATGGGGCAGAATATTGAGGTCACCAAAGACCCAAAGACGCAATAAAATAATAATCAGCGTGACATAGCTCCAGACAATAGTATACGCACGCTAAAATTATTCTACATTTTTAGCACTTCACTTTACCTTTGTTCGCAGGGTACACAGCCCGACACGACAGGAAAATATCTCATGACGAGAGGCAGTAGCAGTATGTTCTCTTTACGAAGAGGCAGTATATCTCACGACGAGAGGCAGTAGTAGTGTTGACGAGCACATAGGTTCTCATTATGAGGAGGCAGTACATCTCACGACGAGAGGCAGTAACAGTAGGTTTTCTTTACGAGGAGGCAGTAGCAGTGCTGACGAGCACATAATTTTCTTTACGAGAGGCACTGGCAAGACGATCCAACAGCAGGAAAGTCTACTTTATATTTATAAATATTATTTGCAAAAACTCATCCTTATAGCAGGAAATAGCGCGACAGTGTTCCAGGGTATACAGCCCGACGCGACAAGCAACTATCTCATGACAAGAGGCACTTAACATATTCGGACAAGCAGATAAATATCCCCAAAGGAGAAGCACATATTTCCTAGCACTGAACGCGCTTGAAAACAGACAAAACAACTACTCAGCTCAACAGGGAAGTTTACTTTATCTTTATCTTAATATCTATTTGCGTTTATCTTGATTTTGCTGCACTCCCAGATCTCTCGACAAATCCCGTGTCATTTCCCATACCCTCACACTTGCTCCCTAAAATCACTACTGCACGTGAATTTGTGCGACCACAAAACCTCAAATACATATTATTCATCAAATTGGAACACCATTCAAGAAGCCTAGTCCTTTCGACAATGTCTTTGCTGTACCCACAAACTATCTATTCTGCCGAGTTCCAAAGCGCTCAAATCTACATTTCCCTACTCGCACAAGTGATCTACCTAATTTTTCTTTCCTAATTATATGCCAGTTTTTGTTCTTTCGTATTATCTCATTTGTGTCAATCGTGTGTGTTCTCATGCTTAATCGTGCCCATCAGTTTGAATCGTGCGCATTTATAAAGCTCGCTGCTCAAATGTTTCCCAGCTCAGTCCAAGCAATATTGAAGGCACGATTACTCATTTATCGAGATGAAGTGGAAACTATGTACATATAAACTCGTCTTTATGGGTATGTAGCGCGCCACAGTTTCATAACTAGGATGCCTATAAGTCTCATTTTCCATGCTCGATCTATTGATGTTATCTCATCTTCGATAGTGCCTTTGCTTTATTCTTCATTTATCTCGCCAAAAGGAAAAGCATACACGAATCTAAACTCTATACACTTTGATAAGTTTAGTCTTGATGTCACGACCCAACCTAGGGCCGCGACGGATAACCGACACTAAGTGTCGATCATCGCTAAACCTACTAATAATCTATGAATTATAGAGATAAGCTGGCAACCTGGTTATGAGTACATACATATTTACTGAAAACATAAAGTCTGGAAAGATGACAAGGCTATCACATGCTAATATACATAACATACTGACTACACCACAAGGGACATATCTACAGGCCTCTAAGAGTGCTGAACTGAATATATAAAAGACGGGACAAGGCCCCGCCATACCTAAATTGGCTGACTGTACACATACCCAAAGATAAGTAACTCCGGGAGTAAGCAGAGTGACTCCAATAGCTGATAGATGGCCTACTAACGTGGTCCAAGCATTGATCTATCTGCACCTGCGCGGCATGAAATGCAGCGCCCCAGAAAAGGGCGTGAGTACGATATGTACCAAGTATGTAAGGCATGAGCATATAATATATGATAGCTGAATGAAACTGTAAGGCTGGAATATAAATATGTAAATATGAGCTGGAGCAAAGCAATATAGCTGGAAATCTGAAGAACGTACTAAACATGATTTGAATATAAACTGAAGTCTAGCTGAATCTGAAACTGTAGACTGAGCTGAACTATACTGATAAATAACTGTAATATGACTGATAACTGGTAACTAGAAACTAGAACTGATAACTATCAACTGCTCTTGATGCTAAGAACTGGTGGCTGATAACTGAGAACTGATAACTGGTACTGAGCTAAAACTGAACTGTTATCTAAACTGGTACCTGCCTCGTGTTATGGGCTATATCCCCCAAAATCAGGTAACTGAACATCTGAACTAGTACCTATGTGGTGTTACGGGCTGTATCCCCCTAAATCAGGTAACTGAAAACCTGGACTAGCCTCATGTATAATCATGCAGTGCATACTGTGGCTATATACGCATATATAACAAACCTGGCAGGTGTTATGGGCTATGTCTCCCCCAGCCAATAACATCTTATCTCTCTGGTCAGAGTATGTGAATGACACCCGATCACACTAGGTGTTTCAACTCCCGCCTGAAACAGAGGGGCTGTATCCCGCAGACGGATAGTATCACATGCGATAGGACTGTGTGTCCAATGTCCAGCCTCTATGGGGGACTCCAAATCACACATGTTATGATCACAATATAAGCATAAGCATGTATGAGGTATAACACATGTTGCAACAATAGATATGGACTCAAAGGAACGATAAGCAAACTCTGGATAAAATTATAGATACAACCTAAAACTTATAATTTGTCTAACTCTATGACTTTTATAAAAATTTCGGCAGAGTTTCCTCCGAAATTGGATGATCCGCAACAACAGAACCAGCACTATACTATACACGGGAATGGATACCCGGATAAACTGATAACATAAACATGTTAAACAGATTACAAGATGAGACGACTGGATGACATGACAAATCCACAGATGGAATGTCAGGACAGCACCGCTGTCCTGCCTTTCGACCTAGTTTTCAGAGTGTAGATCAAAGTTATAGACTTGATGATCTTCAGGAAAGTTGTAGATATATGTCTTAGAATTCTGAAGATTCTTAAAGAATCTAAATATCAATTTTGTACAAGGAGTTATGATCAATATACTAACAGCTATCCAAAGATCAAAATGATTTTCCAAATTTTGACACGTTTTGTCTTGCTGATTCGGACATCTTTCACCTTGGATTTTAGTACCAAATCAAGTATATGCAAGGTTTCCTTGATACCATACAAGTTTCTCACAAGAAACACTAATTTTATAACTAAAAAAATTTTCAAAAGCTAAAAGATACATGCCTTGTCAAAAGAAAAGTTTAGCCTTACATACCTTTGATGTTTCTTGCTTTTCAACCTTGTTTCCTTTGAATTCCACACCTTATAATAGCTTGTTCTTATAAATCTTAAACAAGCTATAATACATCATTTAGGTACTTAACTTATCCATGAAGTAATTCTAAAACTCAAACTATAGACGAAATTGAAGGTAGCATAACGTTACCTTAATCGCGTATAGCGTTTTGACGCAATCTGTCTTCTATTTCGAGTTAAGATTGACGTCCATCCTTCAAAATAATAAAAGTTGCTTAAAACTTAATGAGAGAACTGTTTCTATCTTTAGATTTCCGGAAATGATGAGATATGAAAGAAAATTTTCTTTTTATACTTGAAACATTTCAGTTTTAGTCCTCTTTTGCGCTTATGTCCCTTTTTTTGGCCTAACTTCTGACGCTCATATCTTTTTATCCAAACATTGTATGAACAAAAAATTAAAAGTTTTGGAAACTACACTCCGAGAACTTAAATTTGGTATATGATATGTCCCTAAAAGACCTCAGATAACACACGTAATTAATTGATGAAAAAGCTTCGTTACAAGGAAATTCCTTAGTCGGTTTTTCCACAACTTAAATCCGATTTTTCCAAAAATTTATATTCAATATATAAACATCATATATGGTCATATTATTACTTTAAACTCACTCAAATCATTCTTAACATGTCATTAGAGTGATATAAATCACTTTAGACAAATGGGGTGTAACAATCTTCCCCCGTTAGGAACATTCGTCCTCGAATGTTCAATGAAGTATGTAGAAGCATTAAACAAAGATCTACATACCTGAAGTAGTGAAGAGATGTAGATATTTGTCTCTCATGTCATTTTCAGCTTCCCACGTTATTTCTTCTTCATTATTGCTTTGCTATAACATCTTAACTGAAGGAATGTCTTTAGTCCTTAGTCGACGAATCTATCTATCTAAAATTGCAACTGGCACCTCTTCATATGTTAATTGCTCTATGATCTGTACATCATCTATGTAAGGTAGTTTTGATCGTGCTTTTTCAGCTGCCTGGAAGCATAAGCAATCACTCTTTTGTGTTGCGTTAATACATAACCCACATCGATTCGAGAAGCAGCATAGTAAATGACAAAGCCCTCAGATCCCTCTGAAAGTGTAAGTACTGGAGCCGTTATCAACTTGTTCTTTACTTCTTGGAAGTTGTGCTCGCAAGAGTCACACCACTGAAATTTGGCTATTTTCTGTGTCAATTTGGTCAGTGAAGCTGCAATGGAGGAAAACCCTTTACGAACCATCTATAATAACCTGCCAAACCTAGAAAACTACGTACTTCAGTTGGCATCATAGGTCTGGGTCAATTCTTCACAGCCTCGATCTTCTGGTCATCAACTTTAATTCCTTCTGCTGAAACTATATGGCCAAGAAATGCCACTGAATCTAACAGAATTCACACTTTGAAACTTAGCATATAATTGCGGGTCTCGAAGAGTACCCACTACTAGGTATAGATGCTCTGCATGCTCTGATTCAGACTTTGAATAGATGAGAATATCATCAATAAATACAATCAGAAATAAATCCAAGTAAGGCCGGAATACGCTATTTATCAGATTCATAAATAATGCAGGGGCCTTAGTGAGTCCAAATGACATCACTAAAAACTCATAATAGCCATACCTAGTCCTGAATGCAGTCTTAGGTATATCAGATTCTCTAACTCTAACCTGATGGTAGCCTGATCGCAAATCTATCTTCGAGATGCACTTGGCACCCTGGAGTTGGTCGAACAAGTCATCAATCCTGGGAAGAGAGTATTTATTCTTGATTGTGACTTTATTCAGCTGTCTATAATCTATGCACATGCGTAGAGAGTCGTCTTTCTTTTTCACAAATAATACTGAGGGTCCCCACGGGGAATTGCTGGGTCTGATGAGGCCTTTATCTAACAAATCTTTCTGTTGCTCTTTAAGATCTTTCTGTTATGCAGGTTCCATCTGGAAGAACATGCCCCTGATGGCGTACTGGTGCTGAGCAAGCAACTGCTGATCTAGCTGGCTGGGCTGTATAGCTACTACCCCTAGTCGGGCAACCTCTCATAAAATGGTCTGCCTTTTAACAGATATAACGAGTATCAACTCCTAACTTACATGGTCTCAAGTGGTGTCTACCACAATCTGGACATTTGGGATATGTCTGACTGGCCTGTACAGAAGTACCACGACGCTTAAATCCTGAAGTCGGTAATGCGTGACTAGATCTGAACCGAGGAGGTCTATCAGATCTCGGGCCACAGGACTATGGAGGTACATTAGTCGGTGGCTTTCTAATACTCTGCTGCCTACTCGCTCCGGATGTGTCTTCGAATGAACCAAACAATCTGTCCCTCTTATGTAACCCTCTATCCCTGTCGCCTCTCTGTTTCTACTTCCTCTCCTCAAGTGATAAAGCAAACGTCTGAATGCGTGATATAATACCTGGCTGCATAGCAACGATCATACACTCATTCACCAGGTGTGGACCTAGTCACACTACATACCTGTGAATTCTATCCTCCATACTGGCTACCACAGTAGGGTCAAACCTTGCTAAGAAATTAAAGCAATAATTATACTCTTCTACACTCAAACTTCCATGTCTCAAGGTCAGGAAGTGATCAGCACGTGCTCTCTGTGTCTCTATGGGCATATACTGATGAAGGAAGGCATCTGAGAATTCCTTCCAAGTCACCGGAGTAGCATCTGATCCTCTAGATAGATCCCATGTCTGATACCACTCTGCTACTAGGTCATTCAATCTGAATGCAACTAACTCTACTGACTCTGTGTCTGACACGTGCATGACCCTCAATACCCTGGCTATCCTCACTAGAAAATCCTGAGGGTCCTCTCCTGTACGAGATCCAGTAAAGACTGGAGGCTCTACTCGGATAAAATCCCTGATCCTGGATCTAGTATCTCCCCGGGCATCTGCACTATGCAGTCTATTCTGAGAACCTATAACATTGGTCAATAATCTGATGGCATCCCTCACTTCCTGTCCCTGACTATCAAGCGGAGGAGCTGGAGGTATGGTAGCCGCAGTACCTCTAATATCACCCTGAACTGATAGGATCTGTGAGGCCTCAGATGGAGCCTCAGGTCTGAACTCCTCACTCTCATCCACCTCAGGTGGCACTCTACTAGTTCCCTGGCTGGCAATGGCCTTGCCCTTCTGGGTAGCTGTTAGTTTCTTCGGCGGCATCGCTTTGCTGAAAACACTATTATTAGAGGGTTGAATTTTGTAATCATGGCTCTATTGCACAATCTAGAGAAGAAGAAAGACAACTGTCCTGAAGTGCCTTGTAGCCTCCAGTTCAAAAGTATGGCGCGCAACATACTCCTGAACAAGACTCTACTAGACACGGCCTGTAGACACCCTAGGATTGAACTGCTCTGATACCACTTTTGTCACGACCCAACCTAGGGCCGCGACGGATAACCGACACTAAGTGTCGATCATCGCTAAACCTACTAATAATCTATGAATTATAGAGATAAGCTGGCAACCTGTTATGAATACATACATATTTACTGAAAACAGAAAGTTTGGAAAGATGACAAGGCTATCACACGCTAATATACATAACATACTGACTGCACCACACAGGGACATATCTACAGTCCTCTAAGAGTGCTGAACTGAATATACAAAGGACGGAACAAGGCACCGCCATACCCAAATTGGCTGACTGTACACATACCCAATGATAAGTAACTCTGGGAGTAAGCGGAGTGACTCCAATAGCTGATAGATGGCCTACTAACGTGGTCCAAGCGTTGATCTATCTGCGCCTGCACGACATGAAACGCAGCGCCGTAGAAAAGGGTGTGAGTACGATATGTACCAAGTATGTAAGGCATGAGCATATAATATATGATAGCTGAATGAAACTGTAAGGCTGGAATATAAATATGTAAATATGAGCTGTAGCATAGCAATATAGCTGGAAATCTTATGAACGTACTAAACATAATCTGAATATAAACTGAAGTCTAGCTGAATCTGAAACTGTAGTCTGAGCTGAACTATACTGATAAATAACTGTAATATGACTGATAACTGGTAACTAGAACCTGGAAATGATGACTGTCAACTGCTCCTGACGCTAAAAACTGGTGGCTGATAACTGAGAACTGGTACTGAGCTAAAACTGTACTGTTATCTGAACTGGTACCTGTCTGGTGTTATGGGCTATATCCCTCCAAATCAGGTAACTGAACATCTAAACTAGTACCTGTCTGGTGTTATGGGCTGTATCCCCCCAAATAAGGTAATTGAAAACCTAGACTAGCCTCATGTTTAATCATGCAGTGCATACTGTGGCTATATACGCGTATATAACAAACCTGGCGGGTGTTATGGGCTATGTCCCCCCAGCCAGTAATATCTAGTCTCTCTAGTCAGAGTGTGTGAATGACACCCGATCACACTAGGTGTTTGAACTCCCGCCTGAACTAGAGGGGCTGTATCCCCCAGACAGGTAGTATCACACGCGACCGGGGATACATCTAAATGTCAATTTTGTAGAAGGAGTTATGATCAATATACTAACAGCTGTCCAAAGATCAGAATGATTTTCCAGATTTTGAAACGTTTTGCCTTGCTGATTCGGACATCTTTCACCTTAGATTTTAGTACCAAATTAAGTATATAGAAGGTTTCTTTGATACCATACAAGTTTCTCACAAGAAACACTAAGTTTAGAACTAAGAAAAGCTTCAAAAGCTAAAAGATACATGCCTTGCCAAAAGAAAGGTTTAGCCTTACATACCTTTGATGTTTCTTGCTTTTAAACCTTGTTTCCTTTGCATTCCACACCTTCTAAAGCTTAAACAAGCTATAATACATCATTTAGGTACTTTACTTAGCCGTGAAGTAATTCTAAAACTCAAACTATAGACGAAATTGAAGGTGGCATAACGTTACCTTAATCGCGTAGAGCGTTTTGACGCAATTTGTCTTCAATTTCGAGTTAAGATTGACGTCCATCCTTCAAAATCATAAAAGTTGCTTAAAAATTAATGAGAGCACTATTTCTATCTTTAGGTTTCTGGAAATGACGAGATATGAAAGGAATTTTCCTTTTATACTTGAAACATTTCAGTTTTAGTCCTCTTTTGCGCTTACGTCCCTTTTTCTGACCTAACTTCTGACGCTCATATCTTTCTATCCATACATTGTATGAACAAACCATTAAAAGTATTGGAAACTACACTCCAAGACCTTAAATTTGGTATATTATATGTCCCCAAAAGACCTCATATAGTATACGAAATTAATTGATGAAAAAGCTTCGTTACAAGGCAATTCCTTAGTCGGTTTTTCCACAACTTAAATCCGATTCTTCCCAAACTTTATATTCAATATATAAACATCATATATGGTCATATTATGATTTTAAACTCACTTAAATCATTCTTAAAATGTCATTAGAATGATATACGTCACTTTAGACATACGGGGTGTAACACTTGACATCCAAAATTCTGCGTTGTAAATATCTCCTACGGGCAACATGCCATTCTAGAACTACACACGACCTGATTCTCGTGAAACTCGAGATATGTAGGCAACTCAGAGACCGGGGTTCGGCCAAAATACCCCAAAAACTCTCATTTTTCTTTCCAATATTCTACCCGCCGTCATGACAAAATTGGCTGCTTCGTCAATTATCTTTGCCCGAAGATTCTTTTCAACATCCCCGGGCAAAGGGGCAGCTGTTGACACCCAATTTTGTCCCATATTTTTTTAAAATTGGCTATATTTAACCTTAATATGCAATATTGACTGTTTGACAAAATGTGCATTAGAAAGCATGCATTTACTTGTGAGTATCCCCTATTTATACATTATATATTTAAATGCGGTTATATAATGTACTTTGCATCATTTAAAATATTTTTTTAAATACGTGTCAATTTGTGGTTGTTTGTGCAAATTAATGCATTTTAGTATTTGGTATTTATTTGTAACTATTTATATTTAATTAATTTAATTTGACCCAAATCATTTTATGTGTGAATTTTATTATATATAACATACGTATACTTATATTTATTTCAGCACCTTTAATTAAATTTTAGTCCTATTAGAATATCTGAGTCCTATTTTATTCATAATTTCCACAGTTATTTGAAATTCAAAGCTTTTCACTTTGAACCTAAACAAATGTTAGAACCAAATACATTTCCTACATTTCCAAAATAAATTGTCATTTTTCCATTCAATCTCTCATTACCAAAATAAAATCCCCTTTTTAAAAATATTTTTTTAAAATTCCTTTTGAACCTAGACAAGTGTTCATCTCGATAGGTTCATTAATTACACCATTCATTTTCTTTTCCTCCTATTGTATTTTAAACCAATTTCCAAAATAAACCTTTCCCATTGAATGTAGACAAATAATGGTCTAGATACACTCTTTAGATTTAAATTTCTTGAACAAAATTATTCCATATTCATCTCTCTCAATCACTCCCGAATCTCTTTCCCATATCACTCCACCTAAATCCCATGTATCTCTCCTCCTTAATCATCTCTTCCTAAATTACTCCCATCATCCCCAACGACTCTTTTTTCCTTTTTGTGTATATATGTTGCACTTTGTTACGTACAATGGACAAAAATAGAGAATGACCACCATTTTTACCTCTTCATATCTCACATATATGATATCAAAACTCTCTTCCCTCTCCAATTTCACACACACATCAGTACATGCATGTGACGTTCCCCAAAATTTCTAAGTTTTAGGACACTTATTGGCGTGAAAAATTATTTACGTAAAGTCGTTTCATATATTATGGTGAGGTCCGAATATGAAGTGTATGGTGAAGATAAGTTAAATATTTATCATGAATGATGTGTAAATATGATGCAGGGAAAAACTAGCGGAAGCTAAACACGATACATACAATGCGGAAGCGATAAAGATAACAAGAAATCAAGATTGGGAAGGCAAGAATTTAGAAGAAAGAAACGAATTCAATTCAATTACGTGGATTGAATTCAAGAGGGAGAAAGGGAAACTTGAACCTTACAATGGATCCAACTAGGTGTCGATCCCCATAGGTTCCAAGTACATAGATAATCGAAGCCTCGGGCTTCAAACCTCGAAGGGCTCGGCCTCTTCAATGTTCTCTCATCATTTCTCCCTTTTGGATTAGTAATTCATGTCTTGAATTCATTAATCCGTTCTTTCTAAAAAAAAAAAAAAAAAAAAAAAAAAAAAAAATTATGCAGGGCAAAACGAGCGGAAGCTAAAGACGATATGAAAATGCGGAAGCTAAAACAAGATAGGCGATATCGATGAAGATATCGAGATAAAGAGCAAGACGAGGCTTGAACGTTTACCTAAGTAGCACCGAGGAACTCGTCTCGATACACCCCGGGTGAAGTCAAGGATCACCTATACTATGCAACTATCCTCAAGAGGCACCCGGCTCTTGCAAATAGAATGATCAAAGATGGATGAAGTTCAAATTGGATTCCACCAATTGAATTCAAGTTCCCAGCAAGGGTTCAAATGAGAGCATTGCTCAAGTTTCTTCAATATTCAAGATTGTGTCCATGAAATGAAAGACTAAGGAAGCTATTTATAGTCTTCTCCTATGCCCTATGTAATGTCTAAAATACCCCCAAAGTGGGTTAAAACAATAAAGGCCACTTAGGGCTAAAGTAGGAAATACACATCAAAATGTAGGAAAATCCCGTAATGCACACACAGGGGTAGGCGGTCCGCCTCCCCCTCTAGGCGCTCCGCCTGTTTCCAACTTCCAGAGAGTGGCAGTCAACTAGGCGGTCCGCCTAGTGACTTCAGGCGGTCCGCCTAGTGACTTCAGGCGGTCCGCCTCCTTGGATCCTGAAGCTTGCCTTTGTCTAGGCGGTCCGCCTCTTTGTGTAGGCGGTCCGCCTCATCCTGGGAGGTCTTGAAATGGCTCAAAATGGACTCTAGGTGTTCCTCCTTGGTCCGTAGTTGGTCCGCCCTCGATGGTGATCAAGTTCATGACTCCAAATCACTCTCGGGTCCTCCTCGGGAGCCCATGATGTATACTCCTTGTGCTCTTGAGCTTGGCTCTTGATGGTTGGCGCTTTGGCTCCAATTTGCCCGGCATCATCCTCCCCTTCTTGAAAGGATTTCGTCCTCGAAATCAAACCATCAAGTCCTACAATCTAAGACAAGCACAAAACAAAAACAAAACTCCTACTACAAAGTAGGTTAGTGCCACAAGTGTGGGAAAACACACTCTTATGATATAACCAAGTGTCAATAGCTATAAAGGAGTTCATGTTCCCAAGGGAACTAACAATTACTTGGTTCATCCAAGAAGTGCACCTAACACAAGAACAAACAAAGAGATCAATAGTGCGTGAAATATGCAAAAGCAAACTATCAAAATCCCTATGATCCCTAAGTTCAAGATTAGCACACCAAGACTTTCCACTACACGAGTAGGCAAGTCCAACAAGAGTGAGTGCAAGTGATGTGGAAAATTCATTCTTGTGATAGAGCCAAGTATCAATACAAATCAAAAAGCTTATGTCTCCAAAGGAGACAACAAGTTATTGGCTCCATAGTGACAAGCACTTGCATCCATAACAAGCAAAGAGATCATTAGGACATGGAACATTCAATATTAAGCAATCAAAGTTCCCATGACCCCTAAGCTCTTGATCGACATGCCAAACCTTTATTGCAATGCTTTCACAATGTGGCACAATGGGTTCGGCATGATCAATTCTCAAAGTGTGGCTAACATGCGGGATGGGATAGGCAAAGTAGTGCAATTCACAATTAGCATCAATTACCCCACTCCCCTTCTTAAGAGCTCTCATACTCACACTAAGAGATACCTCCTCACCTCCAATTTCATCCTCGAGACAACTCTCCTCACAAGGTAAACTTTCAAGGAAGGTATTAGTAATGGTCTCTTCATCATCATAACCCAAACCAACAAGGGTAGGGTCACTAGAAGAATCATCTTCCTCACTCGAAGTTTCAAACAAAGAGTTGTCTATGGGATCAAATCCCTCACACCACGGAGGTTCCAACTCTCTCTCAACCCTAGCTCGATACAACTCACCACCACAAATAAGGATGCTATCAAACAAAGGATTAGTAAAAGCATGCACCTCAATTTCATGGTCAAGCAAAAGCATAGTATCAAAGCTAGGTTCATCATCCACACTTGAGGAGTCATCATAGACAACCTTGTCCAATTCATGCAATTTGGACTCCTCAAGGTCACTATCATCCTTACTACGACACACAAATCCACCAAAATCAATTATGTCAACAAGGGTGGAGTCACATATCTCATCTTCCCCTTTATCAAATACGGGTGGGGTGTCATAACAAGGGTCACAAGCAAGGTCAACTACTTCATTGTCACTAAAGAGAGGTCCTTTGAATACCGGGCTCACATCATGATGTGGCTTTTCATTCCTCTCTACTAGCGGTTCACAAGCACACACTAGTCGACCATTAGACTCTTCACTAGTTGCAAGTTCAATAGGGATATTACAAGCAACAACTAGATTGGAGTCTACGCAAGACAAGGGGCTAACATGTTCATGAAAGGAAAAGGTAACACTTACATTTGAGTCGCTCCCGTGAGTACTCACATCGCTTGAAGTGTCGCGTTCAATTTTTCCTTCATGAAGCTCACAATGGAGATTTCCATCCTCTTGTCTTTCTTCCAAGGCAATCGGTTGAGGCACCACTAGCTTGCCTCCAAGAGTACCTACACACAAGCCCAAGCAAGTAGAAGAAGAAGGGAATAAAACGTGGTTAGAACACAGGGTGCCCTCGCTCTCAATTTGTTTTTCCTCTCCTCTTCCTTCTTTTAATCCGCTCTTATGTGTAAGTGCATGGGGATGAGGTCCAAGAATGTCATCACCTCGCTCACCTTCCCCAACTCCCTCATTTGCCATTGGTTGGCTCATAGGAGTAGTAGAATTACTCCTAGAGTGAGTAGTTACATCTACTTGGGGAATGCCCAAGTTGTGGGGAATGCCCACTTGTTGGGGAGTGCCCAACGGTTGGGGATTGCCCAACACTTCATCACTAGTACCCCCTTCGGTACCATTTTGGACACTCGGGGTCCATCCTTCTATGAGGCGATCAAACCTCGAGCTTATGGATCTCACCTCGGCCAAGAGGTTGACCAAAGTGCTTACCGGGACTTCAATGGTATCGTACACGTCTCCGGCCATGTACCTATATAAATCAAAGACAAGAAAGAAGTTAGAGTAAAACCCTCACTCACTCCCTCACTTTTTGAATGTCACTCGGTTCACTCGTTTAGTGGTGGGGGGATTTATCAGTCAAACTTGATTCAATGGCTTCCTCGTAGTTGAACAATCTCCTCGATAACCAACCAAGTTCACAAGAACCAAATACTCTTCGGGAAGAGTGGAATTGATGGGACTCGATGAACGCTAGGCTATTTAGGTGTGCACTTGAAGCAAAATCAAACTACGAGTCTTCTTTGAGGTCTACTCTCCTCTAAGCACGAGAACCCTATACGCTCAATGAACTAGTACTAGTAAAGAAGGAGTGTTACTTGAAAAGTACTAGCCGGAAGGGATACTGCCAACAAAAAGCGAAAACCTACGAAAAACTACAATCCGGGCACGCTCCAGAAAGAGGCGCTCCGCCTCCCCAGGTGGGCGGTCCGCCTGGACAAATACAGAGAGCTGCACAGATGGAGGCGGTCCGCCTCAAAATGTAGGCGGTCCGCCTACTTGCTTTTCCTGCAGCGTTGCACTCCGCGTTTTTGATCTTTTAGCACCCAAATTTCCAACCAAAACACATTGTTTTTCCAATCTAATGGTACCCAAAGGTGTATAGGATGATTACAAACAAACCCCCAATAGTTTTTAACCCCAATCAAACAACAAATAATCGATTTCGATTCTTGAAGCCAAGTTTCAAGGGTTTTGAAAATTTTGAGATTTGATTCTTCAAATTTTCGAATCACAACACCAAATAAAGATATTTTGGTACCAAAAGAACGGGAATCAAACATATATCAAACCCCAATGATTTTCAATGTTTGGGTGTTTGAATCCAACAAGTTTTTGTCAATTTTGTGAAATTTCAACTTTTGGGTTTGATTTTCACAAATTTGATTTTCAACTCCAAAACGTGTTTTGTTGGTACCCAATTGTCGAGAATACATAAACAAACAATCCCCGATAATCAAAACCAACAAAATCGTAACAACGAACGATTTCTAGCAATTTTTTTGTAGTTTTCAAATTTTTGAATTTTTTTGTTTTTCTTCAAATTTTCAAGAACGAACAACACAATCACGTCAACAACAAGAACAAGACCGAGGATTCGTAAGAACGAAGCCTAGCCGTGCTCTGATACCAACTGATGCAGGGCAAAACGAGCGGAAGCTAAAGACGATATGAAAATGCGGAAGCTAAAACAAGATAGGCGATATCGATGAAGATATCGAGATAAAGAGCAAGACGAGGCTTGAACGTTTACCTAAGTAGCACCGAGGAACTCGTCTCGATACACCCCGGGTGAAGTCAAGGATCACCTATACTATTCAACTATCCTCAAGAGGCACCCGGCTCTTGCAAATAGAATGATCAAAGATGGATGAAGTTCAAATTGGATTCCACCAATTGAATTCAAGTTCCCAACAAGGGTTCAAATGAGAGCATTGCTCAAGTTTCTTCAATATTCAAGATTGTGTCCATGAAATGAAAGACTAAGGAAGCTATTTATAGTCTTCTCCTATGCCCTATGTAATGTCTAAAATACCCCCAAAGTGGGTTAAAACAATAAAGGCCACTTAGGGCTAAAGTAGGAAATACACATCAAAATGTAGGAAAATCCCGTAATGCACACACAGGGGTAGGCGGTCCGCCTCCCCCTCTAGGCGCTCCGCCTGTTTCCAACTTCCAGAGAGTGGCAGTCAACTAGGCGGTCCGCCTAGTGACTTCAGGCGGTCCGCCTCCTTGGATCCTGAAGCTTGCCTTTGTCTAGGCGGTCCGCCTCTTTGTGTAGGCGGTCCGCCTCATCCTGGGAGGTCTTGAAATGGCTCAAAATGGACTCTAGGTGTTCCTCCTTGGTCCGTAGTTGGTCCGCCCTCGATGGTGATCAAGTTCATGACTCCAAATCACTCTCGGGTCCTCCTCGGGAGCCCATGATGTATACTCCTTGTGCTCTTGAGCTTGGCTCTTGATGGTTGGCGCTTTGGCTCCAATTTGCCCGGCATCAAAATATTTAAATGCATGTAAAGTAGAGGAAGAAATTGTAAGAGGTGCCAAAAGTTAAAGCCGACTTAATATAGGTAGAGTTTACATTAAGTTGGCTAATTAGCCAAGTTACCCAATATATAGACTATTCCAAACAAAATCTAATGACCAACTAATATTGAAATATTAGAGTGAAAGCTATCAAAACATATACATCAGTAATTGGGTGTTTGGGCGTGAACAGAAGTTGTACTCCCCGTAACTTTTCCTTAGACGAAACTGAAGCAGGAACCGTATCATCTTCAATTCAGCCTTCAAGTTAACATCAAGGTAAGTTTTTCCTGTGGATTAGTGAAATTATATTATGATTATACAAGAATCTAGCATCTTAATAGATTATATTCACTGAGAAATTTCTTTAAACCTACAAAGTTAAGTGTTGAACCTAAGTTCTTAAATTGGGGTAAAGATGAGAACTTTGGGATTGATTACGTAAATTGATTGTTGTAGTTGGTTAGTAACGTGAAGTATGTCGAGTTGCACTTGCAATTAGATTCAAGTAAGAAATTGAGGTGAGTTGAGATATACCCTTTTTAAGGTGCTTTTCTCACAAAGTGCATGTATTTAAGGTGTTTGATAAATTGCTTTAGCGAAGTTAATGTACGTTTGATTGGAGCGGGCAAACGTTCATTATCCATTAATTTTCCAAGTTGTTCTTTAGTATCAAGTATCTAGAATTATGTTTCATAGCTTCCTTACATCCCGATAATACATCTTTACTTGAGTATGATTTCATGAGATTATTTATGTTATTCTATAATTATTACTACATAATTTCAAGATTTATTTGTGTTTGAAAGCTAATGAAGCTATGATGAGACTTTACATGAAATGTTAAGTTCAAATTGAGGCCTTTGGTGCCAAGCAATATTTTTGAAAGATTTTTGGGAGCTACCTTAAATTCTGAGAAGGGTAAACATGTTCGTAGTCATAGTCGAGCTGCGGAGCGTGACCATAGTCGGGTTGCGTTTTACCCCGAAACTACCCTGACAGGGTAGGTTTGTGCCATAGTCGGGCGCTATGTTATATTGCCATAGTCGGGCATTGAATGCTAGCATGTCAGACTTAGAACTGTGGGACGCCACGGGGATAGGAAAGAGAAAGAAAAGATGTCAGACTTGCGCGATACTCCCTAAAGAAAGAAAGTATAAGCTATTTTGCAATATTTAAGAGTTTATTTTGGATCTAATGTTTCAGCTGTCTTAAAGTAAAGTTTACGCATTCATGTTTTATTAACTCTCTTTCCGGCATTAGTGAGGGAGTCGATGATACTCACTGGATGACGAGCGATTCGTTACTCACGTTCCTTTTTCTTGGAACCTATGTTGGCTTCGTCAACGTAGACGCAGGTCACAGAGGCGATCAGACTACAGGCTAGGATTCTCCCTCACATCCTCAGTTGTTGGTGAGCTCCGCTTTGCTTTCAGTGGAGGCATATCAGCTTTCCTTACTAGTTCCTTTATTTACTTTATTTATTCAGTTGAGTATTGCCGAGGGTTTCATGTCTCGTGCAATATGACAATCTTCCAGTTTTAGAGGCTTCATAGACAATGAGTTAGAAGGGTTATGGTGCACATTTTAAGATTTAACGCTTAAAGTATTTTAAAGTTATATTGACTATTTATTATAAGATGTAGAGTTATTATTTATTTAAATTATTATGAGTTTTTGAAAGATGTATGAAAAGTTTAGCAGGTCTGGTTCACCTGGCCCCCAGGTGACGTGTCATAACTCGTTCAGAAAACGGGTCGTGCCAAACTTGGTATCAGAGCAACAGGTTTAGAGAGTCCTAGGGGTCTATGAAGCCGTATCAGTAGAGTCTTGTTTATGGGTATGAAGCGCGCCATACTTATGAACAGGAGGCTGCAGACATTTAGGAAAAGTCTCGCTTTCTTTCATACTCTAGATTGTGCAATAGAGCTTAACTTTAAGAATCCTTCTAATCTATTCATTCTTTTGAATTCAGAAATGGTTCGTACTCGAAATTATAACACCAGTGCTCAAACAGCTGATCAAGAAACGCTTGCGGCTATGGTGGCTAAGCGTAAATCTCTGAAAAGTAAGAAGGGAAAGCCAACTAAGAAGACTCCAGCGCCCCAGGTTGAACCAGAGGAGAGGGCTGATCAGGTTGAGATAGATGAGAAAGCTAACCAGAACCATGTGCCACCCCCACTATTTGTTCCAGCTCAAGTTGTCTTGCCACCAGATATGGGTGAGGCTTTTAATGCAATGAGAGGGGCTATGGAGATGTTTACTACAGTCATGGCTACTCAGGGTCATAGGGAGAATGAAGCGCCACCTCAGAGCAACAGACATAAAAGTTCTATAACCTCCAGGGCACACGAGTTTCTCAAGTTGAGACCACCAGAGTTCTACAGTACCAAGGTTGGTGAAGATGCAATTTTATGGCTTGAGGAAGTTAAAAGGGCACTCTGGTTGATGAAAGCAGTTGATAATGAGGCTGTTGAATTAGCTGCCTACCAGCTGAAGGGTACGACAGGTACTTGGTTCGAGATATGGGAAAGAGAGAGAGATGAGGATTATGGTTCACCTACTTGAGAGGAATTTGAGGAGGCATTCACAACGAACTTTATACCAGAAGAAGATAAGGCAGCCAAGGCTACCCAGTTTGAGCAACTTAAGCAGCGATCAATGAGTGCAGAAGAATACCAGATGGAGTTATCAAGTTGGCTAAGTACGCTCCCCATATGATTCCAACAGAAAGGGCAAAGATTGATAGATTCGTTAATGGATTGGGTATTCACATTCAGGACACTACAGCGGCAGCAGCAGCAGCAGCAGGTATGTCAGTTTTATCCTCTGTTGTGGGATTTGCTATGCACATGGAAAGGAAGAAACATCAAAGAAGAGATGAAAAGGAAAGCTATAATAACAAGAGGGCCCGATCGTCCAGCGGTTACAATGGTTCAATGGGAGGAGGAAATAGCTCATTTAACAAGGCTACATCTGCACCAGCTCAGTCCTCTTACCAGTCAGGTGGTGGGTCATATTTCAAGAAGAACCAGAACTATGGGAATCAGTCTCGTCAGAATCAGAACCTTGGTGGCAGGTCCAATCAAAATCAGAGTTTTCAATCTCCAGCTATTCAGAGTCAAGGCAGTGTCAACTAGCAGCTACAATATGGTGATGTTTGTGGTAATTGTAAAAAAAACCATTCCGGGCCGTGCAAGTTGGGTTTTCGAGGTTGTTACAATTGTCTTGAAGAGGGACACTACAAATTTAATTGCCTAAAGTTGCAACGAACCTATGATAGGGGAGCAGCACATCCAGCAGGTTCTTCAGCTACTGCAGTTGCACCACCCCAAGCTCGTGGCCCTCAGAACCAGGCTGCGTGTGGGGCGGGTAGAGGTTCAGGCTCAGTCCACCAGGGAGGGGGACAACCCCGCTTATATGCTACACTTGATCGTCAGAGTGCAGAGGCATCTCCAGCAGTTGTTACAGGTATACTTCAAGTTTACTCACAGAATGCATATGTCTTGATTGATCCAGGTTCTACATATTCTTATGTCACTCCGTATTTTGCTACGAGTCTCGGGTTAGAACCTGAACATCTAAGTGAGTCCTTCTTAGTATATACTCCAGTTAGGGAGCCAGTGAAAGCAACGAGAGTTTATAGGGGTTGCACAATCTCAGTGCAAGGCCACAATACTATAGCTGAACTTATAGAGTTAGAAATGGTGGACTTTGATGCCATCATGGGTATGGATTGGCTTTCTTCTTGCCATGCCACATTAGATTGTCGTGCTAAGATAGTCAGGTTCCAATTCCCAAATGAAGAGGTCCTTGAATGGAAGGGTAGTTCAGCGTCACCAGTGGGTAAATTTATTTCCTATCTTAAGGCATAGAAGATGATAAGTAAAGGTTGTGTTGCCTACTTGGCTCATATCATTAATGCAGAATCAGAGGCGCCTACTCTTCAGTCTGTGCTAGTTGTTAGAGATTTTCCAGAAGTTTTTCCAGATGACCTTCCCGGACTTCCTCCAGAAAGAATCATAGACTTCGGTATTGACCTCGTACCAGGCACTCAGCCCATATCTATTCCTCCCTATAGAATGGCCCCAGGAGAACTTAAAGAATTTAAAGAGCAGTTGAAAGATCTTCTTGACAAGGGCTTCATCAGGCCGAGTGTGTCACCATGGGGTGCTCCGGTCCTGTTTGTCAAGAAGAAAGAAGGGTCTCTCAGAATGTGTATTGATTATCGACAGTTGAACAAAGTCACGATTAAAAACAAGTATCCATTGCCTAGAATTGATGACTTATTTGACCAACTTCAGGGTGCAAAGTACTTCTCAAAGATATACTTGAGGTCGGGGTATCACCAGTTGAGAATCAGAGAAGAAGACATCCCAAAGATGGCCTTCAGGACTCACTACGGGCACTATGAATTTTTAGTGATGTCCTTTGGGTTGACCAATGCACCCACAGCATTCATGGACCTAATGAACAGGGTCTTCAAGCCATACTTAGACACCTTTATTATTGTGTTTATAGACGATATTTTGGTGTATTCTAAAAGCAAGGAAGAACATGCAGAGCACCTCAAGATAACATTGCAGACTTTGAAAGAGAATCAACTTTATGCCAAGTTTTCTAAATGTGAATTTTGGCTCCAGTCAGTGGCATTCTTAGGCCATGTGGTATCTAGCGAAGGCAATTAAGTAGATCCTTAGAAAATTGAAGCGGTTAAGAATTGGCCAAGGCCAACAACAACGACCAAAATCCTAAGTTTCTTGGGTTTGGCAGGCTATTATAAGAGATTTGTAGAGGGCTTTTCTTCACTTGCTGCACCATTGACCAAGCTGACTCAGAAAGCAGTTAAATTTCAGTGGTCAGATGCGTGTGAGCAGAGTTTTCAAGAATTGGAAAAGAGGTTGACTACTGCACCTGTGTTAACTTTGCCGACAAGTTTAGGTGGGTTCACAGTGTATTGTGATGCCTCCAGAGTAGGGCTTGGTTGCATTCTCATGCAAGAAGAAAAGGTTGTTGCCTATGCTTCCAGGTAGCTGAAAAACCACGAAAAGAACTACCCCACTCACGACCTAGAGCTTGCAGCGGTAGTATTTGCTTTAAAAATATGGAGGCACTACTTGTATGGTGAGCATTAGGATATATATACAGACCATAAGAGTCTCTAGTACATTTTCAAGCAAAAAGAATTAAATTTGAGGCAGAGAAGGTGGCTCGAGCTGTTGAAGGATTATGACATCAATATCCTTTACCATCCGGGCAAAGCTAATGTGGTAGCAGACGCACTCAGCAGAAAGTCGATGGGTGTCTTAGCTCATTTATCAGTTCAGAGGAGACCGTTAGGCCGAGAAGTGCAAAAGCTGGCAAATGACGGGATTAGACTGGATGAGACGGAAGGAGGAGATATGGTTGCTTATGCCTTAGCACGTTTAGCACTTATTGCACATGTTAAGGCTAAGCAAGATGAGGATCCGTATTTGGTGAAAATAAAAGATGGAGTCAGAAATAAAGAAATCACTGCTTTCACTCTTGAAAGGGATGGAGCTTTGAAGCTAAATGACAGGTTATGTGTACCAGATGTAGATGACCTCAGAAAAGCCATCATGGAAGAAGCTCACAACTCGAGATACTCTATTCACCCAGGTGCTACTAAAATGTATCAAGATTTGAAGGATTTGTATTGGTGGAAAGGTATGAAGAAGGAAGTAGCAGAGTATGTGGCTAAATGTTTAAAATGTCAGCAAGTCAAGGCAGAGCATCAACGACCGGGTGGTCTACTTCAGGATATAGAAATACCACAGTGGAAATGGGAAGCAATAAATATGGGCTTGCCTCGCACGTACCGTAGGCATGATTCAATTTGGGTGATAGTAGACAGACTCACCAAGTCAGCTCATTTTCTGCCAGTGAAGACAACAGACACTGCAGAACAGTATGCTCAGTTGTATATCAAGGAAATTGTTAGGTTGCATGGCACCCCAGTCTCGATTATCTCTGACAGAGTTCCTCAGTTCACGGTCCATTTTTGGCAAGCTTTCCAGAAAAGGTTGGGAACCAAGGTCAACTTGAGTACCGCTTTTCATCTGCAGACTGATGGGCAGGCATAAAGGACCATTCAGACCCTCGAGGATATGTTGCGAGCTTATGTTATAGGTTTTGGAGGTAATTGGGATGACCACCTACCACTCATTGAGTTTGCTTACAATAACAGCTATCAGGCTAGTATTGGGATGGCTCCGTATGAGGCGCTTTATGGGCGTAGATGTAGATCTCCAGTGGGCTGGTTCGAACCAGTAGAGGTGCCGCTACTTGGCCCAGAGTTTGTTTACGAGGCTGTAGAGAAAGTCCAGCTAATTAGAGAAAGGCTTAAAACAGCTCAGAGTCATCAAAAGTCTTATTCTGATAAGAGGCACAGAGACTTAGAGTTTAATGTAGGCGATATGGTATTCCTAAAAGTGTCACCAATGAAGGGAGTTATGAGGTTCGGTAAGAAGGGAAAACTTAGTCCTAGATTTATCGGACCTTATGAAATTTTAAGCAAGAAAGGTAATGTGGCTTATGAGTTAGCCTTGCCAGTTGAGTTGTCTTCGGTCTATCCTATTTTTCACGTGTCTATGTTAAGAAAGTACGTCCATGATGAGTCACATGTTATTCCTTCCAACACCATAGAAATTAATACAGACTTGACTTACGAAGAGGTACCTATCCAGATTCTTAATAGGCAGGTTAGAAAGTTAAGAACAAAGGATATAACTTCGGTAAAAGTATTGTGGCGTGGTCATAATTCAAAAGAAGCTACATGGGAGGTCGAGGAAGACATGAAGAAAAGGTATCACCATCTATTTGAAGAACAAGGTATGTGAACTATAAAGGTTTAAATTGTATTTAAATTTTTCTAGTCAATTATGAGATATTATGTGGTTTAGCTCCTTGTCGGAGTATATTAATTTGTTAGTGTTATTTAGCTCCTTGCCGGAGTTTGTTTGATTTATTATTGAGATTTAGCTCCTTGCCGGAGCAGGTTTTATTTATTGTTGGGATTTACCTCCTTTTCGGAGTAGTAGTGGTTATTTTGAGCTATTGTTGGTGCCTATTGATGGGCTGTTATGGTGTATTGGTTGTTGTTGTGGTATTTCTGACAGGGATATTTTTTTCGGATAGTCCAGTTACAGGGGAGACTCTGCCGAAATTTTTAAGAAATCTAACACTTAGCCAAATTTTGGAACATTTGGCAAGTTGGTGGAATGGAAAAGTGGCCTAGGTGTGAGAAATTAAAAAAAAAAAAAATCATTTGAGGACGAATGATCTTAAGGGGGGAAGAATGTGACGTTCCCCAAAATTTTTAAGTTTTAGGACACTTATTGGCGTGAAAAATTATTTACGTAAAGTCGTTTCATATATTATGGCGAGGTCCGAATATGAAGTATATGGTGAAGATAAGTTAAATATTTATCATGAATGATGTGTAAATATTTAAATGTATGTAAAGTAGAAGAAGAAATTGTAAGAGGTGCCAAAAGATAAAGCCGACTTAATATAGGTAGAGTTTACATTAAGTTGGCTAATTAGCCAAGTTACCCAATATATAGACTATTCCAAATAAAATCTAATGACTAACTAATATTAAAATATTAGAGTGAAAGCTATCAAAACATATACATCAGTAATTGGGTGTTTGGGCGTGAACAGAAGTAATACCCCCCGTAACTTTTCCTTAGACAAAACTAAAGCAGGAACCGTATCATCTTCAACTCAGCCTTCAAGTTAACATCAAGGTAAGTTTTTCTTGTGGATTAGTGAAATTATATTATGATTATACAAGAATCTAGCATCTTAATAGATTATATTCATTAGGGAATTTCTTTAAACCTAGAAAGTTAAGGGTTGAACCTAAGTTCTTAAATTGGGGTAAAGATGAGAACTTTGGGATTGATTACGTAAATTGATTGTTGTAGTTGGTTGGTAACGTGAAGTACGTCGAGTTGCACTTGCAATTAGATTCAAGGAGGAAATTGAGGTGAGTTGAGATATACCCTTTCTAAGGTGCTTTTCTCACAAAGTGCATGTATTTAAGGTGTTTGATAAATTGCTTCAGAGAAGTCAATGTACGTTTGACTGGAGCGGGCAAACGTTCATTATCCATTAATTTTCCAAGTTGTTCTTTAGTATCAAGTATCTAGAATTATGTTTCATAGCTTCCTTACATCTCGATAACATATCTTTACTTGGGTATGATTTCATGAGATTATTTATGTTATTTTATAATTATTACTAAATGATTTCAAGATTTATTTGTGTTTGAAAGCTAATGAAGCTATGATGAGACTTTACATGAAAGGTTTAGTTCAAATTGAGGCCTTTGGTGCCAAGCAATATTTTTGAAATATTTTTGGGAGCTACCTTAAATTCTGAGAAGGGTAAACATGTTCGTAGCCATAGTCGGGCTGCGGAGCGTGACCATAATCGGTTACCCCGAAACTACCCTGACAGGTTAGGTTTGTGCCATAGTCGGGCACTATGTTATATTGCCCTAGTCGGGCAATGAATGCTAGCATGTCAGACTTAGAACTGTGGGACTCCACGGGGATAGGAAAGAGAAAGAAAGAAAAGATATCAGACTTGCGCGGTACTCCCTAAAGAAAGAAAGTATAAGCTATTTTGCAATATTTAAGAGTTTATTTTGGATCTAATGTTTCAGGTGTCTTAAAGTAAAGTTTACACATTTATGTTTTATTAACTCTCGTTCCGGCCTTAGTGAGGGAGTCGATGATACTCACTGGGTGACGAGCGATTCGTTACTCACGTTCCTTTTTCTTGGAACCTACATTGGCTTCGTCAACGTAGACGCAGGTCACAGAGGCGATCAGACTACAGGCTAGGACTCTCCCTCACATCCTCAGTTGTTGGTGAGCTCCGCTTTGCCTTCAGTGGATACATATCAGCTTTCCTTACCAGTTCCTTCATTTACTTTATTTATTCAGTTGAGTATTGCCGAGGGTTTCATGTCTCGTGCAATATGACAATCTTCCAGTTTTAGAGGCTTCATAGACAATGAGTTAGAAGGGTTATGGTGCACATTTTAAGATTTAACGCTTAAAGTATTTTAAAGTTATATTGACTATTTATTATAAGATGCAGAGTTATTATTTATTTAAATTATTATGAGTTTTTGAAAGATGTATGAAAAGTTTAGCAGGTCTGGTTCACCTGGGCCCCAGGTGCAGTTTCATAACTCGTTCAGAAAACGGGTCGTGACAATGCACCACACACAGAGACAATGAAACAGAGCAAAATGCACACACAGAACACTACACACCATCTCCACCGGTAGCAGCTGACATATACACACACGCTAAAGTTGGACACCCCTTTTCATCTTCTTTATACTCACCAATTCCTTCTTTCCTTTCTACTTTCACACCCACACATCGTTTACATACATTCCAAACACACCACAAGGACCAAGACCCAATTCTTTCCACACTGCTGGCACCATCACACACGCTCACTGTTAACACACGCACACAGAAACAAGAACAAACACACAGACACACACGCGCACGCATCGATCGAACGAAATAGAGGAAATAGAGATCGGGGTTGGGGTGATTATAAACGGGTCAAAGCAGACACCACCACAACCACTGGCAGAGGTGGAGATACCGACGGTAGGTGGTAACAGATCGGAAAACTAATGAGAGAGAGTGGACGGCTTGACCCCCTACATTGTTGCTTTGTCTCGCCGAAAAACCTATTTCCGACCAACCTCGTGCTACAACCCATCGTTGGGTTCCCTATTCTCATTGTTCCCTTCCGTTTATTTGTTGATTTGTGATTAAAATTGAAAAGGAGTCGGTGGAGTCCCAGCGACGCCGCCAAGGCGGATCTGGTGTCGTTCCTCCTCCTACTGCTATTTGTCCGCTGTGTTCACTGCCCCACTTATCGGAATTCGTTCTCAGTTTGTTTGGCTGGTGCATTTGTCGTTCGTCCCGTTCTCTGCCTTCACTGGTTCTGGGAATGCCCTTTTGGCATTATTGATTGCTGTATTTGTTTGGGATTATCTATGGCATTATCGCGGCTTTATTGGTCTCTTGTTATTATTGTTGGATCTATTGTCAAAATTACTGAATATTGTTGCATGCTGGATATTACTTTGCTGGATTTCTTTTGATACAAACTGTAGTGCACCACACTAAATCACAAAGCCTATGAAAACATTAATTTTGAGGCTATATACTGATTTGAACGGTTACTACACCGTTCGGCCAATGACGATTTGGAGGCCAACCATCCCGTCCCGATGCGTATACAATGTCCCATCCCATTATGTATATAATGTCCCTTACGTGTCCCTCCAAAAAAATAGGCGATGATGACATGTATGAGCTTTATTACAAAACAAGCCGGCAATGGAGCAATGAGATCGGTGCTTGGCATGGAAACCAGTCGGCCACCATGTTTGCAGCCATACCGATATCCCTAACCTCTACCCGATACACCATACAAACCAGTGTCTAAACTTTTAAAAAATTCATTTTTCCTTTATTTTGTTACTATCATCATCATCATCATTCTTATTATTACTATTAATTGTCGCACTAACTCCTTTCCGTATTTTTCACGAAGTACATTCGGGCGTAATTCGTTAATGACGACCCAATTTTAGAAGATCAAAATATTTTAGAAGTATTACATTACTTAATCTTATTTTATTTTATTTACGATCCTTACTAATTTTTTGTTTTATTTGCAAGGTATATTCGGATGAATAATCTTGAAGACGACGCTCTAGAAAATCCTCCTAAATCTAATTTACTATTTCATTCTTGCAGTTTTAATTTCTATTGTTTATTAATTTGTTTTGACATACTAACAAACTTTATTTTATTTTGCGAGGTTTTTTTTATTGAAGTTTGCTAAGCAACTAGAAAATAAGAATATTTTGTTTAATTTTTATTTATTATATCTAACTTGTATACTATGGTAGAAATTGTCTAGTTAGATTTCTTTCAAATTTCAATTATTTTGTCCGGCCGGTAACCACATTTGGTGAAACCCGAGAGGTGCCTAACACCTTCCTTTGAACCCTTACCTAGAATTTTTGATTTATTGACTAAGTTTTGGAGTTAATTACAAAATTGACTAGAAATAAAGTAGGTGCCCTAATACACTTAGTTAAAAAATATGTTAGGTGGCGACTCCAAGTCTTATCCATGAGTACCAATAAGTCGAATCATATTTCGAACCCTAACCGGTTCGAAAAAAATGGGTGTTGGCAGTATTGTACAGAAGACACAATTTGCCACCGAAATCTGCTACTCTCAAGGAATAAGAATTACTTTGCTTTCTCTATTATTTCTTGCTTAATTACTCGTCTTTACTTTCATCGTATTTACTTAATTTTTCCATCATAATTTACCGTATTGCTTGTGACCTCATTCATAAGTTAATTGTTTTACCTAGACATACAAACTTAGGTATAAACAGTTTGGCGCCCATCGTGGACCCAGGCAATTGTAGGTATCTTATGAAGGAAAAGTGCAATCATGACAAGCCGTAATACTGCCATACGGCACATCGATAGCGAGATCCAACAAATAATCCATGACTCGGCCAGCACGTCTGCCATCACACTTCTTTCACTTCCTGACTGCTTGCGTCAACGCTCAGCAAATGGAGGGACTGACTGTGTGGGCAAAAAATACGCCACCTATTGTTATGGGGATACGAGTCCATCTGGCGAGACTAGACTTATCCTACAATTCATCGGGCACTGAACATATACGCTCGCTCCTAGAGCCAATGACCGTTTAGGCGGTTTGGTCATAGGGCGCAGGGCATACATATCCCACTGCCTAGGGTTTACAGTCTCCTAGTTAAGGTTTAGTATACGGACGCCTTGGGTTTTAGGCCAATGTCCTTATTAGTATGTGTATTTTACCTTATTTAGGACTGGGTATCACTACTATAAATACCCTTCCTTACATTGTATTGTACAGAAGACACAATTTGCCACCAAAGTCGGCTACTCTCAAGGAATAAGAATTACATTGATTTCTCTATTATTTCTTGCTCAATTACTCATCTTTAATTTCATCGTATTTACTTACTTTTTCATCATAAATTACTGTATTGCTTGTGACCTCATTCATAATGAATTGTTTAACCTAGACGTACAAATTTAGGCATAACTATTTTGGCGCCCACTGTGGAGCCCAGGAAATTATAGGTATCCTACGAAGGAAAATGCGCAGTCAGTGACACGCCGCAATACCACCATACGGCACATCGATGGCGAGATCCAACATATAATCCATGACTCGGTCAGTACGACTGAAATTGTGAACTACTATAATCTGTTATAAGATTCAATATGTGGAATTGAATCTTCAAACATCAACCTTCATGAAACGCTCTAACCCTAGAACGAAGGATTTAGCCACGCATAGTCATAATCACAAGATAATGATCTGATGAAATAATGATGAAATGATTAATAGATGAACGAATAGGAATTAAACCCTTGTTCAATGAAGTATGGTGCTCAACAAATGCTCCAAAATCTGAACCCCCATCAAAAACTAAGTAGAAGGGTATTTATAATGTTTACCAAAGCCTAGCAATTAGTTACGCCTAAGCCTAGACGAAATAGGACTTCCAAAAACGCTCCAGGGGCGCTCTAGCTGGCGCTTCGCGCCTCAAAACGCGCACAACAAAGAAGAGTCCGTTGAATCTCGCACGTAACAGCCACGTCCCGCGCCACAAAACACGGAGGACACTAGGCGCTGCAGCAGGCGGCGCCCCCCTCATGGCGCCAGGTCAATTCCAGTTTTTCTTCATCCGCGGCTTGCGTCGCGTCGTGCCTTCGTGTGCTCGATCCAATCCTCAATCCAATTTCAGTCTTTTCTTGCTCGATCATGCTCTTTGAAGCTTCAATTGCACTTCATAACAACCTACAATCATACGGCATAAAATCAGTGCAACATCATGCTCATCAACTAGAAAACGTGCGAATAAAGTATCCAAACGTGAGGAAATATTGAGGAAATATAGGCATAAAATGCCAAACATCACACTCCACACTTGAACCTTTGCTCGCCCTCGAGCAATCACAAATGACTCCCCAACCTAGGTAGAACAGGTCTGCCTATGACTATGGTTGATACCGACTATTGAACAAATGCATACATGACTACTATGGGTCAAACAAACATGCCATGAATATAACAAACTCAAAACAGGAGAACAACCACCGCAAGACAACTCAAATGCACAAACTCGACCCATTGCAACCATGCTCCCACAAAGTCACCCCTACCTACTCATCCAAGAAGCCACGACTTCACCTATCTCATGGAAATCGTGTGCCCTCACCAATAATGAAGCAAGAGAGTGTCCCCCAAATATCACACACAACAATGAATATCAAGAATAGAACGGAGACAATAACATAGAAAGAATTCACCCACTCTTATGAAAAGCTCACATGTCACACATGATGTACCATAGGATTGCCCGTAGTATAGGACTTCGCTAATGTAGGCTCACCCCAATCGGGATTAACTAGGACTTTAAAGGGTTGTAATGTAGGCTAAGGGGCAGGTAGGATACATATGGATAATAGTGACTACCTCCCTAAGCACTTTAATACATCACAATACAATGAAAGCACATATATCCTCGAAACCAACAACCACTTCACCAAACCAACAAATTTTTTCTTCACACACCTTTTCCACAAAGTAGTAATTTTTCTTTTAAGCACACACTAGCAAGGATAGATATTCTATTCTCTTTTTTTTTTCTTTTTCAATTCAATTCACTCAAAACCTTGCTAATGTTCTTGTTTCAACTACTTCTCAAGTTACCATATATCCCCCTCATTGGAGTAAAGTGCTTAAGTTACCATAATATCAAATTATCACTTAAAGTGCTTAAGGAGTAAAGGGTCAAAAAAAAGCAATTCAGAACAAGTGGGTTGGCTCGCGGTGTGGGTGCCAACAAAAAGGTCAATATGGTCACAAAGCAAGTCCAAGGTGCATATAAAAGGGTAGGCAATTAATGGCTAGAAGGCAAATCAAGAAAGCCTGTATCATCTCCCGACTAGAGCGAACCTAGAATTTTTCTTTGCACACACACGGGGCAAGTTCTAGACACTAATATGCAACATGGAGTACAATAAGAATATGCCTCAAAACACACATTGTACGCGATCTACACAAAATGGCTTCATCACAACTCTCAATCAAGCAAATAGGGTGCAACTTGTGGGAATTTAAGCACTAATGCACAAAGGTTCACAACAAAATCAAATGAGTGGACTCAAGCATCTCAAGGGTGTCATTCAATTTTTTCTAGGCATGGATCACAGTTGTAAAACCAAAACGACACCACAAGTATTACATGCAGTAAGTTCAAGTCCACCGGTATCAAACAAATCAAAGGCACCTATCATTCTACCTATTTCTTTCGTCTAGGGCCACCTATAACTAACTACTCTAATCCTAAAAAGAAAGAAAATAAAAAAACTACCCGGTTCAAAGGCCTCCCCGTGGAAAAGAACCGAGGCCATAAGAAAAACCACGGGGTGGATGACATGTACCACTACAAAGCCTATAAAGAAAATCTTTTTGCATTCTTTTTCTAATAAAACAAAAGCAAATACTAAAAAATAAAAATAAAATGTCAAGTGACAAAAAAAAACATCCTAACGGTACATGCATCCCTAACCTCCAAAATAAAGGGGAGTTCCCCCACCCCACACTTAAATCAAGCAATGTCCTCAGTGCTAAAAATAAGAAAGTGCAAGGGTAAAGAAAACTTCCCTGAGGGCCAATCGGCCTACAATATATGGTGCGGTGGAGTGCGGTCCTCATCCTCCTCCTTCACGTCTGTGGCACCTCCCTCTGCATCTGTCTCCACACCATCACTGTTCGGATCACGGTCTATGATGTCTGAATCAGTGTTCTTGGTGCAAGCAAACCCGAAGGAAATGCTAAACACGAACGCGGAAGACAAATAACAAGAAAGTAAAGATAGAAGCAAGACAAATCTTGCTTCGATTCAAAAGAACAGTGAGGAACCTGTCTCAAAGATCGATTGAAGGGAAATCAAGACGCACCTTTCTTATGCAACAATCCTCAAGAAAGACCCGCTTCTTGCAAATTGAATGATCAAGAAGAAGTTGTTCAATCGAATAACACCGGTTGGCACAAGTTCTTTAAAAGCCCACGTCGGGGTTCGGCTCCATCGGAGACTCACAATAGCACTTGCTATGTTTTTCATATACTCAATAATCTGTGTCCTTTACAATGAAATGAAGTAAAGTATTTATAGGCTACGCTAAGGGCAGAATAGTAAATAGTCACAAGTGACTAAATAAAAACAAGCCACGCAGGGCTGAGCTAAAGTGCGTGTTCGGCAGCCTTGACTTCGGTGCGTGGTTGCTTGCTCGAACTCATTGTCCTCGGACGCTCACTTGTCTTCGAGCTCATTGTCCTCGGTCACTTTGCCTTCGGGCTCAAATCTGAAGATAAGGCCTTCGGTTCTTGAGCCCGGCCACTCAGCTTCGGAGCAATTGTTTTCCTTCGGCCAGGCTAAGTGAATGTGCACATCGTGCAGCAGCTTGGCTTGGCTTCTTGTCATCGGTCTCCTCGATAGATCGAACACTTGATCAGCACGTGTTCGGGCTGCATCATCCTCCCCTTCTTGAGAAGATTTCGTCCTCGAAATCGAGCCCTCCTCGTCCTCCGAAGTTTGACCTACAACACAAGGAACTAAGTCAGCAACATTGAAGGTGTTGGACACATTATACTCACCAGGAAGGTCGATCACGTAAGCATTGTTGTTGATCTTGGTCAACACTTGAAATGGACCATCCCCTCGAGGAGCCAACTTTCCCTTCCTTAGGTTCGGGAAGCGTTCCTTTCGGAAGTGAACCCAAACCCAATCTCCCTTCTTTAATTCCAGCTTTTTACGCCCCTTGTTTTTCTTCAATGCAACCTTTGCATAGGCTTCCTCGAGGTTCTTCTTCACCTTTGTGTGCAATTCGATCAAAGCAGCTGCTCGTTGAGTACCTTCAAAATCAAGAACATAATCTCGAGGCAATGGGGTTAAATCAAGTGGAATCAAAGGATTAAAACCATACACACATTCAAACTGGGTCATATGGATCATTCTATGCACAGTTCGATTGTATGCAAACTCTATCATGGGCAAACGATCAGCCCAGTTTCCAACCTTGCCTTTGGTCATTGCTCGAAGCAAAGATCCCAAGGTTTGGTTAACTACCTCGGTCTGTCCATCAGTCTGAGGATGGTGAGACGTCGAAAATAGTAATTTGGTGCCGAGGGCACCCCACAAACACTTCCAAAAATGACTCAAGAATTTTGAGTCTCGATCACTCACAATAGTACGAGGTACACCATGCAATTTCAACACATTAGAAACAAACAATGTAGCTACATGCTGTGCATCATCACACTTCTTGCAAGGAATAAAGTGAGCCATTTTTGAAAAACGGTCAACCACTACGAAGATGCTATCATGTCCTCCCCCCGACCTCGGTAACCCTAGCACAAAGTCCATGGATATATCAACCCAAGGTCGATCAGGCACAGGCAATGGGGTGTACAAACCATAAGGGTTGGACTTCGATTTAGCTTGCTTGTAAACGAGACAAGCGCTGCAAAGCTTTTCCACATCTCGTCGCATTTTGGGCTAATGGAACTGCTCGGTCAAGATACCAAGAGTTTTGTCGACACCGAAGTGTCCCATCAGTCCACCGGAGTGAGCTTCTCGAACTAAGAGCTCTCTCCACGATGACACTGGCACACGAACCCTCCTATTTTTGAAGAGGTAGCCATCATGCCATTGATATTTCTCAACCCTTCGGCCACTCAAGATTGCGTCACGAACGCATTTCAGCTTGGGATCATCTTCGTACATCGACTTGATACTTTCAAATCCCATGAGCCTAGAGGCGAGAGTGGTCACTAAGGCAAATTTACTTGATAGCGCATCAGCCACAACATTGTCTTTTCCCTTTTTGTAATGAATTACATAGGGAAAGCTCTCAATGAATTCAACCCACTTGGCATGTCTTCGGTTCAACTTCTCCTGACCTCGGAGATGCTTTAAGGACTCATGATCACTTTTGATCACAAACTCTCGAGGCCACAAATAATGCTGCCAATGGGCGAGTGCTCGAACGAGGGCATACAACTCTTTGTCATACGTTGAGTAATTCAAAGTTGCACCCTTAAGCTTTTCGCTAAAGTAAGCGATCAGCTTCGATTCTTGCATCAGCACTCCTCCGATCCCAACTCCGGATGCATCACACTTGACTTCGAATGCTTTGCTGAAGTTAGGGAGTTGCAACAACGGGGCGGAACAAAGCCTCCGTTTCAACTCTTGGAAAGCCCTCTCTTGGGACTCTCCCCATACAAATGGATGGTCTTTCTTCATCAGCTCGGTTAAAGGAGCCGCCACGGTGCTAAAGTCACGAACAAACCTTCGGTAAAAGCTAGCTAAGCCATGGAAGCTACGAACTTGTGATACCGAGGTTGGAGTTGGCCAATCTTTGATGGCTTCGACTTTTGACTTGTCGACTTCAACACCATTAGCGCTGACAACGAATCCTAGAAAGACTACACGCTCGACACAAAAGGCACATTTCTTGAAGTTAGCATATAACTTCTCTTTTCTAAGCTTATCAAGCACTAGCCTTAGGTGTTCAACATGTTCATCCACAGATTTGCTATAAACAAGTATGTCATCGAAGTAAACGACAACAAACTTATTTATGAACGGTTTGAGCACATGGTTCATCAGTTGCATGAATGTGCTCGGTGCATTGGATAAGCCAAAAGGCATTACCAACCATTCATAGAGACCGAACTTGGTCTTGAATGCGGTTTTCCACTCGTCTCCGGGTTTCATTCGGATTTGGTGGTAACCGGACCTGAGGTCTATCTTCGTAAAGCATGAAGAACCACTTAACTCATCTAGCATGTCATCTAATCGAGGGATAGGATGACGATACTTTACCGTTATTATGTTGACTGCTCGGCAATCAACACACATTCGCCACGTTCCATCTTTCTTTGGGACAAGTATAACAGGAACGGCGCAAGGACTCAAGCTCTCTCGAACAAGGCCCTTGTTCAACAACTCATCAACCTGCCGTTGGAGCTCTTTGGTGTCTTCGGGATTACACCGGTATGCAGGTTTGTTGGGGATTTGTGACCCCGGTACGAAGTCAATTTGGTGCTCGATTCCTCTCAACGGAGGTAATCCACCTGGCATTTCTTCAGGGAACATGTCTCCGAAGTCCTGCAAAACACTTTGTACAGCACTAGGCAAAGGGTTATCATTAGAAAAATCATCATTAGAGTTTAGAAAGATACCCTTGTGCACGAGGCAAATCATCATCTAATCGTTGTCGTTGCCTCGTAGTAACTCACCCGGTTGCATGATTGCACAGATACCTTTTACTTCGGGTAATGAGTTTGTCTCTTCGGGCCCCAATTTTGCTCCCATCGGAAGCTTAGCTTTGGCCGCTTCTTTCAATTCTTTCATCCGTTTATAGTCCTCGGTGACTTGCTTTGGAGACAATGGTTTGAGTATGAAACTCTTCCCATCGAGCTTCACAGTGTAAGTGTTGGATCTGCAATTGTGAACAGCTGTTCGGTCATATTGCCATGGTCGTCCCAATAGCAAATGACAAGCTTGCATCGGCACCACATCGAATATCATTTCATCTTGATACTCTCCGATTCTGAACTTGATCCACACTTGTTTGACAACTCTCAATTCTCCACACTCATTCAGCCATTGTAATTTGTAAGGGTGGGGATGCTTCAAAGTAGTTAGTCCCATTTGTGATACCAAAGTTTGGTTCACCACATTTGCACAACTACCAGAATCAATGATCATCGAACACACCATTCCCCTCACTCGACATCGGGCATGAAAGAGGTTTTCTCTTTGGTTGTCCTCTTCTTCAAGAGTCATGTACCTCGAATTCCTTCGAACCACAAGAAACATTTCCGGATGATCAGCTTCGGTAGCTTCACGATCATCATCACCTTCAGCTCGGTCAATCTCCTCGATAAATTCCTCCTCAGTGTCACTCGCTTGCTCATGGACGGTTCCATCTTCGAGCAGAAGCATAACTTTGCGAGTTGGACACTCTTTTGCCATGTGACCATAACCTTTGCATTTATGACACTAAAATATTTGAAGCACTAGGAGAGTTGAGTTGAACTTTACCTCCCGCTTCTCTTGATTGGTTAATGGTCACACCCCTCTCGAAGGGTCTCTTCGATTCTCGAACAGTGTTGGTACCTGCTTGGTTTGGACTCTTCCATTCTTTACCTCGGTTCAGGGGAGTAGAAGTAGTGACTCCTCGATACCGGCTTGCCTTATCGTCCTTCACCAATTTTTCAGCTTCGGTGGCAGCATAGAACAGATCTTCCAACGTGTGATACACGTGGAGCCTCAGTTGAGATGACACATCCCGAGCCAAGCCATTTTTGAATCGAATAATGGCTTGCTCTTCGTCTTCGGCCAGATAAAGATTTAGTCGAATCTTTTCGAATTCATCATGATACTCTTGAACTGACTTGGACCCTTGCTTTAGCTCATAGTGCTTTTGCATTTGAGTTTGCCTGTACTTAGCAATCAAATACTTAGCATCCATTGCTCTCATCAACTGTGGCCAAGTATTGACTACTGGATAGTCATTTCTTCGTCTATGCCTCTTGTCAGATTCCCACCATGTTGATGCATAAGCTTCGAACGAAGCAATAGCATGGGCAGCTTTTCTCTCTTCGGTCATCTCATTGGTTTCAAAGATGCGTTCCATCTTAAGCTTCCATTCAAGATATTCATCTGGATCACTAGTTCCTTTAAAGGGTGGAAGAGTGATCTTGACACTGTTCAAGTTTGAGTCTCGAACACCACGAGTCTGTTCGGGATACTCATCACCTCGATCATCAGCCTCACGCTCGACCTCGGAAATTTCCACGACCTCGGTGAGCTTGCCTTCGTTGAGCAAATGGCGGCTCATTCTCATATTCGTCCTTGGGAAATTCATCTTCATCAACCTCTTCGAAAACGGCTCCAAGATCTCTTCGGGCCTTTGGAAGTGGTATTCTTTCTCCTCGGGGAATGCCCAAGTTTTGATAACCAGCTTGGGGATTGCCCAAGTTAAGCTCTCTTCGAATTGCTTCACTTGTCAACTGATGTTGTCGAACAAGCTCAACATACAGCTCAGGTTTCATTGGAGTGGAATGGCTAGTTCCAGCGCCGGACCCATTCATGGCCACAGACGCGCTTCCTTGCTCGAGTTGAGTTACTCGAGCAGTCACTCCTCTTATTTCGGCACTGACGCCTTGTATCGCAGCCATGAGATCTGCTAACGACACTTCGGGCTTCTCAATGCCTTTGCCATCGTCTCCATTCCCAGCCATGGTACCTGCACAAATCAAAGACTAAACAAATGTTAAGGTTAGAAATCACCTCACACACTCCCTAACCTTTGATGGGTGGCACTCGGGTCCACTCAATTTATGGGTTCGGTTTTGGTCACTCAAGAACTTGTAGCCAATGGCTTCCTCGGTTGATCAACTTCTCTTAATTCCTTCGAATTCGACAAGTTACGATGTCTTACTTCGGGAATAGTGAGTTGGTTTGACTCAATGGAACGGAAAACTATTTACTCTTGCGCTTCGGAAAGTCAAAAGAATTTCTACGAAGTTGGACTTCGGTCACCCACGCACGAGTTCCTATCAGCTCAAATGAGTTAGTACGACCTCGAGTAGGACAATTACTCAAAAGATCCACTAACTAGAATTTCGGACAGAAAAAAAAAGTGGAATTCTAGGAGAATCTACCCTTTGATTCCCTTTTGGAATCTTTTTCGAACACACCAACTCTTGTCCGTACAAGAGTGGTCCCTCCTTGGTACGGATAGGGTTTTACCTTATCCACATTCCTCTTCTCAGCCGACAACTTTTCACCTGGGGTTTTGATGTTCACACTTTACCCCTTTCTTCTTCAATGGAACATTGAAGCTTTGCTCCGGTGTACGAACAATTTTGCTTCGGCTCACTGACCACGATTTTAACAAGATCTGGGTTGCTTCTTCAACTCCGGTTCCAACAACGATGGAAGAAGTTCAGTCGAAGTTCTTGAGCTAAGATTTCAACTCCTTCGTGTTGTACACTGTTACAATCTTGTAACAATTTTTCGACGTACGGACAGCGAATTCAACTCAGAACTTCGATTCTCAAGCACCAAACAAACCCAAATCACTCAAGAACCACCAATCTTCATCGGTTTCAACCGAACACAGTGGGGTTCGAGTTCCAGTCACCATTAAAGCTCAAAACAGTCCAAAATTTCACCAAGAAACCCTAGTCACGAAATTAGTACGTCGGGTACTTGTTGGAATCAGGAAACAATGGTAAACAAGAATCAATGGTTCTATAATCCAAACAACCAACAATCAAACACAATTTTTGAATTTTTTTTTTCTACTTTTTTTTTTTTTATAAACGCTCAGCAACAACAATCAAACACATGGAAGAAAGCTGAAACTGAAGACACAAGCACGATTTAAGTGAACAGGATTTGAGGTTGTAAGAACAAACTCAAACCTTGCTCTGATACCAAGATGGTGCAAGCAAATCCGAAGGAAATGCTAAACACGAACGCGGAAGACAAATAACAAGAAAGTAAAGATAGAAGCAAGACAAATCTTGCTTTGATTCAAACAACAGTGAGGAACCTGTCTCAAAGCTCGATTGAAGGAAAATCAAGACGCACCTTTCTTATGCAACAATCCTCGAGAAAGACCCGCTTCTTGCAAATTGAATGATCAAGAAGAAGTTGTTCAATCAAATAACACCGGTTGGCACAAGTTCTTTAAAAGCCCACATCGGGGTTCGGCTCCATCGGAGACTCACAATAGCACTTGCTATGTTTTTCATATACTCAATAATCTGTGTCCTTTACAATGAAATGAAGTAAAGTATTTATAGGCTACGCTAAGGGAAGAATAGTAAATAGTCACAAGTGACTAAATAAAAAAAAGCCACGCAGGGCTGAGCTAAAGTGCGTGTTCGGTAGCCTTGACTTCGGTGCGTGGTTGCTTGCTCGAACTCATTGTCCTCGGACGCTCACTTGTCTTCGAGCTCATTGTCCTCGGTCACTTTGCCTTCGGGCTCAAATCTGAAGATAAGGCCTTCGGTTCTTGAGCCCGGCCACTCAGCTTCGGAGCAATTGTTTTCCTTCGGCCAGGCTAAGTGAATGTGCACATCGTGCAGCAGCTTGGCTTGGCTTCTTGTCATCGGTCTCCTCGGTGGATCGAACACTTGATTAGCACGTGTTCGGGCTGCATCAGTTCTCATCCTCCTCCGGGGGTAGCTCCACCGTCTGAGTCATACCCAGCAGGCGTCTCGAAGAATCCAATAAAGGAACTGCGTGATCAAGTGCAGCCATATCCATGCCGGCTTGCCGGGCCATATGCTCCGTCATCAGGTACTGACGCGCGGACAAGTTGGCGTCGGTGTCCCGCCACTCGTCCGGTGTCAGTCGCACTGGTGCGGTGGTGGTCACATTCTTCACTGCTGCGATATCAATAGTCCTTTCAATGTCGGGGACAATGCGATCCCCGACCTCATCAACCGGGACTCCCTCATTTTCTAGATACCTGGTGAGAATGTTTCCAAAGTACAATTGGCTACACTTCTTCTTGTTCCTTTGCTGCTTCATCACTTTCAGCATATAGTAGCCAATGTTAACCGGCCTCCCGGTCATGAAAAAGTAGATCATGCACGCCTGAGTCTTGGTGACCTCAGTATAATGGGCCACAGGTAGAATGCGTGCATTGATTAACCTCATCCATACTCGAGCCATCTTCAAGAACTGCAAAAAGAGCATGTGTATGTGTCTACCTGTCTCAGATCGCTCCCACCGATGAGTGGAGCCATCGCCACACAGTGCCTCTCGCATGGCCTTGTAATCAGGCCTCTTTATGAACTCCCTCAGCTCGTTATAATCCGGGTCCTCTACCCCCAAGAAGGTGTTCAAGGCAGTGGGATCCAATTTCACATTCTTTCCCCGAATTGAGACCATGTCGTCATCTTTCCACGCTTCATTTGGGTCCCAATTGGCATAGAACTCTTGCACAAGGTCAAGGTTAGCGTGGCCCGGACTCTCAAAGACCGAGTCCCTATGCAAGGCGTGAATGGCCTCTCTCAAACCCCGATACTTCTGCATCAACTTCCTCTCATCAATGGCTTGCTCGGGAATATATCCCGCAAGCCGCACGTTTTTGTACCATGTTTGGCTTTCGCCCTTCTTGACAAAGGAGAGGCCGAACCTCGTCCTACCACCGGGCCTTGGGATAGGCACCGCATCTTTAGAAACTCTAGCCTTGGGCTTATGCTTGGCCGGTGCCTTGCCGTTTGCTTTGGTCGATGAGGCCTCGGCTTGTAGTGACCTTTTAGGAGCCGGGGCAGAGGAAGAACCCGCTTTGTTGGATGTTCTAACCATGGTGCCTATATCAAACGAAAATGCCAATGTGAGATTTCAATTCAAGCACAAAGTCAATTGGGTGGGTCAACACCCCACACTTATCGCTCATTAAATTTATCAACAATTCAACTCATAACCACAAGCGACCCCATACTTAGCGAAAATAAGCATTGCAAAAATTGCCACGGGCGTGGACTTCTTGATCAAGCTAGTGGAGGTTACAAAAAAGCCAATTCTACGCATGTGTGACACCCAATGTTCAACTGAAGCCTAATGATGCCATTGCTACTCAAGAATTCACAAAGTTAAGTAATTTTCATAGTTGAGGCATTTTATCAAACACTTGGTGTGCACAATTGTCAATTTGCAATTTCAATGGCTAAAGTAATGTATCAACCCTCCCAAATTGTTGGGAGATCCCTTTTTGCAAGTATACAAGCCAAACATTAAGCACAATTCATGAATATAAGCAATTAAGACCAATTTCTAGTCAACATGCTTGCACACTAGTTAGGGATTGAAACATGGAAAGATGATGTTAACTTACTATGTAATGGAAAGAGAAGGAGAAGTATCACTTACTTGAAGAGTTTAGGATGATTGGAGAAGAACTTGAGATGAATTGCAAGAAATATGAGTGATTTGGGAGAGTTTGAGAGTGCTTTGATTGAAAAATATGAAGAAAAGAAGAGGAGAATCGGGTGAAAAGGGGGAAAGGAAAAACCGGGTCACGGGTCAAAACCCGGTTTGACCCATATTTTAAAATTTTTTTACCTGGCCACGATAACCAGCGTGGCGCGCGCCCGATGCGCCCAAGAATCTGTGCTCTCTGGATTTTTCGGCGCGGTTTGGCACGCGACGCGTGACCAACCGCGCCCCGTTCAAATTTCTAGAAGCTTAAAATTATGCCCAACGCGTTTCCTCCACGGGGCGCGCCTACAGCGCTTGGAAAACTCCACTCTCAATATTTTTCAGCGCGTTGGGAGGTGCGGGGCACTCCCAAACGCGCCCGAACAATTTTTTCGTACCGAATTTTTATTCCAAGCGCTGGGCATGCCTCAAAGCGCCCCAGATCCCAGATGAGGTCCTTTTCGAACGAGATGTAGTGCGACGTTCCTTCAAGTGTCAACCCGAACCAAAATACATTGACTACATCTCGTTTAGCACTCCCGACACCTACAAAAATGACAAAACAAAACAAAAACCACGTGACACTATAAAACACAAAACAACTAAACTATTACAAGTACAAACTCGAGTTGCCTCCCTAGAAGCGCCTTATTTAATGTCGTAGCACGACGATTATCAATCATGGATCCCTCAAGGTAATGGAGGTACGATGATTCACCGAACCTCCCCAATAATGCTTCACTCTTTGGCCATTCACCAAGAACGTCTTCTCCGAATTGGGGGCTCTCAACTCAACCGCTCCATGTGCGGTAACACGAACTACTTCAAACGGCCCCGACCATCTTGACTTCAACTTGCCCGGAGATAGCTTCAACCTCAAATTAAACAACAAAACCAGCTGCCCAGGCTCAAACTTACGACGCTCAATGTTCTTGTCATGCCACTTCTTTGTTCGTTCCTTATACAATTTTGCATTCTCATAAGCATGGAAACGGAACTCTTCAAGCTCATGCAATTGAAGCATTCTTTTCTCACCCGCCAATGCCATATCAAGATTGAACTTTTGAATCGCCCAATATGCTTTATGCTCTAGCTCAACGGGCAAGTGACAGGCCTTACCATAAACAAGCCTATAAGGAGAAGTTCCAATAGGCGTTTTAAATGCAGTCCGATAGGCCCAAAGAGCATCATCTAGCTTCATAGCCCAATCCTTCCTCGAGGTATTCACAATCTTCTCAAGGATTTGCTTGATATCTCTATTTGACACCTCCACTTGGCCACTAGTTTGGGGATGATAAGCAGTTGCCACCTAGTGGCGAACCCCATACTTGGCCAACAATTTATTGAACAACCGATTACAAAAATGAGTACTTTCATCACTGATTATAGCCCGCGGTGTCCCAAAACGAGTTTCTTCAAGAATTTTACCACCACACTCGCATCATTTGTTGGAAGTGCCACAGCCTCCACCCATTTAGACACATAATCAACCGCCACAAGAATGTATTTGTAGCCCTTGGAAGGCGGGAACGGACCCATAAAGTCAATCCCCCAACAATCAAACAGCTCAATCTCCAAAACATTGTTCAAAGGCATCTCGTGACGCCTAGAAATAGTACCCATTCTTTGGCAACGATCACACTGCTTAACAAAAGGATGACCATCTTTAAACAAAGTAGGCCAAAAGAACCCAGACTGAAGTACCTTTGCAGCTGTTCGATCTCCACCAAGATGGCCACCATAAGGAGAGGAATGGCAGCTCTGTAGAATCGGCTCAACTTCTTCCCTTGGAATGCACCTCCTAGCTAATTGGTCAGGGCCTATCTTGTACAAATAAGGCTCATCCCGCACATTAAATCTGCTCTCATGAAGGATTTTTTGCTTTTGCTCAGCTGTAGCCTCAGGAGGATACACATTACTCACAGTTAAGTTCACCACATCAGCATACCATGGCACCTCGGCTGCCGCTAAAGCAAAAAGCTGCTCATCAGGGAATACTTCTTTAATCTCAGGCCCTTCATCTACATGATCTCTATTTTCCAGCCTTGACAAGTGATCAGCTACTTGATTCTCGGTCCCCTTGCGATCTCGAATTTCAACATCAAACTCTTGCAATAGGAGAACCCATCGAATTAGCCTAGGCTTGGAATCCTTCTTCTCAAACAAATACCGGATTGCGGCATGATCAGTGTAGACAAAAACACGAGTGCCAACCAAATAAGATCTGAATTTATCAAAAGCATATACAACAGCTAGCAACTCCTTCTCAGTGGTGGTATAATTGGATTGGGCTGCATCAAGAGTCTTGCTTGCATAATAGATGGAGCGAAAGATTCTTCCAATTCTTTGGCCTAGAATAGCCCCAATACCATTATCACTCGCATCATACATCAATTCAAATGGCAAAGACCAATCAGGAGCAATGATGATTGGTGCAATCACCAACCTTTTCTTAAATTCTTCAAATGCCTTGAGACAAGCATTATTAAACTCAAATTTCACATCCTTCTCCAACAACCTGCACATGGGATTAGCAATTTTGGAGAAGTCCTTTATGAAACGCCTATAGAAACCTGCATGTCCCAAAAAACTACTCACCCCCTTAACAGAGATAGGTGGTGGTAATTTCTCAATAGCCTCAATCTTCGCTTTATCTACCTCGATCCCTTGCTTTGACACCTTGTGCCCAAGTACTATGCCTTCTTGAACCATAAAGTGACATTTTTCCCAATTCAGCACCAAATTTGTTTCTTCACAACGGCTCAGCACATCATCTAAATTCTTCAAGCAGTCATCAAAGAAATCACCAACTACCGAGAAATCATCCATGAACAGCTCAACAATTTTTTCCACCATGTCGGTGAAAATAGCCATCATGCATCACTGAAAGTCCCTGGGACATTACATAATCCAGACGGCATCCTCCTAAATGCATAGGTGCCATATGGACAAGTAAATGTAGTCTTCTCTTGATCTTTAGGAGCTATCGCTATCTGATTGTAGCCCGAATACCCATCCAATAAGCAATAATACTCATGCCTAGCAAGTCTATCCAGCATTTGATCAATAAAGGGGAGTGGGAAGTGGTCTTTCCTGGTGGCCTTGTTCAGCTTTCTATAATCAATGCAAATTCGCCACCCTGTGATTGTTCTTGTAGGAATCAATTCATTATGCTCATTCTTCACCACTGTCATGCCCCCCTTCTTTGGAACACATTGCACTGGGCTCACCACATACTGTCGGAGATAGGAAAAATAATACCAGCATCGAGCCACTTGATAATTTTTTTCATCACCACCTCCTTCATGATTGGATTTAATCTCCTCTGCTGCTCTATAGATAGTTTATGGCCTTCCTCCAAAAGAATTTTGTGCATGCAAAAAGAAGGACTAATCCCTCTAATATCAGCAATGGTCCAGCCAATAGCTCTCTTGCGCTCTCGCAGCACTCTCAACACCTTTTCAACCTGCACATCAGACAACAAAGAAGGAAGGATCACGTGCAAGGTATTACCCTCACCCAAATAAGCATAACGCAAATGAGCAGGTAAAGGTTTGAGTTCAAGAGTAGGAGCCTTCTCAATAGACGATTTAGCAGGAGTTAAGGTCAACGGTCTATCAAGCTCCTCAAATTTCTTCCACCCTGGGATGAATTTGCTCTCCATATTAAGAATCTCCACATATTCTTCAATTTCATCATCCTTCAGGATATCATCATCATCACACAAGAGTGCCTTCTCCAGAGAATCAACATTAGAGGCCAAGAATGACCTCTCATCAGCAGTCAACTCTACATCTACCACTTTCACCATGGACAACTCTTCATAATGGGAAGGAAGCTGGATAGCTCTGAACACATTGAATACAACCTCTTCACCATTTACCTTCATAATCATCTTTCCAGCTCTAACTCTAATGACAGCATCAGCAATTGCCAAAAATCCTCTTCCCAAGATGAGAGGAACCTCAGGATCAGCTTCATAATCAAGAATAATGAAGTCAACATGCAATATAAACTGACCCACTTTTACAAGCACATCCTCAATAATCCCCTCAGGACAGGTCAAAGATCTGTCAGCCAGTTGCAGAGTCACAGTAGTTGGTCGTGGTTCACCCAGGCCAAGCTTTCTGAAAACTGATGAAGGCATTAAATTCACACTAGCACCCAAGTCACACAAAGCTCGTCCAACCTCATGCATCCCAATTTTCAAGGGAATAGTAAAACTGCCGGGATCCTTCAATTTCTAAGGAAGCTTGCTTCTAACTCTAGAACTGCACTCCTCAGTAAGTGCAACTGTCTTGAACTCAGTCAGTCTTCTCTTGTTAGCAACAATATCCTTGATGTATTTAGCATATTTGGGAATATCCCGCAAAAGCTCCACCAAAGGAATATTTACCTGAATCTGACTCAAGATCTCCAAATATTTCTTGCATGCTGCATCAACTTTCTGCTTCTGAAGTCTCTGAGGGAAAGGTGGTGGTGGTCTCACAATAGCAGGCTCGGGCTGCTTTTCTATCACTTTCTCAACTTCTTTCTCCACCTCTTTATCAGTATTAGGCTCTAACTCGCCAACAGGCTTCCGTGGCTTTGGGGGAACTTCTTCTAGAGCTCTTCCTTTCCTCAAAGTAAATGCTCGGACAAATTCTTTAGGATTTTTCTCTGTATCACTTGGCAAAGCACCCCGAGGTCTATTATTCTATGCTCCAGCTAGCTGCCCCATTTGTCTCTCAAGATCTTTCTGAGCATTGGTCAAATCTTTTATTGTTTGTGCCTGAGCTGCTGAATCTTCCATGAGTTTTTGCTGTCCTGCAAGAATTTTTCTGAGCACATCTTCAACTGAACTAGGCTGCTGTGGCTGAGCCTGCGACTGTGACCCCTGCGGTGGTGCATTTTGAAAATTATTTTGAGGTCTGTCATTGCCTTGTAGCTGCTCACGGTTATCCCTCCAAGAAAAGTTTGGGTGATTACGCCAATTGGGATTATAGCTATTACCATATTGATTGCGATTCTGACCCTGTGGCCTGTTCTGATTACCCACATAATACACTAACTCTGGAATAGATGGACAGACGTCAGTGGTATGATCATCTCTGCAAACCTCACAAAAGACTTGAAATTGTTGCACTGGAGCTACTTGTTGCCGAGTCTGTGGCAGAGCTAGCTTGCTAATTTGATTAGAAATAGCATCCATCTTTGCCCTCAGCTCTGAAACTGCATCCAACTGAAGTACCCCAGAAGATTTCTGCGTAGTTGCTCTACCATCTCCCTGCCAATAAGGATTGCTCTGCGAAAACTTGTCTAGTAATTCATAGATCTGGTCAAAGTTTAAGGCCAGTACTTTGCCTCCAGCAGCAGCATCTACCACGATCTTAGTATGTGTAGTCAACCCCTCAACAAAAGTATGTGCCAGAACCTCATTTTATTGGTTATGGTGTGGACAATCTCTCAGTAAAGCTTTAAACCGCTCCCAGGCTGAATACAAAGACTCTCATTCTCTCTGTCTGAAGGACATAATTTCACTCCTCAGCCGGGCTGTCTTGGCAGATGGATAAAACTTAGCTAAGAACTTCTTAGCCAAATCATCCCAAGTAGTGATAGATCCAGGCTTTTCAGCCTTTAACCACTTCCTTGCTTCCCCAATCAGTGAAAACAAGAACAATGTCAAGCGAACATAATCAGTAGGAACTCCGTCGGTGTATAAGTATCACTGATCTCCAAGAAATTCTGAATGTGTTGCTGCGGATCTTCATGAAGTAATCCACCATATTGCCCAGTCACATGCAGCAACTGAATCATGTAAGGCTTAATCTCAAAGTGCCCGGTGATAGCGGGCTTCACAATGCTAGACGCCACTCCCCCCAGGCTGCGAAGAGCAACATCTCGCACTGCTGCTGCTCGTTCTTCTGCCATTTCAGTGGGCAAGGAAGCAAGTACAAGTGCTAGTGCTGCTCGGTCTCTCGCTTCTCTTCTTACCCTTCTCAAGGTCTTTTCAGGCTCGAGATCAAAACGTTCGAGTGGTTCGTCCCTTCTATTCCTTTGCATTCAAAACCTGTTACCTGAAACAGCACAAGAAACTCAACAAAAAATTAAACCTGAATAGATAATAAGTAATCGTTCAAAAAGAAATCCGTCAATTGTTAGTCCCCGGCAACGGCGCCAAAAACTTGTTGCTCCCAACGCATACTCAAGTATACGCGGTCGACAAGTAATAGAGTGATAAGTCAAGTATCGTTCCCACGAGGACTAAGTGTAGACTGATGCTTAACAAATAATTTCCAACTAACTATCCAGGGATCTTTTTCAATGGTAAGAATTTTATTAACTAAAGAACAGTAATTTAAATGGTGGAAATTCAGTCAAACAATGGGGCAACTTTGGTTGTAAACAATATTAATGAGACGGTCCAGGGTCAGAGCTACGACCAATCCAGTTGAGTTTTCCAACTGATTCCACTCCTCGAATCCCGGATAATAACTAACAGGTTAAATGTACCCGCGAAAACCTTTCGATTCTTCACAGTCTATGCAGGCTACTCCAATCCCTATATGTCTATGGGTTGAATCACGTGCACACATTAACGAATGAAGTGATTAGTTAAGCTAGGCGAGCAAGTATATGTCTATCCTACTCACAAATTGGTTCCCCGATGCCCAGGTTCACAATCTAGCCCTACTCTTTCTTATTGCGTTCATAAATTCCCTCTTTCGGGTTCAATCTAAGAACCATAGATAATGCCTAATTATCGGGCCCTAATAATTAAATAAGTGAAATCAAGAAAGAATAAATAATCCGTTATGGGATTCAATATGTGGAATTCAATCTTCAAACATCAACCTTCATGAAGCGCTCTAACCCTAGAATGAAGGATTTAGCCACGCATACTCATAATCACAAGATAATAATTTGATAGAATAATGATGAAATGATTAATAGATGAAAGAATAGGAATTAAATCCTTGTTCAATGAAGTATGGTGCTCAACAAATGCTCCAAAATCTGAACCCCCATCAAAAACTAAGTAGAAGGGTATTTATAATGTTTACCAAAGCCTAGCAATTAGTTACGCCTAAGCCTAGACGAAATACGACTTCCAAAAATGCTCCAGGGGTGCTCTAGCTGGCACCCCACGCCTCAAAACGCGCGCAACAAAGCAAAGTCCGTCGAATCTTACACGCAACGGCCACGCCCCGTGCCACAAAACGTGGAGGACACTGGGCGCTGCAGCAGGCGGCGCGCCTCTCATGGCGCCAGGCCAATTCCATTTTTTCTTCGTCCACAGCTTGCGTCGCGTCGTGCCTTCGTGTGCTCGATCCAATCCTCAATCCAATTCCAGCCTTTTCTTGCTCGATCATGCTCTTCAAAGCTTCAATTGCACTTCATAACAGCCTACAATCATACGACATAAAATCAGTGCAACGTCATGCTCATCAACTAGAAAACGTGCGAATAAAGTATCCTAACATGAGGAAATATTAAGGAAATATAGGCATAAAATGCCAAACATCACTCGGGGTCGGAAGCAACGAGACCAAAGCCTTCATGGTCTATGAGGCTCACCAAAAATAGCCAAAAAGCCATGCCTCAACACCATCAAGTTTGATGATGGAGATTTGCAGCGAGCCCATCACCCTCACGATGATGCCTTAATAATTACTCTGCAGGTACATGATGCTCGGGTCAAGCTTTTGTTGATGGATCCCGGCAGTGCAGTCAATATCATTCACTGGAAGATTTTCTATCAGATGGAGTTGCATAGTCGGGTAATCCCTAGCCCATATACCATATCCAGCTTTAACAGTTCCAACGAAAAGTCTGCGGGAGAAATCTTCCTCCAGGAACACCTGGCAGAAGCAGCACGGTTGACGTCTGTCAAAGTAATGACATACGACCTCTTATATAACATTATCCTTGGGAGACCCTGGATTCACGAAGTACACGATGTGACGCCTACACTTCACCAGGTCCTCAAGTACCTGACTCCTTGGGGGTGAAAGAAATTCAGGGCGAACATAAGTTATCTCGGAGCTGTTACATGACTGCAGTGATCAATGCCACCATGAAAGAGACCGAAAACCAGGAGAATATACTGGACAAGTTGCTTTGGCCCAATGTGGTCACTAGCGTACCCTTAGGACATGGGGTCCATGAGGTGACTAGATCCTGCGAACCAACTATCATACCTTCCGACCCGGAGGAAGAAGATCAACCGACTGAAGCTACAGTTGACAACCTTGATCTAGTAATATTTGACGAGGAAGTTCCGGACAAGAAATTCTACTTAGGGGACAAGCTCTCAATCAAAGCAAAACAAGAGTACACTAACTTCCTGTGCGCTCGGTCGGGCACCTTTGTCTGGACACGACATGCCAGGAATATCAATTAGCATTGTCACACATAATCTAAACGTCGATCCAAACTTCAAGCCAATCAAGTAGAAGAAACGACCGATAAGTCACGAGAAGGGGCAGGCGGTTCATGAAGAAGTCGAGAAACTACTCAACAATTGTTCCATTCGCAAGGTTCAACCTAACTAGCTATCAAACGTTGTACTGGTTTCCAAGAAGAACGGTAAGTGGAGGATGTGCATCGACTTCACTGATCTGAATTAAGCATGCCCAAAGGATTCCTTCCCGCTGCCTAATATCGATCAACTCATCGATTGAATGACTGGGCATAAGGTCTTGAGATTTTTTGATGCATACTCAGGACGCAATCAGATCCTCATGAACCCAAATGATCAAGAAAATACATCTTTCATCACATATAGGGGGACTTATTTTTATAGAGCGATGCCTTTCGGACTGAAGAACACAGAAACGACTTATTAAAGATTACTGAACCTGATGTTCAAGGAGCAGATTGGCAAGACCATGGAAGTTTACATCGACGACATGCTGGTCAAGTCAGAATTTGCCAAAGATCATATTGGCCATCTAGAGACAACGTTCGATATCCTGGATAAGTTTGCAATGAAACTCAAACCCGAGAAGTGTGCCTTTGGCATATCCTCCGGGATGTTCCTTGGTTTCATTATTTCTAACAAGGGCATAAAATCAAACCCGGTGAAGATCGAAGCAATCGAGGCAATATCGGAGGTCCTGAAGAGTGAAGTGGAAGTTAAAAGGCTCAATGGTCGAATCGCAGCACTCAGACGGTTCATCTCGCGGTTATCAGAGATGTGTCATCAATTTTTAATGTCCTGAAAAAGATAAAAGGTTTTGAGTGGATTGAGCAATGCAGTAAGTGGATGGAACAATGCAGTAAGGCGCTTAAAGAGCTAAAACTGTACCTGGTAAATCCCCTGTTGCTTACCAAGCAACTTGAGGGAGAACTGGTATTGCTATACCTAGGAGTGTCCGAAGTTGCCGTTAGCGCCGTCCTGGTACGAGAAGAGAAGGGGGTGCAGTCACCACTGTATTATGTCAGCAAGTCCCTCCTAGACGGAGAAACAAGGTATCAACATCTAGAGAAGCTCGCACTTGCCTTAGTCATGAAGCAAGGAAGCTGCCACCGTACTTTTAGAGTCACATTATTGTCGTGGTTTCCTTTTTTCCATTATGGACCATACTGCATAAACCTGAGTTGTCAGGTAGGTTGGGAAAGTGGGATGTCGAGCTCGGTGAGTATGATATCATTTATCAGCCAAGAACGGCCATCAAGTCATAAGTTCTCGCGGACTTTGTCGCTGACTTCAGCACTGACTTAATGCCGAAGGCTGAGGAGGAACACAAGATGATAGAAGGCATTACCTTTGGGGAATAGATGATCAACACTGACAGTGCCTCGAATGTAAACGGGGCCGAGCTTGGTTTAGTGATCGAGTCCCGGACGAAGAAGGTGTTCAGGAAAGCTGTCAGCTGCTCCCATATGACGAACAACGAAGTAGAATATGAAGCTGTAATTCAAGCCTTAGAACTAGCTTACATATTGGGGGCCAGGGAGTTCAGCATCAACTGCGATTCTCAGCTCGTGTTGAACCAGGTGACTAGAGCATACACCGCCAAAGACGCCGGCATGCAAGAGTACCTGGCCAGAGTGGAGAAATTTCTGAAGAATTTTCAAAAATGGAGGATTAATCAGATACCAAGACAACAAAACACGGAGGCTGATTCCCTAGCTAGCTTAGCAGCCACTGTAGAATTAAATGCAGGCAACCCAGTTTCTACCATTGAGTTAACTTACGCAGACGTCAAGCACCCAAGAAGTCAACGCAGTAGGGTCATCATGGGACTGGCGGCACCCGATCATTGAATATCTCAACAAGGGAACGCTCCCAGCAGATAGGAAGAAGAGCAGAAGGCTAAGAGCTCAAGCGGCTCGCTACGTCTTGATCAATAGAGAGTTGTACCAGTGAATGTTTAGCGAATCTTTGGATAAATTTTTGGGTGCCTCTCAGGTGGATTACGCACTCAGAGAAATCCACGAAGGACAATGCAGAAATCATTCTGGCGGGCGGACTCTAGCTTGAAAGTTAATCAAGGCGGGCTATTTCTGGCCCTGAATGGAAGACGACACGAGCAAGTTCTCCTAGGCATATGATAGCTGCCAAAGGTTCTCCCATGTACTTCATCAGCTGGTAGAGTTATTACATTCAGTAATAACCCAAGGACTTTTCATGAAATGGAGGTTGACATCGTAAGGCCCATGCCTAAAGCGCCCGGTGGTGTCAAGTTCGTTTATATCATGACAGACTATTTCATTAAATGGGTCGAGGCGGCCGCTTACACTCGGATTTCGAGAGCAGGAAGTCATAGATTTTATTTGGAAAACATTATGTGCCGATTTTGGGATTCCAGCAGAAATCACTTGCGATAATGGTCCCCAATTCATAGGCGACAAGATCATTGTTTTTCTCAAAGAATGGGAAATCAAGAGGATAAACTCCACTCCTTACCACCCTTCAGACAACGACCAATCTAAATCCTCAAACAAGACGTTAGTGGAGAATCTGAAGAAGCGGCTCAAGGGTGCTAAAGGAAGATGGTCCGAAGAACTGCCCGGAGTCCTATAGGCCTACCGAACTACATCCAAAGCCAGCACCAGAGAAACACTGTTTTCGCTGATGTCTGGAACGGAAGCTATGTTTTCTTTGGAAATTGAAGAGTCCAGTTTACGGCGGTATTCGCAATAGAGGAGCCCAACGACGAAGCCCTGAAAGCCTCCCTTGACCTCTTGGATGAATGGCGGGAGATAGCTGCCATTCGCCTTGCAGCCCAAAAGCAGCGAGTAGAGCAATATTATAATGCAAGGGAAAATCCACGGTCCTTTAACATCGGGGACCTGGTCCTTCGCAGAGTTACTCAGAAAACCAAACAGGCTAGAGCAGGAAAGCTCACTCCGAATTGGGAAGGACCGTACAAAGTGCAGGGTATCGCTGGAAAAGGTGTGTACGTTCTCGAAGACGTGGAGGGGGAAACCATTCCAAATAACTGGAATATCACATGGCTGAAGAAGTACTACTCCTGTAAGGCTGACTAAGCCTGCATACTCGAGACATGTATTTTTCTTTTCCCTGGTATTCTCAAAATTATTTACAACGGGCTTTGAGCCCTGCTCTTTGTTTTATAACGGGCATTTAGCCTTGTTCCTTATTTCACATGGCTCTGTGTCGTATCAATAAAACTACTATTTCGACTAGTCAGTTTTGTCCAATTATTTAGATCCATTTACAATCTAATTGTTCATAGCCCCGGCCAGACCTAAGTTGAAGTAATACACCCACTTTCTGCTACAAGAAAGTAGAGTACACTACTCGCTTAGAGTTAGACCACGCCTAACTCAGCCACCAGGCATTAATCGAGGGTTGAACTCGCTAAATCAATAATTACACCTACACACTGATGGGGACGCCTGTCCGCATAGTGCGAGAAAGTCTTAAATACTCAAGTAACTAAGCGAAGACGTTCTGTCTCAAAATGCAAAAGGTCCGTGACACACAGGCTAAAGTCGTCCCATTGTGAGCGCAAACAACCATCTACCATGGATGCAACCTAGCCGTCATTTAGTGCACAACAAACGTAATTGCTAAAGGCAGGCACACTGACACACGTTCTTAAACAACTAGAATAGTCAGGACGACTAGAAGCCATATAATATGTAGGTGCACAAACATATTACTTGACTATACATTACGGAACACGTAATAACACAAGTACATATAAGAGTATTGATGAACGATTATTCCATTAATAAAAAATAGCCCGTAGGCTCATAATATACATTTAGTTCTTCCTGAATACAACATTTGTTTATAACAATTGTAGAAAAAAAGGAAAGGGAAGACTAAAAAGCGCAAGTTCTTCTGAATTTGCACCCTCAGTGATTCTTTATCTGGATATTAGCTCTTGTATCGAAGTCTCTCTCGTGATTCAAAGGCAAAATTTCCAACCTGGCACCCCAAGCAACAATATCTTTGCGATACTGTGTCACAGGTGGGGGAGGGGGAGGGGGAGGGGGAGGGGGGAGAAATCAGCCCAACTGAGGAATCCCTCAGCAGAATGACGGAGGTAGCAGAACGGGCACCGAAGACTTCATTTGGATTTACTTTGAGAGACTCCAATGAGGAATTCCTATGAATCTCAGAAATGCCTTATACTCTCTCTTCCCCAAACGATTGGAAGCTTATGCAAACTCCAAAATCAAGGATAAGGCAGGATCTATACAGCCACCTTGAACGCTGTTGGTATGGAGAATGCTTTCGAGCGTCAACCGCTCAAAGGATGAGAGAATATCCACAGACTCACTCCCCATTTCAAATTACGTTGCTTCAGGAACCATGTCCCAATGCAACGAGAAAATGAATGAACTAGAAGAAGCTCGAAAGGGTTGGCATTCCCCTGCTGAACTGTGCCTCATGACAAGAAGAATATCACAGCAAACCATCGGGCATGCTGATGAGACACGCCAGAATCTGCCGAAGAAAGTCCTTATTAGGGTCTCAGAAATACATCATAACTCGGGGGACTGTGTTGATTTTGTCTAGGGAGAAGAAAGGAAACATGGTGATTGGGTACGAATTCCCTCCTGAAACTCTTTCATATTTCATCTGTTCAAACCAAAGAGCACTTTTGGGATTATTAAACTAGGATCAAAGGTAAACATTTTTGAGGAAGGGTTTATTATCTTTCATAGGACGGCTTCGCAAAGATAAGTTTTCCAAAAAGGGATGGAATATTCTTCTAAAGAAGTGTTTGATTCCTTTCACTATCACGAGGCCACTATTTATAGACATAAGAAGATAAGGATGGAGCACAAAACGGCCAAACCATCATAATTTCTGGAGATATAAAATAATTTAGAGCGATAAATAGCAGTTCCTGAAAAGGTGCATGGAATCGAAGCATGCAAAGTTCTCGAAGAAAATAATATCATTCTTGGTCAAAGAGACTGCGAGTCTCAAGGAGTCAGTGAAATGCCTTTTCACATCACCCCACTTGCACTTCCTGACTGCTTGCATCACCACTCAGCAAGTAGGGAGACTGACTGTGTGGGCAAAATTACGTCACCTATTGTTACGGCGATACGACTCCAGCTGGCGAGACTAGACTTATCCTACAAGTCACCAGGCACTGAGGATATACGCCCACTCCTAGAGCCAACGAACGTTTAGGCGGTTTTGTCATAGGGCACAGGGCACACATCCCCCCGCCTAGAGTTTACAGTCTCCTAGTTAGGGTTTAGTATACAGCCGCCTTGAGTTGTAGGCCCATGACCTTATTAGTATTTGTATTTAGCATATTTAGGACCAGGTATCATTACTATAAATACTCCACTTTAAATTATATTGTACTGAAGACACAATTTGCCGCCGAAGTTGGCTACTCTCAAGGAGTAAGAATTACTTTGCTTTCTCTCTTATTTCTTGCTTAATTCATCGTCTTTACTTTCATCGTATTACTTACTTTTTCCATCATAATTTACCGTATTGCTTGTGACCTCATTCATAATTAATTGTTTAACCTAAACGTATAAATTTAGGTATAAACAAAGTAGAAGTTCAAGCTTGTAGGATTTTGGAAGTCTGAGTGCAGATCGCGATCGTTAAGGCACTGAGCTCGTTCGTGAGAAAACTTTTACTGAGAGTTCGCGGTCGCTTGAAGAAGAGCACAATCGCACATGAGCCAAGATTCACATTATGTGATCGCAAGCAAGAAGACGTTGTAGCAACGAAAGGCATCCAGACAGTTTAATTTCATTAGTGATTAGGCCCCTTTTGGTAATTTTGTCATTAAACTAGGGTTTATTATAGTATATAGTATTTTTAGGGGGTAGTTAGCTAGTTTTTTTTATGAATGATGGACTCCTTGGTGAGTGTGTGGGTCTTTTCTTGGATCTTTCTTGAATATCACAAGTGTGAGATGATTATTGTATGAGTTCAAATTTCTCTTCTTTCTTGGATCGTTAAACTTATTTTTAATTATTAATTAATAGGTCGAGCCTTGTGTCTTAAGTTGACTAGTTACATCTCTACTTGTTTTCTGTCCTTTCTTCATCAAATCCTTAAATTGTGTTACCAATTTTTTTCTTTCAATATAAATTTCATTTTGGGATCATATTAGAAGAAGTGAGCTCTGACGTGAATGGAGGAAAAGGTATAAAGAAAAAGAGTCGGAAATGAAAAAAATAGGAAATAAAGTAAGGAAAATTACATGGCAACATTTGATTGGTGCTTTACACAATTTTTGTTAAAACTCATGTTGAGCTAAAAAGGTCGTATGAGCACATCAAGAAACAACATTGGACGGTACTAGAATTGCTACAAAGTTTAGGTGTGTTCATAATCGGCTACTTTAAAGGGTAGTTATGTTACGCCACAAGTTTTTCGTATATAGGGAGTAAGACGAGGAAAAAATAGTAACTTGAGACTTTATGTTAGTTGAAGTAAGTCAAAGAAAATTTCAACCAAAAAAGAAAAGTCAAAGAAAGTTTTTTTGTTTGTGTGTGTGTTTTTTTTTTTTCAATGGGGGAATTCAATCTAAAATTGATGACATGAAACCAGACCCTTTTTTGTTTTTCCAAATTCTCAAAGTGGGATATGGCAGATCAAGAACTCAATTTAGCTGTAAAGGTAAAAGGGGCAAAGCATTTATGTTCCAATCATTGAGATATTGGCAGATCCAACATGTGCGCCCTCCATGCTATTTCCTACCTGCCTTCACGCTCATGTGCTCCTTTTTCTTCTGAATTTTATTACATATATATGTATGAGTATTCGCCATTCGACTTCTTAGCACATGGAATCACATTTTATTCCCTCTTTTTGTTCTTTCATTTTAATTTGGAAAAATGAAAAGCGAGTAATAAAAGATAGAGAAAAACACTTCCCCCCCCCCCCCCCCCCCCCAAAAAAAAAAATTCCCCTGCCAAGAAAAAGTAAAAAGGATCTTATGTGCGATTTATGAGTATTATGTAGATATGCATGTCACATAAAGCGAAATGAATGAAGATATATGAAGTGAAGGGAGTACAAGATAGAGAAAAACACTTTTCCATTTTAAGATTTGTTCAATTTTAGAATTCATAATGTATCTTTCTAATTATTCGTATTTAACTTTTAAGGTTTAGTTCTACCTACACATATTTCTTCTAAAGACCTTTTCATAATTTTGATATGAAAAGTTAAGGTACGTCGGAAAACACCGTGTTTCTATTAGTGCAAAGTGAGATGCATATAGAGCAATTGAACTTCTTTTACATGGGGGTTAGGGTGTAGAGAGATACAGGAAACTCAGTTAAGGGGAACGAATCGTAGCTTTGGTAACATAATAATGTAAGTACTAATTATTACTCCACAATTACAGTACTAATAATAATAATGATGATGATTTCTAGTTGATTTGAGATTAACCTATTAAAATTCTTCAAGTATATATGTTTTTCTTTTCATAGTCCTGTTATTTACTTAAACTATATTTGGAGGGGAAGGGGAAAAAAAGATGATGTGAGATCTACTATGTACTTTACTTTACATGGTATATATAACCTGAAGCTTAAATTCAGCCAGAATTATTTCGAATATTGTACCCAACTAAAAGAAATTTAGCCACCACATACAGGTGCAAGTTCATCAAAGCAATCAAACGAAAAGAAGGGCACCGACTCAGTTCCTGCATGCATCAATAAGAAAATATAACGATTTAATGAATCTATTGAAAATACTTGATAAAGATATTGCAATGGTGTCATGGGTTTGCATAAGATATTGCAACAGTTTAATTTATATAAGCTGTTGTGACAATTACTGCCTATATAGTAGTAATGGCTATTAGGATCTACAACAATGTTTACAAATTCTCAAATATTGTTCTACAAAGTTTTCAAAAGGAAATCTACATTTCTAGGCAGCTAGTTCATAGTGCCCATGCACTTGAGCAGCCTTTCCTTCTACTCCTAGTTCTAAGCCAAAGATCAAACGAGAAATTAGTACATTCACACAAGGCAATAACCTTGTGATGAGAAAAAAAGAAAAGAATATGACTATTATATCTAAGATCAATACTTCCTCTAAATACTGCAAAAAATGTAAGAAAGAGAATACTAACATACTTAAGTCTCTTTCTCTTTCGTACCCTAAATTCGAAAAATAAAATAATTAAGAAAAACAAAAGTTAAAAAGAGGAAAGGACAGGCACACCATCATTCATCAACCTACGATAAGAGGAAACACATACATATGTTCTGTGCCAAATGAAGTAGCTTCCCTTGTCGCTTTCATCTCCTTTTCTAAGAGAACGATCACCAACACAATGAGCAGATTTTGGAGAGATTTTTCATCGATTTAGAGACGATAATCACTGATGAAAGAGCGAGTAGCTTCCACCAAATTCGAAAGATTTGGTGGGAAGGATAGCCATTCGACCTAAGGAAAGTATGGTCGAATTCACAATCCTCAATGTCTTGGTATTAATGTTCACTTTTGAGGCTCATGGATGCAAATTATTCTGGATAGGATTCCATGAACTTCGCGGCTTCTTCCTTAAACTGTTCCTTACAGCTTTCTCAGGCTCTATCATTGATCCATTCACCTTACTAGGATTGGGAGAAAGTGGTGTAAAAGAAACCAACAATTTTCTTGATAGGACTCTTGATCCTCTAGGACTTGTGTCTACAAGAGGAAAAGACCTCGCAGAAACCATGAACAAATGGGAGAAAAACAAGAGAAGAAAGATTGTTTTAAATGTATTTTCCATTGTTAGAACTTGCACTTTGACAGAGAGTAATGATGAGAAAATGGAGATGAAAGTATGGATTTTCCTTTATGAGGTAAACCTGGCTTTTAAATATGGGAAATGGAGAGTTCATCTTGGTAGTTAAGCTAGGCTTGTGCTTAAATCTGACACTACATGTGTGACTCTCTTTAAAAATGAAAGTAATATATGTAAAGGGGAATCCACAGTTTTAAGTCAAAAGTTGCCTCCACACTCTTAATAAATATATTTCCTGGACATAACTCATCTTTAGACTAAAAGCGATTACCCTTTTGTTTGTATTCACATGAGTTTATTTTATATACAGTGAATATATTAATTTTTTACACTATTAGTGTGATTTTACATTTTATCCGTATAACAGTCATCATTTACATTAACATTTTACTATATCAACCAAATTTTTACTTGATGAATTTTTTATTTTATGTTATATTATATATTCTCGAAAACAGTATTTTGCTGTAGCATAAAGAAAAAAAACAGGTCCTAAGAAACAACATCACTGTAGAGTGCTTTGAATGTATATAGAATATATGTTAGTTGTCCTGTTCCATAGATTATCATTTTGTGTATGCTATTCCCTCTATTTCAATCAGTGTGATTAGTTTGACTCGCGGTAAAATTTAAGAAATAGATGAAAACTTGTCATATGGTCTAAAACATGCCGTATCATTAGTGTGTGGTTATAATGTTTTTGAAAATTGTAATTTTATTCATGTCTTAATATTTGTGTGGCTATTAAATTTTTCATTAAAAATGTATTTAAAAAATCAAATTAAATTATTTTTAATTGTATAAGTGTGTTATTATTTTTAAAAGGGATTAATAAATAAAGAGTGCCATATAAATTAGAAGGAAGAATATAAGGAGTTACCTAGAATAACTCCTTTAAAGAAACAAGTAAACCAGGCAAATTTCATTGTTAATTTATTTTCACATTTTGTTGTTTAATGATAGGATAAGAAGCAGCTTAACATGTGAGCTGATTTGACTAATGTCTATCAGATCTCTTTAATTCCAAGCAATCTTCAAAGTTTAAAGATTGAAGGACATGTCTCATGTGACTTTTCAGAATACACCGCATTACTCACCTTCTCTTTGTCCTTTCTTGATATATTATTATCAAATCGTTGATTAAAGTTTCTAAGTAGTACGAAATGGACACAGCTAAGGATAGCTGGAGAAGAAGTATCTTAGCGTGCTCTAAAACACTGGTGACACTCATCTGAATCAGATAACCTTCTTATGAGTAGTGATTAATTTAACATCAGTAGATCTAGTATTTTGAGTAACAAAACTAATATCAGGAACGAAATTGATCTAACCCAGAATCTTAGTGCGATAGAAAATAGTGTAGGGAATTTTAAACCCTTGTACAATAGTTATGGAAATGGATACGTAATCCAACATGAAATCTTAAGTCGACCAAGAGTTGCACAGGACGTCATCACACCTTTTTGACAATGTTTAAACAATTGATGTGAGACATGCTCGGTAACAATTGCAACTATATTTGCTACATCTTAATTCTAAGAACTCTTTTTTCTCCTCTGATGGAGGGGTATAGGATATTGAGAGAGGGAGGGAAGAAAGGGCTAAGAGAACAATTTTTTTCATATGTATATGATAGATTCTTCTGCATAAATTGGAATAAAATGGAACAAACACTGATATATTACACTGAAAATACTGAAATTACATCAACAAGTCTGATGATAATCACTCCAGTACTGTAAAGACACATGTGGCAGATACAACTAAAAACAATAACCAACTAATACAGCAACAACAACATCCTAGACAACTTAATTATGCAGTACATAACAAAGAAAATTACACAGATTTGATGTTTCAAGACTTTCGAGAGGCTAGAACTCTCCCAGGGTTCTCTTTTTCTTTTCTTTTTCTCCTCCCAGCAGTTTTGCTCAGTTTCTCCAGATAAAACCACCCCAAGTAACTGTCATGAGACAGTTACTAACTTTTTAATTCACTACTTTTGGCCTCCTGGTTTATTGGATACGTCTTTGTGCCTCCTAGAGAAAGTGAATTTAACATGAGGTCCATCATTACCCTCCCCTATAGCAGCCACGTTGTCCTCAAGGTGAAAGTCAGGAAATTGTAGATCAAGGATTTCATAATCCTCCCAGGTATTCTCAAATTCAGGTAGGTTCTTCCACTTGATTAACACCTCTTGTTTTCCATTGATTAGCTTCCTAATCTGGTTGACAGCTTCAGGTTCTACTAGAAGCTTCAAGTGTGATGAAAGAAATGGAGGTAGGTCTTGAGTAGGAGTTGTTGGTAGCAAGCATTTTCTCAACTATGAAACATGAAACACTGAGTGAATGCGTGCTCCATCAGGTAACTCCAATCGGTAAGCCACAGAACCAATCTTCTCTAAGATCTTAAGATGACCATAAAAACGGGGGCTGAGTTTTTCATTAATCTTCTAAGCCAAAGACCGCAGTTTGTAGGGTCGAAGTTTGAGATACACCATATCTCCAATCTCAAAATTCACTTCCCTACGTTTTTTATCAGCTTGATACTTCATTCTTTGTTGTGCTTGGACCAGATGATCTTTGAGTTCAGTCAAGATCAAATTTCTAGTGCGCACCTGTTCATTTACTTCTTTCACTGCCGAAATAGTGTCATCCATATGAAAAATTGATGGTGGATCCCTCCCGTATAATGCTTTAAAGGGTGTCATGCCAGCAGATCTGTTAAATGACGTATTAAACCAATATTCTGCCCAAGATAACCAAGTAGACCATTGCTTAGGATTTTCTCCTGCCATACAGCGAAGATATGTCTCCAAACTCCTGTTCACCACTTCCGTTTGCCCATCGGTCTCCGGATGATATGAAGAGCTGTAGCGCAATGTAGTTCCTGCCATTTTAAACAACTCCCTCTAAAATTGGCTGATAAACACACGATCACGATCAGACACAATAGACTTAGGAAAATCGTGCAATTTTACCACTTCTTTGATGAAAACATCAGCCACTTCTTTAGCATTAAAAGGGTGAGAAAGTGGAAAAAAGTGTGCATACTTAGTAAGACGATCCACTACAACCATGATAGTATCATACTTATGGGATTTAGGAAGACCGATAATAAAATCCATACTTATATCCTCCCACACGTGATGAGGTATGGGTAAAGGTTGGAGTAATCCGGCCGGACTCAAAGTTTGATACTTGTTCTTTTGGCAAATGTCACACCTGGCAACAAATTCTTGAACATCTCTCTTCATACCTTCCCAGTAAATATTCTCAAACAACCTCTTATATGTGCGAAGATACCCAGAATGGCCTCCAACCGGAGAAGAATGAAATTCCTTCAACAATCCTGGTATTCGAGGCGACTCTTTTGGCAAAACCAAGCGACCCTTGAACAGTGGAAAACCATTCTTCAAGCTGTAGTTGTTGTTTGCTTGCTGTCCAGAAATTAACTTCTGCAAAATAGAGGCCATTTTGCTGTCTCGTTGTACTTGTTTGTCCCACTCCTCCTTGTCTTCATGTCTCCAAACTGAAAAGGCATATAACTCTGCAGATTTGCCGCGTCTGGACTGTGCATCAGCCGCTTTATTTTCAGCTCCTGCTTTGTACTTGATGTCAAACTTATAGCCCATAAGTGTGGAAACCCATTTCTGCTGATTCTCATTCAATACTCGTTGCTCCAGCAAAAATTTAAGGGCTTTCTGGTCAGTTTTTATGATAAAATGATGACCCATCAAGTAGTGATTCCATTTCTTGACGGCTAAAACAATAGCCATTAGTTCACGTTCATATACCGAACATTGCCTAGCTTTTGAAGAAAGTACTCGACTGAAATATGCAATAGGTTTACCATTTTGCATCAAAACCGCACCTACACCAAATCCTGAAGCATCAGCTTCAATTACAAAAGGATGAGAAAAGTCCGGCATCGCTATGTCATAGTCAACTTCAGTGCCTCAAATGCTTGTTGAGCTTGTTCTCCCCATATAAAAGCATCTTTCTTCAGTAAATCAGTTAAGGGAGCAGCGATCTTACCATAATTCTTGACAAAATTTCTGTAATACCCCGTGAGTCCCAAAAATCCACGTAAAGACTTGATATCTCTAGGTATTGGCCAAGATATCATACTCTCAATCTTGGAAGGATCTGCTTGCACTCCCTTAGAGGATATGATATGGCCTAGATATTCAAGTTTATGCTGCCCAAATACACACTTCTTCTTGTTGATTACTAGCTAATTCTGTTTGAGAATATCCAAAGCAACCTTCAAATGCTCAAGATGAGAAACATAGTTTTTACTGTAAATTAAGACATCATCAAAGAATACCAAAATAAACTTCCGCAAATGCTCCCTGAAAATATCATTCATCAATGACTGAAAAGTCGAAGGTGCATTTGTCAAGCCGAAAGGCATTACCATGAATTCATAATGTCCTTGATGAGTGCGGAAAGCTGTCTTTGCTTCATCTCCAGCTTGAATGCGAATCTGATGATATCCTGACTTGAGATACAACTTGGTAAATATGGTGGCTCCCCCTAACTCATCAAGTAACTCATCAATGCATGGTATTGGAAATTTATCGGGTACTGTAATATCACTAAGAGCCCGATAATCCACGCAGAAACGCCAACTTCCATCCTTCTTCTTAACTAGCAATGCTGGACTAGAATATGGACTAAAACTAGCTCTAATGATTCCAGCAGCCATCATCTCTTTAACCAAACGCTCGATCTCAGCTTTTTGAGAATGAGGATATCTATATGGACGAATGTTCGGTGGATGTGCTCCAGGTTGAATAATTATAGCATGATCATGAGAACGACGTGGTGGTAGACCTGAGATTTGCTCACACACTTCTGGGTAAGCAGATAACAACTCTTCAATCTCCTTTGAAGTCATAGTAGCTTCACTTTCATTTGTTGTTATCTGATTCATCTCGATCAAGAAGCACTGGTTCCTTTTCTTTAACAAATTGGACATGGCTTTTACTGACACCACTGTCCGAACCATTGCTGGATCACCTTGAAGTGACACTAATATTCCTGTATCTTTAAATTTCATAGTGAGAAGTTTCCAATTCACCCTCATCTCACCCAAAGTGGCTAACCATTCCATCCCAAGTATCACATCAGTTCCACTCAATTCAAACAAGAAATACTGTTGGTGAATTTGTACTCCCTGCACGTCCAACTTCACCCCTTTGCATACTTCACTCCGCCCAACCTGTTGACCATTACCAATTCTCACTTTAAATTCTTTGGTCATCTCAATATGCAATTGCAGTTGACGAGCAATAGTGGAAGATATAAAATTATGAGTAGCTCCACTGTCCACCAAAACAATCACATTCTGCCCATGAATTTTGCCCACTAATTTCATTGTTCTTCCTCCTGTAAAGCCCATTACTGAATTCATATTCAACACCATCATAGCACCCTTATTTTCTCCATCATCTTCAGCCTCTACCGCGGCCTCAAAGAATTCATCTGCTTCTTCTTCATCTGTATTTGGTGACTCTGAAACAATTAAGAGGTTAAGCTGCTTATTTTTACAATGATGGTTAGGGCCAAATTTTTCATCACATCTAAAGCATAAACCTAGCTCTCTTTTTCGGGCAATTTCTAAATCAGACAACCTTCTGGATCGGCCCTCGTGTTTTGGTGCAGAAGATGCATTGAAGCTATTCGACTTTGCTGGAGTAAGAAATTGAGAATCCACATTGCGCCCCGCTGCCCCGACTTTTGAATCACGTGTTTCAAGTATGTTCGTGACTCGAGAAAAATTTGGTCTAAACCCAACTGGTTTGTTGTTTGAAGTGGCCTTGTTTGGTTCAGATCTGAATTCTTGAACTTGCTCCAGAATAAAATTTCTATCCTCCACCTTTTGAGCCATTTCCATTATCTCCTGCAATGATGAGCCCGTAAAAGCATCACTTCTGCACGAATTTCCTCTTTAAGCCCATTCAAAAATACTCCAGATTACATACCATCAGATGCATCCCTCATTGATGCTGAAACCTTCTCAAATTCTTCATGAAACGCTGCAATAGAAGTGATTTGTTTCAGCCCCATCAAGACAGCATACTGGTTGCTCTTTTGGGAATGATGAAATTGCTTCAGCAACTCCTTTTTAAAGTCTTCCCATGAAGGTATTGGTTGTCTGGATTCTAGCCAATAATACCAATTTAAGGTTTTTCCTTCCAAACAAACCCCTGCAGCCTGTAATCTTTCCGCTTCAGGAATTTCATTGACTGCCAAGTATCGTTCCACTCTGAAAATCTATCCCAAGGGATCATATCCTTCGAAAACTGGTAGCTGCAGTTTTCTAAATTTCTTCCCTTCTTTTTCTCCACCAAGTTAAGATTGCTTCCCTCGTCTTGGTTTCCCACAGATCTGGTTTGTGAAGGAGGTGTTTCTGCAATCACATTTTTCCTTGCACCTCAATTCTTGCAAGAGACTTACTCATCTCTTGGAACCAGCCTTCCAGTCTTCTAACATCATCTCTTACCCCAATCAAACTAGTCTCTACTTGCTCAACTCGTCCCTCCATTCTACTCTTTACCATGCCCGAACGTCACCGCTCTGATACCAATTTGATAGATTCTTCTGCATAAATTGGAATAAAATGGAACAAACACTGATATATTACACTGAAAATACTAAAATTACATCAAAAAGTCTGATGATAATCACTCTAGTACTGTAAAGACACAAGTGGCAGATACAACTGACAACAATAACCAACTAATACAACAACAACAACATCCTAGACAACTTAATTATGCAGTACATAACAAAGAAAATTACACAGATTTGATGTTTCTAGACTTTCGAGAGGCTAGAACTCTCCCAGGGTTCTCTTTTTCTTTTCTTTTTCTCCTCCCAGCAGTTTTGCGCAGTTTCTCCGGATAAAACCATCCCAAGTAACTGTCATGAGACAGTTACTAACTTTTTAATCCACTACTTTTGGCCTCCTGGTTTATTGGATATGTCTTTGTGCCTCCTAGAGAAAGTGAATTTAACATCAGGTCCATCAGTATATATTCTTCAAGCTAAAAGTAGTAGAATAAGCCCGGGTGTATTTTGAAATTTTTTTTTTTTGAATACTACTTTCGTTGTAAAAAGAATACACTTTTCTTATTAGTTTGTCTAGAAAAGAATCACACAATTCTAAATATAAAATAATTTTATTATTTTTTTAATCTTTACTGAGATGATTTATAGAGCCTGTTTGGGTGGACTTATAAGCAGCTTATTTTAAGTGGCTTATAAGTCAAAAAGTAACTTAAAAACCACTTTTTGAGAAGTTAGAAAATCTTAACTTCTCAAAAAGTGGCTTTTAAGCCACTTATGGCTTATAAGCCCAAATTTTTTAAGTAATTAAACACATATTAATGGGCTTATTAGCTTATAAGCTACTTTTAAGCTCACCCAAATGGGCTCATAGTCACATAATATTTATTTTTTATTTTAAACTACGAATTTCAAAAATTATAATTTTTCTTAAACTTTGCACCAAATTTAATTCTATTATTCTTTTTAATATGAATGGAGTAATACAGTAAAACTTATAAATAAGGTCATTACAAATGGAAGGACTATAGGAGCATAGTAATTGCCCTGGTGGGCGAAATGTATATGACTGTATAATAAAATCAGTAACCTATTTTAAATTAAATCGTCTTTTTATTCATTGGGGAGTTATAGAACACAGGTTTCCTCTAGTGGAATCGTAGTTAACTTGAGTTATGCATGGATCAACTTCTTGATCTGCAGAGAGGCAGGCAACATTATTTTGCATATGAAGCTCCTAATAATCTAGATTAACAACAATAAGCAGCTGATTCTAATAACTAGAAACCCACGGAATTTTGCTAGATTATTGTGAAGGGCCTATAAGGAAACTTCATCAAAATTAATTAAAAAAATTACACAAAAGTACAATTGAATTTTTTTTATATATAACATAGAGATATTTGTGAACAATTACAAAATATAGAAGAAATTGAGACTTAAGTACAAAAATAGCAAAAAACTCCTAACATAGAAAAATCCTAACCTCCTCCTCCCATGTTCTCCCGCTTTCACTCCCTCTCCCTCTCAGCCACTCTTGGCCTTGCCGGCGCCGACCACTTCATTTGACGTCGACCTCTGCTTTCCTTCCTCCGGTGTTGGTACCCTCTTTCATCCAATGCGACCTCCTCTTCCCTTTTCTTCTCTACTGTTGCAACTTGTTTTCTCCGGCGACCATATTGGTGGTCTGCTTCACGATTTGCTCTCTTGTTCCACAATGACTAGTAGTATTTTTATCTAGATCTTTTGATTTTAGTTCAAGTTTAGTTTAGTTCACTTCAAGTATTGTGTTTCTGATGAACGTCTGGTGTTTTCCAATGAAGATCTTGTATTTTATGGTTAGTTATGGTGCTTTAGGTCAGATTTGCTATTTTTCAATTCAGATCTATAATTTGTTCTTCTTTTTATTTTACTGTACATGGATTGTATCAACACTGAACTGCAATGTATTTGCACTACATCTATTGTATCAAAGTTGTTTCCAGTGTATCATTTTTGTATTTTAGTGTATTCTTTCTGTTATTCATGCGTCGTCTTATATTTAAATGTATCTATACTATTTCTCCACATTATTTCTAGTGTTTCTATTGTATATATTTTTTCTAATACTTTGTACACTGTTTTTATATTGTTTCTGTATTATTTCCACTTAAATCTATACTAGTTCAAGTATTTTTGTTGTTTCTACTTGTATCTACATTATTTCTGTACTGTTGCCGCACTGTTTCACACTGTTGCTACACTTTACACATTGTTTCAATATTGTTTCTTACCGTGTATACTTTGGTTCACACTGTTACTCTATTTCACATTATTTCGGATTGTTTGAGCATTATTTCATACTGTTTGTGCATTGATTCACACTTTTTTGACTTGTATCTATACTATTTTTAGTGTATCTTTGTATTTTTTGTTAATGTTTTTTTTTTTTTTTTGAAATCTCTTTGTATCATGTAAAAGCCCGGTGAATTTCCTGGCGAATTTCCTTGCTGGCTGGCGGCAAGCTGGCGATTGTGGCAACGACAGGCAGTAGGTGTATTGGATAAAAACTGACTGCACTTTGGAGAGTGACACGTATCGTCCACGTGGCATGAGCTGATGTGTCACCGGACAGACGTCCATCGGACAGAAATTTTCCACGGGCAGACCCAGGGAAGTTACAAGAAATATCAACAGTCAGCGTAGTTTGGATAAGCAGTTATTGGCATTATCGGGTGCGATCATTCAAATTACGGCCACCCAGCGGTTACAACCTTTCTGGATAAGACGCCCGACAGTTACTTATCCGAACGGTTCTACACCCAACGGCTACTACAGCCTCAACAGGCGCCTTCCATGCCTATAAATAGCATTTATCTCAACCAATTGTAACAACTTTTACTTTTCTGCATATATGATCAATAAGAATACTCTCTATCATTCCATCATAAAATTATATCCTTTTTTCTTATTTTAACCACTGTCTCAACGATTGGATCATCCAGCGTGGTGGTTGCCAACTATCAAAGAATACGATACGTTTGCTCTTCCTTATTTCCGTTCATATTGTGCTCTTAGCATTCTATATTAGCATTATTTGATTTATCGCATAGATCTTTAATCTTAAATTTAATTGTTAATTGGCCTAAAACCGGATTTAGGTTAAACAATTTGGCGACCACAGTGGGAGCCGGTCAATAGAACTCGTAGGTTAAGAGGTCTATCTCTGATACTGTATTCGTTTCCATCTGTTCTTTTTGCCTCATAACTAACATGGCAGAGAGTGGTTCCCAGCAACAGCAAGCCGTTGCAGACGGCCAGCAAGCAGACACCCCTTCGCGTAGTTATTCCCCTAATTATTCCCCTAATTATTCCCCCGATTATTCGTCCGATGGGCGACAACAGTCCTCCCAGGGACAGGTCAGGCAGAATAGGCAACGACGCTCTCAGAGCGCTACTCCGCCCAGGAGGCGCCGACGCTCTCAGAGCGCTACTCCGCCCAGGAGACGCCAACATAGGAGTCCCTCCCCTGACCGAGGGAATCTGCAAAAAACATTTTTTGATTTTATGCAGCAGCAGGTAGAAGTGAACCGGGGAATCAACGAGGCATTAAACTCTCTCGAAAGGAGCAACGTTTCGACCGCAGAGGCCGACGCTGCAGCGCCTAACCCCAATGCACCCTCTTCACATACTTCAAGGCAAGAAGAAGAGCGTAACGACGGCAGTGGAACTGCAGATCCAGCGACCCAAGCCAATCAGAACCCGGGTGGAAGATCTACAGCACACGCAGATATGAGCCTTGTCGTGGAAGCTCTCACCAAGCAATTCAAAGAAAGCCAGGAAGCACTTCAAAAGGCTCTCCACGAGAGGATCGATCAGATACCAGGCGCCCCGCCTACGCTGAAGAAAGTTGACGTCCAGCGATATTCGCAGCGGCCCTGGAAGAAAGAAGCAGCCCCAAAGGCGATACCTAAAACATTCAAAATGCCGAACATTCCAAGGTATCGCGGAACGTCTGATCCCAACGATCACCTTATGATGTTCAGCAATTTTATAAAAGCCAGCGATCTCACCGACGAGGAGATCAAATCTGTACAATTGAAGAAGTTCGTAGAGGCCCTGGCAAATGGGGCCCTACGATGGTATTCAATGTTGCCACCCAACTCCATTGGATCCTTTGCAGAGATGGCTGAGTTGTTCGTGAAGGCACATACAGGTGCCCAGAAGACGGAGACCCGGGTAGAAGATATCTTTGAAATTAAGCAGAGACCCGACGAGTCACTCCGGAAGTACGTAGATCGGTTCCAGAGGGAACGCATGATGCTCCCCAAGGTGCCAGACAGATGGGCGGCAATCGCATTCACCAACAGCCTGGACGTTAGGAGCTCAGAAGCCACACGAAGACTTTATGAGTCTCTTCGTGAGTTCCCAGCGGCCAGTTGGTCAGACGTGTACAATCGCTACAATTCCAAAGTACGTATCGATGAAGACAAACTGATCGGGGCTAGCGCTCGGGGAAGGACGCAGCCTCGCAGCAGTGGATCCGGCGGAAAAGCAGAAACGGAGAGATCAGGCACACGGTATGAGCCCTACCCTGACCAATCGCGTAACAACTCCAAAGGACGCAGCCGCAACAGCAATAGGGGACTATCTCGAAAGGAAAACCCCGAGTCGAGTTCCCGAGGCATCCCAAGCCTGCCAAGCTTCAACGTTGAAATGTCAGAGGTCATGGCAGTACTCAAAGGCATGGGGGAGAAGGTCAAGTGGCCAAAGGACATGAAGACTGACCCTAGCAAGCGGAGCAAAGACCTGTACTGCGAGTTTCACCGAGATCACGGGCACACCACCGAGGACTGCAAAGCCTTGAGGTATGAAATCGCCCATTTGCTGAAATAGGGATTCTTGAAAGAGTTCCTGACCGAAAAGGGAAAGCAAACTCATGCAAAGGCTCAGCAGAACAAACCGGGCCCACCACGAGCATCCTCCCCAATACGAACGGTCAACGTTATTTCGGGCGGGATCGAGGTAGACTCGGTCACCTTCACGGCGAAAAAGTATGCAAAAGTATCCATTACAAACAGCAAGCGCCCCCGGTCAGAAGGAGTAATCACCTTTGAGGAGTCCGACGCTGAAGGATTACAATTTCCGCATGTCGACGCGCTGGTCATAACATTACGAGTAGCGGAGTTCGACGTAAAGAGTATACTCATTGATGCAGGCAGCTCTGCAAATATTATCCCGTCATGATTCATAGACGAAATGCAGGTAGCAGGCAAGATCGTGCCAATATCTCGAGTTCTCTCCGGTTTCAACAACTCAAGTGAAAAGACCCTCGGAGAGATCACCTTGACAACTCTAACCGAGGGGGTAGCAAAGGAGACGACATTCCATGTTGTCGATGCTGATCTAGCCTACAACATCATTCTAGGCAGACCGTGGATCCATGACATGCAAGCCGTTCCTTCTACCTATCATCAGGTGTTAAAGTTCCCATCAGAATGGGGGGTGCGTGAAGTCAGAGGCGAGCAGCGTACCGCACGGGACTGTTACTCGGTGGCCCTTTGACACGACCCGAAATCCGGCTAGGCCGTGCGGGCACCCGACATCCTCCCCTAGACCCGTCGGGCGAACCCTTACCAATTAAATTAGGAAAATAAATATAATTCAATTCATAAATAAGAACAAGACTTAAAAAAATACTGACATACTGATACCTCTAAGCTGCACAAAAGAAATTACAGCTGACTACCCAACATACTAGGTTTAGGGTTATCCAGACTAGACATCTAAGAGTACAAAAAAGACAGATACCTCCTGAATGGAGCAGAATGCAACTGAAATAATAAACAATAAACTGGTGGCCATCCGGAATAAAGCTGGCTCACCCTGACAGCTGAAGTCGTCTTCGCTCCTTCAGTACGTGGCGAACTCGATCCTTGAGCGAACCTGCCGAAACGAAATAGATAGACAAGAAACAAACAACAAACGAGGGTGAGTCAAAAGGACTCAATAAGTGGGGCAGACTAGCCACCTCAAAGAATAGGATAGCCAGTCAGGGAGAAGAAAAAAACAGATAAACTAAATCCATCTTATTTGAACTATAAACAGGCAAAGCCAAATAATAACTGAAAACACGTATGGAATCATAAACAGCCAGGGACAAAAGGTAGACAGAACATATAGATATCTTGAACATGTCGACAATCAGAAATACATCCTGTTGCGGCGTGCAACCCGATCTATATATTCATACTGTTGCGGCGTGCAACCCGATCCGTATATTTATACTGTTGCGGCGTGCAACCCGATACGATCCATGTATTTATATTGTCGCGACGTGCAACCCGGGATACGAGCCAAAAATATATAGAAACTGAGATACGTTCACAACATGGTATACATACCGCATATATAAAACACAACACAATACACACAATAGTCCGCACGCGGTGCAATGAGATGGGATGAATGCGGTATGATGCAATGCAGTCACATATGTCTGATACCTATCTCCGGCGCGGGACTCTCATCGTCTACCAGGAGATATATGCAATAATGACCCTTCACCGGCTCGGGACTCTCATCGATTACCGGGAAGTATATGTAATGATGACCCTTCACCGGTGCGGGACTCTCATCGCCAACCGGGAAGTATATGCAATAATGACCCTTCGCCGGTGCGGGACTCTCATCGCCAACCGGGAAGTATATGCAATAATGACCCTTCGCCGGTGCGGGACTCTCATCGCCAACCGGGAAGTATATGCAATAATGACCCTTCGCCGGTGCGGGACTCTCATCGCCAACCGGGAAGTATATGCAATAATGACCCTTCGCCGGTGCGGGACTCTCATCGCCAACCGGGAAGTATATGCAATGTTCAAAACCAGAGTGCAATGCTCATATGTTCAATACAATACCAACTACAGGGCATAACATATAATATACAATGTAAATTCAAAGCTAAGGCGTAATGAGTACGCCTATCGGCAGCTACACACGTAAGGAAACACGTGGTAGAAAATCCACGAGGCCAAGGGCCTCCAAAGAAATGGATATAAACACTTACCTCTTCCAAAAGTTAGCATTGCTAATCAATAACCGCTTTTATCCTTTGGTTCCATTGCCAAACGATCCCACTGTGTTCAATAAGCAGAAAAATATATCACATTAGGCTAAAGGCTTCATTCCTCACATCTTAGGGTAATCCAGGTAGGAACCTGATACCCTTTTCGCATACGCAATACGCAGGTCAGGCCTATATACAGGGTTTAAGGCCACATAACCAAACCCCAAATAAATTACATTTATAAGTTGCCCATAATTCACTGAGTACGAATATATAATCAATTTCGTTATCGGGGTCCATTTGACCCTTTAACTATTAATTGAACTTATTAAAACAGTGTCTAATATTCCAAATTTTACCGTTAAAACAGATTCAAACACACGTAATACACTCAAATAATATATTAAGATCATTACCTGAATGTTTCAGGGTGAAAATTCTACTTTTCTCCGGCCCCTTTTCTTATTTTCTGGCATTTTTTTCCTTGTCCGCATTTTCTGTTTCATTCCACTGTTCGTGTTCTGTTTTTGGTTTTCCTAGGAGCGAGCTTAGCATATCATGCTAAGCACACCGCCTCCCCTGGTCACTTTGAATTTCTTTCCTTATTTCGTCTTTTTGCTCTTTTGTCTTTTCTCCTTTTTTTTTTTTTGTTTTCTTTAAAATTCGCTGATACGGTAAAAATTAAAACGGTGCCCTACAATATTCGAAATAATTCCAACTTTTGCATACCAGTTATACAAAATATATGTAACATACTCGCGAAGGCGGATCTCAAATTGGACTCCCGAAACTAAAGATGCAAATTTATATGAAAAAAAATCAAATTATTTAACTTTCGGCATTTTAGCGGAAACTAGCCGAACAACATCGAAATTCACTTTTGAAAGTTTACAAAGGTTATAAATAATCATACGAACCCAACGGCGCTTTCAGATTTTGAATCGGAGCTCATTCGGCAAAACCGAGCTCGAAAATCTCTTTTTAATATTTATCGCCAATAAAAACTGAAACCTTCTTCCGATGCCTACCAAACGAGGTCTGATTTAGCTCAAATTTTACAGACAGGTCCTAATGGACATTACGAATATTTTAAAAATATCGACACGCCAATCGGAGTCCTAACTTCCGAAACGACTGACCGAGGTCGTTTCATTCTCCTCCACTTAAACTCTCGTCCGTCCTCGAACGAGCCTAAACGAGCCTAAATCTAAAGAAAAATTCGCAGAGATAGCAAAAGCACTTGTACGACCTTCATAAGTTACTCCACGGGTATTATTTCCTGATTACTGGATCAGAATTATAACACGCATATCGAACTTTTGGAATAAAATATATCTGGACAATATGATAATACCATTACACAGCTTATTCTGACTAAGCTGATTTTTTCTCGATCACGAAAAGTGAGTTCTATATTTTCGAAGCAAAGATATACGAACTTTGAATGGGTTAACATGATTCAGCCGATAATCACCCCTTCGATATACTTTTGATATAGAACAGGTCGATGGAACTAAAAATTAGCTCACGCTTGATACAATAAGGGAAGCTTTTGAAGTACTTTGTCACTAATCACTATAGAAGATTTGATGCAAGCTATATTATTTTTACGAACGCACTATACAACATCTCAGTTGATTTAGTATTACCATTCAGTATTTGGAGGAAGACTCCTCCACTTAAAGCACAAACTCATGCAGCCATTTGAATAGGAATAACCATCCTCGCACAGTCTGCTGGACTAAAGAAGATTTAGCTAAAAGCTGAACGTAGGCAGACCTAAGCTACCAACTACCCTTTTGAGTTACCAAACAGCTGCAACTCTCGAGTTCACAACTCCATACCTTTGTCGTAAACATCACCGCCTGATGGATGGTATTTCTATATAAAAATTTCGGCAGAGTTTCCCCTGAAACTGGATGATCCGCAAAAACAGAACCAGCACTATACTATACATGGGAATGGATACCCGGATGAACTGATAACATAAACATGTTAAACGGATAACAAGATGAGACAACTGGACCAAAACAATAATATGCTTCCAAAACAATAATATGCTTACCCGGCCACAATAACATGTACTCTGGCTCAACACAGGGAACGTCACAAGCGGCTACCAATCGCCCAAGTTCACTAGTGCCGGACGAAGAAGAAATGGAAATAGATCGAGGATAGAAATAATTAGAGCTTCAGGAAGTTCATCTTCTTATTTGCTTGACTACCAAAGCTAGACTACTTCCGCGTCAGGCGAGCCAAAAAAATCGCAATTGAAGAGATAGACATTAAATAAGCTTTATGGAAAAATATCCATACCCATTTTAACCTCCCAATAAGAAGGAAACTCTGACAATTTACCAGAAAACCCTTTTATAGCAAAGACAAGCTCATAGAATAACATGACTCTACTAGAATCTCAAACCAAGAGGAGACACATAGATCGAGCATTACTTACCAGCCACTTTACACCGGAAGAAACAACGACACTTCCTGATGGTGATGAATAAGAATCCCATCATCCTACCAACATGAAATTCCGAAAAGAGAGGTAAAATGACTTGACATAATAACACAAGGTGGCATAACAGGATGCCAAGCAGGCAATAGCAATACTCACCGTCAAATCTCTCGTATTTAGATCAAATAAACTAGTAGGGTCTCATAAATGCCAGGAGTAAATCGTATCAGAAACTCACCCCTCCACCGCAACCGATTCTTAATAAAAACGACCTCCAAGGAAACTATCGAAAAATGATAAGACACACCATTTCCAGATCGATTGAAAAATCAAATCTTACTCACATTTAAGAGGAGAAGAAATCCCAGGGTCTACTATATCGGATTCCTCAGCATCCTACCAAACAAGCAGTTCATAGAACTGTCTCTGCATCTGAGCCGAGCCGCTACCCTGATACTTACTTCTAGAAGAACCACTACCACCACGCTCTCGACCTCTATCGAATGAGGGCATATCTCTGGTTGATTAAGATCTATATGAAATTTCTTGCGACTATGCAGGTGCCTGATGACGAGAGAAAAGACGACTGCCTGCTTGCCGGAGTAAGGAAAAACTTCTCAAAGGATATCCAGACTCATGACAATGATAACAGGAGAACTCCTCAAAGGATGATCAGACTCGCGATAATGATAACACCTTTTTGCTAAAAATGGAAACTGGACAGATTATTGAAAGCCACAAAGAGAAAAATTGGGTCTGATATTGACGAACTACTGGCGCATTCTAAGAATCACGTGACACACGCTGAGATAACCTGGAAGGTGACCTCCCAAAATAATCAGAACTCTTACCTCCAAATGAGGTAACATGGTTGCCCACCAGGGCCGTGGGATCTCTTACTTTCCCGCTCTAACTTATGGTATGCCTCGAACCTTCAGGCAATATTCACAACAACATCAAATAAAATCCAGATCTCAATTTCTCGAGCCATCTGGGATTTCAAGGAAAAATAAAGGTCATTAATAAATCTCTGAATTTCTCGAAAGGCTCATGAACTAGTTCTAATGCATATCCAGCCATCCTATAGAATTCCATTTCATATTTTGAAACACTAACAGGCTAACCGACAGGCTACTCTGTCTAATCCACTCAAACTGGCAGCACTTTCCATTTCGCTCGCTACTCGAAAGGAATTTTTTTTTTCCACAAATCTAGAAGAAAACCGAACCAAGTTAGTTAATAAGAAAGCAGTCCACCAATCCAGGGTTCTACCTATAAACTGGAAAGAAGAATAATTAACACCATACCGCTTGATATAATCAAAAGCCTGAAGGATACGCTGACATCATTTTATTTTACAAAGAATTACAAGGTTTATCTGATGCATTTCTTAAGAATATCGGAAGGTTCAACCGCGTGAAATAATGAAACCTCCTTGAGCACTCGGACCCAACTGATACCTTGGCTGGCTAACCAGCCAGAACAATTAGAGGTACAACACATACTACCTCCGGAATATAATTTACTGCAGCAATATTAAGAACCAGAAAAGGAGCTCCCTGAGATCGAACGTCTGCATCTGCGGCAACCTGATAAGCTGCCTGGCGAATGATAGGTTCTTGCAGTATGTGGGTCGCCAAGATTCTCGTAAATTCATCGTAGAGAGCCAAGGGAACCGCAAGGCCCTACTCCCTTGCCCATTGCAAGCTCGTACAGCTGGGACCTCCGTAACTAGATCGTCAGCACGATCAAAACTCTCGGGGTTTCGTCAGTGCTAACCCCAGGCCAGACTGCTTCGTCTTGAACTCATACCGTTTGCTGATTTGTCGCACGAGGGTTTCACAATTACCACGAAGGAATTAACGAATGAACGAAAATACTTTCGAATCCTAGACCGACGCACGATCAGAAATGAAGGAAGTGAAACTTCCTAAATTCCATCATAGCCTCTCGTAGATAAGTACGGACGTCTACGTACCCATCAACGAGACTCTACTAGACACTATCTTAGTCTGGATAGACTCTAAACTGGGCTCTGATACCAACTGACACGACCCGAAATCCGGCTAGGCCGTGCGGGCACCCGACATCCTCCCCTAGACCCGTCGTGCGAACCCTTACCAATTAAATTAGGAAAATAAATATAATTCAATTCATAAATAAGAACAAGACTTAAAAAAATACTGACATACTGATACCTCTAAGCTGCACAAAAGAAATTACAGCTGACTACCCAACATACTAGGTTTAGGGTTATCCAGACTAGACATCTAAGAGTACAAAAAAGACAGATACCTCCTGAATGGAGCAGAATGCAACTGAAATAATAAACAATAAACTGGTGGCCATCCGGAATAAAGCTGGCTCACCCTGACAGCTGAAGTCGTCTTCGCTCCTTCAGTACGTGGCGAACTCGATCCTTGAGCGAACCTGCCGAAACGAAATAGATAGACAAGAAACAAACAACAAACGAGGGTGAGTCAAAAGGACTCAATAAGTGGGGCAGACTAGCCACCTCAAAGAATAGGATAGCCAGTTAGGGAGAAGAAAAAAACAGATAAACTAAATCCATCTTATTTGAACTATAAACAGGCAAAGCCAAATAATAACTGAAAACACGTATGGAATCATAAACAGCCAGGGACAAAAGGTAGACAGAACATATAGATATCTTGAACATGTCGACAATCAGAAATACATCCTGTTGCGGCGTGCAACCCGATCTATATATTCATACTGTTGCGGCGTGCAACCCGATCCGTATATTTATACTGTTGCGGCGTGCAACCCGATACGATCCATGTATTTATATTGTCGCGACGTGCAACCCGGGATACGAGCCAAAAATATATAGAAACTGAGATACGTTCACAACATGGTATACATACCGCATATATAAAACACAACACAATACACACAATAGTCCGCACGCGGTGCAATGAGATGGGATGAATGCGGTATGATGCAATGCAGTCACATATGTCTGATACCTATCTCCGGCGCGGGACTCTCATCGTCTACCAGGAGATATATGCAATAATGACCCTTCACCGGCTCGGGACTCTCATCGATTACCGGGAAGTATATGTAATGATGACCCTTCACCGGTGCGGGACTCTCATCGCCAACCGGGAAGTATATGCAATAATGACCCTTCGCCGGTGCGGGACTCTCATCGCCAACCGGGAAGTATATGCAATAATGACCCTTCGCCGGTGCGGGACTCTCATCGCCAACCGGGAAGTATATGCAATAATGACCCTTCGCCGGTGCGGGACTCTCATCGCCAACCGGGAAGTATATGCAATAATGACCCTTCGCCGGTGCGGGACTCTCATCGCCAACCGGGAAGTATATGCAATGCTCAAAACCAGAGTGCAATGCTCATATGTTCAATACAATACCAACTACAGGGCATAACATATAATATACAATGTAAATTCAAAGCTAAGGCGTAATGAGTACGCCTATCGGCAGCTACACACGTAAGGAAACACGTGGTAGAAAATCCACGAGGCCAAGGGCCTCCAAAGAAATGGATATAAACACTTACCTCTTCCAAAAGTTAGCATTGCTAATCAATAACCGCTTTTATCCTTTGGTTCCATTGCCAAACGATCCCACTGTGTTCAATAAGCAGAAAAATATATCACATTAGGCTAAAGGCTTCATTCCTCACATCTTAGGGTAATCCAGGTAGGAACCTGATACCCTATTCGCATACGCAATACGCAGGCCAGGCCTATATACAGGGTTTAAGGCCACATAACCAAACCCCAAATAAATTACATTTATAAGTTGCCCATAATTCACTGAGTACGAATATATAATCAATTTCGTTATCGGGGTCCATTTGACCCTTTAACTATTAATTGAACTTATTAAAACAGTGTCTAATATTCCAAATTTTACCGTTAAAACAGATTCAAACACACGTAATACACTCAAATAATATATTAAGATCATTACCTGAATGTTTCAGGGTGAAAATTCTACTTTTCTCCGGCCCCTTTTCTTATTTTCTGGCATTTTTTTCCTTGTCCGCATTTTCTGTTTCATTCCACTGTTCGTGTTCTGTTTTTGGTTTTCCTAGGAGCGAGCTTAGCATATCATGCTAAGCACACCGCCTCCCCTGGTCACTTTGAATTTCTTTCCTTATTTCGTCTTTTTGCTCTTTTGTCATTTCTCCTTTTTTTTTTTTTTTTTCTTTAAAATTCGCTGATACGGTAAAAATTAAAACGGTGCCCTACAATATTCGAAATAATTCCAACTTTTGCATACCAGTTATACAAAATATATGTAACATACTCGCGAAGGCGGATCTCAAATTGGACTCCCGAAACTAAAGATGCAAATTTATATGAAAAAAAATCAAATTATTTAACTTTCGGCATTTTAGCGGAAACTAGCCGAACAACATCGAAATTCACTTTTGAAAGTTTACAAAGGTTATAAATAATCATACGAACCCAACGGCGCTTTCAGATTTTGAATCGGAGCTCATTCGGCAAAACCGAGCTCGAAAATCTCTTTTTAATATTTATCGCCAATAAAAACTGAAACCTTCTTCCGATGCCTACCAAACGAGGTCTGATTTAGCTCAAATTTTACAGACAGGTCCTAATGGACATTACGAATATTTTAAAAATATCGACACGCCAATCGGAGTCCTAACTTCCGAAACGACTGACCGAGGTCGTTTCACCCTTAAACTACCCGAGGAGAGCAAATAGCAATTACAGCGTCCGGGACCAAATACTACACCCGACGAGGCTAAGTACGAGGTCCCGGAGTTCATCGCTAAGATGGAGGAAAAGGAGAAACACATGCCAACAGTAGAAACCCTGGAGCCCGAAGAGCTGTTCGCTGATAGGCCAGAGCGGAAGGTGTACTTGGGAACGGAGCTGAGCGAGCGCTTACGGAAAGACATCCTGCAATTCCTCAAGGAGTGGCATACAACATTCGCCTGGTCCCATGCAGATATGACAGGTATCTCCCCTGACATCATTACTCACAGGTTGCATGTTGATCCATACCACCGCCCGGTAAAACAAAAAACGCGCCAGCAAGGAGCTTTCCGGAACCAGGTGATCAATGACGAGGTCGATCGCCTGTTAAAGATTGGTTCGGTACGTGTAGTCAAATATCCGGACTGGTTAGCCAACGTGGTTTTTGTACCTAAAAAGAACGGCAAGTGGCGAGTCTGCATTGACTTCACAGATCTAAACAAAGCCTGCCCGAAGGATTCCTATCCCCTTCCCAGGATAGATCAACTAATCGATGCAACGGCCGGGCACGAGGTGCTGACCTTCCTCGACGCGTATTCCGGATACAACCAGATACTGATGGACCCTGGAGATCAGGAGAAAACGGCGTTCATAACTTGCCGAGGTACGTATTGCTATAAAGTTATGCCGTTTGGATTGAAAAATGCAGGTGCAACCTATCAACGTCTGGTCAATCGGATGTTTCACGACCATATCGGGAAGACTATGGAAGTGTACATCGACGACATGCTAATAAAATCCAAACGAGCAGAAGATCATCTGGCGCATTTGAAAGAAGCTTTCCGAATCCTGGATCAATATAACATGAAATTGAACCCGGAGAAATGCGCTTTTGGAGTCGGATCGGGCAAGTTTCTGGGGTTCATCATCTCTCAGCGAGGCATTGAAGTCAATCCCGCTCAAATTAAAGCTATCGAGTCAATCCCAGATGTACTTCGCGATAGGAAAGAGGTCATGAGGCTGACGGGGAGAGTAGCTGCCCTACGCAGATTCATCTCCCGGTCATCTGATCGGTGCAAAAGTTTCTTCGATGTCTTGAAGCAGAACAAGGAGTTTGAATGGACTCCTGAGTGTCAGCAGGTGTTGAGGGATCTGAAGAAATATCTCTCCAATCCTCCACTACTTACCACACCTGTGGAAGGCGAGCAGTTGCTGATTTATCTGGCAGTCTCGGAGTCATCGGTAAGCGCTGTGCTAGTACGAGAAGAAAAAGGTAAACAACTTCCTATCTACTATGTTAGCAAAGCTCTTATTGATGCAGAAACCCGCTACCAACCTCTGGAAAAGTTAGCGTTAGCTCTAGTAACTGCTGCCCGAAAATTACGTCCATACTTTCAAAGTCATACTATAGTTGTGGTTACCACTTTCCCTTTACGAAATGTTCTGCACAAACCAGAATTTTCAGGAAGATTGGTAAAATGGGCTATAGAACTGTCCGAATTTGATATCACTTATCAGCCCAGGGTGGCAATAAAGTCACAAGTCTTGGCAGACTTCGTGGCAGATTTCAGTGTAAATATATACCCTGAGGCAGAAAATGAAGCCATTCTCTATGCAGGACAGGCTCCGGGCACTTGGGTCCTCCATACGGACGGCTCCTCGAATGTCAAAGGGTCAGGACTTGGGCTGGTCCTCGTTGCTCCATCCGGAGAAACGGTAAGGCAAGCTATCAAATGCCCTTTCATTACTAACAATGAGGCCGAGTATGAGGCCGTTATTGCAGGACTAGAACTGGCGCGGAGCTATGGGGCAACCATAGTCAAGCTGAAGAGCGATTCTCAGTTAGTGGTCAATCAGATCAATGGAGGTTTCGTCGCACGAGAGCCCAGAATGCTGGCGTACCTCGGCCGAGTAAAAGAGCTTTTGACACAATTCGACGATTGGGAAGCAATTCAGATTCCACGGGAAGAAAATCACGAGGCTGACGCTCTCGCAAACATGGGATCAGTTGCAGAGATAGGAGCAGCCGGCTCTTCGGCTATCGTTCAACTTCTCTATACGACCATGGACAGGGAAAAGTTTGAAGTTAACACTATCGGCACTACCTGGGATTGGAGGAACGAGATAATAAATTATCTTATTCATGGGACCCTGCCCGCAGACGCGAAGGCCGCTCGCAAACTCCGAGTGAAAGCTGCCCGATACACCATCCTCAACGGCGAGCTATACCGGAAGATGTTCGCAGGGCCCCTCGCAAAATGTCTTGGACCAAATCAGACTAATTATGTGATGAGAGAAGTCCACGAAGGCTGTTGTGGTAACCATTCCGGAGGAAAGGCCTTGACACGGAAACTGATACGTGCAGGTTATTACTGGGACAAAATAGAGAAAGATGCGAATGATTTCGTCAAGAAATGTGACAAATGTCAGAGATTTGCCCATCTCCTTCATCAGCCAGCCGAGCCATTGCATTCAATCATCTCCCCATGGCCCTTCATGAAATGGGGGATAGACATTGTTGGTCCCCTTCCCACGGCACCACGGGGGATGCGCTTTTTGCTAATCATAACAGATTATTTCACAAAGTGGGTCGAAGCCGCGACGTATTCAAGGATACGGCAGACGGAGGTCGTCGATTTTCTCTGGCGCTTTGTCGTATGTCGTTTCGGAGCACCCAAGGAAATAGTCATGGATAATGGCCCGCAGTTCGTCGGCCAGAAGGTGACTAGGTTCCTCGACGATTTGCACATTAAAAGGATCACTTCCTCACCATATCATCCTGTCGCTAACAGGCAGGCCGAATCCACCAACAAGATCATCGTTGAATCCCTCAAAAAGCGCCTCGAGCAGGCTAAGGGATGCTGGGTAGAAGAGTTACCTGGAGTACTGTGGGCTTACCGCACCACGGTAAAAATGAGTACCGGAGAGACTCCATACTCTCTAGTCTATGGCGCAGATGCCTTGATCCCGGTCGAGATAGGAGAACCCAGCCTGCGATATGCGCATGCCACGGAGGAGTCAAATTCAGTTAACCTGTCCGAAGAACTGGATCTTCTCGAAGAACGCAGAGAACTGGCCCTCGTACGGGTGGTTGCCCAGAAAGAACGAATTGAAAAATACTACAACCGGGGACTGCGCGTACGAAACTTCCAAGTCGGGGACTTTGTACTCAGGAAAGTGTCTCAGAGCACACAGGAAACGAATTCGGGGAAACTTGGCCCTAACTGGGAAGGACCCTACAAAGTGATCGCTTCAGCGGGCAAGGGATCTTATCGCTTGGCACGGCCAGATGGTTCGATCGTCCCGAACAGCTGGAATGTAGTTCATCTCAAAAGGTATCACTTCTAGACGACAGGGACGGTTAGTCACTCTACGCTTACCTTTTCTATCCTTACATAAAAGTTCTTACTTTTATCCATGCATAGAAATTAGAAGTTCTTACTTTTGTCTTTACACAAAAGTTCCTACTTTTTGTTATACATTCTTCCTAAATGGTACTAACGGCTTGAAGAAGGCCAGATCCATTTAGCTCAACTGGTAGAGCTCGAAGTTCTTCAGCTTCGCGGCTGTGGGTTCGAATCCCACAACGGACACACTCCTCGTTTGGTTATATGTGTTCATTAGACAGCTCACCGACAACTCTTTTCATATTGTCACTTTACGTGATCCAGCATGAAAACAAGGGGGGTGGTGAGGGCCCCATAGGCTAAAGAAGACCTTCATATAGGCAGAAGACCTTATTTAAAGGCAGCAAATTTGACAATACTTCCACGACGAATAAGAGAAGTCGCTCGCAAAGCCAAACAACTCAACTAGAGCCCTAAACGACCACGATTCGGTCAAATTACCTACAACTTATGACCTTTGCCTAATAAAGGGGTAAGTTCAACGCACTTGGGGAGACTTGAGAAAGTGCGAACTTAGTAAAGTTTGAAAAACAGTTCCCAATTATAAGGCACGAAAGCCGAAATGTATGCAAACCAAAGGATCAAGAATTCAAAACTAAATATAGTCACTGAATGGATCTGAAACTGCATATTTACATTAAAATTATGAAGTGATAAAACGCCGAGCACGGCTGACAGAATTTCATAGAGTGTCCAACAGGCCAAACAAACCGGCCAAGGGCCAGAAAGTCTTCATAAGACTTCTGCCCACCAAATAAACAAGTCCGGCTCTCGCCGGACGAAACAAAAATACATAAGTTCAGAAAAAAAATTATCAACTTGAAGGGCCGTGACCGGGACTCAACGCACCAGCTCCGTTAGCCCCGTCGTCACTCCCCAGCTCTTCATCCTCATCATCGTCATCTTCACCATCCGACTCTTCGGGAGAGAGACCCAATGCTTGTTGTATCCTTCGGACAGCACTCTTCGTCGACTGCAACATCTCTTCAACATCAACCTGCCCAGCACGGATCTGTGCAAGCAATGTGCGTTTGGCCTCGAGGGCCGCAAGTTTGGCTTTAATCTCCGATTGGTCACGCAAGTTTGCCAGATCCTTGGTCAACACGGCCTGAACGCCCATCAGCTGGGCGACCTGGTCTTTAGCAGCTTGAAGTTTGGAACGGGCTTTGGTCGACTCTTCATTTGCCCTCTGCAGGTTCCGTTCAAGAGTTGCACGGTCGTCGTTAGCATTGTTCAAGCTGTCGTGGCATTCCTCAAGAAGTCTCTCCAAAACCTGGACGGAGCGTGCGAACCCCTCTTTCTCCTCAGAAAGACGGTCCTTTTCCCTGGTGAGAGCATTGATCTGCTCAAGGCGATTATTGTTAACATCTGTTAACCGGTTAACTTCCCCACCAAGGAAACCACACTGCTCGATCAAGGTTTTGTTATCCTTCAGAGCCTCAAGCAATTCTCTCTTCACCTCTACCACTTGATTGGCATTGTTTAACCGGGAGCGGAACATGATTTCAGCGGCCAGCATGCTTGACTGAAACATAAAGTAAGTCATGATTAAAAACCATAGGCTAGCAATTACTGCAAAAGCAAAAAGGGAAAAACTTACCCGGGCAGAATCGGAAGCAATTTGGAAAGCCAGCTCTTCGTCGGTCAATTCCCTTAGCACCCACTCCTCTCGAGGACCGATGAGCGAAGAAACTACTTTAACCAAGCTGCGTGGCCTGGACACAAAGTTGACATCGGGAGCAAGTCTCAGGGTATGTTTCCTCTCACAGAGCTTGGGTTCCCTAGCCTGTTCTGAGGGGGTAATTCGGTCCGAACTTGTAACGAACCCCATTGATGTCACTTAGCTCTGTTCGCCCCGCAATAGCTGACCGCCAAACAAACCTTGTTGAGGAAAGGTTTGAATCACCTTCCACCTCCGGGTCTATGGTCTCACAATCGCGAAGAACAGCGGGGGTTGCTCCCTCAGCAGCCATGTTTTCCAGATCCTCAAAACGGAAAACACGAAGACCTTGGCTACTTCCTTGGGAAGCCTCTCCCCCGGCTTCTTCTCTTACCTCCTCTCCCCCGGCTTCTTCCCTCACTTCTTCTCTTACTTCCTCTCTCACTTCTTCTTCTTCGCCAACTTTCCTTTTGCCCTTGTCCGCACGAGAAGGACCTGCCCTCTCCCCATCACCAACTCGAGGACTCCTTGGCGGAGATCGGACGGACCCTTCCTCGGCCCTTCTCTTATCACTACGGAGATGAGGCCTCCGCTGGAGAGGGACATCCGCCTCAACCTCAGTATCCGACAAGTGGATAACCTCCTGGGCCAGACCCTCTCCCCGAACGGACTCAGGGACTTCAGCAGCGGCTTCGGTGTCCGCCTCCATGGGTTCCGGGACACTTGCCCCAGCAGCAGGGCCGCCACCAGCCGTCGAGGGTTGTCCAGTAGCAGCGAAAGTCTTACGGGCAGACTTCTTCCGCGCTCCGCCCTCGCCGCGGCTCTTCCTCTTCCTCTTCAAGGGGCTCAACCCCTCGGACAGAAGTGCTTCGCCTCCATCCCTGCTGCGCAGAGCGCCAGCCGAAGCCAGTATAGCCTCAGCTTCAGTAAGAGGATCGGCGACAGGTTCAGTAGGTCTGTCCTGAGGAGGAGCAGGGAAAAAGCTTCCCGAAGTACCCAAACCTGCAACAAAGGTAAAACGGTCAGACACAAGAAGGGTTCAGAAAGAAAGGACTATCAAAAGGATAGAAATATCCTCACCGTAGTTTTTCACGGTCAAACTCTTGAGAGAAGCAAAGAATGACCATTCTCTCTTCTCTGGCTCAAATTTCGCCAGGATCGGCTCAACCCATGCCGTCAGTTCATCTACAGTTTTGAATCTGTCGTAGGGTTGCTTGGCCGCTGCACGAAGAAGTTTTGGTAAAGGTTAGAAGAAGAAGAAGGCAAGACGAAATATACACACAAAAATCGGGGACTTACGTGTTTTGTTCCAGACTTCTGGAAGGTGCGCTTTGTCATCAAACGTCAAGGCCGAGGAGCGTACGAACAGATACCGGTGCACCCAGCCTCGGTCACTGGTATCCTCAGAACTGCGCACCAAGCCCTTTTGTCCGCGCATCCTGACGTTCACATAGCCGTCCTTAAAAATCTGGACGCTATACAAGGAAATGAAGTGCTTGTACTCAAAAGATTGGTCAGTTTCAGCCGCAAACCAGTCTAGGAGTGTGATTATCCTATATACGCTGGGGCTAAGTTTCCCCGGGCAGAGAAGATACTCCCTGCAAAGTCTCTCCAGCACTGGGTGCAAAGGCAACCTTACACCCCACTGTGAAAGGATAGGTGCCAATGGCTGTCCACCCAGCCCGGTGAGAGGTAATGTTCTCACCTTCAGAAACCGGCAAGAGGGGAATTTCGTCACCTCAATTGCAGTCTGCTCTCACATGAGGGATCACCTCCTTCGTGATTCCTGACTTGAACCTGTATGCCGGCCAGTTGCGCGTATCACCTTCCCTATTATGGAAGGATTTAACGTTGCAATCTGCCTCGAGTTCGCCCCACTTTTTAGGGATTATCTCAGCGGCAGTAGCCTGAGAAGCCCGCGGCCTAGGAGTGGCCGTCGAGCATCCAGCAGCGTCGAAATTTAGATTCCTTCTGGATCTTGAAGACATGGTTTTAGAAGAAGAATGCAATTGCCAAGAAAATTTCAAGAGTTAATTCAAGGGTTTTTCAAAGAGCAAGGCAGGAGAAATAAGAGTAGGTAAAAGGTTTCTCGTCAAGTGAGTTCCTATTTATAGGAATCAAGGTGCAGACCCCCAATTTCTCGCGAAGACACGTGGAGGCTATCAGATAACCCACACTCAGATCCAGCCGTCGATGAAGGGAATAGGGTTAATCAATGCTTTACAGCACTATCATTACCCTAGAGAACTGCAGTCACTTCATATTCAGCAAATGACGTGCGCACGTGGAAAGAGACGGTTAAAATTATTGCTTTATACCCTCGGGGAACGCAGTAGTCATTTCAGAATAAACTGCGGTGCCACAGACGTGCAGGTCGCAGTTACTTTTTCATACGGCGCATTTAATGCGCACAGCGTAAAGGCTTGTCACCTATCTGATAAGATCCCTACGTCATCAAGATTACATCATGTGAAGACAAAAAGTTTGCAAAGATCCCGCCAAAATTCTTATCCACTCCTCGGACAGATTCTCTGCCCGAGAAGTGCGGGGACTATCTGTATTGGATAAAAACTGACTGGACTTTGGAGAGTGACACGTGTCGTCCACGTGGCATGAGCTGACGTGTCACCGGACAGATGTCCATCGGACAGACATTTCCCACGGGCAGACCCAGGGAAGTTACAAGAAATATCAACAGTCAGTGTAGTTTGGATAAGCAGTTATTGGCATTATCGGGTGCGATCATTCAAATTACGGCCACCCAGCGGTTACAACCTTTCTGGATAAGACGCCCGGCAGTTACTTATCCGAACGGTTCTACACCCAACGGCTACTACAGCCTCAACAGGCGCCTTCCATGCCTATAAATAGCATTTATCTCAACCAATTGTAACAACTTTTACTTTTCTGCATATATGATCAATAAGAATACTCTCTATCTTTCCATCATAAAATTATATCCTTTGTTCTTATTTTAACCACTGTCTCAACGATTGGATCATCCAGCGTGGTGGTTGCCGACTATCAAAGAATACGATACGTTTGCTCTTCCTTATTTCCGTTCATACTGTGCTCTTAGCATTCTATATATATTAGCATTATTTGATTTATCGCATAGATCTTTAATCTCAACTATTGATCGTGACTCCACAAATATAAATTTAATTGTTAATTGGCCTAAAACCGGATTTAGGTTAAACAGTAGGGGACAACGGGTTGGGGGGACGTGGGGCAGCAGGGGGTGGGAGGGATATGTGGTGGAAGCTAGGGTTTTCTTTCTGAGTTGTTCGTAGTAATTTGTATATAAAAAATATTGCTATGTTTTGTAATATCAATATTATTATTTTTTTTTTTTATAATTATAGCTTTAAAATCGTATATAAATATAAGAATTTATATCAATTTCACCAAGATAACTTGGGAAATTATCGGGGAGGACATAGAAGCTAGAAAAAGAAAATTGGAGATGATTACATACTCTATAAGTGTCTTGTCACAACTTTATCTCAAAGATTCATACAAAATCAAGAAATGCAATGAGCTTTGTTAAATAGGCTTATTAAGCCAAATGTTAGTTAATCTAAAAAGTGAAAGAATTAGTGTCAAATTTTGAAATCCTTAAAAAGAGAATAAAGACAGATAAAGTGGTAAAGAGGGTTCGAATTCCATCATACTCTACAAGCTCCATTTAATTATCTAATAATTTTGAACCTTATATTAAAATTTCTAGGTCCGCTATTATTGGACTCACGTCCATGTCTTTTTAAATACGGCATACAAATATTTTCATAATACAAACCATTGGGTGGCACAACACATCAATTAATTACTTCATTTTTTTCAATTCATTTTTCTTACTTTTCTTTATATTCTATTAAAAAAGAATATCATATTTCAATATTTAGTACCACATGTTCTAATTTATGTGGAAAAATTTAAATATAGGGGCGTTTAATAAAGAAATGAATACTTTTGTGGCATGTCGTCAAAGAGCATTTCATAAGCTTAGGGGTAAATGAGAAACTTAATTTAAATTATTTCTAAGATTAGAAAGATGTTATTTTTTAGAACAAATTAAGACTGTGATGTCACATAAGCTGGAATGGAGGAAGTAGATTTGGATTCCAATATTTTCATTTCACTCTTATTGACACTTTTCTTTTTAAAGAAATAACATGCCATATTTAAGACCCCTACTTGATAAAGTGGTATTTCGAGATATTATGCACATTTTGTTTTAAGACCACAAAATGAAATTCTTCTTTGCATTCTTAATCTTCCTTCCCTTTCAAACTAAAACAACACTTTAGAAATAAACATGAGGCTTGATCACGGTCAAGAGTACATCCTTAAGGGTAACCAATCGGATGCAAAAAGAATGGTAAGTATACAAAGTCAAATGCACCAAAAACTAGCAAAGTTGCAAGTAAAGAGTTACAAATAGTGAATGGAATTGAGATAGTCCGTTGTCTTAGAAAATAAAGGTTGAATTGAACTAATTTCTATTATTAAAAGTAAAGTTAACAAGTAAAATATCAAAAAACAGCTTAATTCAATAAAGAGGAACGTAGGGGCGTAAACAACTATAATGATTTTCATCCAATGGGTAAGGTCGTTTTATTCCCAAATATGTTCCTTTTAAGCTGGGGGTCTTTTGGAAGCAACCTCTCTACCATATTCGAAGTAGGGGTAAGGTCCGTGTATACCTCACCCTCTACAGATCCCACTTATGGAAGAATACTGGTTTTTTTTTTTTTTGTTGGGTAAGGCCGTTTTACTCATTTATAATAGGTATGATTATGATCGAGTCAATCTAAGGTAACCCATAGAATCTGATAGGCCTAAGAGGGGTCTACCTCGCTACGCTCGCCAAAACCATAGCTCGGCACTTAAAGTTCTAATTCATTGACCTAAAGAAAGAGGAAGCTAGCAAGGATTTGAGTCTTGTTACCACAAAATGAATCTTCTTTGCATTCTTAATCTTCCTTCCCTTTCAAACTAAAACAACACTTTAGAAATTAACATGAGGCTTGATCACGGTCAAGAGTACACCCCTAAGGGTAACCAATCGGATGCAAAAAGAATGGTAAGTATACAAAGTCAAATGCACAAAAAACTAGCAAAGTTGCAAGTAAAGAGTTACAAATAGTGAATGGAATTGAGATAGTCCGTTGTCTTAGAAAATAAAGGTTGAATTGAACAAATTTCTATTATTAAAAGTAAAGTTAACAAGTAAAATATCAAAAAAATGACTTAATTCAATAAAGAGGAACGTAGGGGCGTAAACAACTATAATGATTTTCATCCAATGGGTAAGGTCGTTTTATTCCCAAATCTGTTCCTTTTAAGCTAGGGGTCTTTTGGAAGCAACCTCTCTACCATATTCGAAGTAGGGGTAAGGTCCGTGTATACCTTACCCTCCACAGATCCCACTTATGGAAGTATACTGGTTTTTTTCTTTTGTTGGGTAAGGCCGTTTTACTCATTTATAATAGGTATGATTATGATCGAGTCAATCTAAGGTAACCCCTAGAATTTGATAGGCCTAAGAGGGGTCTACCTCGCTACGCTCGCCAAAACCATAGCTCGGCACTTAAAGTTCCAATTCATTGACCCAAAGAAAGAGGACCTATCCCTAGTGACCTCTTTTAGATGACTTAGGCTATTTTAGCGAACAAGACACAAATCCTTGCTAGCTTTATTACCCTAAGCCATCTAATCTCACAAGAGTCTTTAATTGGTTAGATATGCATGTAACCCTAATGTCATGAGCACCAAGGTTAAGAAGTTAAGGTTATAGAAGCTAGATAATCAAATCCAAGATATAGTTAGTAAAACTAGAGATTACCCATAAAGGTTAAGAAGTTAAGGTTATAGAAACTAGATAATCAAATCCAAGATATAGTAAGTAAAACTAGAGATTACCCATTGTAGTTCAACAACTATGGAATGTTTACGGCCCTAGTTATGAGTTTAGCTACTCATACTAGGGGTTTGAATCAAAGACATGTTATGGAATAGGATTAAGATATGAAACATGTATTTGATTAATGAAAAATAAATTTAAGATGCTTATAATTGGAAGAAATCTTGTTACTTGCCTTCCAAGTCTTGCCCAAAGTAGAATATTCGAAAGTAGCACTTTCTATTTATACTAGGTAAAATTTTTAATGACAAGACTGCCCTTTTCGGGCTGGGCGGCCGCCTCAAGACATTGGGCGTTCGCCTTTAGTGACGTTGGCTGACTTCACTTCTATTTTTTAAGGTTAAGGTGGGGAGCATCTTCATAGAGGCGGCAGCCTCTTCCTCAAACTCTAGATTTAGGCAGCCCATTTGTTGAATGAGGCGGTTGTCTATCAATAGAGAGTCAGAAACAGGCGACCATGCTATGCATGAGGCAGCCACATGTTCTTCATAAGCGGCCATCCAGAAGCTGAGGTGGGCCGCGCATCCTAATCTCTAAGTTTCCATGCAAACTGCTTAACTCCGTAAGGCGACCATCAGTTAGGGCGGGGCGCCATGTTCTGCTGCAGTTGATTTCAATACTTCGAATCCTTTTTTAGCTCTTTTGGTTCCAATCTTCTTCTATTAACACTTGTAACCTGAAAACAAGCATAATATAACATTATTTGCACAAAGCAATGCTTTCAGATTCAAAAAAAAAAAGTAAAAGGTAATCTTTAAGTTGGTAAAATACTAACTTATCAACTCCCCCAAACTAAAGTCTTTGTTTGTCCTCAAGCAAATCAAACTCTAAGAGATCAAAGCATAGTGTTAATTTAGCTCAATATAAAGTCATGTTCCAACTATTGAGACACAAAATCATTTTGCATCAATGAGTCAGTTGGTAACATCTAGCCACCACTACTCATATGGACAGTTGACAAGCAATGATGCAGCCCATATCCCCGCTGATCAAGCGACCGAGCCAGTTTTCGAGCCATCGAGACCGGTCACACGAAGCAAAACCAAGATTTTGCACGATGTGGACATCTATCTAACGTGGTCAGCAGAAACCAACCGCTCGGAGAATGAGTGACCTAGCTCAATATATGAAAGCTACATTTGCAAGCTCAAGCCCAAGGCTGGAAGTGTCCAAACACTGATCCATGAAGCCGAGCACTGAAGTGACCGAAGGGTTACAAATATGCCTGAGGCAGAAGAGCGTCCGTTGTCAAGTGTGCCGAGCCAAATGAGCGATTGAGCATTGAAACGAAGAGCGCCCGAGCACAACATTTACTTTGGACCTGTGTGGCTTTGTTTTATTGGTCATCTGTGACTGTTTACTATTTTTCCTTTTGGGATTTCTATATAAACCGCATTCCATTTCATTTGTTAAGGTAGTTGTTGATGAATATACAGTCTAGCCGAGAGCTATTTTTATCTCCGATATGAGAAACCCAGATTTGGGAAATTGTTAACGAACTTGTAGCTTTCGATAAACTCCAATTGAACATTTCCTCTTTGATCATTCAGTTTGCAAGAGGCAATGTTCTCTTGAAGATTTTCGCATAGAATATGTGCTCTTTGCTTCTACTCGAAAGGTATCAAGACTAGTTCCTTGATATTGTTCGAGCAAGTCGAGCTGTGTCTTGCTTCTATCTTACTTTTTCTTTCATTTTCTTCCGCTTGTGTTGTGTTTGTTGCTAAGCTCAGTTGGCTTGCACCATCTTAGTAGCAGATCATGGCTTGGATTTGTTCTTACAAATTCCAATCATGTTCTTTATCTTTTATTTCGTGCCTTTGTATTTTTTGTTTCAGTTTTGTGTTCTTATTCTTGGTGAGTTGTTGTTAATTGTGTTCTTATTTACAAGAAAAAATGTATTTAAATAAGAAAATTCAAAATTTTGGTTTGGTTGTTGGTTGTTTGGAGTAAAAAACCACTGATTCATGTTTATCTTTGTTTTGGTGATTCCGAAAAGTGCGCGTCGTATAAACCATTTGACGACAAGGGTTTTTCGAGCTTTGAATCTGTCAGACGTTGGAAGTTCTTGAGTTTGAAACCCTAGTTGAGTTTTGCTTGTTTTGGCTTGAAACTGGCGGTTATCGGTTAATCTGGGTCGAGTTTTTGTGCTAAAAATTCAAAGTTTCATTGTTAAGCAACTGTCTGTATGTCGAAAAATTATTACCTTGTAATAGTGTACGGACGATGCCAGAGCTGTTTTTAGCTTTGTTTGGAGCTGCAGTTATTCCGTTCGATGTTTAGTTTAACGAAATAACGACCTGAGTCTTACCTTGATTTTGGACTGTGAACAAAGTTGAAAAGTGTCCGTACATCGGAATTGGAAATTTCACTATTCCATTGAAGAAGAAAGGGGAAAGGCATCATTGCCTAAAACCCCACGTGGAAAATTGTTTGCAAAAAAGAGGAAAGTGGATTAGGTTAAACTCTAATCCCTACCAAAAGAGGGACCACTTTTATCTGTACAAAGGAGACGAGTCCGAGATTTTCAAAGGACGAAACGGATGGTAGATTCTCCTCGGTTATCTTTCTTTCTTTGTGTTCGTGAATTCTCGTTTGTAGATCTCTAGAGTATATTCTTCTACTCGAGCTTATAGGAACTCGTGCGTGGGGAACCTAAGTCCAAAATTTCGTAGTTAAAATTTTTGACCTCCCGTGCGCAGTTAAATAGCATCTGTTCCATCGAATCGAACATCAATTCACTCTTCTCGAAGAAGGCAGTGAATGTTGTTGAAATCAGAGGATCTTATAGGGACTGTTCAATCCGATGAAGCCATTGGTTACAATGTTTTGAGTGACTGAACCTACAAACTGTGTGGACCCGAGCGCCACCCAACAAAGGTGAAGGAGTGTGTGAGGTAATTTATAACCTTAACATTCTCTTCGTCTTTGATTTGTTCAGGCACAATGGCTGGAAAAGGAGAGAAGGGTGTTGAAACGCCTGAGGTGTCGCTAGCCGATTTCATGGCTCCGATACAACGCATCAGTGTCGAACTAAAATGAGTGAATGTTCGAGTTGCAAACCTCGAACAGGACCGAGCCTTCGAGGCCTTACCAGGGTTTGGGGCTGGAACAAGCAATACCATGATAAGGATCGAAATCAAAAGACAAAAAGAACGATAAAGGGAACGAGACGTGTCTCGAACTCCCTACAAAGTATCCATGGAGAACTAGTTCCGTTAAACCTTCATATCGGTGTCAAGAAGAGCCTACGCTAAGCATCCACCCTCGAGTCGCACCCGGGACCCGCAAGTAGAATGATCGGGCGTCGGTTCGATAATCAACTAGTATCCTCTAGTGAATTCAAGCCAACAAAAGGGTTTTCTTCATAACTACGAGTTCAACTCTATTCATCATTCAACAATAATCAAAGTAAGCTAAGGTTCAATGAAGACTAATGAAGTATTTATAGGCTTCACCTAGACATTAGTGAAAGCTCCTAAGTACCCCCCCCAAAGTGGGTTTAAATAACAAAGGCCACGTAGGGCTATAATAGTCAAAACATAACAATTAAATGAGGTGTCCCGTCATGGTCTTCAGTGGAGTAGGCACCCAGCCTAGTGTGCCCAGCCTATTCAAAGCTGCAGTGGAGTGGGCGGTCCGCCTGGTGACAGGGGCGGTCCGCCTACTGTGATGTTGGACACTTCATAGAGTTGAGGGGGCGGTCCGCCTAGTAAAGTGGGCGGTCCGCCTCCTCCTGTGGCTCCTTGGATTGCCTCAAAATGTGTCCCAGATGCCTCTCCAAGTAGCCTAGGCGATCCTCCTTTCATGGCACTCCAATTCATGATCTTCAAGCCGCTCTCAGAGCCTTCTTCCATGTCCTTCCAAGTCAAGTGGAGATGAATGTCTTGAATCAACTTAGCTTGACTTTTAGTGAAAGGCCTTGAGGTAGTATGCCCCGCATCATCCTCCCCTTCTTGGGAAGGTTTCGTCCTCAAAACCATGGCTTCCTCCTCTCCGGCATCACCATCCCCTACATCAAAAGGGGTCAAGTCAGTCACATTAAAAGTATTTGAAACATTGTACTTACCGGGTAGATCAATCACATAGGCGTTGCTGTTGATCTTGGAAAGCACTTGAAACGGTCCATCTCCACGGGGTGCCAACTTCCCTTTCCTAAGGTTTGGAAACCTTTCTTTATGGAAGTGCACCCACACCCAATCTCCCTTTTTGAGCTCAAGCTTCTTCATTCCCTTGTTCTTCTTGGAAGCAACCTTTGCATAGGCTTCCTCTAAGTTCTTCTTTGCTTTAGCATGAAGCTCAATCATAGCCTTTGCTCGGCTTTTTCCTTCAAAATTAGCAACCATTTTCCTTGGAAAGGGGTTAGATCAAGGGGAATCAAGGGGTTAAAACCATAAACACATTCAAATGGAGTCATGCCAATCAAACTATGCAAAGTACGGTTATAGGCAAACTCCATAAGAGGCAACTTATCAACCCAGTCCCGGCCTTACCTCGGGTCATAGCTCTAAGAAGAGCACCCAAAGTTCGGTTCACCACGTCCATCCGTTTGAGGGTGGTGAGACGTAGAGAACATATAGCTTGGTGCCAAGAGCACCCCACAAGCTCCTCCAAAAATGGCTAAGGAACTTGGTGTCCTTATCACTCACAATGGTTTGAGGGCACACCATGCAACTTTAACACATTATCAATGAACAAAGAAGCAACATGTTGTGCATCATCACAGTTTTTACATGGAATGAAGTGAGCCATTTTGGAAAACCTATCCACGACAACATAAATGCTATCATGTCCCCCCTAGACCGTGGCAATCCCATAACAAAATCTATAGAAATATCTATCCAAGGGCTAGTAGGTACGGGGAGAGGAGTATACAAACCATGGGGGTTAGCTTTAGATTTAGCATGCTTGCACTCAAGGGAATTTTTGCAAAGCTTTTAAACTTGTACCCCCATCTTTGGCCAATGGAATTGTTCCATGAGAATGGCCAAGGTCTTGTTTCTCCCAAAGTGTCCCATCAAGCCCCCACAATGAGCTTCACGAATAAGCAATTCTCTCCAAGAGGACTCGAGAACACGCACTCTACCATTTTTAAAGATATACCTATCAACCCATTGGTACTTCTCAACTCTTTCTCCCTTTTCAAGAGCTTCGTGAATGTTCTTTAGCTTAGGGTCTTGAACATACATCAATTTAATGCTCTCAAAACCCATGAGCTTGGAGGCAAGAGTGGTGGCTAGAGCAAACTTCCTAGAAAGTGCATCTACCACAGAATTGTCTTTCCCTTTCTTGTATTGAATGACATAGGGAAAAGACTCAATGAACTCTACCCACTTGGCATGATGCTTGTTCAATTTCTCTTGGACCCTAAGATGTTTGAATGACTCATGATCACTCTTAATCACAAATTCTCTAGGCCAAAGGTAATGTTGCCAATGAAAGGGCATACATCTCCTTGTCATACGTAGAGCAGTTCAAGGAGGCACCCTTCAATTTCTCACTAAAGTAGGCTATGGGTTTCCCATCTTGCATTAAAACACCACCAATTCCCACCCCCGAGGCATCACATTCAACCTCAAATGCCTTTTCGAAGTCAGGCAATTGCAATAAAGGGGCGGTACTCAACCTAATTTTCAAATCTTGGAAGGTGAGGCTCTCCCCAAACAAAAGGTTTGTCCTTCTTCACCAATTCGGTGAATGGAGCGGCAATGGAGCTAAGCTCTTTCACAAATCGTCTATAAAAATTAGCAAGACCATGAAAGCTCCTCACTTGAGTCACGGTAGTAGGAGTAGGCCAATCACGAATGGCCTCTACCTTAGACTCATTTTAAAGGGTCAAATGGACCCCGATAATAAAATTAATTATATATTCATACTCAGTGAGTTATGGACAACATATAAATGTAATTTATTTAGGGTTGGTTATGTGACCTTAAACCCTGTATATAGGCCTGGCCTGCGTATTGCGTATGCAAATAGGGTATCAGGTTCCTAACCGGATTGCCCTAAGATGTGAGGAATGAAGCCTTTAGCCTAATTTGATATATTTTTCTGCTTATTGAATAGAGTGGGATCGTTTGGAAATGAAACCAAAGGACAAAGCGGTTATTGAGTGGCTGTGCTAACTTTTGGAAGAGGTAAGTGTTTATATCCATTTCTTTGGAGGCACCTGGCCACGTGGATTTTCTACCACGTGTTCCTTACGTGTGTAGCTGCCGATAGGCGTACTCATTACGCCTTAGCTTTGGATTTACATTATATATTATATATTATATGTTATGTCCTATTGTTGGTATTGCATTGAGGATCTGAGCATTGTACTCTAGCTGTGAGTTGGCATCTACTTCTCGGCTGTCGATGAGAGTCCCGAGCCGATGATGGGTAATTATTGAATCATATTGCATTCATATACATTACATTGCATTATATTGAAGGTAGGAGGATTCCGCCCTCGAAGCAGGAGGATTCCGCTCCATTGCATTATATTGAGGGTAGGAGGATTCCGCCCTCGGAGCAGGAGGATTCTGCTGCATTGCATCATATTTAGGGTAGGAGGATTCCGCCCTCGGAGCAGGAGGATTTCGCTCAATTGCATTATATTGAGGGTAGGAGGATTCCGTTCCATTGCAACATATTGAGGGTAGGAGGATTCCGCCCTCGGAGCAGGAGGATTCCGCTCCATTGCATTATATTGTGGGTAGGAGGATTCCGCCCTCGGAGCAGGAGGATTCTGCTCCATTGCATCATATTGAGGGTAGGAGGATTCCGCCCCCGGAGCAGGAGGATTCCGCTCCATTCATTTGGCACACGTGACCCTTCGCATCATATTTCATTTCATTTCATCTCAATTCATTTCATTTCATCTCAATTCATACCATTGTGTAGACTTACGGTACATGACTACTGTTCTGCTTATATGTGCATTGCATATTTATTTATATGTTTTTGGCACGCATCCTTGGTTGAGTTTATAAGTTTCTTACGTGTTTCCGGTGGTTATCTGGCTCTGCATTTTTATAATTTAAATAAAAAGAATTTGGTCTATCTATTTCTTTTCTCCCTGGCTAGCTATCCTATTCTTTGAGGTGGCTAGTCTGCCCCACTTATTGAGTCCTTTTGACTCACCCTTGTTTGTTATTTATTTTTGTCTATCTATTTCTTTTCGGCAGGTTCGCTCCAGGATTGAGTTCTCCACGTTTTAAAGGAGCGAAGACGACTTCAGCTGTCAGGGTGGGCCAGCTTTTATTCCGGATGGCCACCAGTTTATTGGTTATTATTTCAGTTGCATTTTGCTCCCTTCAAGAGGTATCTGTCTTCTTTTGTACTCTTAGATGTCTAGTCTGGATAGCCCTAAACCTAGTATGTTGGGTAGTCAGCTGTAATTTTATTTCGTACAGCTTAGAGGTGTCAATATATCTGTATGTTTTTTTAGTCCTGTCTTTATTTATGAATTGTTATATTTATTTTCCTGATTTAATTGGTAAGGGTTCGCCCGACGGGTCTAGGGGAGGATGTCGGGTGCCCGCACGACCTAACCGGGTTTCGGGGTCGTGTCACTTCGTATCAGAGCCCAGTTTTGAGTCTATCCAGACTAAGACAGTGTCTAGTAGAGTCTCGATGACGGGTACATAGATGTCCGTACTTATCTACGAGAGGCTATGATGGCATTTAGGAAGTTTCACTTTCTTCTTTTCTGATCGTGCGTCGGTCAAGGAAGCAAAAGTATTTTCGTGGTAATTGTGAAACCCTCGTGCGATAAATCAGTAGACGGTATGAGTTCAAGACGAAGCAGTTTTGCCTTGGCTCTCTACGATGCTTTTACGAGAATCTTGGTTACGCAGATACCACAAGAACCTATTGTTCGCTAGGCAGCTTATCAGGTTGTCTCAGATGCATATGCAGATGTTCAGTCTTAGGGAGCTTCTATTCCAGTTCTTGATATTGTTGCAGTAAATTATATTTCGGAGGTAGTATGTGTTGTACCTCTAATTGTTCTGGCTGGTTAGCCAGCCGAGGTATCAGTTCGGTCCGAGTGCCTAAAGAGGTTGCATTATTTTACGCGGTTGAACCTTCCGATATTCTTTAGCAATGCATCAGATAAACCCCGTGATTCTTTTTAAAATAAAATGATGTCAGCGTAGGAGTAGGCCAATCACGAATGGCCTCTACCTTAGACTCATTTTAAAGGGTCAAATGGACTGCGATAATGAAATTAATTATATATTCGTACTCAGTGACTTATGGGCAACATATAAATGTAATTATTTAGGGTTTGGTTATGTGACCTTAAACCCTGTATATAGGCTTGGCTTGCGTATTGCGTATGCAAATAGGGTATCAGGTTCCTAACCGGATTGCCCTAAAATGTGAGGAATGAAGCCTTTAGCCTAATTTGATATATTTTTCTGCTTATTGAATAGAGTGGGATCGTTTGGAAATGAAACCAAAGGACAAAGCAGTTATTGAGTGGCTGTGCTAACTTTTGGAAGAGGTAAGTGTTTATATCCATTTCTTTGGAGGCACTTGGCCTCGTGGATTTTCTACCACGTGTTCCTTACGTGTGTAGTTGCCGATAGGCGTACTAATTACGCCTTAGCTTTGGATTTACAATATATATTATATATTATATGTTATGTCCTATAGTTGGTATTGCATTGAGGATCTGAGCATTGTACTCTAGCTGTGAGTTGGCATCTACTTCTCGGCTGTCGATGAGAGTCCCGAGCCGATGATGGGTTATTATTGAATCATATTGCATTCATATGCATTACATTGCATTATATTGAGGGTAGGAGGATTCCGCCTCGGAGCAGGAGGATTCCGCTCCACTGTATCATATTGAGGGTAGGAGGATTCCGCCCTCGGAGCAGGAGGATTCCGCTCCGTTGCATTATATTGAGTGTAGGAGGATTCCGCCCTCGAAGCAGGAGGATTCCGCTCCATTGCATCATATTGAGTGTAGGAGGATTCCGCTCCCGGAGCGGGAGGATTCCGCTCCATTCATTTGGCACACGTGACCCTACACATCATATTTCATTTCATTTCATCTCACTTCATTTCATTTCATCTCAATTCATACCATTGTGTAGAGTTACGGTACATGACTACTGTTCTGCTTATATGTGCATTGCATATTTGTTGATATGTTTTTGGAACGCATCCTTGGTTGAGTTTATAAGTTTCTTACGTGTTTCCGGTGGTTATCTGGCTCTGCCTTTTTATAATTTAAATAAAAGGAATTTGGTCTATCTATTTCTTTTCTCCCTGGCTAGCTATCCTATTCTTTGAGGTGGCTAGTCTGCTCCACTTATTTAGTCCTTTTAACTCACCCTTGTTTGTTGTTTTTTTTTTTTTTTTGTCTATTTATTTCGTTTCGGCAGGTTCGCTCCAGGATTGAGTTCGCCACATTGTAAAGGAGCGAAGACGACTTCAGCTGTTAGGGTGGGCCAGTTTTTACTCCGGATGGCCACCAGTTTATTGGTTATTATTTCAGTTGCATTTTGCTCCCTTCAAGAGGTATCTGTCTTATTTTGTACTCTTACGGGTCGTTTGGTTGAGATAGAGTTTACGCGGGTATTAGTAATGTATGTATTAGCAATGTGGGTATTAGCAATGTGGGTATTAGCAATGCGGGTATTAATAATGCGGGTATTAGTAATATGGGTATTAGTAATGTAGATATTAGCTATATGAATTATTTCTTGAATCACTAATATATTACAAATTAATGTACAATGTTATAATTTAAAATATTTAGTTACTCCTTAAATATAGTTTAAAATTATCTTTATTATTATGATGGTTAATATTGTCATTTTAAATTTTAGTACCTACATTGTTAATATCCACATTATTAATTCCACCTTCTACCCCTCATAAAATAATACATAGATTTCCTCATTAAGTTATGCGGGTATTATATCTTAAAGTCTAACCAAATATTGTACTATTTTTATGCAAGTATTAAAATTCCACCCAAAGCAACCAAACATGGTAATAATTTAGTGTGAATTTTAGTACATGTATTAAGACTTTATACACCCAACCATACGACCCCTTAGATGTCTAGTCTGGATAGCCCTAAACCTAGTATGTTGGGTAGTCAGCCGTAATTTTCTTTCGTACAGCTTAGAAGTGTCAATATATCTGTACGTTTTTTTTAGTCCTGTCTTTATTTATGAATTGTTATATTTATTTTCCTGATTTAATTGGTAAGGGTTTGCCCGACGGGTCTAGGGGAGGATGTCGGGTGCCTGCACGACCTAACCGGATTTCGGGGTCGTGTCACTCATCGACCTCCACTACTTGGGCACTCACAACAAACCCAAGAAAGACTATCTTCTCAACACCAAAGGCACATTTCTTAAAATTAGCATAGAGCTTTTCGGCTCTCAACACTTCAAGCACTTGCCTCAAATGATCAACATGGTCGTCTAATGACTTGCTATATATCAAAATATCATCAAAGTGGACGACCACAAATTTGTTGATGAATGGCTTCAACACATGGTTCATTAGTCTCATGAAAGTACTAGGTGCGTTGGAGAGGCCAAAGGGCATCACCAACCATTCATATAGACCAAACTTGGTCTTGAATGCATTTTTCCATTCATCCCCGGGTTTCATCCGGATTTGATGGTAACCGGACCTAAGGTCTATCTTCGAAAAGATACTAGAACCACTTAGTTCGTCGAGCATGTCATCTAAGCGAGGTATGGGATGTCGATACTTTGCCGTGATCTTGTTGACCGCACGACAATCCACACACATCCTCCAAGTTCCATCCTTCTTTGGAACAAGGATCACGGGCACGGCACAAGGACTCAAGCTCTCCCTCACCAAGCCTTTACTAAGCAATTCATCCACTTGCTTTTGTAGCTCCTTGGTGTCTTCGGGATTGCTCCTATTAGCCGGTTGTTTGGAATTTGAGATCCCAGGACAAAGTCGATTTGGTGCTCAATACCCCTCAAGGGAGGTAGACCAATTGGCATTTCATCCGTGAACATGTTTTCAAAATCCTTCAAAATATTTTCAAAAGCACTAGGCAAAGGGTTAGCGGAATAATCAAGATCGGATGTAAGAATCATACCTTTATGCACTAGGCAAATGAGTAGTTTGTTGCCATCATTTCCTTTCAAAAGTTCACCCGGTTGCATCATGGCACATATGCTACCGGTAGAAGATGGTGGAGTGACCACCAAGCTCTCAGCTAAAAGACTAGTCTCAACAACCGACTTAGCCTTTGCCGCCTCTCTTAACTCCCTCATTCGCTTGTAATCTTCACTAACTTGCTTGGGAGTTAAGGGTTTAAGTACAAAATTCTTTCCCTCGTGCTTGACCGTGTAGGTGTTAGCACAACCATCATGAACCACATGTCTATCAAATTTCCATGGTCTTCCAAATAGAAGATGGCATGCCTACATAGGTACCACATCAAACATGTGTTCATCCACATAGTTCCCTATCTTGAACTTAATCATGACTTGCTTTACCACCTTCAATTCACCACACTCGCTAAGCCATTGCAAACGATAAGGATTTGGGTGTTTCAAGGTAGGTATCTTTAATTGGGAAACTAGTGTTTGGCTAATGACATTGGCACAACTTCCCGAGTCAATAATCATGGAACAAACAATACCCATGACTCGGCATCTAGCATGGAAGAGATTTTCCCTTTTCAAAGTCTCACTATCCTCCACAAACATGACACCTAAACTCCTCCTCACAACAAGGAAGGCATGGGGATCATCATCCTCAATTGCATCCTCCCCTTCATCAAACTCCTCATCACACTCTACTCCCCCATCCTCGGGTTCACTATCTTGTTCATACACCAATTCACCACCAATAACCATAGTTTTTCGGGTAGGGCAATCTTTGGCAATATGTCCATAACCTTTACATTTATAGCATTGAGTAAAAGTAGAAGTAGGATTGCTCTAGTGAGTTTTGGAGTTACCTCCCACATGTTGTGTAGACTTCTCATAAGGCTTCTTCACATCTTTGCTAGAAATTGCACCACTTGCATTTTGAGTAGGAGTCTTCCACTCTTTTGGCTTGCTCATGGGAGTAGTAGTACTACTCTTGTAGCGAATGGATTTCTCCTCTTTGAGCCATTTCTCGGCTTCAATCGCATCTTTGCATAGCTCATAGTGATCTTCATACTTGTGAAACTTCAATTGTGATGCTATGTCTCGGTTCAAACCACTTTTAAATCGAATCATGGCCGGCTCATTTTCTTCATCATCCAAGTTTAGGGACATCCAGATTTGCTCAAATTCGTTGAAACACTCCCCAACCGTCTTGTAACCTTGCTTCAACTCATAGAGACGCTTGTATTGGTCCACACGGTATTGGTTAGTCAAGTACTTGTCATCCATTGCACGAATCAATTCACTCCAAGAAACATTGATAGCCATAACCGTCCTCCTTCTATTCCTCTTGATCGACTCCCACCAAGTAGAAGCAAGGGACTCAAAGGAAGATATTGCATACTTGGCATTCTTCTCCTAGGGCATATCATTGGTGTCAAATATTCTCTCCATGGACAACTTCCAATCAAGGTACTCCACCGGGTCACTACTCCCTTTGAAAGAAGGAACAGTGAGCTTCACACTATTAAGATTGTTGTTATCACGACCCCCTTGGTAAGGCTCCGGTTGGCCTCCAAAGTGATCCCCATAACCACCATAATCCCTCCTAGCATTCCATCCAACATACCCCATGGGTGTCCTTCGACCTTGGCCTCTACCCCTATCCACGTTCCGATCCCTAGGTTGATAATGAGCATCATACCCACCATCACCATAATCATCCTCCTCCATTTCTTGAGCTTGTTCAACTTTCTCAAGTGGTTGAACATTTCGAATAGGTCCGGGAAGTGGATCATTCTTTGGGGATTGCCCATTAGGTTAGGAATGGTCACTCGTTGGGTATTGCCCAACACTTGTTCAATTCGATCACGATCCTCTTTACCCGTTGTTGTCTAAGCAACGCAACAACTTGTTCCGAGGTAAAGGTTGAACTACTTGTGCCCTCAACGGCTTCAACTTGGGCACTCAGAGCCCCCTTCTCAAATTGGACACTCGGGGTCCCTTTCTCCGATTGGACATTGGAAGTCCCTTGCTCAACTAGGGTACTTGAGGTCACCCTTTCAAGGTTTTCAATCCTTAAGTTCATACTATCCAATTTGGCAAGGATAGTAGCAAAGGCATTTTTAGTGAAATCATCACCTTCATTGGCCATCGTACCTACAAAATGAAGAAATGTTAGTGAAATAACCTCACTCACACCCTCACAAGTGTTTCACTCGGTTCACTCATTTAGTGGTGGTGGATATTTCACTCAAGCTTGAATCCAAAGCTTCACTATTTATACTAGGGTTGATATTTAAGGTACAATGACCCAAATACCCTTAGATAATCATAAGAACTAAAGGTTTCAAATTACAAGAATGCCCAAATTAGGAAGAGAGTCTTCTATTAAGGGTCATATTGCAAAGGTAGTCACCCAATTACAAAGGTTGCCTTCACTTGACATCCAACGTCCCTGATAGCCATCTCGATCTATATCACGTATGAACCCCTTAGACAATAACTGGATAGTAGACAAGCGTGGCCAAAAATTTTAGTATGAATTCCATGATGACCTTAGGCATAGTACCGAAGAATGAAATGCTCTGGGCTTTGAAGTAACACATTTGCTAAAGGGGCCACTAGGGGACTTGATCAACAATGAAGGCAAGCAGATGTACCAGCATAACCGAAAACCCCCCTAGACTCCCATCTCTGAGAAGAATAGATAATGTAATCTCAAGAGATATGAAGGTAAACAAAGACACGCTTACCGCCACAAGATACTCCAAAATCTCCATTAAGCATGAGAAGAGAGGGCGAGTGGATTCCCTTGATAACGAGATTGGTTTCACTGGGTTAAACGCAGGTGAACTTGCGTTCCCTTTCCATGATACCCTGTTAATCAAAATCAAAATCCAAATCCATGATTCAAATATCAAGCACGTTTTAATAGATGCAAGTAGCTCGGTGAATATAATTTGGGAGCAGGTGATAAACGAGATGCAGTTCACGGATCGCATCATACCAAAGTCGATCGTTCTAAGAGGATTTAATAACTCCAAGAATTGTTGGTGAAATAATTTTGATCACCCACGTCGTGTGGGTGCTTAGGGAAACCATCTTCTAAATACTGGAGAAAAATATGGCTTATACGTTATATACGAGAGGCCAGGGATTGATAACATGAGAGCGGTGTCGTCGACTTTTCACAAGATAATCAATTTCCCAATCCCATGGGGGTTAGAAGAATTAAGGAGAACATCAAGTAGCCTGCAAATGCTATATGATATCCTTGAGAAGCAGTATGGTGCTCCGAAGAACAATCGCTATCTAGTACAATGGTACAAATGAAAAAGATCTCAAAGAAAATCGGTCTTTTAGAATCATTAACGTTATTTTTCTTCCTTTCATTGTCTTTGTTTGCTATTTTTACTAACATTTTGTGAAGGACATGCATAGTTAGGTTGAATGATGTCTACAGAAAAATGACAACCCTTGGAACCGATGGTAGCTCCCGGTCCTGTCTAAACACATCTGACACAATTACCCAACGTAGTCGTCCAGTAGTGCTTCTTGTCCAAATACTTTATTTCTTTTCTGGAAAAAGGGACCGATAGAGCCACCAATGGACAAAGATAATTGTCTCTTGGAGACGTACACGAAAGGAATAGACCTTCTCAACACTGGAAGCTAAAAACTAGTGCTTAAACTTTTGCTTCACCAAGCTCAAGCACTAGGGGACTGTTCATTGACATATATCATGCTGAAAACTAATCCTAGCATGTTAGCATCAAGCTGTACCTTAGTAGGAATAAACAACGATGTATTAAATAAAGCTCGATAGAGGTTCGCTACACACCTTTCACATAAATGTATTAGAAAAAAGGTCTCTTATACAAATGTATCAAATGCCCGATGTTGGCTCTTCTTTTTTTCCCAAATTAGAAAATTCCTAACATTACGGCCTCGAATATTTAGCTTGGAAGTGCCTGGAAAATGATTATATTTTTCAATTCAAAGCATAACGCACACCCGATAGTGGGTAGTTATCCTACAATGCATTGTGTTGAAAAAACAAAAAAAATGTACAAGGAAACGTTTCCAAAAAAAATTGCGTCAGCCAAACTAATGCTAACGTAGAAATAAGACGTCATTCTTTATGCAACTTTATCGCCCCCGTATCCTAAAAACGAATTTCTCACTCCTAGAAATTTTGAACATCACAAAAGAAAGAAGAAAACAATAAAAAAAGTATACTCAAAAGAAGATTTCTTTCAAAAAAACCCTTAAGGGTACATATACAAAACGGTCCCAAGACAACCAATAATTAATAAAAAATAATAAAGAGAGGCAAACAAGCACTTCATAACTCTGGACTTTGGCGAGAGTGAAGGACAAGGGGATGAAGGGCTAGAGGCAGAATTATATGTTGACTCATTTTTCTTGTCACCAGCTTCCTCGTCAGACTACCCAGAAAGGTCCATGCCTTCTCTGGATGTGTCAATTACCCCAAAAGCAACCTCTCTACTCGGCGCCGGATGCGAGCAGATGACTGTTCTACCTCTTCGATCGAAACATCAAGGTCTGGAGTACCAGCCCTAACCTCTTTTAGCACATTGACCCGAGTGGCCATCATTAATTGATTCTAGGAAAGCTTTATCTCATAGTTCTTATGCACTAATCTCCACTCAAGTTCCTCCTTTAACAGCTCACCAACAACTGTTTGTTCTTGAAAAGTTACCAAAGCAGCTTCCAGCTCATTCGCTCTAGTATCCAAAGCTATTTGGTGATCAAGGGCTCTGTTGTGATCTCCATCACCCTACATGTGCAACTCCTATTATCAGTTAGCAGCTCTTTGAGCTTCTTCTTCTCCTCTCTAAGCCCCAACACCTAGGCAGGAAAAGAAGTCTCTCACTCAGCTAGCTACTTTTGAAGCCTCCAGCTCACTATTGGTTTCTTTTCTCTTCTAATATCCTCCAAACAAGTTGTCCTAATGTCAATCACAATCAGCTGATAACGTTTCATTCGCCCTCTGTGCTAAATCCCTCTCGGTTGAAACGCGCCCAACTTTTTCTTTAGGAACTCTAGCTTGTTCATGAAGTGCCACAGAGGCAACAAATAACTGAAACTTGAAACCGGAACATTCAAAATTTGGACAGATCATACTAAAAAATCATGTTCAAAGATAAGAAAATAAAGTTTGGAAAAACAGGGAGTCAATAAGGCATACCCGGAATAGATTCTAAGAAAGAGCCTCAGAAATTTCAAGGAACTCTTATCCAGTAGTTTTATTGCTTTTTTAGTAACAACAGTCTCCCAAAGAAGAACAATCGCATCATCAGGATTGCATAGAAGATCAACATCCTCCGAGATGGTCAATGAGACCTCCCTCTCAAGATAAACTATTGAGGGATCATAATCCGCTAAAGGCCAGTCATCAATGAGGGATGACTAAGAAGAGGAGCTGAACAAAGGACCTCAGAGACGAGGAATCCAGAAGACCCACCCGCGAATGGAATGTTCAAATTAAAGGAGTCGGCTACCTGGGTTGGACCTCATGCTTGATTCCTAGGCATCGAAGGTAATTTAGAGGTTCTAACCACCTAGGTCGGAACAGTCGCCCCACCTACAGATGTATGGGGTAAATCAGGGGCACCAACCTCTAGAGCCAAATTAGACTATCCACAAGAAATACCATCTGGGACAACAGCTGATGCGAAGGCTCTAGGACTCACTGTAGCGGGGAAAGGCAGGGAAAACCGGTACTTTTTTCTTGTAAGAACTACCATAATTTTTCACCTTCTTCCCCTAAGAGCCTCCATCATATTTAGGTTCCTCAACTTTGAATCGCTTTTGAGAAGAGAAACTAGATACCAAAGAACTTGAGGTTGAAAGTTTCCTTTTAACCTTAGCAATCGCCTTTTCGATTGCCCTCTTGACATCGGCTGGTCGAATTGGAGGCATCGGGATCGCTTTCCTCTCGACTAAACCTATAATAATGACCAAGATTAGAAATAAGAGAAGCCTGGGGAAAACAACTGAAAAAGTAAAAACCTTAACCGCGATTTCAACATTCCATCCCCTGAACCTTAGAAAGGTTTTTCCATTTCCTTCTTACGGCTGGTGTAGACATCAAAATTCTAGCAAACAAACACTAAATAACCGACACTTCAGGAATCATAGTTTGATTGGTTGCCAAGTCAAAAAAAAAAAAAAAAACAAAAGAAGCTAAGCCAAAGATTGAAAAGAATTTCACAAGTTGAGACAAAAATATGGAAGACTCACGGCCATCATTCCATTAAACTAGAAACATCCTCACATTATAAAGGATTATCTGGTCCACGAGCTTATGGACGAATTGTCTAGTCAAACCCCGACCATCTCGTCATATTGGAAAGAGATGAGAGCCTTCATCCCATGGGCACACAGCCAAATCATGCCACCCGAAAAAACCTCGGGGAGTACAATGGTGCAAGTGATTCAGGGTGAACGTAACCCCCTCCATAGGCAAGATATCGCAAGCAAGCCACAAGCCTCCAACTTGAGGGATAATCTGATTAATACAAAGGCAATACATCAGGAAAAACCCTACTATCGCATTAACTTTTGGGAGCCCAAACCCAAAAATGAAAGGGTGGGTATACACACAGACCTCCCCTTCACGAGAATCTGTAATGCGACCTGAGTAACCAGTCGAATACACTACGATCTTAGATCCTCAACCATAATCTACTCCGACCTGGTCCATGAGGTCAATAGAAATATTAAAGCAAACTTCACTAACCCAATCTCCCTCGGTCTCAGGATCTTAAGAGGTAGGAAAGAACGAGTCTGTAAGGACAGTCAAGTTCTCAAGAATTTATTTAGCATCAGATCTCAAACATTCGTGGAAAAACTACAATGTTGTTATATCATGGTGTATATCTGTAGTAGGTGAAGGCGATAAAACACCGCCAGAAGCTTAACTACTCCTCCTCAAAGTTAGATATGGCACCTCCTCTTTCATTTCCTTTGAAGAAATAATTGAGACAAGAGCTTCAGGTCTAACCATGCTTTCTGAATTTGAGGAGGATTCATTTTGATGAGAGAAATAAGCCACTATGGAGGATGTGAAAAGAAGCATGAGAAATCTTTTATATGAAGAAAGGAAAGAGAATAACAAGGAAAAAGGTGAATAGAAAAGTAATAAAAGAATTATGTTTAAAGTAAAAAGACTAAAAGATCTCAAGATTTTTTCTCTGAACAAAAGGAGTAGTTGAAGCAATCTGACACACCGGAAAAGGCATCAGGTAATCATGACATTGGTTGTCGGAAATAATGCATGCCCGTCCAAAAACTAGTACGTGAGATTGATTAGAAGTTGAAGTGACAACCGCCGTTTTCAAACTCATGGACGGAATAAAGCCACGTCAACTTCCCGCCTAAAAATCATTTCCACTCACCGAGCGTAATTGATAATACCTAGAGAGCTAGGGGATTTTTTATATGTATTGGAAAATTTGTACCGGCAATGTAGGTAGTATGTCCAACCATTTGGCATCAGAAGAAAGGCATCTAGATGACATGGAACCAAGAGGAGACTTCGTCAGAGCCACATGGAACCAAGATGAGACTTAGTCAAAGTCAAAGGAAAGCTAGCTGGACCAAAATAGGCCCCGGACACAACAGATGCTGAGAACACATTAAGATAAACATTGGATTCAGTAAGCTCGGTAACAAGAAGATGACAGTTATGCAAGTTGCGCCAGTACAAGGAGTATCATCTGGTCTTACACTGGCAAAAACGTCCATAATCTCTAAAGACAAAACATTATCTTGAATGAGGCACGAGGCTAGATATGTATAAGAAATTGTTAGGGTTAGAGAGTAGTATAAATACCCTTGTAACCATCCTCGTAACAACTTTACTAAATAATACTTTACATTATACTTTTTGCTAAATATTTTCATTGTAAATGACGGCCTTAGAAAAGGAACAACAAGCATTATCTTTGCCTTTGGGATCTTCAATAAGATTTCTTTTATTATCATTTTAACTTATTTACTGTTTCCATTTATAATTTACTTACGTTGCTATTTATTGTTAAATCAAACCCGACTTCAGCTTTAAATATTAGATCTAAGAATACTAAACACAAGGGCTTCTTAATACAAGTTGCTTTTGACCCACATAAATATAAAATCAAGTGTTATTATCTGAATGCAGTTTTAACACATCCACTCTCCACCTATTACATTAAGGTAAATAACATATTTTGTTATCTTTGTAGACATGGAAGGAGGAGGATTGTTATTGGTTGACGGTTTGAGTAAGTCTCTTTTTATAGTTTTGGACAATCCTCAACTAAGCTTACTTGTATAGTCGTAGGATTGAGTCATGGGCAAGGTTCCTTTTTTTTTTTTTAACATATATGATATTAAGGTCGAAATTTTGGTTGCATGCTTGGGAATAGGCTTGTACAAACCAAACCGGCAAACCGAAGCAAACCGACAAACCGAACCGAGTCGAGAAAAAAATCGACTATGGTTTGGTTTGACTTAATTTGGTGTTGGTGAAAAAATAACCGGTATATTAGGTTTGGTTTGGTGTTACCCATAAAAAAACGGAACCGAGATCAAACCGAGCCGACATTACATATATGTTACTTTTAAATTTTTATATGTATAAAATTCAATCATTGAAAAGTATTGTCTAAATATTTTAGTAGCTTTTCTTAGTTATGTACTTATGTTACAAACTTATGGTTTACAACACACACCTGTAGAAGCTATTTAATAAGAATGAGTGATAGGCTTGGTCCATAAAGGAAGCCCTCTCGAAAGAAATACGAGAACCCAAATTAAGTGCACAAATGAAAAACCTAATTAGTAAAATAATTTTCTAAGAACAAAAGAATTTGGCGCTCAAACATTTGAGGGGCGAAGTGCATAAAAGGCCAGTTTTGCCACTGGTCTTAGGGCAAAGACCACTTAAACCAAAATATTTACTTTGTGTCCACTTACATTACACCCACCATAAATGAAAAAAGAAAAAGACTAAATTACACCCTCAGTTTATATATAAACAACCAGTTCGTTATTTCTCTGTTCATTACTATGTGGCTGCTGCTTCTGAATTCTCTTCATTCAATTTTCTTCACCAATCTCACTTTTAAATTTTCTTCACAAGTTCCGCTTAAAAATTGTAAGTTTCTATGTTTCAATTTTACGTTATGCTGCTTTAAGACTGAATTTGAACTAAGTTCAATCCATGTGAACTGAATTTCAGAGAAATTTGTTTAAAATTTAGTAGTTTTAATACCTCGATGTGCCGTTGATGACTGAACTTCAGTATCGTCATTGTCGTGTTAAGTATAAGCACACTGGCACTGAAGTTTGAACTAAAATTTAGTTCATTATGACTGAACTTCAGTGTTAGTTCTACATTTCAATTTTACGTTATGCTACATTAAGACTGAATTTGAACTAAGTTCAATCCATGTGAACTGAATTTTAGAGAAATTAGTTTAAAATTTGGTAGTTTTAATACCTCGATGTGACTTTGATGACTGAACTTCACTATCGCCATTGCCCTGTTAAGTATCAGCACACTAGCACTGAAGTTTGAACTTAAATTCAGTTCATTATGACTGAATTTCAGTGCTTAAGGACTGAAAGTTCATTTACAAACTGAAAAAAGCAACCTCGGGATTTGGCGATTACTTATCGCCATTGTTGTATTAAGTATCAGCACACTAGCACTGAAGTTTGAACTAAAATTCAGTTCATTAGGACTGAACTTCAGTTCTTAAGGATAGAACTTAGTTCAATCCTTATGGATAGAACTTAAGTCCACATGAACTGAACTTCAATCCACATGGGGTGGAGCTTTCAATGGTCTTATTGATAGAACTTACTCCAATCCTTATGCATAGAACTTAAGTCCATATGGACTGAACGTCAAATCCATAGAAGGGGAGCTTTCAAACAGCCTTACGGATAGAAGTTCAACGCCATATAGATAGAACTTAATTCAATCCTTATGGATAGAACTTAAGTCCGTTAAGACTGAACTTCAGTGCTTAAGGACTGAAAGTTCATTTTATAAACTGAAAGAAGCAACCTCAAGACTTTGAGACTATTTATCGCCATTGTCATTAAGACTGAACTTCATACTACCACAATTCTTTCTCTGGTTTACTTATTCAATGCAGAATGGCTACAGTTTGTTTGGTTATTGATTTCAATGGGAATTTGACAAAAGATTACAAGTACTTGGATCATGAAACAAAACTTCTACTTGTTAATGAAATGATCGAATTTAAAACTTTCATGCACAAGATTTATGAAGCAACACATTTCACTGGCACTGTGAATATATGGTTTGATATTAGAATGGATTCGCGTAAAGGAATGCTTGTAACTACAAAAGAAGAACTCAGGACATGCATGCACTCGTTGAAGAATGATCCGGCTTTCAATAATAGCCGTTTCGTGATTGACAAGCTAGAGCATCAAACTCCTCGCACAGAAATTTCACCTCAGGAAGGGACCCTGATAATGCATATTGACTGCATTCAAGCAATTGAATATAATCGTACTCCATGAACAGAGCTTCCACAACAAGAGGGGGGCTTGATAATGCAGATCGACTCCAACCTAGCAATTGAAACACCTGGCATTATTGAGACACTGCAACAAACTAATACTCAATTTCAGTCACCAGCGCCAACAATTGAATGCCCTAGTAGCACACCAGCTGCCAAGAGCGAACAGAAAAGGTCCAGGGTAAAACAGAAACAATCTCCAGCGATGATATTAACAGGAGATGTATCATCGAAAGATGTAGCAGCATACTCAACATTTAACAACAAAGAAACAATGATGAAGTATTTTGTCAAGATGGCAATCAAGGAGCATTTTAAGTTCAAGGTTATTAGATCAAATAGAACGAGATATGAACTGAAATGCATCGATCCAAACTGTGATTGGAACATTCGAGCAAGAAGGATAAAAGATTCTTCACTGTTTAAGGTAATTAAGTTTCAGAATACACATAAATACTCCGTTGACGTGAACAAGGCTGATAAAAAACATGCCACGTCAACATTGATAAGTGAATACTTTCTTGAAAACATCCGAAACAACAGAACTGAAGTTAGATCAACATTTATTGTCAACGAAATGAGAAGGGTACAGGGGTTGAAATAGGATATCACAAGGCATGGCATTCAATTCAAGCAGCAAACGCATTAATTAGGGGACGGCCTGATGAGCATTATCATCTCCTCCCTTCATACTTGTATGTGCTGAAAGAGAGAAATCCAGGCGCTCACACAAATCTAAAGATAGACAGTCTTAATCGGTAAGCATTTCTCAAAAGAGAGTTCGATTGCTATATGGAAATTCAAAATTTTCTAACAATTAACTTTTTCCTATTTTTAAACGTTTCAGGTTTATATATATGTTTGTTGCTTTCAAGCCATCAATAGACAGTTGGAGGTATTACCGACCAGTGATAGCAGTAGACGAAACATTTCTGAAGGCGAAATATCTAGGTGTTCTAATCATTGCTGTAGCAAAAGATGCAAATAATCAACTCTTCCCTCTAGCTTATGGGATTGCAGACTCTAAAAATAATGAAGCTTACACTTGGTTCTTCACTGAGCTACGAAGGACAATAGGTACTCGTCCTGAACTGGTGTTTCTATCAGACAGAAACAAATCAATCGCGCATGGAATTGCACAAGTTTATCCTGGTAGCCACCATGGTATATGCATCTATCACTTTGAAAAGAATCTAAACCAAAAGAACATGAGAACCACAGTGATAAGTCTATTTCAAACTGCTGCAAGAGCTTATAAGCTTGAAGACTTCCATTATTTCATGTCCCAATTAGACGGAATGGATAGAAACACGTTCAACTACATAATGGAAGAACCACCTAAAAGATAGGGTAGATCTTACTCACCGAGGCGACGATATGATATGCTTACAACAAATATGGTTGAGTCGATTAATTCTGCATTACTTCAAGCAAGAGTGTTGCCCATTTTAAGCCTTTTGGATTTAATCATTCTTAAGAAGTAGAAATGGTTTTGTGAAAGAAGAACTACTGCTCAAGAGACTTTTCATAGCTTATCAAGGTGGGCAAAAGATGAAATAAACAAGAAGATTTAACTGGCCTTCACAATAAATGTAAGTATGGAGCACTAGACTCGCACCAAAATATGCAATCCTAATAGTATCTAAAAAATACAGATAAAGATGGGTGAAGATCAGTCCACCTAGACTGAAAATTCAGGACTGTGGATAGAACTTCAGTAAAAAAAGGAGAGGGGGTTCAACCTTATGAGGATAGAACTTTTGTATATAAGGCACTAGGGGTGGATTTCAATACTTGTTGATACAACTTCAGTCCATAACAGTAAGGAAGTTCAAGTAGGGGATTGAACTTCAGTCCATATAATTTGAACTTCAGTCAGTCCATTAGAACTGTACTTATGAACTCTTGCTCTGACTTAGTAATAGCCGATTTTAAATACCATCTCTACTGACTCACAAAAGTTATTATTTTTCATTTCAAATAGGTATTCCCCGCAGGTACAGCAACATTCAATATGCAAGACGAAGGAAAAAGCTTCAACGTCGACTTAAAGAAAAGGACCTGTGACTGTCTTCAATTCCAGACTGATGAACTCCCATATGTACATGCAATTGCATGCATTGAGAAAAGACGCCTGCTGAAATCTAAGTTCTGCTCAAAATGGTATTCACGAGAGTTTTGGTTAAACGCATATCAAGGTGAGGTGAATATGATAGGGCACAAAAGCTCTTGGACTGTACCAGATACCGTGAAAAGCCAAAGGATAGAAACTCCTAATGTCAAAATACAACGAGGAAGAAGGAAAACAAAGAGATACATCTCGATTGCTGAGGCTGTACGAGTCAAATCAAACAAATATAGTCGTTGGAAAATCAGAGGACATGATAGAACCTCATGTACAAATACTCCAGTAGTCTGACCCTATTCAAGGATATATAGGTACTGCTACTTCCTTCATTATCCATAAACTTTTTTTACTAAATATTTCACTCCTACTAATTTGATTTTTTAACTTCTTTTTGTTTCATGAAACTGCTTGGCTGTGAATGATGGTGCAGAAATACATGAAGATATTCAAATTGCTGATAGTTTCTTATCCAACATTCAAGGTAATGAAGATATTCAAACTCTGAATGCATTGCAGTTTATTTTTTTATTTGTTTGTATGTTATTTTATGTTCTTTAACAATTTTTAATAAGTTTGGTACTAGTATTTGAATTTGAAGCACTTTCAGTCCATATAAGACTGAATTTGTAGGTATTTATGGAGTGTACTTTAGCCTTTCAATATGAAAAACTTCAATCCTTACGATTCCTGAATTTACATTTTTAATTAAATTTCAGTACTTATGGAGGAACGTGCAGCCTTTAACTTCCTTCCTCAGGGATAGAAGTTAAACTTAAAATTCTATCATCAAGGATAAAAGTTAATACTGGGATATAGGAACTTCAGACCATGATGATAGAAGTTCAGTCAATGAGGGTAAAAAGAAGTTCAATCCATGTGGGTAGAACTACTAACAACTTCAGTCCCCCCCCCCCCCCCCACACACACACAAAGAGTTGATAAAAAGAAGTTCAATCCATGTGGATAAAAAAAGTTCAGTCCATGAGATGAGGGTAGAAATTCAGTCAATGGACGTGAAAGAAGTTCATTCCATGTGGGGGTAGAACTTCAGTCCATGTGGTTTGAACTTCCATCCTTAGAGACAGAAGTTTATTCCTAGTGGATAGAAAGCTCAAACTATATTCTACACACCAAAACACAGAAGTTTGAGCTTCCATCTTTGTGAGTAGAAGTTTGATCTCATGAATTAAAAATATCCAACCTTAAAAAGACAGAAGTTCAATCAATACTTAGAGACAAAAGTTCAAATTCATTGTTGCAGCATTGGTGAACTTGAAAACAAAAAATTCTGAAAAAATCATAATTTATTACCAACAAAACATAAGAGACAACACATAGATATTATCGTATCAGGCATCTTAAACATCAGACCCACTACTAGAACTGGAACTTAAAGGTTCTGTAACATCCTGCCAAATAGTAGCATCTAAAACCACACGATCTGAGGATTCGACAACTCCAAAAAGTGTCCTAGTTCCTACTCCGAGATTATTACTACGGACAAACTCCCTCCATCCATTAGAAAACCACCTTTCTCTTCCCACTTTTAGGTAGTTCATCCGGAAATGAGTACCATGGCAAATTACAGTTGCTGGAATATTACGTCTGGGAAGCATAATTTCCAACAATACTGGCAAAACCTTTGCAACAAAAAGAAAAATGAACAGTGTTATTTTATAAAAACAAATAACAAAAATAATACTTTTGAAAGACAAAAATGGTATGAATAACTTACAAACTGATCTGATTCAGTATCCAATTCAGTCAACACTGCATCAATGAGTGCTGCCATCTTAAAATTAGAAATTATTTGGTTGCTCTCTTCAATAATAGTGAGGTCTATTTCTGTTGCAATAATTATAGAAAAGACATTTTGTATTTCTGTGTAATGTCAATTTACTGTTGGCTAAACCTAAAGATTCTTTCTTCTTTTGTTTTATAGTCTATCCCAACACAAGTCACAGAATACATGACCTAGTAGGATTTAACTACACAAGTCACAGAATACATAACCCCAGTAGGATTTAACAACTGCACTGCAATTTCAGTCCATGAGGGTAGTCAATTAGTCCATGAGTGGGCAGTTAAGTTCAGTCAATGAGGGCAGTGAAGTTCAGTCAAAAACTGCAATTAATAAAAAAACTACATAATCCCAGTAGGATTTAACAACTGCACTGCAATTTCAGACCATGAGGAGTAGTGAAGTTCAGTCCATTAGTGGGTACTGAAGTTCAGTCAATAAGGGAAGTGAAGTTCAGTCAAAAACTACAATTAATAAAAAAAACTACATAACCTTCAGTAGGATTTAACAACTGCACTGCAATTTCAGTCCATGAGGGGTAGTGAAGTTCAGTCCATGAGTGGGTAGTGAAGTTCAGTCAATGAGGGTAGTGAAGTTCAGGTCAAAACCTGCAATTAATAACCATAACTTTACAGAAACTGTAAGAACATAAAAAACATAACTGTACAGAAACTGCAAGACCATAGAATACATAACTGTACAGAAACTGTAACACCATAGAAAACATAACTTCTTTGACTACATTTAATGACCATAGAAAGCATAACTGTACAGAAACTGTAAGACCATCCACTTAGCAGTTACTGATTTTTTGACTATAAATACCCCTTTGCAGTTAAAGGAAACTACAAAGTTTATTGACACTTCATCTGATATATACTACATAGTTTTTTTGAGAAAAGCAAATATGGCAGATGAAAACAATCGTGTGGAGGAACTAGGCAGTTTCGACAACAAAATAACATCGTCTTACTTTTATAGAGATGATTTTGTATGTTAAAAGAAATGACCAGAGTATTTTTTATATTTTTCATTTAATTTTTAAGTGTTTTGTGATTTTGTTTATTAACTGTGAAATATTATTGCTTTTAGATCTTTCCAGACAGTTGGAAGCAGAGGCTGCCAAATATAAATAGACTGGCATACATAATTTGTAATGGTGGAGATGATGTATATTTGATGAACTTCACAGTTGGGAAACACGCAAGGTTGTGTAACGGTTGGAAGGATATGGTTATTAAGAAAGGCTTCAGGATATGTGAAACGCTTCATTTTGATCACCTATGGCACGAGATGATCAACGGTATTCCATCTATTATTTTTGGTGTTTCTCTCATAAACAATCAGGCTGGTGAAGGAGATGCTGATGATGATTTAAGTAGTGATGATGATGATGATGATGATGATGATGATGATGATGATGGTGGTGGTGGTGGTGGTGGTGGTGGTGGTGGTGGTGGTGGTGGTGGTGGTGGTGGTGGTGGTGGTGGTGGTGGTGGTGGTGGTGGTGGAGCATCAGCAAAGAATCCAATTTTAATTGAATAATTTGTAGTAGTCGTTTGTCGTTTTAATTTAAGCAGTACTATTTGTTTTCTAATTATAATGTCTGTGTTTATGTATTAACTTTAATCTAATTGTGTTTTATATATTTGCATCTCTCATTAATAACTGAAATAACTGAAGTAGAAGCTCTGTGTTTAAGTAAACACAGAACTTCAATCATCATGGACAGAACTTCTATCATCATGGAGAAGTTCTGTCCATGAGGATTGAAGTTCTAGCCACTTGCATTTGATTCTCTGCTTTGACAGAATTAAAAAAGACTATACTTGGAATATATGTAAATGTAAAAAATTATCAATGTACATGAATAACTGCTTTTACATATATAGTCGCAGAACTTATAAAACACTCTACAGCATAGAAACTTTATACATATTCACTTATGGAGATGGTGGTGGAAGAGCAGAAAGATCAAAATGAACATGTGCTGCCATAGCTTCAATAGCCTGGGTGATAATTTGCACTTGTCGCCTTTGGGCGTTATTTTGCATTTCCTGTATTGCATTCTCGTGGTCCTGCATCTGACGCCTTAGGACTGCAATATCCCATTGTATATTATTTGGAATCCCTCCTGGTACTGGGGCAAATCCTGGTGCTGATGGTGGTGCACCTGATTGTTCTACTTGTGGTGGTTGATTCACACTACTTTCAGACATTCTTGCGCTTGAAGTTTAGAAATCTCAAAATAGATAATCCTAAATAATAAGATGATGAGAATTAATAATCAGTTATGTATTTATAGAAAAAAATCAATAAAATTGTAACACTTGCAACTTATAGTTCAAAAGGCACAATAAAATACTAACAATTGCAACTTATAATTCAAAAGGCACAATAACATTGTAAAAGTTGCAACTTATAGTTCAAAAGTCACTAATCTATAACGGGTATAATAAATATTGAACAGTCACAATGAGGATAATGAAGTTCAATCCATGATGATAGAAGTTCAGTGCATCCATGAGGATAAAACTTCTGTCCATAAGGATAAAACTTCAATCCATCCAAGTAGATAGAAGTTGAGGGCATATAAATTGAAGTCCAATCCATCTGGGGTAGAAATTCAGTCCATGTGGTTTGAACTTCCATCCTTAGAGACATAAGTTCATTCCCCCCTAGTGGACTGAACACAACACACACACACACACACACACACACACACACACACAGAGTTAATAAAAAGAAGTCCAATCTATATGGGGTAAAAGTTCAGTCCTTGTGGTTTGAACTTCCATCCTTGGAGACAGACATGTCCAATCCATATGGGGTAGAAGTTCAGTCCTTGTGGTTTGAACTTCCATCCTTGGAGACAGACATTCATCCCTAGTGGACTGAACACACACACACACACACACACACAGAGGAGGATAAAAAAGGTTCACTCAATGAGAATAGAACTTAAGCCCTTAACGGTAAAAAAAATCACTGCAACAAAATGGTATTTACATAAATCTGTGCATAATAATCTGTTCATCTGTACATAATAACTGTTTCACTATACATTACCAAAAAACTTCACAAAAAATACTACTAGGAATTCAAAGATAAAAACAAAAATATCTATAACTGACACATGTCTTCATTATGTTCTCCATAATCATGCTCAACAAATTCAGGTGGAGTCTCAAATCCATCCCTAGCCTTTGCACGACCATGAGCCCAAAGCTGACAACCAAACCGCGCCCTATAATTATGAATTTGATCTGGTTGAACATCTTGAACATCTTTACCTCTGGTCAGTAGATTAGCATACCATATTGCAAAAGCGCCACACTAGTCCTAAAAAATGAGGCACCAAAACAAAGAGTAAGACATCTAAGTAGGTAGGGGGTTATAAATTCAGTCAGTTATATCTAATTTGCGCTAAAACTTGCACAAAAATGATAAGACTTACCCATGTAGTTGAGTCGGTGATAGGACCCACTGGGTTCTATAGGCTGGATTGAACTTATCATTTTTAAAAGAATCATGTAGGTCCCCAAAGTTGACATACTTGAAAAGATGTGGGAGCACAACAGCATAACCCCTGATGTGGTCGAATTTTTCTGGTGGTGGCCTCTTTGTGGTGACCATCAAATCATACACACGTATTTTCTTCTCGTGCGTATCAAAGAATGCCAAAAGTAATGTGTCACCATTTAACCAGGTGCTGCTTGCAATCGGCATGGAAAATAGAGTTTATCAACTCCCCTCCATGGAATTGAACACCTCCGTTCCATGCCATGAAGGTAATTGCAGATATATTGTCCAAAACCTTCAAGCCAGATTTCATTACCTGGTCTTTTCCTTTTGTCTTTGAATTCTAACTTATAATAGAGCACATATAACTATCAAAATCGATATCAGTAATTGACAATGTATGAGGAAACTAGAATAAATGGTAGCATGCCCTCTTTCTAAGATAATACATAGCAATATCGATATGCTGCACACAAAAAAAAAAAAAAAAAAAAAAAAAAAAAAAAAAAAAGGAACCTGTTTAGTCAATACACAGAAAAGTAATAACGAACACAGAACAAACCAAAGAACAGAATATGCACTAACATTACCAGTCGTAGGGTAGGCAACATCTACAAACTCCAAAAACCACTGCTTGTCTGGCTTGATTGTTTCTAACTGATATGGATTACTGTCATAATCATTATCGCGTATATAACAAGCACGGTTGTTCCTAATTAAAAAGATACAAAATACAAAAACATGTTACTTTTCCATAAGGAATGAACTTAAGAATATCATAGGCAATGAATTTCAATCCTATAGGGACAGAACTTTCCACATCCTTGTGGACAAAAAGTCCATAGCCATTTGATTGAAGTTCAATTCTTATAGATAGAACTTAGTCCATATGCGCAGAACTTCAATCCATAGGGGCAGAACTCATAGGCTAAGAAGTCCAGTCCATAGGGGATTGAACTATAGGTTTCCAAATTCATCCCCTATGCACTGAACATAAAATACTACAGACAAGAAATCATAAAAAAAATACAAATAGACTCACTCTTTCAATTCAGTGTCATTTCTTTATAATAGCAAAAAAGATTTAAACTCTTGCAACACTGCTGGACTAATCTTCAAGTAGTGGAATGGACAACTACGTCTATAATTATCCTTCCAGTCAATTGTCTTCTTTTTAGTCCTTGCGGTATAATATGGAGATAGCAACCACTGACTGGGCTTTCGGTCCCTTTTCCCCAGAAGGACTTGCTGCTCCAACTGTTCTACCTTAGCACTTTCAGGGGCTTGGTCACTTGCCTTGGCAATCTCCCTAACAATCGGAACAGGCCTCTCATGTTCCTGTGTAAGCATCTCTTGTTTACTTGCTTCATCGATCGACCGACCTGACACGACCCGGAATCCGGTTAGGCCGTGCGGGCACCCGACATCCTCCCCTAGACCCGTCGGGCGAACCCTTACCAATTAAATTAGGAAAATAAAAATAACAATTTACAAATAAGGACAAGACTTAAAATAAAAATACGGACATACTGATACCTCTAAGTTGTACAAAAGAAATTACAGCTGACTACCCAACATGCTAGGTTTAGGGCTATCCAGACCAGACATCTAAGAGTACAAAAGAAGATAGATACCTCCTGAAGGGAGCAAAATACAACTGAAATAATGAACAATAAACTGGTGGCCATCCGGAAGAAAAGCTGGCTCACCCTGACAGCTCCTTCACAACGTGGCAAACTAAATCCTGGAGCGAACCTGCCGAAACGAAAAAGATAGACAATAAACAAACAACAAAAAAAGCGTGAGTCAAAAGGACTCAATAAGTGGGGCAGACTAGCCACCTCAAAGAATAGGGTAGCTAGCCAGGGAGGAGAAACAGATAAATAAAATTCCTCTTATTTAAATTATAAAAAGACAGAGCCAGATAACAACTGGAAAGACATAAGAAACTTATAAACTCAACCAAGGATGCGTGCCAAAAACATGTCAACAAATATGCAATGCACATATAAGCAGAACAGTAGTCATGTACCGTAAGTCTACACAATGGTATGAATTGAGATGGAATGAAATGAAGTGAGATGAAATGAAATATGATGCGAAGGGTCACATGTGCCCGTAGTCCCATCCCGAAGCGGAATACTCCTGCATTCGAGGGGAATCCAATCTGATAACCAACTGGAGCGGAATACTCCTGCTCCTGGGGCGGAATACTCCTGCAACCGATATAATATAAACCAGAGGCGGAATACTCCTGCACTCTCCTGGGCGGAATACTCCTGCACCCGATATAATGTAAAGCTGAGGCGGAATACTTCTGCACTCAATATCTGACATAAGAGCGGAATACTCCTGCTCTTGGGGCGGAATCCTCCTACCCACAATATGATATAATGGAGCGGAATCCTCCTGCTCCTGGGGCGGAATACTCCTGCACCCAATATGATATGCAATGTAATGCATATGAATGACATATAATGCATATGAATGCAATATGATGCAATAATAACCCTTCACCGGCGCGGGACTCTCATCGACAGCCGGGAAGTAGATGCCAACTTACAGCCATGGTACAATGCTCAGATCCTCAATGCAATACCAACAATAGGACATAACATATAATATATAATGTAAATCCAAAGCTAAGGCGTAATGAGTACGCCTATCGGCAGCTACACACGTAAGGAATACGTGGTAGAAAATCCACGAGGCCAGGTGCCTCCAAAGAAATGGATATAAACACTTACCTCGTTACAAAGTTAGTACAGTTATTCAACAACCGCTTTGTCCTTTGAATTCATTGCCAAACGATCCCACTCTATTCAACAAGCAGAAAAATATATCAAATTAAGCTAAAGGCTTCATTTCTCACATCTTAGGGCAATCCAGGTAGGAACCTGATACCCTATTCGCATATGCAATACGCAAGCCAGGCCTATGTACGAGGTTTAAGGTCATATAACCAAACCCTAAATAAATTACATTTATAAGTTGCCCATAACTCACTGAGTACGAATATATAATCAATTCCATTATCGGGGTCCATTTGACCCTTTAAACTATTAATTGAACTTATTAAAACGATGTCTAATATTCCAAATTTTACCGTTAAAATATATTCAAACACACGTAATAAACTCAAATAATATATTAGGATCATTACCTGAATGTTCCAGGAAGAAAATTCTACTTTCCTCTGGCCCCTTTTCTCATTTTCTGGTATTTTCCCTCTACTGCGTCATTCTCTTTTTTCTGTTCATGTTTCGTTCTTTTGTTTCTGTTTTGTTGCACGTATCTGCCAAGGGATCAATATATGATCCCTTGGTAACCGACCTATGTAATTTCTTTCTTTTTGTCCCTTTTTGTCGTTTTTCTTTTTCTTTTCTTTTACTTTCTTTTCTTTTCGCGACGAAAATTAAAACGGTACTCTATGATATTTGAAATAATTCCAACTTTTGCATACAAGTAATACGAAATATATGTAACATACCCGCGAAGGCGGACCTCAAAACGGACTCCCGAAACTCAAGATGCGAATTTAAATGAAAAGAAGTCAAATTATTTAACTTTCGGCATTTTAGCGGAAACTAGCCGAACAACATCGAAATTCACTTTCGAAAGTTCACAAAAGTCATAAATAATCATACGAACCTAAAGGCGCTTTCGGATTTCGAATTGGAGCTCATTCGCCAAAACCTAGCTCGAAAATCTCTTTCTAATATTTATCGACAATAAAAACTGAAACCTTCTTCCGATGCCTACCAAACGAGGTTTGATCTAGCTCAAATTTTATAGGCAGGTCCTAATGGACATTACGAATATTTTAAAATTATCAGAACGCTAATCGGAGTCCTAACTTCCGAAACGACTAACCGAGGTCGTTTCATGACCTTTGCCCACAACAATTCCGTCAGCTTGTTGTTCTTCATTCAGCTCCTCTTTCTCCTGTTCCTGAGTCATTACTTCTTCTTTGCCCGCTATACCGACTGACTGTTGTTTGTCCACAAGACTTTCAAAAGTCTGTTGTTCAGTCAATTCAACTTCTCTTCTTGTTTGCTTAATAGCCTGGGCATTCTCCATAACAATCTCAAGAGGCATCTCATGTTCCTGTGTCGTAACCTCTTCTTTGGGTGCTTCATCAATTGACTGACAGACAAGAGCCTGCTGATCTTCAGTCATATCCCCATATCTTTCAACTTGGTTACTTCTATCAGCATTCTTCATAACGACATCAACAGACATCTCCTTTCCCTGCGAAATCACCTCTTCTTCTACTGTTTCGTTAACTGACTGCCCTTTGTCCAAGAGATTTTGAATGCCTCTCCTGGTTCTTCTCTTGCTTCTTGATAACTCACATCAACATTATCCATTTTAATGTCATCGGTCCTCTCCTGTTGCAGAATTATGCCTTGTTCTTTTCCAAGTTCACTCTCAATACCCTGTTGCTGATTTTTTGACATATCTTGCTGAATTTCTTCAGCCCTTGCTGTATCTTCAGCATCAGATGAACCCCCACTACCACTTTCTTGAGTCGGTGGCAGTATATTAAAATTAGGCATATCATCATGTGAACTATTTTTCTTCAACTTCTTCCTTTTCCTTTCATATGTTTTTGGTTGGATGGGTGTAGAAGTTGCGCCTGATTTCTCCACAATCATATCCTGAGGGACCAAAGTGGTGTTGACAGATCAAGGTCTCCACTTATAATTTGCAATGAATTTCAAGCACCTCATTCTGTGCCGGAGTCAACTCACCAAACATATCTAATTCACTGTCAATTCATTCATGCATTTGTCTAGGCGTTTCATTGACAAACACACCTTGCAACGCTCCTTGCAATTATCTAGCTGAATTTAGACCTGCACCACCACCACTAACTTCTTTTCTTACATCTGAACAGCTTTTTGATTTCCTAACTACACTGCCTTCACTGGAGTCTTGTCTTTCATATGAAGGAGATTTTGATTTCCCGGATACAGCACCATGACTGAAGTCTTTTCTTACATCTAGAGGAGACTTTCTCTTCCTTCCATCACTAGCATTGCCTCCACATGAATACAAGTTTAAGGAATTACGAAAGCTGGTAGATTGTTCCTTGTCCCTTCTTCCACTAACATCTTTCCTCCAACTTCCTTCATTTTCCTCAAAATTTTGAGCAAACTTCTTCATAAAATCAAGAACACAGTCAACCTTCTTATCTACACCACGAATATACTCCATAACATGCTCCCTAATATACTCTCTTATGCGCCGTCGCTGACTACGCAACCTCTTCCAGAATTTCATATTCACCTTCTGTAAAAAAAAATGATAGAACTGATAAAAATATTCAATTAAAATAAAAACACAAAAAGATGAATGCACATGATACTTGAAAACTCACTTTAACAATTGCATTAACAATCTTGATCAAGCTCTACACCATGTGGAGCATCCTGCCTATCATCACCAGTATCCTGAACCACATGATCATCACCCTTAGTCTCAGCACCATCATCCTCACTCTCAGCGCCACCATCATCACTCTCAGCACCACCATCATCAGTCTCAGCACCACCATCCTCACTCTCATCACAGGTATCCTCACTCTCAGCACCAACATCCTCACTCTCAGCACCACCATCATCAGTCTCAGCACCACCATCCTCACTCTCATCACAGGTATCCTCACTCTCTTCAACAACTTCTTTTCCTTTTAAATGTTTAAATGCAACAACAGGTACAACAGGACCTGCTTCTGTCACATTCAATTCCACCGACATTTTTTCTTCCTCAGACAATACAATTGGAACCATTTTAAATTTGTCAAAACTCAATAAAAAAAGAAACCATGAGAAATATATTAGCACCTCAGTAAAATAAGAATAAAACTTCTATATGCAGAGATAGAAGTTCAATGCCATAAAAGGTTGAAGTTCAATTCTTATGAATAGAACTTCAGTAAGGCTGAAGAAGTTCAGTCTATGAGGGTAGAACTTCAGTACATGAGGGTAATGAAGTTCAGTCCATGAGGACAGACTTCAATTAATACTATTTTAGAAGTTAAGTCCATGAGGACAGACACAGAGATGAAAAAGAAGTTCAGTCCATAAGGATAGAACTTAAGTAAGGCTAAAGAAGTTCAGTACATTAGGATAGAATTCAGTCCATGAGGGTAAAGAACTTAAGTACACACACACACACAGATATAGAAACTTACATTAACATTATGAAAATACTGCTAAACCAAAGTGTTATACTGAGGATTTTTAAAACTAATAAACCTAACCATCCTTGGGAAGCCATCACTATTAACATTACAAAAGTTAGAACGAACTGTTGGAAATAAATCAACAAAGCAAGCGCATAACACAAATGGGAATCCCAGCACATAATAATTTGCGCCACTTTTAAGAGGTCTCATTGCAGACTTAACAAGTGCTTCAAAACCCACACTCCCCCAAGGATAAACTCCACAAAGATCCTTGTTGTCAATGATATCCAAGTAATGCACTTCAACCAAGCTTGTTTTTTTGTTAGAGCACAAAATGATTGACTGAAGAATATAAAACTCTACAATCTTCACTGCATCATCTTCATCGACCAGAGATGACGTGGTCATTGATACTAAAAATTTACGAACGTCCGACAACTGAAGATTGCTTTTACCACCAAAGTACTGCTTCAGAAGCTTCTGACCCATATTCATAGCAGGTCCATCAAACAATTCCTCACGGTTTGGAGAAAACCTCAAACCAGTGTAAAGATGATATTCTTCAGGACCAAAATGTATGAAATGACCAAAAATATTAAAACTTAATCTATTCGCATCAATGCTCACAATACGTGACAATAATAAACAATGCAGTAACCTCATAGAAGTTTTGTACGACTGCAACTTCAGAAAGCTTCCAAACACACCCTCTGAAAGCTTCTTATACTGTGCTACACTGAACTTTGAAATTATATCATCCAAATTGTGCTCCCCTTGCCAATATGCATTCATGTTGAACCAGCGGTAAAATGGATATACTAGATTCCCTTCCATTCCAGCATCCATATTGCAAAAAGCTAACAATAAAAACAAACTATCAGTCACACATACAAAATAAACAAATACAGGTTTGAACTTCCATCCTTGGAGACAGAAGTTCATTCCCTAGTGGACTGAGAACACACACACACACACACACATGTAGGGGATGGAACTTCCGCCCACTGGGAATGAACTTCACTCCTTAGAGACAGAAGTTCATTCCCCAGTGGACTGAGAACACACACACACACACACACACACACACATGTAGGGGATGGAACTTCAGCCCACTGGGAATGAACTTCCATCCTTGAAGACAGAAGTTCATTCCCTAGTGGACTGAGAACACACACACATACACACACACATGTGGGGATGGAAGAACTTCCATCTTTGGAGAGAGAAGTTCATTCCTTAGTGGACTGAGAACACACACACACACACACACACACATGTGGGGGATGGAACTTCAGTCCACTAGGAATGAACTTCCATCCTTGGAGACAGAAGTTCATTCCCTAGTGGACTGAGAACACACACACACACACACACATATATGGGGGGAACTTCCATCCTTGAATATAGAAGTTCATTCCCTAGTGGACTGAGAACACACACACACACACATGTGGGGATGGAACTTCAGTCCACTAGGAATGAACTTCCATCCTTGGAGACAGAAGTTCATTCCTAGTGGACTGAGAACACACACACACACATATGGGGGGAACTTCCATCCTTGGATATAGAAGTTCATTCCCTAGTGGACTGAGAATACACACACACACACACATGTGGGTGATGGAACTTCAGTCCACTAGGAATGAACTTCCATCCTTGGAGACAGAAGTTCATTCCTAGTGGACTGAGAACACACACACACACATATGTGGGGATGGAACTTCAGTCCAGTAGGAATGAACTTCCATCCTTGGAGACAGAAGTTCAATCCTAGTGGACTGAGAACACACACACACACACACACATGTGGGGGATGGAACTTCAGTCCACTAGGAATGAACTTCCATACTTGGAGAAACATACACATCCAGAGAAGTTAAGTACACACACACACTTGAACTTCAATAAAAAGTAACTACTAAATACGGAAAAACATACAAATTTAAACTTAAATAACATTACTTAACTTAACAAACACATATTTCACAAAAAAATACAAAAAAAAAAATACAAAAAAATAAATAAATAAATGTCATACCTGCCAATACAAATTTCAGACTGCAACGGTGAAGAGAGAAATGTTATTCAGCGTACGTAATGCAACATGAAGAGATATATGAAAAACTGAGCAATTTTTTTGCATGAAGATACAGTGAAGGGTTAAATGAAGAAGAACGGTTTTGAAAAAAACCCTGTCAATTCGGAAAAGATGAGGGGTAATTTGATCTTTTACATATACGCGTGTTTAGTGTAGAGGCCCAAAAGTGGCCTCTAGTATAATACCAACGCAAATAGTGGCCTCAAACTAAATACCGGTATTAAAAGTGGCCTCTGCGCGAAATTTTTACACATTTGAGCTGCTATTATTGTCTTTTTAACCGGTAAATATTTTTTTCTTTTATTATCGATCTGCATCTGGATGGGCTATATTGTATGTCTCTGAATCTATATTTAACCAAAAAATTTCACCTAGTACCCTCAATAAGAGGTGGTCTTATCTAATTGCCCCCATTTAGAAATGTTTTAACTAAATGCCATCCACCTCATAGACCTCCTTATGAAAGTACTATTTTGCCCCCATTCTAACATAATTCACGTTTCTCCCCTGAAAGGGTTTCTCTCTCTCTCTCTCTCTCTCTTTCGACGTTCCTGGTCTGCTGTTTCCCTTCTTTCTTCATTTTGTGCTGGAGATTTAGGGTTCGTGTTCTCTGTTTTCCTGTGTTTGTTGTATTATTTTTTTTTTTAATTGTTATTTTTACTAAGCCTAATCATTTATCTGCAAATTATTTCACCTGTAATTTTATTTGTATACTTATTGGGGCTGTTTATATATTTCTTTGTCAGTTATTTCAATTTTGATTTATGTTTGAGGTTTTTGTAGATTCTTTTGGTTGTGTTTGTTTGATTCCGGTCATTTGAAGCTTCAAATTTCATATAGCGTACAGTCTTGGCTATTGCCAAGAGTTGTATAGATTTTTTCTAAATTGGTTGTTGCAGTAGAGTTTAAAGTACTGGCAATAGCCAATACTCTAGAGATTTTTCAGTGTAAGGTCCCATTTTCAGCAGATCTAAAGTCTTGGCTATTGCCAATAGTTGCATAGATTTTTTCTAAATTAGTTATTGCAATAGAGTTTAAAGTCTTGGCTATTGCCAATATGTTTAGATATTTTCAGTGTATGTGTTCCCTTTGCACCAGAACTGACCAAGACTTTAATAGATTTTCTCCTGAAGTGTGTTACTGCAGTAGAGTTTAAAGTCTTGGCTATTGTCAATACTTTTACAGATTTTTAGTGTAACTTTCGCTTTGCATCAGAAATTAAAGTGTTGGGTACAGGAAATACTTGCGGAGACTATGTGTACAATTTTCCCTCTCTGGTAGAATTTAAAGTGTTGGTTATTGGCAGTTGTTGTAGTTAGTTTGCTTGTTCTGTAGGTGTTTTCTGTTTTTTTTAGTTGTGTTTGTTTTTGGTAGCAGGAATTTTTTTGCATACTCATTGTGAGTTCATGATGGTACATAATAATGTATGTTCCCTTGTCTGTTGCTTTCTATTTTGTTATCATATTTCTAGTAGTGTTGTTGAATATGTATATTTTATTTTTTGTTTCCATAGGAAGGAGATCAATTTTTTAAGTTTGAGCACTGGTTTGATGCCAAAGTTTCATGGGATGGTGATGGGAAGTATAGTAGTTTGGTTAGTGAATTTTTGACGGAGCGGCAATTGACGTTGTTGAAAGGTGGAGTTTTCGGCAAATTTATGGAGTATTTTTGTATATGGTCTTTTCATTATTGTTTCATTATTTTGTTATTCTGTGTTGTCATTGTTATTTTTTTAAATTTTACAGGTAATGGATATTGAATCTTCTAATCAGGATCATGTATATTTAGATATGGCGGATGATTTTATAAGTTAACCAAGATATTCTGATGAAGGTGCCAGGAAGAGGCAAAAATGTGATGTGGGCGATGAATTTCCAAATTTTCGTTTGTTACCTCCGTCGCAAGATGATCCGTGTACTAGTCCAAATAAGACTTTTAGTACTGCAAAAGAGTTAGAGAAAGCTGATGAATAGTTTTAATTACGTGTGTTTCATATTTACTCTGTTTTTTATGTTTATATAAACAAGTACACTTGGATGTTTGATATTTTTGTTATTTTAAAGACTGAAGTTGTTTTGAATTGGATGAGATGGAAGTGTTAGCAATTGCAAGAGTTCAAGGCTTTTTAGTTGTTGTGGGGTGAAGGGATTAGATGGAAAGTCTTGCCAATAGGCAAGACTTAAATTCTAGTTAATTAATTTCAAGTCTGATATTATATAATTAATTTAAAATTGATAAATAATTCGTGGAGGGTTGTGCTGGTAATGTTTTTGCCAAGACTTGGTGGAAATTTAGTTGTCAATACTATTGTTTATAGCAAGACTTAAAGGCAACTTAATTATTTCTAATATTAAAGTCGATAAATAAGTTTCAATAGGAAGTCTTACCCTTTGCCAAGACTTTGCGTCAAGTTAAATTGAATTGGTTATCTGTATAAGTGTAAAGTCTTGGCTATAGCCAAAAGTTCAGTTTATTGATAAGATTAACTTTCCAATCAAGTTTGATTTTTAAAAATATTTATAATCAACAACTACCCTTCCTTTTGATGCAACACCACGCTATGGTCAGCTTCATTCACAAAGAATTCGCATGTACTTGTGGTGGTGGTGGTGTTGTTGTTACTTGAAATGTCATTCATTTTAATAACTTTTACTATGAAGCGGGATTTTCTGAAATTGTCATCATTCTTCAGCAGATACATGCAAGTCATAAGTTCTTGATCATTTGTTACCATCATGCCTCTGCACGTTTCAAGATTCGTGTCAAATCTTATCTTTGCTTAACTTTCATCAGTGTTGATGCTTAGAGCATACAAATTTCTTTTTCAAATGCCTGGTAGGTTATACCGTCTTCGACAAGTATCAACTTTATATCATGGTTGATGTATTTGTTGTTTGCATCCCAATTCCCATTATAATCTATATAAATGCAGCGAGTCGCCATCGTGGTAATCATGCACATAATCAAGACAAATAATATGCTTTAATAGAAGCAGGATCATCAGTAAAAGTGTTGCCCTTTCTGGGCTTAAGGTCTTGCAAAAAAGTCTTTCTTAGGTGCCTATTGCACCAGAGCTGCAACTCTTGGCAATAGCCAAGACTTGGAGAGACTTTGTCTGCAAGCCTATCATAGTAACAGTCTTTAAGTGTTGGCAATAGGCAAGAAGTCTCTCCTAGGTGCCTATTGCACCATAGCTGCAACTCTTGGCAATAGCCAAGACTTGCAGAGATTTTGTGTGCATGCCCCTCATAGCGACAGTCTGAAAGTTTTGGCAATAGCCAAGAAGTTTCTCCTAGGTGCTTATTCCACCAGAGTTGCAACTCTTGGCAATAGCCAAGATTTGCAGAGACTTTGTCTGCAAGTCCCCCATAGCAACAGGCCTGAAAGTCTTGGCAATAGCCAAGAAATATCTGCTTTGTGCTTATTGCACCAGAGCTACAAGTCTTGGCTATAGCCAAGACTTGCAGAGAATTTGTCTGCAAGTACCCCATTGCAACATGCATGTAAGTCTTGGCAATAGGGAAGAAGTGTCTACAAGGACCCCATTGCATCAGAGCTGCAAGTCTTGGCTATAGCCCCTCATTGCAATATGATTGAAAGTCTTGGCAATAAGCAATAACTTTGTACAAGCCTCCCATTGTACCAGAGCTTAAACTATTGTCAATAAGCCAAGACTTTTCCAGAATTGATAGATTTTGTTTTTTATGAAAGTGCATATTACAATTACTGTAATGAATCTAATGTCATGTGTTTTGTGATTATTATGAATAAAAACCATATCTCGTTTGGTTATATAGAATTTTAACCAAAGTTAAGCATAATATAAATGAAATTATAACTGTTAGTAAAATTCAATAGCAATTTGAAGAAATCTTACCGTGAACCTTTGCTTGAACGGAGCAATCTCCGAAAGGAATGGGGCTTTAGGGTTGCTGTGATTGCATGAATACTGAAAAGGAAGGGGATGGACTGTGCGCGTCTTTTTATTGGTTTGTAGGGGGTATTTTGGTCCGAAAAAAGTTTCATTAAACTAATGAGGACATTTTTGCTAAACATCTGTTAGTGATGGCAATTTGGCAAAACCATGGCTTCCGGTAGCATATTTTTGCAATTCAGCCTATTTGGAACGTCTGATTGAGAGTGTCATTTCTTGTAGGACTCTACAGTTACCTATAAAAGAAAAAGGAGAAAGTCTTGAACTCTATGTATCCAACACAGTTTTAATATGAACTAACTTGGTTTAACTTGTCTTTTTTTGTACAGTTGGATACGAGCTTTTTACCTATACTTCTGAAGGAGAGAAAGCACCACAGATTTGTTGTTAACAAAAAAAATCCGAATAAACCGAATAAAACTGATATTAAAAACTCGAATTTGGTTGATTTGGTTTGACTTAAAATTTTAAAAAACCGAAATTATTGGTTTGATCTGATAAATAAAAAAATCGAACCAACCAGACCTATGTTCACCCCTATTTGGGAGTTTGTCAAGTTAATAATTGTTTCACATGGACTGCACAATACATTTTAAGGAGTTTCTACCTGTCGTAGTCACTACACCTATAGTCTTAAGGTTCTGAATTGCATGTTCACCTTCTTTCATCCCATTTTTTGCACTTGTCTTTGATGTTGAGCAATTTGTCTATAGGTTTGGAGAAAATAAATGGTCCCTCCATTCCAATAATCATGATTAATTACAACCAAATAAAAGAACATAAAACTAGCATCAGCATTTCAAAAGAAAAAAAGGACATTGACATACACAACTGTAACCGTGCATTTCCCTAAAAACTTCATGCCAGCCTTGACATCCTGCCATTTGTTGCCTTTTCGTCAGGAACTTAAGAGAACCGGTTATTCTAGATCATGAATGCTCGGGAAAGAGCAGCAGAGTTTGAGGTTGTCCAGAAGAGCACGGTGCATCCAATTGTTGGAATACCTCAAAACAACTAGACCCATTCACTGCATTTTCATTGTGCTCATCTGGAGAGAGTTCAGAAGTTTGAGAACTTCTGGACGAGCTTGGCGCTTCCAGTTGTTCAAACACCGTGCAGGAGCTAGTTTCATTCATCAGTTCATTAACTTGTTGATTAGCTTGAGAGAACTGTGAAGTTTGGAGCTGTCCAGAAGAGCATGACTCTTCCCTGTGTTGGGATATCGTCGAGCAGCTGGTCCCTTCTTGCTGATCTGGAAACAGTTGGAATCTTTGGGCTGCAAGAGAGCATGAATCCTTCATCACTTGAAATTTCATAGAATTTCCAACTGAAACCATATTGTCTCTTGGACGAAAATCAAGTCGTCTTCTCTTAACAAAAGCATCCTCCATTTTCCGGCAACGGTCATCGTTAGATTCTCTAAACTCAGAGTTCCAAGATTCCACATCACATTGGACCGCGATGGTTGATTCATTTATCTGTTGAATTCTATCCTCATACACCAGAAGAAGTCCCCATTTTGTTGCGATGCATGGGTCTATAGATGCCTCAAATAAGCAATAGTCATTCGGCTCCTTCCCCATTTCACTATAAGAAGTAGGCCATAGTGCTACAAAAGGTATGTAGCTGAAGCAAATGGCGTATTTACTACCATGCGAGCCAATATGGCAAGCAACAATCGAACATTTTTTCCAGAGTACATCTTGCCTTTCATATTTTGGCACTAACTTAGCTGTAACCTTAGTGCAACCGAGCCAGCGACTTCCTCTTTCAGATTTTGTATCCGATGGTTTCTGGTTCTGAACAATAACCGATGGTACACGGAAGCAAAAAGCAAATCCTTTGAATTTATTGTTATACCAACATGGATCAAGTTGAGTGGAGAATCTGTTAGATTGTTCTTTCCGGTAACAGGGGAACCAGCTCCATTTTATATCTCCAGGGAAAAAAATGCTAAATGCCGGCATTTTCTCACGCTACAAGAAAGAAAATTGCCTCAGCTCCAATCTCCATATCCTTAAACATAACTGGATAGGCAGAAAAATAGTGTGTGTGTGTGTGTGTGAGAGAGAGAGAGAGAGAGCTTTACCTGAGATGCAACACTAATTGAGCGGAGGACAAAGCGCAAGATATCAGTGAGTTCACCTCGGTTCTCAATGTAACGCGTAAATGACACTGAATACAGATCTGAATATTTACTAGGGAAATCAGGGATGCCTTTCAAGATTAAAGGATCATACGCATATAACTCCTTTATGCAAGGTGGAAGTTTGGGCAATGAAAGCATCTCACAAAATGTTATATCTAGGTAATGAAAGAGCTCATTGACGCTTTCATCAAAAATAGCCAAATCATTCCTACTGAAATCCAAGTGAGCTGAAGAACATAAGCCTCCAAGATTCTGAAATTGATCTCCACTACATAGCCTGTGTTTATTAAGCTTTAACACCCTCAAAGACGACGAACCCAATGCAGGAGGTAACAGAAAAGTTGCACCTTGTCTGTATCTAAACCAGCGAGAGAAGGATAACAAGTTCAGTTCACCAAGATCTGCAACTGAAGGGGGTATTCGGGGAATTGCAGTACCAGACACTACTAACTTGTTTAACAGTTTCAAGTCACCCATCTTTTCTGGCAAATCAGCAAGTAACTTGCAGCTTTTGATCAAAAGAACTCTTAGATTAGTCAGACTACAAAAGCTAGTGGGAATGCTTACCAGATCTTTACAATGGCTTAATCTTAGTTGTTTGAGGGAACAAAGACTTCCAATTGATGCCGGAAACTCTACTATTGGAATATATTCAATAACAAGTTCCAATAAACGAAGACTTCCAATTGACTCTGGCAGTTGTTTGATTTCTGGAAGACAAGAAAGTTTGAGAGTCTCAAGGGATACCATCTGATTAAAACTTGGAAGCATCTCAAGGCTCTGACAATCAATTAGCTCCAATGTCAATAAACTGCGCATATCCTTGGTTTCTGGTAACTCCCTCAATTTTGGAAGACAAGAAAGTTTGAGACTCTCAAGGGATTCCATCTGAATACAACTTGGGAGCTTCTCAAGGCTCTGACAATCAATTAGCTCCAGTGAAGTGAGCTTTGTGAGAACTCCAAAGGATGGGCTGACTTCTCTCAAACTCTTACACCCCTCTAGCTTTACTCTCACTAAATTTGGCATCATCTCAAAGCTTGGAATTTCTTCCAAGTGCTCGCAATAACTGAGGTACAAAGTCTTTAATCTGTCCAAGCCCTGTTTACAATGGAAAAAATAATAAATATGCGATAACATTCAGCCAAATTTGAAAATTTTAAGTATCGGATAACATTCAGCCAAATCTAAGTGAAGATGATAGACACCTCTACAACTCATAATCAAAGATTTATGAATGATTAATAGTATTTTAAAGCATGTTATCCCATTTTAAATGAAAGTTATTCCCGTCTTAAGTCGATTAATTTAGGGGAAAAAAGCACGGAATAAGAATGCCAAAGGAAAGACATGGTAACAATGACAGTATCACACCTTCGATATTGACCAGAGTTTCTGAAGTCCAGTACTTTCAAGTATATCAAGACGAAGAAGCTTTGATGGTTCAAAACTCTGTGGTAATGAATTTAGCGGCCAACCTTCCCAATCCAACCACCTTAGGCTGCTAGGAAGATGAGTAATAGGGTCAGTAGAGCAGAAGTTTGTTGTTCTAACTACAAGTACCCTTAATCTTTTCATTCTCCTGAATGCTTCAATTATGTTGTGACATGGTATATCTTTCTTTGATACATAATTCCTCGGGATCAATAGGCCCTCCACAGCTTCTGCTTCCTAAAAGGAAACAAAAAAAAAAATCTTTAAAGAGACTATCGTGTGAAAATCATTTCCATAGCCAAAAATTTCAAACATAAAAGTAGATATTGACGTGACTTTGCAAGGGTAAGTGACCTAAATTTACATATTATTTTATTGGTCCTTTGGTACGAGCAAAAGACATCAAAATATGAACAACAAAAATGCAGTAATATGGAAAGGAAACAACTAACAAAACAATGTGTTTTCTAGCATAAAGAACACTCAGATCTATATGTCTGTCTGTGTATCGAAATGATTTATGTAAAGATCATAAGGAAACAGAATTCGTGCAGAACTATTATTAATCACACAAAGTTGATCTCATTCATTGAATCTAATGACATATCTTACCAAATTCCCAGTAAACAGATCCTCGATGTCCTCAGCAAGCCATATTCTGCTCTTTCTCGAGTCATCCTGACTCATGATGTGCCAGGCCATATCTTGTATCAAATCATGCATTTCAATTGTGTCATATGGTGAGATAAATAAGAGGGACTTTTCTATAAAGACTTTTATTCCTTTTGTAGATCTAATATCACAACTCTCAAGTATTTCTTCTACATAACTCCTCAATTTTCCTCTATAAAAGCATGCAATATCTAGAAAAAGTTTCTGATCGATATCCTCCAGTCCTTCAAAACTTATCATAAGCGTAGCAAGAATTCTATGATGTGGCATATCCTTAAGTCTGTCAACAGTGCGTCTCCACTCAATTTTGTCTAGTCCATAGAGAAATGAACCCAGAACTTTCAGAGCTAAAGGCAGCAAACCAGCATAATGTACTACTTGATTTAGAAGCTCCTCGAATTCTTTTTCAGGAATCCTTTGCTTAAAGGCATATAGGCTAAATAGCTCAATAGCTTCATTAAGTGTCATCAAGTTGACTGTATAAACCTCATCCACCATATGATTATCTAACCACTGTTTATCTCTGGTTGTAATCAAAATTCTACTGCCATTACCAAACCAATCATGCCCTCCAACTAACATTTCTAATTGTTCTCTTTGGTTTACATCATCAAGAATGATTAAAACTCTCATAGACCGCAGCCTCTTCTTTATGATTTCCATGCCTTCATATACACTTGCTATAGTTAAGCTTATCTTCAGGATTTTTGAGAGGAGAACACCTTGCAAATGGTGAAGTCCATTTGTCCTCTGCATTTCTGCAACATTATCAAGAAAACAAACACCTTCAAATTGGCCAGAATATTTGCTTAACACAGCTCTTGCGATTGTTGTCTTGCCAATGCCGCCCATCCCCCAAATTCCAATGATACGAACATCAAGTGTTTCCATCTGTAGTAATGCACTTACTTCATGCACTCGAGATTCCATCCCCACTAAATCTTTATCAATGGTTGAAATAACTTGACATAATTTACGAAGTATGTCTTCACCAACATGCTGAATGCAATTAGATTCATCCCTGGACGTGCAATTGCAAAACAGCCCGAAATGAGACTTCACAAACAGAGTGTATGATTAATACTCCACAGTATTTATAGTCCTTTCAAGACCATGAGAAAACATTTAGTGTGGAATCATGCAATATGTTTAGCATTTCTTATCATTTTGAGACCATGAGAAATCAGAAAATAATGTCAAAATAATGTGCACATTCACTCTCTATCTCTCTGTTCACATACTAGGTTACTCTCCCTGTCAATTGTTAATTCCTTACTTTTCTCATTTTACCTCTTTTTTCATCATTAGAGATATATCTTTGGGAAATGACCACTGTTATGACAATGGACAATGGACAATGGACAATGGACAATGAACCTTGGACCTTACTAAACCCAAAAGCTACCTCATAAGGTGAGGATTGTGCAAGACCATATCTGGAGACAACGCATACCCTCGAGAATCTGTAATTCTAACAGCACCCTCACATGCCCAGAAACATAAAATGTGAGTCAACATCATGAACACGAACAACAGGGATAGGTCTAGCTCTTATATAACATGTCCAAAAAATGAATCTTAGGCCTAAGTCGAAAAGCTAGCTCATGTGGTGGGGATTGCCCAAATGCATATAAGGAGACAACAGCCCATATCCACAACCAAGGTGCACTCAAACACAGTAAAGAGTATATTTTTTTTTCAAACTCTTTCCTTTCTTCTACCTTTTAAATGAATGAGTATAGTACAAATGCATCTAGATTCTCTAGAATTGAGCATATGACTTTAGTAATAGTAGTTCTGTTCAAACATATTATGGAAGCTATTGTTTAGTCAATCTGAAAACTCATCAATATGACTGAGAATATATCTTCAGTATCTTTGGTAAGCTATACAAATACTTTTCCAGAGTATGAATTTTCTTTTTCATCACAGATGAATCCCCTGAAAGTATGTATGGTTTTGAAAACATTTTTGGCAACTGGTTATATTTTTTTTTTTTTAAAAAAAAAAAAGAAGAAGAAAAAAGCTTCTTTGTTCTCTCAACTCTCGTATTTGCAATAACCTGTCTTTAATTCAACTTGATACAACAACAACATATCTAGTGTTATCCCACAAGTGAGGTCTGCGTTAAATTCAACTTTAATTTAACTTGATGTTGATGGAAAAGAACCATAACTATGTACCCAGCCAATTCCTAACAGATTTACCAGAAAGTAGCATATCCAAATTATAAGAAAGACTATAGACGCAACAATTGTGAATTTTATAGACGACCCAAACTATATTGGGATTGAAGTATAGTTGACTAACATAGATTCTGGTCTGCAAAATGAATTCAGGAAATAAGAAATCAAATGAAAGAGAGCATCGTACCCATCGTAACCATTTGGTAAATCATATCCTGCTATTTTGCCTGCTTCACAAAAAGCATCCCTCCAACTTTGCACCTTCTCCAGATCATCATCTACCAAAATACTGTTCTCATGTCTGGCAAATGATTCAGCAAAACTTCCACTTTGCTTACGTACATCGGATGGATCTACATCATAAAATATGGGGATCACAGTTAGTCCAAGCTCATTTTTGCATTCCATGATCTTAGCAAGTTCATCCAAGCACCAAGTGGAAGATGCATAGTTCTTAGAAAAGACCACTATGGCAAATCTTGATTGTTCAATAGCTTGCACAAGTTCAGGTGAAATTGACTTTCCCCTTTCCAACCTTTCATTATCTTTGAAAGTATGAACCCCTTTTTGTTTTAGAGCATAATAAAGATGACCAACAAAAGTTTTGCGAGTATCTTCACCTCTAAAACTCAAGAAAACATCATATTTCCAATTTTGAGTGGACAAAGAAGTAGAAGAATCCATTGTAGATGAATTAAAAAAGAAAGTTGAAGATTTAGGAATTTATGTTCAGTTACAGTTAAAGGAACTCTGATTAGTTACTGTTCTAAGTCTTCAGTTGACTTTGGCACACGCTTAAACAAAGACCTTTCCACGAAAGTGTGTTCCTATGGGGCACATACTTTTTCTTTTTGTCCGGTGCTGGGTAATTTGTACCAAAGTACCTTGAAATAACAGTATTCACATCTGTCAAGCACACTTACTAACTTCGAGCCATCAGAATAATTATAGTAACTGCACTAAAAACAACAATCTACAGCAATAACGAAAAGAAGAAACATAGAAGTTACAAGTGAAAAAAGAGGCATAGGGTCCTCTCAAGTTTCAAATAAAGAAAAGGGGACAAAAAATTAATTAACTTAAGTGAGGGCCGAATTGTAATAGTTAAAACTTATGGGTATGAAAAATATTTCCGAAATTTATAAAAAAGCCCCACAATTCAAAAAATTTCAAACATTTCATTTTCCCTCCCTCCCACCTACTTTTACTTTATCACCTATTCAAATCATTTTACACTTTTATTTCTCTCTCTTTCTTCTTTCTCCCTCTTTTTTCTTCTTCCTTCTCCTTCTTTCTTCTAGCTTTCTTTTCAAATTTTATTTCTTTACCATTCTTGTTATTTTTCTTTCTTCATTTTCGTCTCTATTTTCTTCTCTTCTTAGTATTCATTTAATTTTTTTCGTTCTTCTCCTTTTTCTTCTTCTTTGTCCCCGTTTCATTCTTTTTCATATTTTTTTTAATTCTAGTAATTTTACACATATTTTCGAATGTGTAAACATATTTTTTATATGTTTATATAATTTTGAAAATATTTTCACGGCTGGAAAAGATGTGTACACATCAGTTGAGATGTGTACACATATATTATATGTGTACACATTTCGACTGATGTGTACACATATTATTATATGTGTTTAATATGTGTACACATATAATAAATATGTGTACACATATAATATATGTGCACACATATATTATATGTGTACACATCTCGACTGATGTGTACACATCCGTTTATTAGAGTGGTGGATGATGGTGGGGTGGTGGTGGAGGGTGGTAGAAGTTGGTGGTTGGTGGTGGAGGGTCGTAGAAGATAGTGGTGGGTGGTAGGAGATGGCGGTGAGTGGTGGAGGGTGGTAGAAGGTGGTGGTGTGTGGTAGAAGGTGGCGGTGGAAAGTGGTGGAGGGTGGCGGTGGAGTGGTGGATGGGCAGAGGGGTGGGGGTGATGGGGGTGGGGGTCCAACTGGAGGCTGGGGGGCTGGGGAGGGGAGATGAGAAGGTGGGGGGCTTTGTGCAAATAAAAAAACTTGGGGGCTTTTAAAATATTAGTCATTAGTATTAATTTTAAAAGTGTCCCCCTCACCCAATTCTTAAAGACTTTGTCCCCTTTTCTTATTTAAGAGACTAGAAAGTCCCTCTCACCCACAAAACCCAAGTTACAAACTGGTATTTCGCTCTCAAACAATTTTTGAACTTTCATGTTATTATTTCGCATCTTAAAATAACCCACAATTAGTCTACCCAAAAAAATGATTAGCCCCTATAAAATCGAAAATTGATTTCAAAATTATTAGTGAATACAATTCCTTTTTTTAATCATTAGTCATTCCTATGTTAAAAACAAAATTTGGAACTAGATTAGGAATCTATGGATTTTTCAATAAAGTTAGAACCCAATGTTTAATTGTAGATAAAATTAACACGGGCATACAGAAGTCAAATTCCTACACTTAGAAGTCTCTTCCAAAATAAGCAAAATAATAGAGTTCTACAAATTAGAACAATGATATCAGTTCGTTATAGAACCAATACATACACAAGTAGGTGGAGGATGCATTTTAACTTTTTTTTTCCTGCCTTTCGTGTCTCTTTTTCAGTGATTAAACATAAAAGGACAGCCTAATTAAGATTTATTTTTGTTTCCCACCTGGTTTTACGTATCCACATCGGGCCCAACAAATTTTGATTTGCTTCAAAAAGTCCAAGCTGGAGACTGGAGTAAGGCTCTTTACTAAAGACGACTTTAAGATCAGTGACGGATGGAAGGATACTTACTAGTTACCACCCCTTACTAGTTACCACCCCACCGCAATTTTTTTTGGTAAAGTACAGACTAATTGGATTCAAAATACTTACACTCAGACAAATGCATTCATCTTCAGAGCTTTTATATCAGAAGACACCTTTACTTTTAGATCCTTCATCTTTCTTCACATAGGTGCACTCTATTGACAGAGCAAGACGATATAGGACAAAAGTTGTTGCAATCATGATAGCTTCGTCTTGAATTATAGACAACAAATTAGGACAATATTTTTGACGAGGTAGAAAAAGAGTTTTAAAGTAATATATCTCCTTCTTCCTATTATCGAAATAACATACGTCATGCGGAAGCTAACAAATTAAATATTGAATTGACAACAAATCACACATTACAGGATATTAAAAGAGAATTTTATTTGAAAGTGGTTCATTCATGGGAGATTAAAAATCCAATCTACTATAAAAGAAAATATTAAAACATAAGTCTCCCCATAAACATATTTTCTTTGAATAACTATATTGTAGTAGTTGTGTGCTGTTTTGAGAAGGAGAGATCTCAATTTATAGAAGTATGATAAGAGTTATGGAGGAGATTTAGTTCTTTTAGATATACATTCCTTCAAAAAACAGAGTACTGATAGACTAGAAATTCAATGAAAAAAACCTAACAATTCTCTCCTTGCCTGAATTTTAGACAAAATAATCTTTATCTCTCTTCTTCACATAATCTTTACACTGCTGATTGGATAAAACAGGGCCCAAAATTGGGTTGAAAGAAGTCCAAGAATGGATTAAAAGATTGTATTGGTTAAAAGGAGTCATGCGCTAAAAATAGGGATTTACAAAAATACACATACATCCTATTTTATTTACATGCCTCTACCCATTACATCTTATTTACACTATATACTCATTAGCTAATTACCTTCTTATTTTGAGGCATAAAACAAGCAACTCAAGTTCTTCTCTCTCCTCATATCTTGTATTATTTTTTTCTCCATTTTTTGTCATTCTTTTCTCCTTCTCTGTTTTCACTATTCTTTATTTTTTTTCCGTTTTTTATTCTTTTTTCTTTCTCTTGTTTCTAGCACTATTCATGTCTCCCCATTTTTTTATTTATTTATTTTCTTTTTCCGTAATCTTATTATACTCATTTTTTTTCTAATTCCAAAAAGGCATACTTTGTTCATAAACACAAAAATTAAAATATTTTATTTGCTCGATAGTATCTCACACTTTTATCCAAACATAAAAATGGTATACGAAAAGAGTATATGACACACAAAAAAGGTATACTTCTTTAAAAATAATAAAAATTAAAATATTTATGTGCTCTAAAACATCTCGCACTTTGATCCGAACATAAGAAGGTATACCGAAAGAGTATGCAGTATATCAAAAAGGTATATTTTGTTCAAAATAACAATAATTGAAATACTCATTTGTTCGATAGCATCGCACACTTTGATCCAAACACAAAAGAGTATAAAAAAGAGAATAGAATATACCAAAGAGGTATACTTCTTTAAAAATAATAAAAATTAAAATATCTATGTCTTCTGAAACATTTTGCACTTCGATTCGAACACAAAAGGGTATACTAGAAGAGTATAAAATATACAAAAGGGTATATTTTGTTCAAAACAACAAAAATGGAAATATTTATTCGCTCGGTAGCATCGCACACTTAGATCCAAGCACAAAAGGGTATACCAGAAGAGTATACAATATACCAAAAGGGTATACTTTGTTCAAAACAACAAAAATTAAAATATTTATTCGTGCGGTAGCATCACACACTTGGATCCAAACACAAAAGAGTATACCAGAAGAGAGAGTATACCAGAAGAGTATACTTTGTTCAAAACAACAAAAACTGAAATGATTATTTGCTCGATAGTATCGTCCACTTTGATCCAAACAATAAAAGGGTATACCAAAGTTTATACAATATACCAAAAAGGTATACTTCTATAAACATAATAACATTAAAATATCTATGTGTTCTGAAACATCTCGCACTTTAATCAGAACATAACAAGGTATACCAAAAGAGTATACAGTATAACAAAAAAGTATACTTTATTCAAAACAAAAAAAAAATAGAATATTTATTTGCTCGATAGCATCTCACACTTTGATCCAAACACAAAAGGATATACCAAAAGAGTATACAATATACCAAAAAGGTCTATTTTTAAAAATAAATAAATAAAAATCAAAATATGTAGGTATTCTGAAACATCTTGCACTTCGATCCGAACATAACAATGTATACTAAAAGAGTATACAGTATGCCCAAAAGGTATACTTTGTTCAAAACAACAAAAAATAAAATATTTATTTGCTCGATAGAATCGCACACTTTGATCCAAACACAAAAGCATATACCAAAAGAGTATACAATATACCAAAAATGTATACTTCATCAAAATATAATAAAAATATATTACACTTCGATCCGAACATAACAAGGTATACCAAAAGAGTATACAATATACCAATGAGGTATACTTTGTTCAAAGCAACAAAAATTAAAATTCTTATTTGCTCGATAGCATCGTACACATTGATCCAAACACAAAAGGTATACCAAAAGAGAATACAATATACCAAAAAGATATATTTTTTTAAAAAATAAATAAAAATTAAAATATCTATGTATTCTGAAACATCTCGCACTTCGATCCGAATATAACAAGGTATACTAAAAGAGTATACAATATGCCCATAAGATATACTTTGTTCAAAATAACAAAAAATTAAATTATTTATTTGCTCGATAGCATCTCACACTTTGATTCAAACACAAAAAGGTATACTAAAATATAGTATATCAAAAAGGTAAACTTCATAAAAAATATTAAAATTAAAATATCTATCTATTCTAAAACATCTTGCACTTCGATCCGAAAACAACAAGATATACAAAAAGAGTATATAGTATACCAATAAGGTATACTTTGTTCAAAACTACAAACACTGAAATATTTATTTGTTCGATAACATCATACACTTTGATCCAAACACAAAAGAATATACCAAAAGAGTAAACAATATATTAAAAAGGTATACTTTTTAAAAAATAATAAAAATTAAAATATCTATATATTTTGAAACATCTCGAACTTTGATCCGAACATAACAAGGTAAATATCTTCCATTTAAATATTAATTTTTTTAAAAAAAATGAAATTACTTAGCCACGGTTAAACACTGATTAATATAAAAATAGTAAAATATAAAAATCAAATTAGCCACGGGTCTTACGTGGTAAATGTTAATTGGATCTTTAAATCTTAAACTTGTTAGCCACTGTTCCAATAGTTGGTTAGTTAGCTACAGTTAAACCGTGGCTAAAAGCCGAACTTTTGTAGTGTGGGTAGTCCGTGTAAATATTTATGCTAAAATGGGTATGGGGTGAAATGAAGTTTAAAATGGGTAAAAATATGTAATATTTTATAAAATGTGGGCATGTAGTGTAAAAAGCCGTTAAAAATAAGCATCGTTAAAACTGGCATTGGAGCTCATACGTTACAAATTGGGTTAAAAGTGGTCCAAACATGAGTTAAATAGGGTTTATTTTTGAAAATATAGCAGCATGATTTTTGAAGATATAGTTGAATCTCCACATATAGCATCACAATTTTTTTAGTCAATACATGCAAATTTTAAAGAAACTTTGTAGTACTGTTCTAAGTCTTCAGTTGACTTTGGCACACGCTTAAACAAAGACCTTTCCACAAAAGTGTGTTCCTATGTGGCACATACTTTTTCTTTTTATCCAGTGCTGGGTAATTTGTACCAAAGTACTTGAGATAATAGAGTTAATTCTTAAAATGGTCACTGAACTATTGCAAAGTATCTATTTTTTTTTTTTGGGACAAAACTATCATTCTAACTTATCCAAAGTACCTTAAAAAATCATTCTCTCAAATTGTGCGTTAAAGGTCACCAGAAAATACTGACGTGAAATTATATTTTAATTTTTTTTATTAAAAGTGGACCCAATAAATATTTTAAATTTTTTTTAAAAATGCTAAATTATTTATTTATGAAATATCTACACACTACCCGATCCAAAACGGGTCTTTTTAAGAGTACTTGAAGATTGTACAAATTCAAAAATCGAGTTTTATTGATGTATGTAATGAGTGTTCTCAAGTCATGGTACGGGTAAAATGCAAGATAAATTCTAAATCCTCCCAACCACAATAAAATTTTAGCATGACAAAATGCTAATTAATCTCATAATGAGATAAGAACCACCCAGAAGCCCTGCACCTATTGAATGAACTCTGAAAAGATAAAAATTTTGTTGCACAACAAATAGCAATTCAAGACATTTAGAGAATGAGACTAAAATACCAAAAACATGCTAAAACAGAAAGGCTCAACGACCCTCAGCTCATTATACTTTGATCCAAGCTATGTTGTAATATGATAGCTACTTAAAAGACCTGACTCATTTGCACCTTTAGTGAGGAGCATACAGACTAAATTCTCTTTCACATAACATTCCAAGAAAGGTTAATGTTATAACTTTTTAACAAACAAATGCTTGTCTAAATGTCCCACAAAAATAAATAATTTGGTATTTTGAAAAAAAATTAAAATATTTATTGGGTCCATTTTTAATTAAAAGAACTAAAATAAAATTTCACATCAGCATTTTTCGTGACCTTTAATGCACAATTTGGGAGAATGACTTTTTAAGGTACGTTGGATAGTTGAGTGATATTTTTGTCCCAAATCAAAGGAAAGTGATTTTTTTAGATACTTTGCAATAGTTCAGTGACCATTTTAGGAATTAACTTGAAATAACAGTATTCACATCTATCAAGCACAATTATTAACTTCGAGCCATCAGAATAATTGTAACTGCTATAAATTAAAAGACAACAATTTACAAATGAAAAGAAGAAAAATAGAAGTTACAAACTGGTATTTCGCTCTCAAACAATTATTGAACTTTCTTTCCCTAAATCAACTTAAGACAACAAATCGAATTTTGAATAGATTTACAAGCAATATCAAGTATTAAAGTCACGTGAAATAAACGAATGAAATGCAATAAAACGTAAGATTTCGATATCAATAATGATGAGTACAAATTTTGACATAGTTTTGGTATAAATTTTTAGATGATTACAATATGAAATGAAATGCTATTTATAGACTAGTGAATTGGAGAAGTTTCAGCCACATTCTCCATGTTCTAGTTGTGGCAATGCCCACGTCCTATTCCCTTTGTAGGTGAGATAATGGGCTGAGATCGTGGGGCTATCACCTCGCTGAAATTGAAGCGGCCCGCCGAGGCTAAGATCTTCCGCCTCGGGGACACGAGCCCACTGCTACAACGAGGCTATTGTCCCCCGGGGTATATCAAGAATTATGGCTTCGAGTGTTCACCTTGGTGGTTATGTTGTTCTGCCTCAGGTGCAAATCTGGTGGACCTCTGCTTGATGTGCTCCGAATCATGCGCTCTAGGTGCCACATGTGCAAATTATTTTTACCCAATACAGATAGTCACCCACTACTCGGGCAAGTGCAAGTATTACCGAGGAGTAGGGTGAATTTGAGCGGGAGAGTGACGCGACAAAATGCACGTTCTTGTTCCAAATGCACATGCAAGTATACATGGCTGAAAAGTAATAAAGTGATAAGATCAAGTATCGTTCCCTCAGAGATTTATAATTAACTATTAACTAAATCAAAAAATTCATAATAATCTAATCAAGAAAAATATTTCAACAACGACGAATTTATTCTAAACTAAAATTAACTATTAAAAATAAAGACTTAACTAATAAAATTAAATACAAGAGGGTGGATTCAAGAAGATATAATAGTCTAGGGTTATGAGATATCTACCAATCCTATTGAATTCTTCAGTTAATTGACTAAATTAATTTATCTGGATTATTAATCGACAAGGTTAATATTTCTCACAACACTCTTCCGATATCTTATTCGCCTAGTCAAGTTAATCCAACGCCTATATTCCTATGGAATCAGAAGTTAACAAGAACGCATTAATAATTCCTGTAAAAATTATTAAGCAAGGCGAATATGTATTTTCCTATCCTTATCCGCGAATCTATTCCCCGATGCCCAGGTTCAAGAACAATCTCTATTAAATTCTATTGCAATCAAGAATTCCCTTTCCCAAGTTCAATTCAAGATTCGTATATAGTATTCAATTGGTGATCAAGCAATCAAATAATTAAGCTCAGAATTTAATAAATAACCCAATAAGATAAATTAAGAAAATCAAATTAACATTCAAATATCAACATAGATGGAAAATCTCACAACTCTAAAATTAACAAACTAAAAAATTAGAGAGAAAAGAAAGGAAGAACTTAATGATGTTGCTCCCATGTTGCTGCGCGTGTTCTTTTGATGTCCAACATTAAGCCCCTCCTTGGATTTATCAAATGTCTCAATGTTATATAGGACAAACAAAAATCCTAAGTCTAGTAGGAGATTGAAAGTCTTATACGAATGTTTTAAGACTTTTAATATTTATAAAACAAAAGTTGATCAAGTTTCCTTTTCCATTTATACTGGGATTATGTTGTTTGCCTTCCCTTTTTGTATCACATTAGACTTTTGTATAAGTAAATCATTAAAGCTGCTCCATGGAGTGACTTCAATTAATTTTCCCTACTTTATTTTCGTTGGCTTGCCTTTCAAATCTTACTGAATCACATAAATTAAGCTCTTAAATTTCTTTGATGCAGATCTCAATTCTTCCCCAGCCTAACTTCGCCAGTAGATTGAATTCTTGAGTTTTCTTTGTTCCAAGTAAATTTCAATTGTCTCTAATAAATCACATTAACACCAAAATCAATATAGAATCAAAACTTAGCTTAGTTGGGCATCTTTAATCATAAAAATACTCAAAGAAAAGTAATATTTAAAGTAAATTAATATTAGAATATACAAATATATGTCCAACATCAACACCCTACACTTAAGCTATTGCTCGTCCTCGAGCAATTACAAAAATTATCATATTTCAAAGACGACTCAAGAGCACAAACTCTTACCAATTCTACCTCACAAACAAGCACCTCAACAATTAAGAACAACTATACCTGTGACTATGGTCATACCAACAATTAAACCTTGCACATGCATTCTTTCTTGTTTCCTCATTTTTACCATGCCAAAATAATTCAAACCAATCAAATAACCTAGCTTATGACATCTTAACCTCAATAACAGACTATATGACACCAAGCTTCTCAAGCCAGCCCACATACCTTAACTGAGAAGTCTAATAAAATTACCTATCCTTCATGAATCAAGTGTCCTCACAATAAGAGAATAAGTCCCAACACACAAGATATCAAAAATAATTTTAGGACTTTAAAGATGGAAAGAATTCACTCAACACTCGGAAAGAAGTTCACATGCAACACAAAAAGTACCATATGTTTGCCCTTTATATAAGTCTCCACTAATGTAAGCTTGATCAGTCTAAAATCAAATAGGACTTAATAAAGGTTGTAATGAAGGCTAGGGGACAGGTAGGATAAATATGGATAAGAGTGACTAAACCTCCATAAGAACTTACAAAACATCAATTTCAGCACAATTTCTTATTTCAAAAAAAATTTCTCCTTTTTCAATGTCAAAGAACTCCCAATCTTTCCCTTTTTTATTTACGCCCGTAAATATTTTCAGCTCACAAAGAATGCTCAATTTTTTTCAAACTTAATCTCTTTTTTTTTCCTCATGTTTTTTTCCTCTTCAATAGTTTGCCAGACAATCAAAGAATTTTTTTCCCTTTTTTTTCCACAAGCAATTCTTTCACTTCTAACTGGGACCAATCCACAAGAAAACGAACATTTTTCTCCAACTTTAGCTTTTCAGCTCATATTTACTATGTAAGTACTTAAAGAGATAAGGTGTTCAAGAAATAGATAAGATAATTCAAAACGAACAGGTTAAGGCATGTAATATGGCTACCAATAAAAGGATAAAGGCTTAAAGGGGCTGATTAGGGTCAATCATATAAGGGTAGGCTAGAAAATCTCAAACGGGTCAAGGAAGACCTATAATCATTTTCAAAAACCGAGCAAAACCTAAGATTTCATTTCAACCATATTCTGGGCAAGTTCTAGACTCAAGTGACAAGCATGGAAAACAACTAAAATCTCACTCACACAGTGGCACATGACTAACTCAAGATAGATTAATTCGGCTTTCCAATCAAAACAATTAAACAGACTCGAAGAATACAACATAAAGCACTTAGCACATGAGTCAAGAAATTGAGCCTATGCGTCACAAACAAAGTTATTCTTTTTTTTTTGGTACAATTTATTTCAAAAACTCACAAGAAAAGAGTTCAATCCACGTGCTCAGGTCTAAATGTGCTAGTATCAAACACGTCACTGGGCACCTATACTTCAAACCCGAGTTCTTCCAATCTTTCCTTCTACTACTACAACGATTGAAGACTAGCTAAAAAAATAAAAGTATCTTGTCCAAGTGTACATCCTATGGAAAAGAACCGATGCCATAAGAAAAACCATGGGAGATTATTATCTACTACTATAACTACTACAAAATTAAGAAAATACTAACTAAAAAGCTAACTCTATTTTTGGTATTTTCATGTTGTCTATTTTTCTTAAACTACAAACTAAGCTAGAAAACACGAAACAAATAAAAACAATGTCAATTGACAAACCTAAAAGGAAAACTATCCAATAAAATATAGAATCCTCCACCCCATACTTAAAATTAAATATCCTCAATGCACATAATAATTAAAAAGCAAGTATGGTGATAAGAAACTTCCCTAATGTAGTCGACAAGGCTCCACCACAGCAGGTGACGCGTTAGATGAATAGTTCGCTCCCTTGACTTTTCTGCAAATTACCCGCTGCTACGGAAGTGCCAGTGGCGCTAGCTAGGACGTGACGCCTCCGCAATGATTTACCAATTCTTTGTTTTTTTCTTTTTCTTGGACGCGGAGTTGGTAGCAATCAACCAAAGTTCACTGCTTCTCTCTTGTAATAATTTTAATTTCGATGCTGATAGGAGGCGACGCTTCCCCTCTTCTTTCCTTTATTTTCCTGCAATTTTACACAACATCACTAGAAAGTTTAAAACTTTGTACTCTCACTTGGGCACTTTTTCCACCATTTTCCACTATATGTGAGACTTGGTTCACCAAATTTTTCTCCTATATGCCCATTAGCTAAATGGAATCACACTAACCTAGGCTAACTAAAGTTTAACTACTAAAAAAATTATAATAGTAAAATAATAAAAAAATAAAAAATGGAAATTGTAACAGTAAAATAATAATTAAAAAATAATAAAAACTTGGGTTGCCTCCCAAAAATATTTTGATTTAATATTGTGGCATGACGAAACAATTTTACCACTTTTGCCTCCTCTTCGAATATATGAATTGCCTCCCCAATTTGATTTCAAGCTTAAGGCTACGGTCTTGAGGTGGCGGTACTGTATTGGTCGATTTCTGTCTGATCACGCAAAGGACACGTGGTCAACTATGTGGCAAAGTGAGAACAGATTCCGAAGACATTACAAAACGAGTTCGGATCGAAAACACGTTCAATCATTGATGTGACCGGTTACGTTGCATTGTGATCAAAATATTTCGAAGACGATCGCTTAATCAGATAACGTTGGTTGATCTTATCCCGCTTTTGTCGGAGCAGATTTGGCGGTAGTTGTTGGACGTGGGCAACTACTGTTGCGTGACTGAGGAGAGACGTGAGAGATTGGAGTCCATCTAGGGTTAGGAACTCCACATCTTTAGCCTATAAATAGATCCCCATTTCCCCATTTGTAAACTTACGTTCATCAGAACAAAAGTACCCTTATTTCATTAGTTACATTATTATTATTCAATTACACCATTATTACTGTAGCTAATCTACCATTACTGTTGCAATCTCAATCATTGTATCAAGCATCAATCGCGGTTTGGTTCAGACTTGGAGGAGGATTTATTTCTTTCATCGGAGCACCAACCTTTGATTCTTCAATACAATAAGCTTTACTGCTTTCGTTCATTTGATTTATTATTGTCTACTTCGTTGTTTGCATGCTGTTTTCATTGCTTGACATATCCACTTGTCGTCATCGATCTCATTAATTTACTGTCATTGCGTTGATCATATTACTAATTCATTGCTTAGCGTATTTGCTTGTTATTATCGTTCGCGTTAAGTAGCTGTTATTATCATTCCGACCGCATCATTAATTTGATTAAGTTGTCTTCATTTTATCCTATCATCGGCTAAGTCATATATTCTTGCATATTTGTCATCGTTAATATAATTCTATCATAGCCTCACTCATCGAATCTTGTTAAATCGCTTATTCGATATTGAACGAGACTAATATTTAAACCGCCTTCGGAAAAGCAGTAATTGTGTGCATTGTTCGTAATTTGCCCAAAACCATATTGAATCAATCATCATAAACTGTGGATCTACTGCTTGTCTTCGTTTATTCGGTCATATTCGTTCTCGAATTGAACTCGCTGCACTACATCATCGGAATTTGCTATTGTTCCTTTTGTTGAATCTGCTACTTGCATTGTTTTTTAATTAGCATTCATTAAATTGATCACTTGTCCACGTAATTTATTTATCAATCGGTCAAATTGAGATATAAACGGTCGCCTAAGACTCAACTAAATACAAATTTAATTGTAATACCTGAAATACGTTTTTAGGAAATACAATTTGGCGCCCACCGTGGCGTCTAGGTAATCGATTTGTTCCGAAATTTGAATCGTTTGATATTACTTACGTTTTCTTTTTTGTCTTACGATGGCAGATGAACGTAATATTGATGCTACCACCGCTTTGAACGGCCAACAACAGCTCAATCCCAATGGCGAGGTTCATGTTCCGGTAAATGCCGAAGCGGTCGATGAATCAACCCATCACGAGCAGGATCCGACTCGCGATGACGTTCCTGCTGGTTCACGGTTGAACACGCCTCAAGGACATCGACCCGGTAAGGAACCCGCGGTCGAAGCTGAATCAGTAGATACAAATATGGCGTTGATTGCATATTTGAGAAGGCATAATGCGCAGTTCAAAATGATACATAAGCAGTTGGAGATTCTGTTTAGCTCTATCGGAAACAGAGCGCCCACCTCCCCGATCACACCCCCGCAAGCATTCCGACTTTGGTTCCTCAGGGCGCCGTAACAGGGGGACTTGCAGCGGGGGTCAGATCTGGAGGATCGGGTACGATTACCGTGGCTAAGGGAGCTCCGGCCTCCGTCGCGACAGAAGTAAGGTGTTGGCTACGATGCAGACATTGTTGAACGATACGGTAGATAAGAAATTCAATGAGATGAAGTCATTTATGGAGAAATTGCCAGGTGTTCCAAAGTTAACGGACGACGTCGCCAAGAAATTGATCTCAAAGCGTCCGTTTCCACCAAGTGCAGCCCCACTGCCTATTCCCAAAACTTTCAAGTTGCCAGAAAGCTTGAGATATGATGGAACTACAGATCCAAGGGATCACATTGATATGTTTTCAGTTGTAGTTCAGTCAAACGACCTGACTTCGGATGAGATCAATTTAGTTAGTTTGAAAAAGTTATGTGAAACGCTGAAAGGGGCAGCGTTGAAATGGTATTTGCAGCTACCCGAAAACGAGATATCAGACTTTGATGACATGTCAGCTAAGTTCATTAGAGCACACACTGGAGCTAAAAAGATAGAACCAAGGGTGGAAGATATCTTGAATATTAAGTAGCGACCTGGTGAAACTATCAAACAATTTGTGAAACGGTTCAACGATGAAAAGATTAACATCCCAAACCTCGAGGAGAGATGGGCTTGTTTGTCTTTTGCCAATAACTTACGCAACGATTCAACGGAGGCATGTGCAAAGTTAAAAAATCGTCTAAGGGAAATTAACGCGTGGACTTTTGACGATTTGCATCGTAAGTGCGAACCAAAGATTAGGGATGAAGAAGAGGAATTGCAGCTAGCCCGATATAATTATCAGTATGATCGACCACCACCACGGAGAGTTTAGAATGACAGGCGAAACTACAGGGATCAACGATGGGAGCCCTACAGTTTCCCTCGAATGGGGAGTAACAATCACGAAGCTGGTGGTTCGAAAAATCAACCGAAGAAGGGACAGCCGCGTCCATCTTCGGCTCAAAGAGATCGACCCTTGCCTCCTAAAGTAACAGAATACAATTTTTTTTGTCGACATCTAATCTAGTAAATCACTTGAGAAGAATGGGCGAAAAGGTGGTGGAGTTTCCCGGTCGCATGAAGACGAATCCAAATACGAGGGATGAAAACTTATGGAGTGCATTTCATCATGATTTTTGCCATACGGCTGAAGACTGCAAGGCATTACGATATGAAGTAGCTAGTTTACTGCAAAAAGGACACTTAGTGGAACTTTTGATCGAAAGGGGGCAAAATAATTTCAACAAAAAGAAGGATGATGAGCCACCAAAACCTCCTGCTCCTAGGAAAACGGTGAACGTCATAACTGGAGGAGATGACATTTGTGGAGTGACTTACACTACAAAAAAATATGCAAAGGATTCATTTACACGAGACAAGAGGACACGAGATGACATGAATGATGAGAATGTGTTTGGGGATTTCGACTTCGATGAGAGGATTCATCCCCATCATGGTGCATTGGTGGTAATGATGAGGGTTGACGATGCCGATGTAAAGAGGGTGTTAATCGATGCTGGCAGTTCGGTTAACGTAATTCATTTTAGGGTAGTGGAACAGTTGCAGTTGAATGATAAGATCGTACCAAGATCAACGGTCTTATCGAGTTTCAACAATTCAAGCGAGGTGACCGTTGGAGAAATTACAATTAAGACATACGCGGAAAGCGTTGAAAATGATACTTTATTCCAAGTAATGAAGGGCGAAATGGCTTACAATGTGATACTAGGTCGACAATGGATCCACGCTATGAGAGCGGTTCCATCGACTCTACATCAAGTTGTAAAATTGCCCACTTCATGGGGAGTGCACGAAATAAGAGGTGAGCAGCAGGCTTCTCGAGAGTGCTACTCAGTGGCTGTCAAGGACGGCGTTCGAAAATAGCAATCACAGTTAGCGGAATCTGTGGCCGAAGACTTCACTACGACTCCGTCATGTGCTCAACGAGTACAGTTAGCGAAGCCCGTAGTCGAAGACGAATTCGCACCGATTCCGTCATGTGTTAGAGAACCATACAAACAAAACGCTGCAGACTTTATGATTGAAGAATTTGAAGAAGTAATGCTATTCGATGAAAAACCAGATCGGAAAGTAAACGTCGGGGCAGAGTTTGATCTCGAAGTAAGAACGAAAATCATATCTTTTCTCAAGGATAATTCTGATTGTTTTGCTTGGTCCCACGCAGATATGATAGGGATCGATCCAAAAGTTGCCACACATCAGTTGAATGTCAATCCAAGACATCGGCCGGTGAAGCAAAAGAAACGACCGAATGGAGGATTCCGAAGGAAAGTTATCAACGATGAAGTAGATAAATTGTTGCCGAATGGGTTCATTAAGGAGGTTAAGTATCCAGAGTGGCTAGCGAACACTGTTGTAGTACCGAAGAAAAATAGGAAGTGGAGAGTATGCGTAGATTACACCGACCTTAACTAAGCTTGCCCAAAAGATTCGTTCCCACTGCCTCACATCGACAGATTGATTGATTCGACGGCAGGGCACGAAATGTTGAGTTTTTTGGATGCTTACTCAGGCTATAATCAAATTTCGATGGACCCAGGAGATCGAGAAAAAACTTTTTTTATCACAGACATGGGGACCTATTGTTTCATGGTCATGCTCTTCGGTCTCAAAAATGCTGGGGCTACTTATCAACGTTTGGTTACCACCATGTTTAAAGATTTGATCGGGAAAATGATGGAAGTGTACATCAATGATATGTTGGTTAAGTCATTAGAAAGGAAGGATCATTTAAGTCCTTTGGAAGAAACCTTTACAATACTAAGGCGGTTCAACATGAGGCTGAATCCGGAGAAATGCACGTTCAGGGTCGGATCCGGCAAGTTCTTGGGATTCATCTTATTGCAAAGAGGGATTGAGGCTAACCCAGACAAAATCAAGGCGATAGAAAGCATATTCGAAGAGTTGATAACGGTGAACGAAGTTCAGCAGCTGACCGGTCGAGTAGCCTATCTCAGCAGTTTCATCTCGAGGTCATCTGAACGATGTCACAAGTTCTTCTCGTTACTAAGGAAAAAAATGAGCTTTGATTGGACGCCAGAATGCAAACAAGCCCTCAAGAATTGAAGCAATATTTGTCCAACCCTCCGCTGCTCTCAAAACTGATCGAAGGAGAGATGTTTCTAATCTATTTGGCTGTTTCCGAAGTGGCAGTGAGCGCTGTCCTTGTTCGCGAGGACGAAGGTAACCAATTTCCTATTTACTATGTCAGTAAAACATTCTTAGATGCCGAAAAAAGATACCCACATTTAGAAAAACTTGCACTCGCACCTGTCACGGCAGCACGAAAATTAAGACCGTATTTCCAATGTCACTATATATCTGTTGTAAATACTTTTCCCTTACGAAATATTTTACATCGGCCAGATCTTTCTGGTCGATTAATGAAATGGACGGTCGTGCTGAGTGAGTACGATATCACTTACCAGCATCGCACCGCCATCAAATCTCAAGTTTTAGCTGATTTTATAGCAGAATTTAGCGCTAACATCTTTCCGGAAGCAAGGAAAGAGGAACTGATGATGAGAGATCCAGACGCCGGGGTCTGGATGATGTACACCGATGGAGCCTCGAACATAAAAGGAACTGGTCTAAGAATTTTGCTGATAGGACCAACCGGTGAAAAACTCAGGTATGCGATCGAATTACATGCAAAAACTAACAACGAGGCCGGATATGAGGCCCTCGCTGCAGGTTTAAAGATCACAAAAGACTTGAAAATCGAACGGTTGGATATCAAAAGCGATTCCTAACTAGTGGTGAACCAAATCCAATGGGATTTCAATGTTCGAGATTCGAGGATGCAGCAACTGCTCAATAAGGTACAAAATCTTCTAACTTCTTTTTAGGAATGGAAGAAAGCCCAAATCCCAAGGGAAGACAACGTCGACGTAGATGCCTTGGCTAACCTCGGTTCTGCAACTGCCATCGAGGGAGAATTCGATGAAACAGTGGTTCATTTGTTCGAATCTCCACTCTGTCGGAGAATCAAAGAGGTAAACAATGTTAACCATACTTGCGATTTGAGAAACAAATATTTGTCCTATTTGCAGGCAGGTACTCTACCCGAGGACAAGAAGTCTGCCCGTGCACTCAAAGCTAAAGCGGCCAGGTACTGCCTCTTAGATAACCAACTCTATAGGCGAATGTTCAATGGCCCTTTAGCAAAGTGTGTTGGGTCAGATGGCACGAGCTATGTGTTGAGGGAGGTTCACGAAGGCGAATGTGGCAATCACTCTGGCAGCAAATCGTTGGTATGGAAAATAATCAGAGGTGGATTCTCTTGGCCAACAATCGCAGAAGATGCCAAGGACTTCGTTCGTAAGTGTGATAAATGTCAACGATTTGGAAACCTCATACATCAACAATCAGAGCCCCTTCATTCGGTCACGTCACCGTGGCCGTTCATGAAGTGGGGAATGGATTTGGTCGGGCCGTTTCCGACAGCGCCTGGTGGGGTAAAATTTATTTTAGTTTTAACAGATTATTTTTCTAAGTGGGTAGAAGTAATTGCTTTGGCTAAAATTCGTGAACAGGAAGTTATCAAGTTCATTCACCAAGATATCATTTTTCGTTTTGGGATCCCGAAAGAGATCACATGGGACAACGACAAACAGTTCGTGGGGAGTCGAATCATAGCTTTTTTCAAGAAGTGGGGGATCAAGCGAATTGCATCAACACCCTATCATCCCAGTGCAAACGGACAAGCTGAGTCTTCCAACAAGACAATAATCGAGTATTTGAAGAAAAGGATGGATGAATCAAAAGGCAACTGGCCAAACGAGCTCCCCGGTGCGCTGTGGGCTCATCGAACAACGGTGAAACACAACACCTGAGAGACTCCATTCTCACTTGTCTATGGAGCAGAAGCATTGATTCCTGTGGAAGTCGGTGAACCTAGTCTTCAGTTTGCTCATTCCACCGATGAATCAAACAAGGAGTCAATGATGGTAGAGCTGGATTCGATCGATGCAAAAAGAGATATGGTATTAGTTCGAATACAAGCTTAGAAACAAAGGGCAGAAAATTACCTCAACAAAAAAATCAGGTATCGAGCTTTTAATGTAGGTGATTATATATTAAAGATCAAAAGGCCAAAGAAGGATGAACCAAACGAAGGCAAACTGGGAGCAAATTGGGAGGGGCCCTATCGGGTCAAAGTAGTGGTCGGAAAGGGCTCATACCAGCTCGAAACAGTGGACTCTAAGCCAGTCGACTTCAATTGGAATATCACACAATTGAAGAAATATTATTTCTGAAAATGCTACGGTATCGCATGATCGAATTTCACTTTCCTTTACATAATTTTCATTTCCCCTCCATCGGGCAAATTTGATTATTGATTATTTAGTACTAACACTTTTAGATGATAGGCATAGTTGGAATCGAATGATGACAATCATCACCCACGAATACTTGAGCTCAAAACGCTCCAATCGGGGTCTATAAGTCTGATGAATGCTCTAACGTGTTCTTCATCTTTAACACTCTCTCTCGTTGTTTTTCCTTCAACGTTTTCGTTTCAGATGTCGAAAGTTGAGGTCCAGTGTTCGATTACTCAATACTTTGCACCCAAACACTGGGGGGGGGGGATGGAGTTTGTAATATAATCGCGCATTCAAGGACTGGGGATTGCCCAAAAACCGGGGACTTCTTTCGAAGATGAAGACGAGATTGATTGAAGACAAAACCGGGGACTCGTTCAAAATTCGACGAAGCCCTTAAGCCCCAACTTTCTCACTCGAACTGGGGACTCGCTCAAAATTCGACGAAGGCGTCAAGCCCCAACGTTTTCACTCGAACTGGGGACTCGTTCAAATTTGACGAAAACTTCAAGCCCCAATATTTTCACTCAAAACTGGGGACTATTCGTTTAGATGAGACATGCAATATGTAAACGATCCATTAGCGATCAAGGAGTTTCTTTGTTATCAATGCCTTTAAATGGCCACATTTTGTAACCGATCGAATCAACCGATCCAAAAATGTATCGAGCGCCCGATAACGGCCGATACTTCAATAATATACAACACATAGTCATTTTTACGATCTCTACAACGCTGGCCATTTTATGTTATCGATCTTTGCATTATTGAATTTTAACTTTTACAATTCCAATTTTCGACAAGTGTTTGAATCTAAATTTCCGAACTCGAAATTGTTCGAAGAGTGCATTGCGTGAAAGCGAGACGTCATTCTTTACTACGCACTAAGTACATTGGGCCCCAATCATATCATATTTTTTCCGACGACTATTGCTTAATCCTTAACATCCCGAACACGATCAAACTAACTTATCTTCGGAAAATATCATACAAAGCGATAATAGGAAATTGCTACATTCATTCATTCATTTGATAAATATTCTCATGGATCGGTCAAGTGACCTCATCATTTCAAAAAAAAGGCCAAGCTACTGGTAAAAAACGACAACAAAAAACGAGTTAAAATCATGACTCATTCGTCATCTCCGTCAGAACCTTCATCGGAAGAGCTTGCAGGGAGACTAAGATCCTCATGAGCCAACCTCACAATGGCTATTGCATAATTCATCTCGTTGTGAACATCGACATTCCGATCCAGCATTTCTCTGAGCACATCGCGCCTCGACTCAGCGAGGATTAAGTCCTTTTTCTTCTCAAATTCTTCTTCGAGATCGCGCCTTAAGTTTGTCGATTCCCTTTGAAGCACCCGATTTCTTTCCATCAGGCTGTTGGCTTGAACATTCAGATCCTCATTGCCCTTGCGAAGAGTTTGAAGCTCTTTGGTCATCTCAGCCAGCTCTCGATTCTTGCTCTTCAAGACAGAATTGAGTTCGGCACACTTCAATTCCGTGTTGGCTTCATGTTGGCTAAGCTGTTCGTTCAACGCTCGAATTTGAGATTCTAACTCGAATTCGCGAAGGGCATGCTCATTTTTGCTTTTATTAAAATTGGACAAAAGCTCAGCATGCTCAGTCTCCAGAACCTTCAACTTCCGATGCAACTCTTCCCCTGTCGAAGTAAGATGAATGATTTGCTCGTTCAGCACTTTGGCTCCGTCTTGAAGTTGGCGAATTCGATCAGCTGTCTCGATCGCCATTATTGAGTTCTGAAAACAAGGGGTAAGTAAGATTCAACGAAATATGTTCAAAGGAAAGGAGGAAAACAGGTGATAAGAAGGAGTTTACCCTGAAACTGGCAAAAATAATCTACGAAGGCAGGCTCAAATCATTATGCGTGTTCAAACGAGCTTGCTCCATCGGCCCCATAACATCAAAAAGATAGTTGGCAAGCCGCTTTGGGCATCTAAGCAGGTCGACGTTGCGCGACATATTTATTGTAAGCGACCTGTCGCCCAACGCCTCAGATTCGCCCAAAGCAGCGAAGACAGCAGCATCCTCACCTCGAGAAAGAGGTACGATCGGGTCATCATGATCCGCGCCAAAAAATGACGAACCCGTTTCTTTGTCCTATTTGGACTTTGCCTTCACCGTTGGCCGATCTAAGGCTGGCATTTTCCCTTTTGCTGGGTCCCTCTCCTCGAGGCTTCGGTCAAAGGCATCGATCATCTCCTCTTCGACCTCAGGCATAACGCCCAAGGAAACGATGGCGCCCTCTCTGCTGGGTAGACCTCCTGAGCCCGAAGTGACCTCTTCAGCTATGGGAGACCGGTTGGAATCTTCACCTCCCAAGTCAGCTGAAAGGTCTCCAAATTGTTCAGCCACCTTGAGTTGAATAGCTGTTTCTTTGAGCCTTTCCTTCACCGGCTTTTTGGGACGCCTCACCAATCGATCAGAACCCGATTCCTCTCCAGCCTCTTCCTCCTCAAGGTCAACAATCGGAGTCACTTCTTTGGCGGCTTTCGCCGCTGCAATAGCTGAGCTCGCCGCAGCGATCACCTCTTCGATGGTTTGGGGCAGCCGACGAACTGCCCCCTTTTTTCTCCACAACCTTACACATGTATTTACTCTTCAAACCGTTAAAAGATTTCTTTTTTTTTTAAGGGGGAACGTCATCGATCTTTTTCGCCCTCGACTTCGACTTCTTCGTCGCTGGGCTCGCCTCCGGTGCCAGTAATGCCTATGAAAATTCAAAGGTTAGTGGGAAGAGCAAATCAAATAAAAAATTCAGAGGAAAGAAGTTTACCATGACTCTTGGCCTTCAGAGTCCGTAAAGCCGCGACCGGCTTCCAAGCCCTCTGATCATTGGTTGTCTTGTCCAGGACTCTGATCAACCATGGTACGATGTCGGAAATATTATCGAACAGGACGTTGTCGGCTGAAGAGGGGAAGGTGAATTTTCAAGGTCAGACAAGTTACAAATTTATTCAAAGAATAAGAAATAGATGAACACTTACGAGTTTGGTTCCATACGCTCAGAAGTGGCTCCATTCCGGGCGCGGTCAATTGCTACGTGGGGATGAAAACAAAACGTTGATCGCATCCCCGAAGATCATCATCGTTATCGGAGATCAGAGCCCGCTGGCCGCGTTTGGCTAAGTTGATCACACATGCCTTATAAACTCGGGGGGAGCAGATGTTGAGGATATGGCAAAGTGTCAGTTCCACTTCCGCCTTCTCTGGGATCCACCACATAATCACCACCGTTCTCCATATCGTTGGAGAAAGCTATCCAAAGCAGACATTATACATTCTACAAAATTCCTCGATCACATTGTCGACCGGAAGAGTGAAATCGATTGTAAAAGGGTAAGTCAACACCACCGAATGGACTTCGATGTGGGTGGCCAAAGTCGACTTCCTCAGAGGACACATTACATCCACTATGTCAGTCTTCCAACCACAGTCTTCCGAAACTCGTGGTATCGACTCAGGAGTAATCGCGCAGTATACAGAATCGATGGGAATATTTTTCTTCTTGTTCTTCTCTGATTCACTTTGAACACTTACCTTGCAATCGTTTTCATAAGTGAACTTCTCCGGAAGAATTTCCGAATATATCTTCTTGGGGCCGAAGTCTTTTTCATTTTTTGTCCTTCTTATCCCCTGAAGGACCAGCAACGGTGGCGATCTGCCCCACCGCCGCGGCAGACTGCGGCGGCGGGAGTGGTGGAAGCGGCAGTTTCAATGTCAGTAATATTTTGAGTAGGTGAAGACATCTTGAACAAATATAAACTTGGTGATTTGAGCGACTAGATTAGAAACTTGAAGCGAAAATTGATGAACACAAGCAAGAAATTTCGAGATTTACTTGAAGAAGTTGGAGAATTTTAAGAAGTTTGGAAGTTGCAAAGTTAGCAAAAAATGATTTGAAGTTGGTATTTATAAGTCAAAAGTCATCATTGCCTCGGTAACCGGTGAAAACTGTCATCCGCACGATGCCTGACCCGTGCGGTGATGAGAAGTTGAAGTGACGGTTTGACGTTTCAAATTGAAAGGCTACAAATGCTCCACGTGTTTTTCCCGCCTAAAGTTTCAAGCCACTTGCCAATTTTTTCGAACACACGCTTGGCAAGTGGAGGGACTATCTGTATTGGTTGATTTCTGTCCGATCAGGCAAAGGACACGTGGTCAACTACGTGGCAAAGTGAGAATAGATTCTGAAGATATTACAAAACGATGTCGGATCGAAAACACGTTCGATCATTGATGTGACCGGTTACGTTGCATTGTGATCGAAATATTTCGAAGACGATCGCTTAATCAGATAACGTTGGTTGATCTTATCCCACTTTTGTAGGAGCGGATTTGGCGGTAGTTGTTGGACGTGGGCAACTACTGTTGCGTGACTGAGGAGAGACGTGAGAGAGTGGAGTCCATCTAGGGTTGGGAACTCCACCTCTTTAGCCTATAAATAGATCCCCATTTCCCCATTTGTAAACTTACGTTCATCAGAACAAAAGTACCTCTATTTCATTAGTTACATTAATTACACCATTATTACTGTAGCTAATCTACCATTACTGTTGCAATATCAATCATTGTATCAAGCATCAATCGCAGTTTGGTTCAGGCTTGGAGGAGGATTCATTTCTTTCATCGGAACACCAACCTTTGATTCTTCAATACAATAAGCTTTACTGCTTTCGTTCATTTGATTTATTATTGTCTACTTCGTTGTTTGCATGTTGTTTTCATTGCTTGACATATCCACTTGTCGTCATCGATCTCATCAATTTACTGTCATTGTGTTGATCATATACTAATTCATTGCTTAGCGTATTTGTTTGTTATCATCGATTGCGTTAAGTAGCTGTTATTGTCATTCCGACCGCATCATTAATTTGATTAAGTTGTCTTCATTTCGTCCTATCATCGGCGAAGTCATATAATATTGCATATTTCTCATCGTTAATATAATTCTATCATAGCCTCACTCATCGAATCTTGTTAAATCGCTTATTCGATATTGAACGAGACTAATATTTAAACTGCCTTCGGAAAAGCAGTAACTGTGTGCATTGTTCGTAATTTGCCCAAAACCATATTGAATCGATCATCATAAACGGTGGATCCATTGCTTGTCTTCGTTGATTCGGTCATATTCGTTCTCGAATTGAACTCGCTGCACTACATCATCAGAATTTGCTTTTGTTCGTCTTGTTGAATCTGCTACTTGCATTGTTTTCGAATTAGCATTCATTAAATCGATCACTTGTCCACGTAATCTGTTTATCAACCGGTCAAATTGAGATATAAACGGTCGCCTAAGACTCAAATAAATACAAGTTTAATTGTAATACCTGAAATACGTTTTTAGGAAATACAGGTACAAACTCATAGGAGCCAAATAACAAATGAAGCATTTTTCACCTAAGGCCTTTAAGTGAGGGATGTCATTTTGTCTCCTCGGCATCACAAATTTTAAAATTCATGCACCATGTTCCTCCTTCCTTGACTCTCTAATTGACTTGAATGACTCAATTTCCATCTTATCATCCAAACACAATGTCGAAAAATGATTGGAATGAGGTCTTACGCGCTCCAATTCTAAATTTCCGTCGCTTTTGACATCCTCACTTGTACACATACTAGAGTCTTCAAAAATTATATTTTTTACTTCCTCAATTAGATCTAGTTTTAAATTTTCAACCTAGGCATCATCAACTAGTATTGGATCGAATGGTAGTAATTTCACTTTTTCCTCCTCAAATTGGCTCCTAAGCTCTTTTTCTATCTCAAATCTTCTATGCACAACAATTGGTTGTTGAGACTTAGACGCCTCAATTGTTTCACGCAAATTCGCCTCCAAGTCATAAATAGCCAAGCCAAATTGATCAATCTCTTGTCTGAGTTCCACTCTTTCTTTCACAAAGCGTCTTGTCATTTTTGTAAATTCATTCCAGGAAATCCCCATATGCATCTAAGAGTTGAGTGTGCTCCATTATCCAAGTTTGGCTCACAACCTACACTCTATCGTTCATGTCAAACTCACAAACATTGTTAAAATCATCACATAAATTATTCGGGGAAGGAATATGGCACTTAGGGCAATCATTCCACCGACTACCACACAATTTACAAAAGTTTCAATCAAAGGTTATGGAAAATTCATATAACCAGTCTCGTAGGGTTGAAAGAATTGGACAATTTCCCCCCAAGTGAATTCCTCCATAAAGTAGACAGAGATCATCAAAACTTGAGCAATCATCATTCGACCAATTTTCATTAATTGATGTCATGATAACAAGTAACTCAATACTAAACTAAACTAAAATAAAAACTAAATAAATACAGAAAATTCGAATAGATAAATGTAAAAGTCTAATCTAGAAAAATATCTAATTTCTAAGACCCCGGTAACGGCAACAAAAACTTGTTGCTCCAAACGCACACGCAAGTATATGTGATCGACAAGTAATAAAGTGATAAGATCAAGTATCGTTCCCTTAGAGACTTATAATTAACTAGTAACTAAATCAAAAAATTTCTAATAATCTAATCAAGAAAAGATTTCAATAACGGCGAATTTATTCTAAACTAAAATTAATTATTAAAAATAAAGACTTAACTAACAAAATTAAATACAAGAGGGTGGAATCAAGACGATATAATTATCTAGGGTTATGAGATATCTACCAATCCTATTGAATTCTTCAGTTAATTGACTAAATTAATTTATCTGGATTATTAATCGACAAGGTTAATATTGCTCACAAGACTCTTCTGATATCTTGTTCACCTATTCAAGTTAATACAATGCCTATATTCCTATGGAATCAAAAGTTAACAAGAACACATTAATAATTCCTATAAAAGTGATTAAGCAAGGCGAATAGGTATATTCATTTTCTTATCTGCAAATCTATTCCCTGATGCCCAGGTTCAAGAACAAGCTCTATTAAATCCTATTGCAATCAAGTATTTCGTTTCCCAAGTTCAATTTAAGATTCACATATAGTATTCAATCGGTGATCAAGCAATCAAATACTTAAGCTCAGGATTTAACAAATAATCCAATAAGATAAATTAAGAAAATCAAATTAACATCCAAATATCAATATAGATGGAGAATCCCACAACTCTAAAACTAACAAACTAAGAAATTAAAGAGAAAATAACGGAAGAATTTAATGACGTTGCTCCCATGTTGCTGCCTGTGTTCTTTTGACGTCCAATGTTAAGCCCCCTCCTTGGATATATGATATGTCTCAATGTTATATAGGACAAACAAAAGTCCTAAGTCTAGCAAGAGAGGAAAGTCTTATACGAATGTTTTAAGACTTTTTTTTTTTTTTTTTTGGGTAAGTAAACATATTTCATTTATATACCAAAGTCATTACAAGACAACACTCAATTTTTTGTTCCCCAAGCCTGATTAAGCCTAGTCCAGGTAGTAAACATTTCTACATACAATCAATTAAACTGAGCACCTAAACATTGACCTTCTACATGACTCAGCTTAGCTAATCTAAACGAATCATACTGCCAGGTTCATCTAAGGATAAAAATTCAGGTCATCTATTATATATCTTTTAGCTTCCTGTTAAAACTCCATCTTTGCCCACTTCTTGCATGATCAGCCTGATTAATTGTTGAGGTCTTCTACTTTTTACCTGAAATAGTCTAACATTCCTTTCTTGCCATAAGTAGTAGCTGCTGGACTCAGCAACTGGACTTTTGCTCCTTTGCCTTTGCAATTAGTATTTACCCAGTCCAGCTCTTGGTTCCATTCCATAGCTTGTCTATGTATCCCAAACCATTGCAGCACTTTTAATATTTATAAAACACAAGTTGACCAAGTTTCCTTTTCCATTTATACTAGAATTATGTTGGTTGCCTTTCCTTTTTGTAACACATTAGACTTTTGTATAAGTAAATTATTAAAGTTGCTCCATGTTGTGACTTCAATTAGTTTCCCTACTTTGTTTTTGTTGGTTTGCCTTTCAAATCTTACTAGACCACATAAATTAAGCTCTTAAATTTCTTTGATGCAGATCTCAATTCTTGCTCTAGTCTAACTTCACCAGTAGATTAAATTCTTGAGCTTTCTTTGTTCCAAGTAAATTCCAATTGTCTCTAATAAATCTCATTAACACCCAAATCAATATAGAATCAAGATTTAGCTTAGTTGGGCATCTTTAATCATAAAAACACTTAAAGAACAATAATATTTAAAGTTAATCCATATTAGAATATACAAAAATAGGCCCAACATCACACGCCTAGGATTTCAAAAAGGAGTCAGTCACTTCAACTTCATGTTGCTCCATACGTGAAGACAAGTGGTTGTTGATAATGATAACGACGCTGATGAAGATGATGATGGTAATGATGACGACATTTCTGACGTCGAGGATGAGAATGCCAACGCCACCAAAGAGGCTAGTGAGAAAGTACTCAGCATCGAGGCGGCGCGTGAAACCGAGACTGGGCCCTCAAAGCAAAAGGAAAGGAAGAAAATCCCCCTCGATCAAGGACTTGAGCCTTATCAAATCATCCCTTCGACCTTTAATACGAATAAGGACTTTAAGCTGCAGGATCAGTCGGTTGATCAACAGGAGTTAAATAGAAATGTACCAGTGTAGACCACAGGATCCTTGATTACTCAAGCCCTCGTGGATCTGGTTCGGAATGATTGTCGATGGGGGACCGAGGTTAAAATTGTTGTCCCTAACCCGAATAGTAGATGCTCTGACCATGTGGCATAGCTATCCTTTGCTTACACATATCCATTTACCCTCGGGTTCTCACTCCCCGTTCATAGGACAATTGATGAATTCTGCCGGACATACAATCTTTTTTTGGCTCAGCTCGGCCCTGAGGTTTGGAGGGTCCTTCAATGTTTGGACTGGTTGAGCCAAGAGGCCAAGGTACGTTTTACTTTCTAGCACCTCATCTATCTTTTCTACCCATAATTTCAATGTTGACACCCAATTTGGTCTTTTTTTTTATATTAGTTCAGCTATATTTAACATAAAGGTACAATATTGACTATTTGTGCATAATTTGCATTAGAAAGCATGCATTTATTTATGTTATCTCCTACCTATACATTATATACTTAATTGTGGCTATATCATGCAATCTCATTATTTTAGGCTATTTGTTAAATATCTGGAAATTATGGACATCTGCACAAATTGCTGCATTTTGTAATACTTTAGTAATTATTTGTGATTATTTGTAGTTAATTTAATTTGACCACAAAATCATTTTATACATGACATACATTTATATTTTTATGCACCTTTAGTTAAATATCAGTTTAAGTAAAAATGCGCACTCCAAATTTTACTCACACCATCCATTTCATGATATTTGAATTCTTTCAAATTTCCTATGAACCTGGACAAGACGTCCAACCAAATCCACTCATTTGCACATACATTTTCGTGTCTTCCCATATCTTCTTTTTTAGTAAGATTTAATTTTGCCAAAATATCACATTGAAATTCTTTGAACTTAGACAAAAGGTGGTCTAGATACATTCACTAGCATCAAGATTGTCACTATCATCAATATCGTCACTATCCTCAATATCCTATCCCCCTCCCCCCTCAATCCTGAAAATCTCCATCTAATCTCCTAAATCTGGTTTCCCCAAAAACAGCCCCACATCTCCTTTCTCCTATCCCTTTAATTGAGGAAAACTCATTCAAAAATTCCTTAATGACTCCCCCAATCTCATCCCCCTAATCTCTCTCGTTATCTCTCCAATCACTCCTTAATCCACTCTTATATAATTATCTTATAGGCCCAACATATCTATCCCTCTTTTGATACTAGATACATCACCCTCAAATCCTTCATATCTCCCACAATCCCTCACAATCCTTCAAAATCAGAATCCTCAAAATCGCTCCAACATTCCTATTCTCTAATCTCTTCCTAATTTTCCTTAAGTTAATCAAATATTGAGTTTCCACTCTTGACAAAACAAATTTATTCTTTTTTTTTTTGTACAAATTATTTTGAATATTTTCCTTAAGTATAGTACTATCAACTTAGGCTATAAATACCAGCCCTACTTCCCTTCAATACACACCTTTACTACTGTTTTCTCTCAGCTCCTCTTTTATCTAGCCATTTCTCTATCTCTACTCTCCACAATTATTTCTTCTACTCATCTCTCGAAAACACATTGTTAGTCTATGAAGCACTTCTCAATCACGCAAATTCTTTGGAACTTGGAGGTAATACTCTATACAATTCTGGTATCTCATAATTTACTCATCACAGAGGTTTTTTCTTTTACCCTTGCATTATTTTAACAAATTGATCCTTCTTTCTAAAAGGTCGGAACGACCACAATCATGATTTTGTCTTAGTAATAAATTTAGATCCTTCAGTATGCTAATGTACTTATACTTTTTGCATGACTTCACTACCTTTTTCATTCTCTTAACATATGATATTGGTTTAGTTCTATAAAATTTTTGAATATTTCGCACAGTATGTACGTTTTGCTTGTGAATTTACTGACCTTGCAGGACCGAACATTGCAAAAGACTTTTCTTGTTCTTGAGACCACACTTGACATTCATACTTTATTTTACTCTCACATTCAGCTTCTTGTATAATTTTATTTGCATGACTTGTATTAAAATCTCAAATTTATCTCCTTTTCTGGACATAGGGTGGGGATGGTTCGTCATAAGTGTGTGTCTTGCCTGTTCACTTCTTTTTCACTATGTTTATGGTTAACAATTGATCCTTGTTTGCACATATAGAAATTTAACTAGTTTAAATGAGTTTAATTACCTTGATCAATGTATCATGCTTGATTTAGTTAGTTAATTACTTGAATATTTAAGCATGTGCCTCTATTTAAAGACGTTATATCTTCATTAGTATATTTCTGTTATTTTGCTAATTTTAAATCAGGCTATTATTTAAGTTAGGTGGTAACACTTAGCTTCTTTTGAAATGATGTTTCTGTAAAGATAAGGCATATCATCTGTTTTGATCTCATCTTCTTGGTTTAAATTGAGGTGTACTATTTTAAAATTATCACTTTTATTTTAGTTAATTCAATTTTCTTGTTTGCAAATGATTGTATTCTATGTGACGCCTAGTGAGTCTAGATTGGGGCATTTAACACATTTAGGGAGTCTAGATATTTTATATTTTAAAGTAGTTGTCCCAATGGCCTCCAAGACTTAAGTTAGGGATGCTAGAAAAAACCTTTTAGGACGTTTTAAAATATCAGAAAGTGCTCTTGTTAAATACTTAAAGAGGATATGGGGGTTAAGGATAAATTAAGCCCCTCAGAGATAATGAAAATTACCCGAGCTACATATGTGATAGTAGATTCTGAAACTATCCTTTACCGATAAAAGTCGGGATCTGATCTGAATAGGATAATAAAACCTAAGGTTGATTCATTGGTTTGCTTATGGTTATATGAGCAATATTTCAAATTTATTCTTTGGAAATTATACCAAATTGCAAGTTTGCTTATTTTGCACCATATGTCATTGTTTAAACTTATTTCAAAACTGTTCTTATTTAGTTTTACTTCAATTTATTTGCGCACGACATCTCTATGTTTCCTTTATTAATATAATGTATCTTTAGTTAAATTGCTTTGCTTGACCCAATATAGAAATCTGCAGGGAACCATATTTGTGGAACTAAGGAGGTGTCTAACCCCTTCCTTCTAGATTAACTTGAACACTTACCTGAATTTCTGATTAGTAGACCAACCCGGAGTTTTTACTTAAAATTTAATTAGATATAAATAGGTGACCTTATACGCCTAGATAAATTTATTAAGTGGCGACTCCAAAACTCACTCCAAATGATTTACCCAAGTCGGAAACCACTTTTCTTCGAGCGCGCAGTCCGAGGAGATAGAAAAAGTGGGGTGCGACAGAATGGCGACTTTGGTGGGGATTAAATATTCTAACCATTACGATTTTTATATTAGGTTTATTCTTGCTTTAATTATTTTGTATTCAATACTAACTTTTTTCTATTTGCAGGTTTATAATCTTTTATGTTCTGTAATGATATATAATATATCATTGAATTTTTTGTTGCATTCCGTTCATACTCCTCCTGTTCTGGAAAATTGACACTTGCACATACACAAATAATTACGTTGATCGCACGGTCGCTTCACTCTCAAAAAAACCTTTAGGGGGAATGGTTAGAATCTAGTTGATCAGTGGTAAAACCAATAATTCTAAACGTTCTCACCCCTTGGTTTTTCGCCTAGGAAAACCATGTCCTTGGTTAAATTACTCAACTTTTCGTTACACTCAGTTTAGAAATCATGCATCATGTCATATTTAGGAAAAGTTTGACTTCGGCTCGTGTCTAAGTCTACTAGTTTACCATATTAGAATGAACCGAATGGGTCTTTGACCCTAAGGGACATTTGAATGTGTTATTTGTACATTCGTTCAAAGTTGAATGAGTCTAATGTAGACCATTTGTTCTCATAGAAGGTGGTTGCCTTATAGTTTATTTTGGTTGAAGGTTGTCACAAGTCACGAAGACCTGGAAGGTCGAAGAAGACGTAGACTTTATATTAATTTTATTTTTTTACTTCTGAATAATAAAATCAATTATTTATTTCTATTTTTAAAAAGAAAAAAAAAGAAAAAAAAAACCTTATTTCTACTTTTATACAACAAAATCAATTATTTTATAAATTATTTTTTCGTTCATTTTGGGTTATGAGAACAATTTGGAGGACGCATGACACATGTTCAATTTTAAATACCATACTCAAACTTCGAAGGCTTAATGTTCTTAGTATGTAAAAGTCCATTAGCCAGCTTCATCCAAAAGCGTCATCAAATGACGTCTATCATGCATATTATGTGTGTTAATCTTGTTAGGCCTACCTCTGGCACAAAAGAGGTCCCTTACATCATAAAGTGTGATATGTTTTGCATTTGGTAATGATTACCTCGGCACTGACTTATTATTTTCATATGTAAGTTTTACTCCCGCTCATGAGGTTGACTTGTGCATTCTGGCCGATCATCAACATCAGACAGTAGCAAAAGGACCAGTTATGCCAAATAACTGAACCCGCAGCACATTCCGAGCAAGACTTCGATGATAGCTTTCTTCGACTCTGGGTCCAACTTCGAGCCGACAAACACTTTTCTCTCTGGAAAATCTTTCGATAACGTGAAGGATTCCAACTCTTCAATAGTCGAGTCCTCGTCTTTTTGTTTCTGAGGTACTTGAATGCATACCGGGATCTTCTTTATTTCTCCTCGGGGGCCATCTTGGGAACTTGACCCTCCCTCTTCGTCTGACCTCGGTTGCTATATCTTTGGTCCAGTCGGGACGACTCCACTCTTCAGTGCAACTGAATAGCACTATCTCGCTACTTGTTGCTCCCCTTTTATCGAATGAACTCCCCATGGGGTAGGGAATTTGATCACTTGGTGAAGAGTGGATGGAACAACCTCCATCCCTTCAACCACATCTTTTTGATGGCCCCGTAGCTGATTATATTGACAGAGCTACCGGGGTCAATCAGGACTCGTTTAATATGTGAGTTTATCCTCAACATAATGACCAAAGCATCATGATGAGGGAACATCATCCCATCACAATCATCGTCATCAAATACAATTTCTTTCTTCGAGCCTCCAACTCGAGTTCTTTTCTCCGTAATGATCGACAGCTTTGCAAACTTCTTAGCAGCTGCAAAATTCGCTCCATTCACCTCTGACCCCCCCCCCCCCCCCCCCGTGATAACATTCACGACTCTTTCGGGGGGTGGTGCCCGAGGTGGTTGTCCATCACCTCGGTTCTTCGTGTAGTTCTCCTTCCCCTTGTCAGTGAGGAATTCAGCTAACACGCTCTTCTTCAATAAGTGCGGCACCTCGAGGCGCAAATCTTTGCAGTCCTCAGTGCGGTGGCCATAGTCTGCATGAAACTCGCAGTGTAGATTTTGATCCCTTTTGTCAGCAGGAGTTCTCATGTCCTTTGGTATTCTCACTCCAGCTGTCCCCTTTACTAAATTGACCAATTCTAAGGTCGATATGTTGAAGTTGTAATCGGGGATACGGGGTAACTCCATATTCTTTGAGACCAGAGCTTGGCTCGAGGAGTTCCTTTGGTTCGTTTTGGGAAAAACCTTTCCACCGAGCCGTTGGCTCACGTGCGAATTTCCAAACCTTTGACTAACAGGCTGCCTCGATGAGGTGTATGGTTCATACCTCCCCTTTGAGTTTCCTCGCGGCGCCTCGACGCGATATGAGGACTCAGTTCCATTCTTGTAGCTGTGATTTCGGCTATTATTTTTCCACTCGGCTTCCTCCAACCTTATCTTGGTGTATGTCCTGTTGTGCAAATCATCCCATTTCAAGGTTTGATATTGTTGGAGCTCTTTTCGCAACTCAGCAGCAGCCTCAGAGTTTTGAACATTAATACATTTTTCGAATGCCATGATGGCTAGAATATCATCCATGGGAGGCAACTCAATGCGTTCGGCGTGAAAACGCTCGAGTAAGTCTTTGAGTGGCTCGCCGGGCCGTTGTTTGACTTCAAATATATCCTCCTTCCTTTGGAGGATTTTCTGTGCCTCGGTATGAGCTTTGACAAATGCGTTAACCAGCTCTTTGAAAGTTGAAATTGATCCCGATGGTAGACGTATGTACCAGCGTAATGCTCCCTTCTCCAAGGTTCGCCGAATTTTTTCAAAAACATCGACTCCTTCTCTATCTCCGTTAAGTCATTACTCAACACCATTGACATGTATTCGGTCACATGTTCAATGGGGTCAGTGATCCCATCATACCTTTTGAAGAACAAAATCTTGAAATTTTTTTGAGTTGGGGCTGGAGCAGCCTCGGGCTTAAATGGAAATTGCTTGTATTGATCAATATCAAGAGCGTTTTCAGTCTTAGTCACCCCGGGGATACTTTCAAGTCATTTTTCCACGCGTGCCCCAACTCGAGCCTCGACTCGGGCTTCGATCTCCTTGGTTGGCTTCTCAATGTCTACCGAGGAGGTAGTTTCCGCCACAGTGGGAATCGTCCCGAAGTATGGCGTGGTGCTTGGTAATGTGCCCGAACCCCCAGGTGTGGCCCCATTTTGAGGTCCCCCTGTTATCGCGCCCGTAGGAACGAAGAGCGGGATACCTCCACTTGGAACTACTCCGTTCGGAGTTGAGCTGTTCCTCGCCTCTAACGAGGTACGAAATTCAACATTAATATTAGCCTGCTCGGCTTGCTGCTATTGAAGAGCTTTCAGTGTGGAAACAACGTAAGCTTGAAAGGCTTCGGTTGACATCGAAGATGAAGGGTTTGTTGTTGGTGATATTAGAGGTGCATTAGAGTTTGGGTTTGATTGAACGCTAGCCTATCCATCGGGAGTTAGCTGCAGTTCAACGGGATTTCTGCTACTGTCAGCCATTTTGTCGAATAAAAACGTGAATCCAAAAGAAAAGGTCGTTCAACTTTGGAACACAGCGTTTATGCTCGTATTCCCACTTACGACGCCAATTTGTATGGGCCTAAACTGATTTAGGATCACAAATCGAATTTGGGTTGTGAATACAAGCAAATCTTGGTATCAAAGTCGAAATAATATCGATAATAAGCAAAAATGCAAGTAAATAACGAAATTTCAATATATGCCAGTGAGTACAAATTTTTTCAGAGTTTCTGTATGTATTTCTGAATCATTACATTATAAAATGAGAAGCTATTTATAGACTAGCAGTGATACAAGGCTATGATCCCACGTTTCCACTAAGATCTGTGTGCTTCCACTTCCCAGATAGTGGAGTTAGTGGGCCGAAATAGAAGGAAAATCAGTTGACTGCAAACGACCTCACACTACTAGAAATTGATGAAAATGCTACCAAAAGGTTGGAGACGGAATTCCCTCTCTAACTGATTGGAGAGGGAATTCCGTCTCCAATCCGTCTCCAATCAGTGTAACAATAAAAAAATAATTAAATTTTTTAGAGTTGGAGGCGGAATTCCGTCTCCAACCAAAAAGCAAAAAGCGTGTCAGTGATTGGAGACGGAATTCCATCTCCAATCACTGACACACTTTTTGCTTTTTGGTTGGAGACGGAATTCCGTCTCCAACTCTAAAAATATACACGCACACTTCTTCTTTCAGATTCATTATCTCCCCCAAATTAAAAAACCCCTCCCCACCCGACTCACTGCTCCCTCACTGGTCCGGCGAAATTGCTCCCTGCCCCGGTGAAATTGCTCCCTCCCCCGGCGAAAACTTCCCCAATCATCCTAACAACTTATTCAAGTAAGCGGCGAAGTTAGCTTTCTTCCCACCAAATCCACCATCATATAGAGTAATTAGTGATGAAGTAACTGGTCTATTACTGTTAGACATATTTCCACACCGTGAAAACGTCGACGTATTAAAGCTGCCTACTCGTAAGGGTACGGAGATCGTAGGGGTTTATATACGGTACCCAATGGCAACATCAACGTTGCTGTATTCACATGGTAACGCAGCAGATATTGGACAGATGTATGAGCTTTTCATTCAGCTTAGTATTCACCTTAAAGTTAATCTCATGGGGTAAGTTTCAACAATATATTGAGTTAAATAACCCCTTTTTGTAAAGTTAATTTGTTTTGTTAACTCTTGCAATTAGTATTATATTGAGTTTTTTTTTTTTTTTGTTCTTTAAAGAAAGAAAAAGAAACTATTTTGATTAAGTTGGTATTTTGTCTGATAATTTGCCAATGAAATTGCAATTTTTATTATTGGAGTATTAATTTGTGGGTTTTTAGTTTTATCAGTTAGAGTGATGTAAATTAGTGGTTCTTGGGGAGTGATGGAACTTCAAAGATTTGATCTTTAATTGAATCTTTTTGATATGATCTCATGTGTTAATTTATACTAATTAAGTGTTAATTCTAAGTGATTCTTTGAGGTTTTCTTTTATGTAGCCTCAACTATCTACTGTAATTTAGCAAGTGTTTACTTATTTTTTCGCTTTAGCCCACTCAACTATGTAAAATCTATTATCTTAAAAGGATTTGTTTGTTTTATCCTGGATATTTATGTTTGTGATAGTATTAGATCTAATGATTTTCAGTCTGAGATGGTAACCACACTAGTGTTTGGATAGATGACTTTAGCGGCCCAGGAGAAAAGAAGTGTTGGAGGACTGAACTGGTAATTAGGTAACCTGGTTAGTTAGCGGTAGAAATGGACTCTAATTTCCCGTATTTGGAGGATTTTAAAAAAAGCAAAGATGCAAGAGCTGTCTTACTGCCAAGAAGGCATAGACAAAATAGAGATTGAATCTCATGGCTGATGTCTCATGTAATGGTTTTAAGATCATTATGAAGTGATTCTGATATACCAGAAGAATGTATTTGAATAAGCGTGTAGATATGGTGAAATCACTACTAGCAAAAGTCGAGCCTATGGCCTTGGTCCTTCGAGGTACAAGAAGCCTTCTCGTGTAGGTATTGTCAATGCTAATTGTTCTTCTTCTTCTTCTTCACATGCACCACAAGCTGCGGATGATGAGTTGCGCGCTAGATTGGCGGAAATGGAGCAAAGGCTACTAGATAGTGAAAGGCAACGGTTGAAAGACCGTGAGAATGTGAAGAAATTACAGGAAATTGTGGCAAAGATTTGGAGAGATAAGGAGCAAGGAAGTGGCTCCTCCCAAGGGGCGGATTAGTACTCTCATGGTTTGTTAAGTTGTGAACATGTTACTAATTAAATACTTTAGTGTTTATTTGTGTTGAATGCTTAATGATGAAACAATATGTATGTTGAATTGTTTTATTGGCCGTGGTGGCTTTGTTTTATGTTAAACAGGTATTTTATGTTAAACGGGTTGTTTTTGGTTTTTGGTTGCTTTGTACCGAATTTCTAATGTTTTTATTTAGCAGGATTACCAACCAAAAAAAATTAAATTATTTTATTAGAGAGGGAATTCCGTCTCTAAACAACAAAAATAGTTTTTAATTTTTTTGCTGGAGAGGGAATTCCGTCTCTAAATAATAAAAATAATATATATAATTTATGTTGGAGACGGAATTTAATTAATTTAATGCTTGGAGACGGAATTCCGTCTTCAAGTTGTCCAACGACGCGCTTAAAAGCGAAGGACGCGCGGAGACGGAATTCCGTCTCCAAACACCTTTTAGAGAGGGAATTCTGTCTCCAAACTGTGACGCAAATCAATTAATTTCTAGTAGTGTCATCCACCGAAGCTTGGGCAATTAGCTTCGGGTGCGTAGCTTTGCAATTGACGAGGCGACATTTCACCGAGGCGATATTTCACCGAGGCAAATATCTTGCTTTTTTTCCTCGGTTATTAACTTCAGTATTTGACTTCGGCGACCTATAGCTTACCTCGGCTCGCAGTTTGCCTACACCTGTTCGGTTAACCTCAGATTATGGTACCGAGGTGCCACGTGGGCGAGTCGATTTTTACCAATACATATACTTTTTAGGAATGACATGAACCGACCAGTCTTGGAAAATCCGAACTAAACCAAAATGGATCAGAGGCACCAGAATATGCCTGGCGTGCTGCGCCATGCATTGCGTGGAGCGCCACAGTAGGGTCTTTTCTGCATTTTTGTCGATTTTGCTCACTCTTTGAAGTTTTAGCTTGCTGCCTCGCACCATGTGACTTGGGGCGGCACATACATGATAAGTCATTTAAGTCACCGGTATAGAATGTTTGTCTGCAGCTCATTCCTCTCGTATCTCACGCCTCTTCTCAGATATCAAAACATCAATTTTCCCTCTTTAAAACTCCAAATAGTCATCCTTCGCTCAAATCAATCAAACACAATACAATACATACATCATATAAACACGAAACGCTTATAATATTACTCAAACGGAAAATTAAGTATTTAGAGGCGAGACTAATGCTATGTGCACTTTCCATCAAATAACACTATATTAACGTAAATATTCTCCAGAAAAGAATAACGTTAAAAGTCTTGGATTCTTAGAATGTAAACTAAAAAGACAAAAGAATAAATGCCATACCTCTTTTACTTTAGCATATTTGGAGAGAATGAAGTAAATTTCATATCTAACCAAATATATACCATGGCCCTACATTTAAATAGCCATTGAACATCTTCACATATGCTAGCCAAAATTTACCCAATATAAATATGGCTAAGTTCTATTTCTAAAAACTAGTTAAGAAAAGGAGAAAATTAAGGAGCTCAACTCCCACCCAATAAGGAGAAAATTATGGAGCCCTATTCCATCCAAATCTTCTTCTTTGCTCGATTTTCCTATTTTTTCTTTTTAATTTTTGACGCTTATATATATTTAGTTCCACCAAAATTATTTGTAATCATTAAATATTTTTTTTTTTGCGTGAAAGGATTGGATAACAAAGATATTACCACATATGACTATTAACCTTGCAAATATACCATGAATATATCTTGAATACTTACACTGTTAGTTTTCAGATGTGGTTGCATATTCCATTTATACCATGAATATCTCTTGAATATACCATGGATATATCTCGAATATACCAGATATAGTTAAATTCGAGATAAATATTCCATGAATATATCTTGAATATACTCAGATAAAGTTGCATATTCCAGTTATATTGTCATCTATGTAAAATAAATTCATAATATAGAAAAAATATTCTGCAATATCAGTTATATACTACTGCAAATCGAGATAAATATACCATGAATATATCTTGAATATACTCAGATAAAGTTGCATATTCCAGTTATATTGTCATCTATGTAAAATAAATTCATAATATAGAAAAAATATTCTGCAATATCAGTTATATACTACTGCAAAAAACATAACTAAAAGAGGAGGACGGTAGTGGGCAACGTTGGCGTGGTCGGCACCTCAAAACGGCGAGGGAAACGGCACAACAACCTCCTCACTTGTCAAAATTGCTTCCATTTCTCAAGCCGTTCACTTTTCTTTCTCTGACTAGCGAAGGTAAAATCTGACAGGATATAATCCTAAAGAACGGCAACGAAGCATGATCCACAAACAACAAAGCTAACCTGCCCCTGAAAATGTTTGCTACCTATAAATCTTCTTGCCCCTGATCCACATCATGGTTGGTCAAAGGAGATTTATTGGGTGGTCATCGTTACTGATTAGATAATGGGAAGAAGATGATTAGGATGGTCATCTTATTGATTTCTTATCGAGATAAATATACTCATGATGTGGTCTGTATTCTTAGGGAAAATGTGGAGAGACGAACATGGAGTTTATGGAGGGAGGAGTAAGGGGGTAAAGAGAGACGTGTTATGGTATATAAAAGGCATCAATTCCTTAAAAAAAGGCATATAAAAAGGTAGATGTTTCATATTTGATTTTGGCTATTAAATGTTGAATACATAAGGCTAAATGTTTATAATTCATAATAAACAAAAAATGTGTTTATTTTGTGTTATTGACTAATAAAAGTGTCTATGCTATGTAAATTTTCCTTTTGTTTTCTATCCCAATTAGAACCGTTCAAGACCACAGAAGTTTGAGTCATTATTATCTTGTATATTTCTTGTCAAAGAGATCTTTTGACATCTTAATAATTGTAAACGCCAATTAAAAAATATTGGAGGTGTTCGGGGTTACAGTTAGCATATCCCATAACTTGCTTTAATTTTTACTCCGGAGTATGGTGAGATGAATTAGATTATGAATTTTTAATTAGAAGTCTCAGCCTCCAACTTTGGGAATGAATACAATTAATGTTTCCTTTAATAAATATTGTACAATATAAATTCAAATTAGTCGAGCCAAAGAATATTAAATACCATTTTTCCTTTCGCAAAAAGTAAACTTGGACTTCTTTCGTAAGCGGAGATTTGGACTACATGGAGCTAAGCAACCTGCCGACAAGGGCAGCCTTTCACTGTTGGAAACTTTGATTTTGATTGGTAGGATTCTGTCTTATCTTTCCTAATTTAGAAATTCCACTCAATCAACATAGTTTCCATTCATTCCTTCTCGACCGCCTCCTCATGTATTAAAGTCAAATGGTTGTTCATCTCTGTCTGCTCCTTCTATTTCTATTTCTATATATGTGGTGGCGGGTTACCAGGGAAGATCCATTTATATGTTTTTAACTTATTATTATGAATTAATATACGAAGATATTTGAATGTTCATCACTAGAGTTAGAAGGGAGTCTGCCAGAAAGAGATTGTTGAATGGCACCTTTTGAATGAATATATAGAACTTTAACTGTGCAGGGTAATGAAAGTCATTCATATTTCATACCACTATCTCTAGAATAATGTTTTGGCCAGTGCCCCACTAAAAATCTGTTGTGGTCAATGGTCATTATCGAGGTTTCTATGATTGATTAAATGAACTATTTGTCGCCTTTCAATCTCAATCAATTGAATCCATAATTGCTTTTACCGGGATACCATTAGATGTTTTCACTGTATATGATTCCACTACATCAGTTTTTCAATACGTCATAGGAGAAATACTCTTTTAACAATTTAATTGAATTATCTCATATTAGTGTTTTAAAATGCTTTTTGACTTGGCGGGGCATAGGTTCTGGAAGACTGTGATTCCACAATTTAGGACATAATGGAGAGTACGCTGAGATGTTGGGCAAGTTTAGGAGCGTTCAAAAAAGTTTTCAAATTAAAAATTTGCTCAATAAATTCTCTATTTAAAGCCTACTTTCAAATACCAACTTCCTACTTAAATTCTCCAAGTTTTTTTTCTTAGTTATATATAATTTTTTACTCTTAGTCTTATATAAATTTTGTATTTTCTAGAAATTCTACTAATTTTACTATTTTTAAATGATTGATGTTTTTTTTTTAAATATTTATATCTATAATATTAATGTATAAAATATTAAATATTAGATATCTTTGACACTTAGACCCAGCACCTTGAGCTTATGATCACCCCGTATCAGGTAAAACACATCGCCTTACGCTTACATTTTATTAAATATTGTCTCATAGACACAAATAATGTACATGATTAGTTTAATCTTTTGTTTCATATAAATGCTGGTTACCGTCCATATTTTCAATAATAAAGTCACATGTAATTATTTCATATGTAAAATTATTTCGGTTCATTGAAAAAAGAATGACATATTTTTATATTTTAAATTAACTTCTCTTTAAATTTTCATTTTATTTTAAATGAGAATTTGTTAGTGCCACATAGATGAATGACATGTTTAAAATAGAAAATTGCAAAGTCTTACCCCCACACAAATATTATGGTGTATTTGAAATTAAAAGTTTTAATACTTCCATTTGTTAATTCCATATATTGAGTTAAACTGTGGGAGTATTTTAAAGTAGGAAAAATAATAAGAGGACAAAATTCCTAAGATATATAAATATTTTTAAATAAACACTCAGCCACAACCCCTAATATTTTTATAGTCACTCCCTTTCTAGAGTTTGCGGCTCCTCCTCCTCCACACCAACGCCGCCTCTCTTCCCTTGATCCATCGCTGCCTCTTCTTCCTCCAGCCACCGTTGATTTGCTGCTCCGACCACCCGCTGCCTCCCATCATCCAAGTTCTGTCACTCCACCAGTGCTACTCTGGCGAAGTTGTTGCTGCTGCTCCGGCGAAACTGCTGCTGCTGATCTGGCGAAGTAGCAAAGATCTGCTCCACCCCTAGTGCTCCGGTGAACTGCTTCGGTAGTGATGTTCCGGCCCTACTCAAACATTGATGCTCCAGTCTTCCTCTTCTTTATTTTATTCTCTTTTTTGGAAGATGGTGTTATTTGTAGATGTATACATTATTTTTTATATTAAAATATGTATAAATTGTAAAATAAAATGCGTATATATTGAATATAACTAAAAAAAATGAGTGTATACAGTGCGTATAACTGAGAAAAATAATAGTATACACAGTAAATTAAATGAAAATAATATGTATACGTAAGGAGACCATTAGTATACACCGTCACATCGTTTGTACACGTTGTATATTAATTTGGTATATATTAGGTACAAAAAGTAAGAGTTATTAAAAAGTAAGAGGAGGGTTTAATAATTACTCCCTTTGTCCCAAATTAGTTGACACTTTAGCAATAATATTTTTTTCCAAATTAGTTGACACTTTAAAATTTCAATAACTTTTTTACCAATTCTTTCCAACTATACCCTTAACCGTTATAAAAATTCTAAAAAAAAAAGTTAATAGTCAAATATTAAATAGAAATAACATAGTAAAATATATACTATATTTAATGATTTTCTTAATAAACGTGAAAAAGCTGAATGTGTCAACTAAAGTTCATACGGAGGGAGGTAAAAATTCAACACTCTTTATATAATGGTGGCAGACTGCCGCGAGAATGCAACTTAATTGCCAACTGAAGTAATATCGTGGTCCAACAGTAAAACATTATAAACAAAAGCTTCGTATAAGCCATGGAACCTCAACTTCTCAAATCCATGGCCAGGGGAGAATATGAAAATAAAAAGCTTCACGTAGTTATGTTTCCATGGCTAGCTTTTGGTCATATTATTCCATTTCTTGAACTTTCCAAGTTCATAGCTCAAAAGGGTCACAAAATTTCCTTTATTTCAACTCCAAGAAATATTGATCGTCTCTCGAAAATTCCCCCTGAATTTTCTACCTCAATTACCTTTGTTAAAATCCCACTTCCCAAAATAGATGGTTTGCCAGAACATGCTGAGGCAACTATGGATATTCAAACTGAAGAAATTATTTATCTCAAAAAAGCTATGGATGGTATGGAGCCTGAGGTAACTACTTTCTTGGAGAAAAGTTGTCCTGATTGGATAGTTCAAGATTTTGCACAATATTGGTTAACTCCAATCACAAAAAGGTTAGGAATATCAAGAATTTTCTATAGTATAATTAATGCATGGTTCATTGCATTTTTTGGTTCAACGGAGAATATGATTAACACAAATATACGTCCACCACCTACCGTGGAGGATTTCTTGGTACCACCAAAGTGGATCCCATTTGAAACAAAGGCAGCGTATCGCCGCCACGAGGCGCACTGGATGGTGCGGTCAAGCAAGAAGAATGTTTCTGGTGTTTCAGACCTTTACCGTAACGGGGTCGTGATTCAAGATGTAGACGCTATTATTATTCGTCATTGTCACGAGTTTGAAGGTCAGTGGTTACAGTTACTAGAGGATCTTCACCATAAGCCCGTGGTTCCTATAGGACTAATGCCACCTCGTGTCCAAAGTAGTAGTGATGATAAAAATGAATCATGGATATCGATTAAGGATTGGTTAGATGACAAACCAAAAGGTTCAGTGATTTACGTAGCACTAGGAAGCGAAGTGACAGTTGGTCCTAGTGAAATATATGAATTAGCTCATGGGTTAGAGTTATGTGAATCATCATTCTTTTGGGTTTTGAGGAAGCCATCCGGATCGGGTAACACCACCCCGATTGAGCTACCGGATGGGTTTGAGGAAAGAACGAAAGGCCGAGGCATAGTATGGAAGAGTTGGGTTCCACAGTTAATGATACTAAGTCATGAGTCAGTTGGTGGATTCTTGACTCATTGTGGATGGAGCTCGATTATAGAAGGGTTAATGTTTGGTCATCCATTGATTATGTTACCATTTTTGGTTGATCAAGGATTAAATGCTAGAATCTTAGAGGACAAAGGGGTTGGTGTAGAAGTTCCAAGAAACGAAGATGACGGATCCTACAATAGTGATTCAGTGGCCAACTCAGTGAAGTTAGTAATGGTAAAAAATGATGGAAAGATAATTCGAAAGAAAGCAAAAGAAATGAGGTCAATATTTGGAAACAAAAAGCTTCATGATAAGTATATTGAAAATTTAATTGAGTTCTTGGAAAATCATAGGAAAGTATCTAATAATGGACTTAGATCTTAAAATCCTAATGTAAGACAAGATATAATAAATACTAGTTTGATGAAATTTTTCCTACCTTTCCCTTTCCCATGCTTTGTTTTAGTGCTGAATGTCTGTATTGGCCTAAATCTGATTAGGACAATAAATTAAATTTGTTTTGGGTTAGCTAGCAACTATTTGTATCAAAGTCGTAAAATGATAGGAAATTTGATAAAGGAAATTAGACAATAACTAAGAGACAAAGAATAAGTATTTTTGATATATTTGTTGATGCCTTCACATAATTTCTCCATGACTATTTATAGTCTACAAGAGTAAGAAGAGTAATAAATATATTCAATAGCCATTACTCAATATTCAATAGTGGCCAGACCATGATCTTACTCTTAAATGCGTAGGCAACGATCGTCAATTACAAAAGACAAGAGCTCATGATGGTTATCTTTTAATCGCCTTGAGTGATAACTTGTAGCCACGATCCATTTCTTGCCCGAGGCATCTAGCCTCGAGAACTAAGCAAGCTTCTTCGAGGTATCGTTTTCAAAGGATTCATCCATACCATAGCTCGAGCCTTAGCATCTAGGCTCGATAAATTTTTACCCAATACAGATAGTCCCCCCACTCCTCAGATAATAGTCAGGATTTTCTGAGGAGTAGAATAAATTTGGTGGGAAATGGACGTGGCTATTCGTGCGCCATAAATTTCAAAAACGACGGTTGTCACTCTATATTCCCATCCATCACACACGGCTTCCATTGATTGAGCGTGACTTTTTTCTCCTCCTTCCCATGTAACGCAAAATAGCTCAACTTGCTTTCCTTCCACTTCACTTTCAATCTCTTTATCAACAATATTTTTCCGCATAAAATTACATCTTGAACTTGTTCTTCTTGACTAAGAACATCACTAATTACCCAGCAAAAATGGCCACTACACATTATGTGTAAAACTCCTCAGATCCTTCTGAAAAAAGGACTCCTGATGTTGCTACCGTGATTGTTGGCGACGAATTGGTAAACGTTCCGGTACCTTTAAATATTCTTCCACCGTTGGATGACAACACAGAGACAACATCACACCTTAGAAATTTAATCCCAAGGTGACGGAAAGCCACCGCCAACCGCGACAACATTGATGAGACGGGCCGCGAAGAAGAAAATACTACCACAAAATTTGGTGGTGTTGAAACTCCATACCCCAAAAAAGAGAAATCTCCCTTGAGGGAACTTACACCCGAGGATGTTATCCCCTCGAAGCTAGACCTTTCGAATGACTTCATGATGCAAGTCCAGACCGAGGCTGATATTAGGAGAAATAGAAATGTTCCAGTTGGAGACACCCCGAGCTTGATAACACAAGCCAATATTCGTTTGGTTCGGGAGGACTGCAAATGGGGCTCCGAGGTCCAATTCAGCATCGTCGCCCTAGAGAGCCGAACGTGCGATGTAGTAGATGGGAGCTCTTTTGTGTACACCTACCCTTTTACAATAGGATTTACTCTTCCTATTCACGAAGTGGTGGAGACGTTCTTCCGAACTTACAACGTGTGCGTAGCCCAGATTGGCCCCGGATTCTGGAGGATCATTTAGTGCCTTGAATATTTGAGTAAAAGAGCAGGCGTCCCTTTCAGTTTTGATCACTTCATCTACCTTTTTTCTCCCACCTTGCATAAAGATGGGATTATTCAATTTAACAAATGAGGCAAGTTTTCATTGATTACAAAAGGTGAGGATACTGAAGATCGGGGTTGGAACGAACTCTTCATTCGATAACCTACTAGTCTTTTATCCTAGAGAACTTATTTCCTCGAGCGGTGGAACCGAACATGTAAGTTCTTGCCTTGGTTCCTTTTGACAACTACCCATTTCATCATTTCTTACTTCTAACTTTTTACTTTGATCTTTTTAGCCAAGTGTTGACACCCAATTTTGTCCATCCTTTTTCTAAAATTGGCTATAATTTAACTTAAAGGTGCAATTTGACTATTTGTGCAAAATGTACATTAGAAAGCATACATTTATGTGCGTTATCCCCTACTTATATATTATATACTTAAATGTGGCTATATGACGTAATTTTGCATCATTTAGGTCATTTGTCAAACTGTAATTGTTTGCACAATTTAGTACATTTATAATATCATATATTATTGCATCATTTAGGCTACATGTCAAACTAGTATCGATCTGTGATCATTTGTGCAAATTAGTAATTATCTGTGATTACCTATATTTAATTAATTTTATTTGAGTTTATTTAATAATTATTTGTGCATTTTATAAAATATGTATATCTATATTTTTATTTACGCTTTTAAGTTGAATATTGGCCAACTTAAAAGAAAATGTCCATTTTTCTATTTACTTATTTTCCTTCTCCTTTTTGTTAAAATTTTCTACTAATCTGGACAAGAGTCCGTCTAGGTACATCCATTCTATTAGAAATCAATTGCGATTTTCTCGCAATCATTTAGTTCAAATTCTCTTGAATATTCATATAATTATTTTATTTCAAAATATTTCTTTTTCCATTATTTAAAATCCCCCTTTATCCTGAACCTAGACAATTGTTCGTCTAGATACGTTCACAGTTGTATTTAAAATTTCATTATCTTCCTACTTTATTTTTGAATTAAGTCATTCCTAAATTCCTATAATCATTTCGTGTCGAACCTAAACCAGTTTCTTAACCAAATACGTTCCTTTTATTTGAATTTTGAAAGAAAACATCTCCAAGCCTTCTCCTTGATTTTATTACCTCTTTTTTAAAAAATCTCTAATTACTAAAATCTCTCCCTTGATTCACTCCCATTCAAAAATTCCCCAATCACCTCACCCCTACAAAGTCATCACTATCAGTCTTTACATGGGGACGGACAAAAAAAAAATACAGAGGGACTCCCCACCTTTGCCTTTCTCTTCCTCTACACACTTACAAAAACTCTTCTTCCTTTCGACACTTGCCATCAGCCTACACAGACACACAAGAAGATCAGTACACAATACACCCAAAAACAGTATGCCAACTTGATCTTCCTCATCATCCCTATCAACCGTTCTTCCTCCCCATCACACACACACACATATACGACATATACATACAAAAATAAAAACTTCACAGATACCAGACACACTGCCTCATCCCCCTTTTCTACACGCGCACATAGAAATCGAGAGAAATCCCTTCCCTCATCCTCAACCAACAGCAACACCCATCACTACTAGCGGTGGTGCACCACCAGTCCTACAAACCCCAATACTCACACATTATAAAATAAGGATACACATACACACACACACTAAATCGAACAAGAGTAGATACGATACCCACCTTCGCAGCCCACAAAACTAACACCCAATTCACACCCACACACATACAATTACACACATGCACAAAATAAGGCAACCCACACACGCACACCATCAAAACACCCATTTGTGTAAAAACGGATCTGGAACAGGGGAATTGGGGGTGGCAGTGACGCCATCAGAAGTGGATAGGTCGTCACTCCCCTCGCTTCGTCATCGACCCGCTCACTGGAAAGCTAGTTTAATTTTGAACCGGTGGCGAGTTGATCTTTTTGGACTGAGGCCCATCGTTGTTCTTTGCATCGATTTGTTTTGTTTTCCTTTGTCATCTGTTTTGCAGGGACCTAATCGATGACGGGTTTGGGATTATTGCCTTCATAAACTCTGAACTTAGCACGAAATTGGAATCGAGATGATAAAGGAGGTTGGGGTGGTAGCGACGCCGTTAGGCAGTCACTCCTCCACCTCCCACCTGTTTGCTCAGTTGCTGTATTTTTGACAATTGCTTCTTGACCGGTTCTTGGCTTTTAGTTCTGGATCTGTGATGCTCCTTTGCGTTGATATATTATTATGTTAATCTGTTATTGATTGGTGCCTATGTTTTTTTAATTAAAAAGCTATTGAAGAAATTTGCGCAGGTCCCCAAACGCTACATCACTGATTCTGGACAATGCTTACACAGCCTATGAAAATACTTTCATTTGAGGCTTTACAGTGAATTAACGGATACTATCACAGCTAATGATAATAATTCAATAATTAATTTGAATTTGAGGCTGATGGACTGATTTGAACATAATACTACACTTAGCCAATAACGTTTGGAGGCCTAAAATCAGTCCCGTTACACTCCCCACGTCCCTAAAAACAAATAGGCGATGACGATGCATATCACTTTGCAAAGTAAGCGTTAGTGGAGTGGTGGGATTGAAGGTACTTGGCACTGCAACACGACCGGCTCCGTGTTTGCAACCGTACCGACGTCCCTAACCTCTGCTTGATGCAATACATATTCTGAGCCTACACTTTTAAAAAGCCCTTTCCCCTTTATTTTAAAATTATTATTATTATTATTATTATTATTATTATTATTATTATTATTATTATTATTATTATTATTATTATTATTATTATTATTATTATTATTATTATTATTATTATTATTACTACTACTACTATCACTACTATTATTATTATTTTTACTAATTCATTTTTTTTATATTTTTGCGAGGTCAAATTGGATAAGAGATGGCGGTCCATTTTGAAAAATAACAACTAGAAGAAAATTCTTTCATTATTATTATTGTATTATTATTTATTAATATTATTATTAGTATTTATTGACGTACTAATTCATTGTCATATCTTTTGAGCGGTACATTTGGAAGAACAATCTTGAAAATGACGCCCCCGATAATATCTTTTAAATTATATTACTTTTATTTAATCATTATTATTTCATTTTGATATACTAACTAACTTAATTGATTTTTTTACAAGGTATATTCTTAAAGTTCTCTAAGCAAGAAAACAATTATTAGAAAGAACCTTTTTGTTCTAATAATTATGTCTAACTTGTACATTTGGTGGAGGTTGAGAGGTGCCTAACCCCTTCCTCTCGAGTTAACTTGAACCTCTTACCTAGAATATCTGGTTTGTAGACTAAGATCGGAGTTAATTATAAAATTAGTTAGAAACAAAATAGGTGCCCTAACATGCCTAGTTAAAAATATGTTAGGTGGCGACTCCAACTCTTTACCCGTGAGTTACCCACTAAGTCGAGCCCTATTTCGAACTTTAACTGGTTCGGGTAAAAATAGAATGCGACAGAATGGCGACTCCGCTGGGGATGTCAAGGTTCAAACCATAACAGACTTTTAATTGGGATTCTTTGCATTTATTTTCTTTTTTCCCGTTTTTTCTCAAAACTAATATTTCTTTCTTTTCCTTTTGCAGGTTTGAAGTTTAGTTTTCTATTTCATTTGCGTTTGCTTTTAATTTATTATCTGTAAGTGTTATTTTGTTTATATTTTCTCCACTCCCTAAATTTTTTACACTTGCACACACCCTAAACGGTTACGTGGATCTCACGACCGTTTCACTCTCAAAACACCATTTAGGGGGGACGGTTTGGGGTATAGTTGGTCCGTGGTACAACCAACAATTCTAAATGTTTCCACCTCTCGGTTGTCCGCCTGGGGGAACCATGTCCTTGTCTAGTAAATCCACTCTTGGTTGTTTCTTACTACACGTCCCACACTTCAACTATTTTCAAATCTTTCATAAGTTTGCTAAATATTTTTCCTCTAAAACAATTTCACGTTATAATTCTTTTTGTATTTTCTTTATTGTCTAGTTTCTATTATCCTATTTTTTAAAGCTAACTTGTTTTTACTCCTTCTTTTTAAAATTATTTTTTGAAATACTTCAATATGTGCATCCTTTCCATAAAATTGCTAAATTACTTTTCTTTAAAACAAATTTACTTAATATAATATTGTCTCATTTCTATTAACTCTATTTTTCAAAACTAATGTGTGTTTGTTATCCTTTTTAAAATTTATTTTGCAAAATATTTCTATATGTGCATATTTAAAACACTTAAGCATTTTTAGGGAACATGTGCATTTCTTTTAAACTTGTGCTATCTTTCAAAACTCGTGCATTTCTTTCAAAACTCGTGCATTTCTTTCAAAACTCGTACTTGTGCATTTTTTACTTGTGCATGCATACCTTCCGCCACTCTTGGCAACTTTTTAAATCGTGCGTTGAAAATACGGTGGTTACAACCACCTCTTCCCTCACATAAAAATTCCTTTAGGGGGAACGACTTGGAATTTATTTGGTCCGAGACGTTCCCGCTCCTGAGCCACCCGCTTGGGAGGATATTAAAACCCGATCTAGCCAATTCCATTCCGTAGTAGCGGCGCTAGGAATCATGCATCATGACATGTCACTAGTTGACTTGTTCTCAAGTCCGATAGGCCAACTTGTTCAAATAATCCGAACAGGTTTTTAACCCCCAAAGAGCGTTGAACATGATTTATTTGCATTTTCTTAAATGGTTGAACGTGAAAAATATGGACTATTTATTGACATTGTTCTGCATTCAGTACTATTCAAAGGCACAAAGATTATCCAGTGGGCGTTAAAAGCCCAAATTGAATCAGAAATAATTGTTTATCCATAAACAGTTGGCATTATTCTGTATTCAATGCTATTCAAAGGCACGAAGGTAACCTAAGAGGCATTAAAAGCCCAAATTGAATCAGACACGGCTGTTTAATCCTAAAGGATTGGAATCATTCTGTATTCAATGCTATTCAAAGGCTTAAATGGTAATCGAAGAGGCATTAAAAGCCCATTTCAAAGTAGAAATTACTGCTCGATAGATGGGATGACACATAACGCAGGTTTATCCTTTAAGCATTATATAAGGACCTGACATCCTTGGCATGTCAAAAGTCCATTAGCAACTTCCGTTTGAAGTGTCTAAACGGTTCTCAACCCACAACGACACATCTCTTCATATCTTCTGTTGCATTGTTTTCAAAAGCTTGTGCCGCAGGTTGATCGTTTTGCTCACAATAAAGCGAATCTTAGGCATTTCCTTCTCCCTTTTTCCTATCATCCTTCACCTTTTCCAAAAGATCATGTGATAAGACCCAAATCGAGAAACCATCTAAAAACATCATCCAAGGCCAAGGAAGGGCTTATGCATTGAAACGCCATGGAACGAGGAGCCTTAGAGACACATTTCAAGACGTTTCAAGCATTCAGGGAAGCAGGCGGACCACCTAGTGTAAAGGGGCGGACCGCCCACTTCATGACCACTCTCTGGATCCCTGGCCGCCTAGTGCAGAGGCGGACCACCTACTGAAGACTAGGCGGTAGGCGGACCGCCTAGTATAAACAGGCGGGGCGCCTAGTGCTGAGAAGCATGCGGGATTTGCTAGTTGCTAGCCTATGTAATTTCTATTGTGCCCCTATGTGGCTTATGACTTTAGAATTTACTTAAGGGTACTTTAGGCCTTTCCTTATGTCTTGAATGAGGCCTATAAATACTCCATAGTTTAGTATTTTTCCTTAGTTAGCCATTATGATGAATGATTGATTGTCAATGACAATGTTCAAGAGTGGATTCTCTTTGAATGAAAACCCTTCGAGACGGTTTGAGTATACTAGTGGATTCTAGTTGAACCCCAAACCACCCCCGATCATTCTATTTGCGAGTCCCAGGTGCGGCTCGAGGGTAGTTGCATAGTGTAGGTCCTCCTTGACGCCGATACGAGGGTATCACGGAACAAGTTCTCCGTGGTTACTTCGTAGGGAGTTCGAGTAGTGTCTCGCTCCAATCTTTACTTTCCGCGTATTGATTTTGATTCTTATCATCTTGGTATCATAGCAAGGCTCGGGTTTTGTTTCTACAAACCCCCGACCCTTGATTCTTCGTGCCTAGGTCGGTTCTATCTTTAAGTTTTCTTGTTCTTGTTATTGGAAAGGAGAAAATCACAAAAAAAAAAAAATAATTGGAAAATTGATAAATACCAAAAATTTGTTCTATCTTGTGTTTTGGATTGATTCGTGTTGTGATTGATATTGGGGTTTGTTCCTTATTGGAAACCCGTTATTTTGGTACCCAACACACACGATTTGGAGTTGTATTCCATGATTTGAGATTTGAAACCCTTGAAGAAATTGAAAAAGCTTGAAACCCTAGCTATGAACATGATGAACATGGTAGATTGTTGAATTTTGATTGGGTTTTGATGAAATTGATTGGGGTTTGATCTCCGTGCTTGAAACAACGTTTGGGTACCTTCGGATCGATAAAACAACGTGTGAATTGTTGGATTTTTGGGTGCCAAAGGCAAGAAAAATGAGTTTGAACAGTGCTGGAAGTTGCACTAGGCGGGGCGCCTAGTAGGAGAGGCGGACCGCCTAATTTTGGTGAGCTCTCTGGATTTTATAGAGGCGGGGCGCCTGTTTTAGTAGGCTGACCGCCTACTTCAAGTAGGCTGACCGCCTACTCCCCTCTACAGGGAACCAGGCGGACCACCTACTCAAAACAGGTGGGGCGCCTACTTCCTTCAAGTTGGGCATTGGGTAGTTCCTTCTAGGTTCTCTTGTTTTGTTGATTGCATTGCTTCCGGTTAGTGCTACTAGAGTATAATCCTACTCGATTAGTGCTAATTACTTTGAGCTATTAGGATCATCGTGCCTTAGAAAGGAGACTAGAATTCAAAGAAGATCCGTAGTATCTTTTGATTCAAGTCCTCATTTAAAGTCCCTATCGTTCCAATCGAGTCCCATTAACTCCACTCACCCCGGAGTGCATTTGGACTTGATAAGTTGAGTGATTGAGTTGTGGTTCGTTGGTCAACTACTTGAAGCTTTTAGACTCAAACTTGTGTGAAATATCCATCCCCCACTAAACACGAGCGAGCCGAGTGAAACAATTGTAAGGGAGTGGGTGAGGTGTTTTGACTAACTCTTGTTTCTTTTCTTTGTAGGTACAATGGCCAACGAAGGTCAAGATTTCATCAAGGAGGCCTTGGCTAGCCTTCTTGCCAAGATGGATGTCATGACTCAAAGAATTGAGTCACTTGAAAAGGGTGCCTCAAGTACCCAAGGTGACCAAGGGACCCCGAGTGTCCCAATTGAAAAGGGGACCCCGAGTGTCCAAATTGAGGCCGGTGAAGGCTCGAGTAGCCCTACCTTTACCCCGGAGCAAGTTGTTGAATTGCTTAATCAACAACGGGTAAAGGAAGACCGAGAGAGAATTGAACAAACAGGCATTCCCCGTATCTTGGGTAATCCCCCAAGAAACATCCCATTACCAAGACCCATCCGAAACGTGCAACCTCTTGAGCAAGTCGATGAAGCTCAAGAAGGGGAGGAAGCCGAATATGGTGATGATATGTATGGGTTTGATGATCACTTTCAACCAAGGCGAGGTATGAATTGGGGTCGAAATGTGGATCGTGGTAGGGGCCGAGGTCGAGGGCCACCTATGGGATATGTGGGAGGGAATGCGAGAAGGGAGTATGGTGTGAATGAAGATCACTATGGGGGCCAACCGGAGCCATTCCGTGGGGGTCGTGACAACAACAACAATCTTAATAGTGTGAAGATCACTATTCCTCCTTTCAAAGGGAGTAGTGATCCGGTGGAGTACCTTGATTGGAAGTTGTCCATGGAGCGTATATTTGACACCAATGATATGCCCGAAGTGAAGAAGACTAAGTATGCTATCTCTACCTTTGAGTCCTTTGCTTCTACATGGTGGGAGTCGGTGAAGAGGAATAGAAGGAGGATGGGGATGGTTATTAATCTTACTTGGGATGAGTTGATCCGTGTGATGGATGAAAAGTACTTGACTAACCAATACCGAGTGGAACAACAAAAGCGCCTCTATGAATTGAAACAAGGTTCCAAGTCGGTTGGGGAGTACTTCAATGAGTTTGAACAAGTCCGGATGACTCTAGACTTGGATGAGGAAGACAATGAGACGGCCATGATCCGTTTCAAAGGGGGCTTAAACCGAGACATAGCTTCGCTCTTGAAGTTTCACAAGTACAATGACCACTACAAGCTATATGAAGATGCGGTTGAAGCCGAGAAGTGGCTCAAGGAGGAGAAGACCAACCGTTACAAGAGCAACACTTCTACTTCCATGAGCCAAGCAAAGGATTGGAAGACTTCTACTCCAAATGCAAAATTCCCAAGTGTAAGTGGCCCGAGTGGTGCAAGTGCTAGCAAGGAGGTGAAAAAGCCTTTTGAAATGTCGACACAACCCGTGGGAGGTAATTCTAGAACTCACTTGAGTAATCCAGTCTCTTCTTCTACTCAATGCTTTAAGTGTAAGGGTTATGGTCATCTCTCTAAAGATTGCCCTACCCGGAAAACTATGGTTCTTGTTGGTGACTTGGTCTATGAGCAAGATAGTGAACCCGAGGAAGAAGAGGGAGTAGAGGGTGATGAGGAAGGAGATGATGGGGAGATTACCATGGAAGAAGATGATGATGCCCATGCCTTCCTTGTTGTGAGGAGGAGTCTAGGAGCCATGTGTGTGGAGGATGTTGAGACCTTACAAAGAGAGAACCTTTTTCATGCCAAATGCCGAGTCATGGGTCTCCTTTGCTCTATGATCATTGACTCGGGGAGTTGTGCTAACGTTATTAGCCAAACACTAGTTGCCCAATTGAAAATACCCACCCTAAAACACCCAAATCCTTACCGGCTACAATGGCTTAGTGAGTGTGGTGAGTTGAAGGTGGTTAAACAATGTTTGATCAAGTTCAAGATTGGGAACTATGTGGATGAGCACACGTTCGATGTTGTGCCTATGCAATCATGCCACCTTCTCTTTGGTAGGCCATGGCAATTTGATCGACGTGTGGTTCATAATGGCCATGCCAACACCTATACGGTGACGCATGAGGGAAAAAAGTTCGTGCTCCAACCCCTAACTCCCAAACAAGTGAGTGATGACTACAAGCGGATGAAGGAGTTGAGGGAAGAGGCTAAAGCAAAGTCACCCATTGTACTTGAACCCGAGGCAAACAATTTCATTGTTTTGCCATTGCATGATGAAAATGGGAGTCACTCCACTCCAATTGAGAGAGAAAAGATAGAGAGAAGTGAGGGACTGACCGGTGACAATCCAAGAGAGGAAAAATGAGAGGATTTGAGGAGTGATGTGAGTGGATTGTCACCACCAACTACACTTGACCATGAGGTAAAATTGAGAGAGATGAGAGGTGAGGAAGGAAAAATAGAGAGTGAGAGCACCCATTATTCTAACCCTTCTTTATCTTCTACCTCTTCTTGTGAAAGCTCTTGTGTAGGTACATTTGAAGACAAGCCATTGGAGCCTCAATGTGAGATTCATGAAGGAGGAGTTGCATTTGACACTTCAAACCTTGTGAGTGATCAAGGAAGTACTACAAATGTAAGTGTTGCTTCACCTTTTCATGAACCTACTAGCTACTTGTCTTGTGATGACTCAACACTAGTTGGTGTTTTTGATGCATCTAGTGAGTATACCACTAGTGAAGAGTCTAGTTGTCAACTTGAGTTTGCATGTGAAACACTAGTCTGGAGGAGCACTATGCCACATCATGATGTGAGCTCATTGTTCATTGAACCCCTCCCTAGTGTAGATTTGATAGTTGACCATGATTGTGACCTTTGCTATGACACACCGGCAACCTTTGACATAGGGAAAGATGAGGTAGTTGACCATTCCCTAATTGATATGCTTCTATTTGGTGGACCAATGTGTTGTGGTGAGGATGGTCTTGTCCTTGAGGAGTCCAAATTGCATGAATTGGACAAGGTTGTCTATTATGACTCCTCAAGTGAACCTAGTCTTGATAGCTTGTCCATGTTTTATCATGATAGTGAGATGCATGTTTTTACCAATCCTTTATTTGAAGGCATTCTCATTAGTGGTAATGACTTGTATCGGACTAGGGTGAATAGTAGGATGGAACCCCCATGGTGTGATTCCTTAGGCAACCCATTGCTTGAGAATGTGGGTGAGGTAGATGGTTCTTTGAGTGACCCTCCTATTGCTTGTTGGGGTTATGATGAAGAAGAATCCATCATCAATACCTTCCTTGAGAGCTTGTCTTTTGAGAAGGGTTGCTTAGGTGATGAAATGGGAGGGAAAGAGGAATCCCTTGGTGTGAGTAAGTATGCTCTAAAGAAGGGGAGTGGAGTGCTTGATCCTACTTGTAGGTTGGGCTATTTGACTCACTCCACTCCACATATTGGTCACACCTCGAGGATAGAATGGTGTGTTGATCTTGAGCTTAAGGTTCAAGGGAATTTTGGTAGCTTGATCTTGCATTTCCCATCTTCTCATGACCTATTTGCTCATTATCTTGTTGAGTGCATGATGATCTTTAACCAAGTGCTTATGGTTCTCTTTGGAGACTTGATATTCATGATTGTTATTGATGCTTGGTTATATCACAAGAGTGTGTTTTCCACACTTCTTGCACTAACCTACTTCCAAAGTAGGACGTTTGCTTGTTTTGCTTGTCGTTGCTTGTAGGTTCTAAGCTCCATGCTAAGGCGGGGAAGATCTTGGAAGAAGCCTATGTCAAAGTGACGATCAAGAAGGACAAAGGAGGAGATTCTTGGCCCACCCCGAGGAGTTGATAGAGCCATGAGAGACCAAACCTTGATTTCGAGGACGAAATCTTCTCAAGAAGGGGAGGATGATAAGACCCAAATCGAGCAACCATCTAAAAACATCATCCAAGGCCAAGGAAGGGCTTATGCATTGAAACGCCATGGAACGAGGAGCCTTAGAGACACATTTCAAGACGTTTCAAGCATTCAGGGAAGCAGGCGGACCACCTAGTGCAAAGGGGCGGACCGCCCACTTCATGACCACTCTCTGGATCCCTGGCCGCCTAGTGCAGAGGCGGACCACCTACTGAAGACTAGGCGGTAGGGCGGACCGCCTAGTATAAACAGGCGGGGCGCCTAGTGCTGAGAAGCATGCGGGATTTGCTAGTTGCTAGCCTATGTAATTTTTATTGTGCCCCTATGTGGCTTATGACTTTAGAACTTACTTAAGGGTACTTTAGGCCTTTCCTTATGTCTTGAATGAGGCCTATAAATACTCCATAGTTTAGTATTTTTCCTTAGTTAGCCATTATGATGAATGATTGATTGTCAATGACAATGTTCAAGAGTGGATTCTCTTTGAATGAAACCCTTCGAGACGGTTTTGAGTATACTAGTGGATTCTAGTTGAACCCCAAACCACCCCCGATCATTCTATTTGCGAGTCCCAGGTGCGGCTCGAGGGTAGTTGCATAGTGTAGGTCCTCCTTGACGCCGATACGAGGGTATCACGGAACAAGTTCTCCGTGGTTACTTCGTAGGGAGTTCGAGTAGTGTCTCGCTCCTATCTTTACTTTCTGCGTATTGTTTTTGATTCTTATCATCATGGCCACTAGAACATTTGACATGGCTGTTGAAATCCCTCAGTTGCTCAGAGATTGGTGGGGAAACCTAAGCATAGATCAAAAAGACCGAGTTAAAGTGGTGTTGGGGAACCTGATTTCATTAATGGAGCACACTACAATGGAAGGGATGATAGAAGAAGCAGTACACTATTGAGATGCAGGCCGAGCAGTTTTTCACTTTGGGAGTGTAGAGTTGATACCATTACTGGAGGAAATAGGTGGGTTAAGTCAATTCATTCGATAGTGAAAAAATTTTGATGCCTAGGAACATTACACCTGAGGAGTTCTTCGAAATGGTAGGATTTAAACCCGAATTATGCACAGACAGTATAAGGCAATCGTGAATTTCTCTAACTTTCCTCTACATCAAATTCGGGTATGAAGAAGCATTTCAAGAATCCGAAGACTATTTCAGCATCAACCAGGCAGATTGGCAATAACGGAGGATACTTGCTTTTGTCACCAGCGTTTTAGGGACTGTCGTCTTTCCACAACACAAAGGACGAGTTGATGTTTGCATAGTCTCAATTGCTGATGCCTTACTCAAAGACATTAACAAGAAATACACTTTGGTACTGATGATTGTTGCAGAGATGTACCGAGCTTTAAAAAGATGCAAGAAGGGCGTTGGTTTCTTTGAAGGTTGCAATTTGCTTTTACAAATTTGGCTGATGGAGCATTTGCAAAGGATGGATACACAGATCAAGCTTTCCATTCCATACCGAAAGAAAACTACATCTTGACTCATACCACCCCGCATGGACAATACTTTGGGAAATAGGACCAACCACAACTACCAATGGTTGGCATCACATGTTCTGTCAACTGACACGTGAAAACATTCAATGGATGTTTGATTACTTTGCTAGAACAACAGTAATCACACGGTCTGAAAAAGACTCATTTTTTATCTTAGTGGGCTTTAGAGGAGTTTATCCATACACTCCTTTAAGGACACTTAGACAAGCTGGGAGAAAACAGACCGTGCCACCAAATTGCAGACATCAGAAGTTTCAAAGCGAATATTCTCGGAGGGGTGATCCCGTTTAAAGACAAGATAATGGAAATTTGGAAAGAAAGGCAACGAATGGGAATCGAGACTATTGGACGAGACATGTTTGATGCTGGCTATGATGAAGATTACCCATATTGGCTTAGGAAAGACATAGCAAGGGCAATTCAACCAAGTGCGACAACAAAAAGGAAAAGAAATGCTACTGAGTTAGAATATGAGTACAAAAGGTTACGCAAACAATTGACAAGGGCACAAGGGAAATAGCAAAGAAGCAAAGTTTGGTCAAAGCAAAGAACGAAAAAAAGGCAGATGGCACAGTAAGGCCGAACTCCTGACAAGGCGCATAGAGTCTATCGGCGTATGGGCTAGCGAGGGGATGAACTCTATGGCAAACAAAGGAATAGAGGAGAAAGGAAGAAAGGTTTGGGAAATGTTGAAGAATTTTACATTTGACATATCCTGACTCTTAAGTGATGCAGACAATATCATCTTCCATGGATACTCATCAAAGGCAAGCTTGTCCGAGGAAGACTCGACCAAGGAAGAAGAAGAAAAATCTTCTGAAGAAGGATTAGCATGAAAGACGTTCACATGGCCATGATCTAATCTCCTATCCATGTCTCCCACCTCTTATTTTGCACCATATGTCATTGTTTAAACTTATTTCAAAACTGTTCTTATTTAGTTTTACTTCAATTTATTGCGCACGACATCTCTATGTTTCCTTTATTAATATAATGTATCTTTAGTTAAATTTCTTTGCTTGACCCAATATAGAAATCTGCAGGGAACCATATTTGTGGAACTAAGGAGGTGTCTAACCCTTCCTTCTAGATTAACTTGAACACTTACCTGAATTTCTGATTAGTAGACCAACCCGGAGTTTTTACTTAAAATTTAATTAGATATAAATAGGTGACCTTATACGCCTAGATAAATTTATTAAGTGGCGACTCCAAACTCACTCCAAATGATTTACCCAAGTCGGAAACCACTTTTCTTCGAGCGCGCAGTCCGAGGAGATAGAAAAAGTGGGGTGCGACAGAATGACGACTTTGGTGGGGATTAAATATTCTAACCATTACGATTTTTATATTAGGTTTATTCTTGCTTTAATTATTTTGTATTCAATACTAACTTTTTCTATTTGCAGGTTTATAATCTTTTATGTTCTGTAATGATATATAATATATCATTGAATTTTTTTGTTGCATTCCGTTCATACTCCTCCTGTTCTGGAAAATTGACACTGCACATACACAAATAATTACGTTGATCGCACGGTCGCTTCACTCTCAAAAAAACCTTTAGGGGGAATGGTTAGAATCTAGTTGGTCAGTGGTAAAACCAATAATTCTAAGCGTTCTCACCCCTTGGTTTTTCACCTAGGAAAACCATGTCCTTGGTTAAATTACTCAACTTTTCGTTACACTCAGTTTAGAAATCATGCATCATGTCATATTTAGGAAAAGTTTGACTTCGGCTCGTGTCTAAGTCTACTAGTTTACCATATTAGAATGAACCGAATGGGTCTTTTGACCCTAAGGGACATTTGAATGTGTTATTTGTGCATTCGTTCAAAGTTGAATGTGTCTAATGTAGACCATTTGTTCTCATAGAAGGTGGTTGCCTTATAGTTTGTTTTGGTTGAAGGTTGTCACAAGTCACGAAGACCTGGAAGGTCGAAGAAGACGTAGACTTTTATATTAATTTTATTTTTTTACTTCTGAATAATAAAATCAATTATTTATTTCTATTTTTAAAAAGAAAAAAAAAGAAAAAAGAAAACCTTATTTCTACTTTTATACAACAAAATCAATTATTTTATAAATTATTTTTTCGTTCATTTTGGGGTTATGAGAACAATTTGGAGGACGCATGACACATGTTCAATTTTAAATACCATACTCAAACTTCGAAGGCTTAATGTTCTTAGTATGTAAAAGTCCATTAGCCAGCTTCACCCAAAAGCGTCATCAAATGACGTCTATCATGCATATTATGTGTGTAATCTTGTTAGGCCTACCTCTGGCACAAAAAGAGGTCCCTTACATCATAAAGTGTGATATGTTTTGCATTGGTAATGATTACCTCGGCACTGACTTATTATTTTCATATGTAAGTTTTACTCCCGCTCATGAGGTTGACTTGTGCATTCTGGCCGATCATCAACATCAGACAGTAGCAAAAGGACCAGTTATGCCAAATAACTGAACCCGCAGCACATTCCGAGCAAGACTTCGATGATAGCTTTCTTCGACTCTGGGTCCAACTTCGAGCCGACAAACACTTTTCTCTCTGGAAAATCTTTCGATAACGTGAAGGATTCCAACTCTTCAATAGTCGAGTCCTCGTCTTTTTGTTTCTGAGGTACTTGAATGCATACCGGGATCTTCTTTATTTCTCCTCGGGGGCCATCTTGGGAACTTGACCCTCCCTCTTCGTCTGACCTCGGTTGCTATATCTTTGGTCCAGTCGGGACGACTCCACTCTTCAGTGCAACTGAATAGCACTATCTCGCTACTTGTTGCTCCCCTTTTATCGAATGAACTCCCCATGGGGTAGGGAATTTGATCACTTGGTGAAGAGTGGATGGAACAACCTCCATCCCTTCAACCACATCTTTTTGATGGCCCCGTAGCTGATTATATTGACAGAGCTACCGGGGTCAATCAGGACTCGTTTAATATGTGAGTTTATCCTCAACATAATGACCAAAGCATCATGATGAGGGAACATCATCCCATCACAATCATCGTCATCAAATACAATTTCTTTCTTCGAGCCTCCAACTCGAGTTCTTTTCTCCGTAATGATCGACAGCTTTGCAAACTTCTTAGCAGCTGCAAAATTCGCTCCATTCACCTCTGACCCCCCCCCCCCCCCCCCCCCCCCCCCGTGATAACATTCACGACTCTTTCGGGGGTGGTGCCCGAGGTGGTTGTCCATCACCTCGGTTCTTCGTGTAGTTCTCCTTCCCCTTGTCAGTGAGGAATTCAGCTAACACGCTCTTCTTCAATAAGTGCGGCACCTCGAGGCGCAAATCTTTGCAGTCCTCAGTGCGGTGGCCATAGTCTGCATGAAACTCGCAGTGTAGATTTTGATCCCTTTTGTCAGCAGGAGTTCTCATGTCCTTTGGTATTCTCACTCCAGCTGTCCCCTTTACTAAATTGACCAATTCTAAGGTCGATATGTTGAAGTTGTAATCGGGGATACGGGGTAACTCCATATTCTTTGAGACCAGAGCTTGGCTCGAGGAGTTCCTTTGGTTCGTTTTGGGAAAAACCTTTCCACCGAGCCGTTGGCTCACGTGCGAATTTCCAAACCTTTGACTAACAGGCTGCCTCGATGAGGTGTATGGTTCATACCTCCCCTTTGAGTTTCCTCGCGGCGCCTCGACGCGATATGAGGACTCAGTTCCATTCTTGTAGCTGTGATTTCGGCTATTATTTTTCCACTCGGCTTCCTCCAACCTTATCTTGGTGTATGTCCTGTTGTGCAAATCATCCCATTTCAAGGTTTGATATTGTTGGAGCTCTTTTCGCAACTCAGCAGCAGCCTCAGAGTTTTGAACATTAATACATTTTTCGAATGCCATGATGGCTAGAATATCATCCATGGGAGGCAACTCAATGCGTTCGGCGTGAAAACGCTCGAGTAAGTCTTTGAGTGGCTCGCCGGGCCGTTGTTTGACTTCAAATATATCCTCCTTCCTTTGGAGGATTTTCTGTGCCTCGGTATGAGCTTTGACAAATGCGTTAACCAGCTCTTTGAAAGTTGAAATTGATCCCGATGGTAGACGTATGTACCAGCGTAATGCTCCCTTCTCCAAGGTTCGCCGAATTTTTTCAAAAACATCGGACTCCTTCTCTATCTCCGTTTAAGTCATTACTCAACACCATTGACATGTATTCGGTCACATGTTCAATGGGGTCAGTGATCCCATCATACCTTTTGAAGAACAAAATCTTGAAATTTTTTTGAGTTGGGGCTGGAGCAGCCTCGGGCTTAAATGGAAATTGCTTGTATTGATCAATATCAAGAGCGTTTTCAGTCTAGTCACCCGGGGATACTTTCAAGTCATTTTTCCACGCGTGCCCCAACTCGAAGCCTCGACTCGGGCTTCGATCTCCTTGGTTGGCTTCTCAATGTCTACCGAGGAGGTAGTTTCCCGCCACAGTGGGAATCGTCCCGAAGTATGGCGTGGTGCTTGGTAATGTGCCCGAACCCCCAGGTGTGGCCCCATTTTGAGGTCCCCCTGTTATCGCGCCCGTAGGAACGAAGAGCGGGATGCCTCCACTTGGAACACTCCGTTCGGAGTTTGAGCTGTTCCTCGCCTCTAACGAGGTACGAAATTCAACATTAATATTAGCCTGCTCGGCTTGCTGCTATTGAAGAGCTTTCAGTGTGGAAACAACGTAAGCTTGAAAGGCTTCGGTTGACATCGAAGATGAAGGGTTTGTTGTTGGTGATATTAGAGGTGCATTAGAGTTTGGGTTTGATTGAACGCTAGGCCTATCCCATCGGGAGTTAGCTGCAGTTCAACGGGATTTCTGCTACTGTCAGCCATTTTGTCGAATAAAAACGTGAATCCAAAAGAAAAGGTCGTTCAACTTTGGAAACACAGCGTTTATGCTCGTATTCCCACTGACGACGCCAATTTGTATGGGCCTAAACTGATTTAGGATCACAAATCGAATTGGGTTGTGAATACAAGCAAATCTTGGTATCAAAGTCGAAATAATATCGATAATAAGCAAAAATGCAAGTAAATAACGTAATTTCAATATATGCCAGTGAGTACAAATTTTTTCAGAGTTTCTGTATGTATTTCTGAATCATTACATTATAAAATGAGAAGCTATTTATAGACTAGCAGTGATACAAGGCTATGATCCCACGTTTCCACTAAGATCTGTGTGCTTCCACTTCCCAGATAGTGGAGTTAGTGGGCCGAAATAGAAGGAAAATCAGTTGACTGCAAACGACCCTCACACTACTAGAAATTGATGAAAATGGCTACCAAAAGGTTGGAGACGGGAATTCCCTCTCTAACTGATTGGAAGAGGGAATTCCGTCTCCAATACGTCTCCAATCAGTGTAACAATAAAAAAATAATTAAATTTTTTAGAGTTGGAGACGGAATTCCGTCTCCAACCAAAAAGCAAAAAGCGTGTCAGTGATTGGAGACGGAATTCCATCTCCAATCACTGACACACTTTTTGCTTTTTGGTTGGAGACGGAATTCCGTCTCCAACTCTAAAAATATACACGCACACTTCTTCTTTCAGATTCATTATCTCCCCAAATTAAAAAACCCCTCCCCACCCGACTCACTGCTCCCTCACTGGTCTGGCGAAATTGCTCCCTGCCCCGGTGAAATTGCTCCCTCCCCCGGCGAAAACTTCCCCAATCATCCTAACAACTTATTCAAGTAAGCGGCGAAGTTAGCTTTCTTCCCACCAAATCCACCATCATATAGAAGTAATTAGTGATGAAGTAACTGGTCTATTACTGTTAGACATATTCCACACCGTGAAAACGTCGACGTATTAAAGCTGCCTACTCGTAAGGGTACGGAGATCGTAGGGGTTTATATACGGTACCCAATGGCAACATCAACGTTGCTGTATTCACATGGTAACGCAGCAGATATTGGACAGATGTATGAGCTTTTCATTCAGCTTAGTATTCACCTTAAAGTTAATCTCATGGGGTAAGTTTCAACAATATATTGAGTTAAATAACCCCTTTTTGTAAAGTTAATTTGTTTTGTTAACTCTTGCAATTAGTATTATATTGAGTTTTTTTTTTTTTTTTTTTTTTTTTTTGTTCTTTAAAGAAGGAAAAAGAAACTATTTGATTAAGTTGGTATTTTGTCTGATAATTTGCCAATGAAATTGCAATTTTATTATTGGAGTATTAATTTGTGGGTTTTTAGTTTTATCAGTTAGAGTGATGTAAATTAGTGGTTCTTGGGGAGTGATGGAACTTCAAAGATTTGATCTTTAATTGAATCTTTTGATATGATCTCATGTGTTAATTTATACTAATTAAGTGTTAATTCTAAGTGATTCTTTGAGGTTTTCTTTTATGTAGCCTCAACTATCTACTGTAATTTAGCAAGTGTTTACTTATTTTTTCGCTTTAGCCCCACTCAACTATGTAAAATCTATTATCTTAAAAGGATTTGTTTGTTTTATCCTGGATATTTATGTTTGTGATAGTATTAGATCTAATGATTTTCAGTCCGAGATGTAACCACACTAGTGTTTGGATAGATGACTTTAGCGGCCCAGGAGAAAAGAAGTGTTGGAGGACTGAACTGGTAATTAGGTAACCTGGTTAGTTAGCGGTAGAAATGGACTCTAATTTCCCGTATTTGGAGGATTTTAAAAAAAGCAAAGATGCAAGAGCTGTCTTACTGCCAAGAAGGCATAGACAAAATAGAGATTGAATCTCATGGCTGATGTCTCATGTAATGGTTTTAAGATCATTATGAAGTGATTCTGATATACCAGAAGAATGTATTTGAATAAGCGTGTAGATATGGTGAAATCACTACTAGCAAAAGTCGAGCCTATGGCCTTGGTCCTTCGAGGTACAAGAAGCCTTCTCGTGTAGGTATTGTCAATGCTAATTGTTCTTCTTCTTCTTCTTCACATGCACCACAAGCTGCGGATGATGAGTTGCGCGCTAGATTGGCGGAAATGGAGCAAAGGCTACTAGATAGTGAAAGGCAACGGTTGAAAGACCGTGAGAATGTGAAGAAATTACAGGAAATTGTGGCAAAGATTTGGAGAGATAAGGAGCAAGGAAGTGGCTCCTCCCAAGGGGCGGATTAGTACTCTCATGGTTTGTTAAGTTGTGAACATGTTACTAATTAAATACTTTAGTGTTTATTTGTGTTGAATGCTTAATGATGAAACAATATGTATGTTGAATTGTTTTATTGGCCGTGGTGGCTTTGTTTTATGTTAAACATGTATTTTATGTTAAACGGGTTGTTTTTGGTTTTTGGTTGCTTTGTACCGAATTTCTAATGTTTTTATTTAGCAGGATTACCAACCAAAAAAAATTAAATTATTTTATTAGAGAGGGAATTCCGTCTCTAAACAACAAAAATAGTTTTTAATTTTTTTGCTGGAGAGGGAATTCCGTCTCTAAATAATAAAAATAATATATATAATTTATGTTGGAGACGGAATTTAATTAATTTAATGCTTGGAGACGGAATTCCGTCTTCAAGTTGTCCAACGACGCGCTTAAAAGCGAAGGACGCGCGGAGACGGAATTCCGTCTCCAAACACCTTTTAGAGAGGGAATTCGTCTCCAAACTGTGACGCAAATCAATTAATTTCTAGTAGTGTCATCCACCGAAGCTTGGGCAATTAGCTTCGGGTGCGTAGCTTTGCAATTGACGAGGCGACATTTCACCGAGGCGATATTTCACCGAGGCAAATATCTTGCTTTTTTTCCTCGGTTATTAACTTCAGTATTTGACTTCGGCGACCTATAGCTTACCTCGGCTCGCAGTTTGCCTACACCTGTTCGGTTAACCTCAGATTATGGTACCGAGGTGCCACGTGGGCGAGTCGATTTTTACCAATACATATACTTTTTAGGAATGACATGAACCGACCAGTCTTGGAAAATCCGAACTAAACCAAAATGGATCAGAGGCACCAGAATATGCCTGGCGTGCTGCGCCATGCATTGCGTGGAGCGCCACAGTAGGGTCTTTTCTGCATTTTTGTCGATTTTGCTCACTCTTTGAAGTTTTAGCTTGCTGCCTCGCACCATGTGACTTGGGGCGGCACATACATAATAAGTCATTTAAGTCACCGGTATAGAATGTTTGTCTGCAGCTCAGCTTCCTCTCGTATCTCACGCCTCTTCTCAGATATCAAAACATCAATTTTCCCTCTTTAAAACTCCAAATAGTCATGCTTCGCTCAAATCAATCAAACACAATACAATACATACATCATATAAACACGAAACGCTTATAATATTACTCAAACGGAAAATTAAGTATTTAGAGGCGAGACTAATGCTATGTGCACTTTCCATCAAATAACACTATATTAACGTAAATATTCTCCAGAAAAGAATAACGTTAAAAGTCTTGGATTCTTAGAATGTAAACTAAAAAGACAAAAGAATAAATGCCATACCTCTTTTACTTTAGCATATTTGGAGAGAATGGAGTAAATTTCTCTAACCAAATATATACCATGGCCCTACATTTAAATAGCCATTGAACATCTTCACATATGCTAGCCAAAATTTATCCATATAAATATGGCTAAGTTCTATTTCTAAAAACTAGTTAAGAAAAGGAGAAAATTAAGGAGCTCAACTCCCACCCAATAAGGAGAAAATTATGGAGCCCTATTCCATCCAAATCTTCTTCTTTGCTCGATTTTCCTATTTTTTCTTTTTAATTTTTGACGCTTATATATATTTAGTTCCACCAAAATTATTTGTAATCATTAAATATTTTTTTTTGCGTGAAAGGATTGGATAACAAAGATATTACCACATATGATTATTAACCTTGCAAATATACCATGAATATATCTTGAATACTTACACTGTTAGTTTTCAGATGTGGTTGCATATTCCATTTATACCATGAATATCTCTTGAATATACCATGGATATATCTCGAATATACCAGATATAGTTAAATTCGAGATAAATATTCCATGAATATATCTTGAATATACTCAGATAAAGTTGCATATTCCAGTTAGCATATCCCATAACTTGCTTTAATTTTTACTCCGGAGTATGGTGAGATGAATTAGATTATGAATTTTTAATTAGAAGTCTCAGCCTCCAACTTTGGGAATGAATACAATTAATGTTTCCTTTAATAAATATTGTACATATAAATTCAAATTAGTCGAGCCAAAGAATATTAAATACCATTTTTCCTTTCGCAAAAAGTAAACTTGGACTTTTTCGTAAGCGGAGATTTGGACTACATGGAGCTAAGCAACCTGCCGACAAGGGCAGCCTTTCACTGTTGGAAACTTTGATTTTGATTGGTAGGATTCTGTCTTATCTTTCCTAATTTAGAAATTCCACTCAATCAACATAGTTTCCATTCATTCCTTCTCGACCGCCTCCTCATGTATTAAAGTCAAATGGTTGTTCATCTCTGTCTGCTCCTTCTATTTCTATTTCTATATATGTGGTGGCGGGTTACCAGGGAAGATCCATTTATATGTTTTTAACTTATTATTATGAATTAATATACGAAGATATTTGAATGTTCATCACTAGAGTTAGAAGGGAGTCTGCCAGAAAGAGATTGTTGAATGGCACCTTTTGAATGAATATATAGAACTTTAACTGTGCAGGGTAATGAAAGTCATTCATATTTCATACCACTATCTCTAGAATAATGTTTTGGCCAGTGCCCCACTAAAAATCTGTTGTGGTCAATGGTCATTATCGAGGTTTCTATGATTGATTAAATGAACTATTTGTCGCCTTTCAATCTCAATCAATTGAATCCATAATTGCTTTTACCGGGATACCATTAGATGTTTTCACTGTATATGATTCCACTACATCAGTTTTTCAATACGTCATAGGAGAAATACTCTTTTAACAATTTAATTGAATTATCTCATATTAGTGTTTTAAAATGCTTTTTGACTTGGCGGGGCATAGGTTCTGGAAGACTGTGATTCCACAATTTAGGACATAATGGAGAGTACGCTGAGATGTTGGGCAAGTTTAGGAGCGTTCAAAAAGTTTTCAAATTAAAAATTTGCTCAATAAATTCTCTAAAACCTACTTTCAAATACCAACTTGCTACTTAAATTCTCCAAGTTTTTTTTTCTTAGTTATATATAATTTTTTACTCTTAGTCTTATATAAATTTTGTATTTTCTAGAAATTCTACTAATTTTACTATTTTTAAATGATTGATGTTTTTTTTTTAAATATTTATATCTATAATATTAATGTATAAAATATTAAATATTAGATATCTTTGACACTTAGACCCAGCACCTTGAGCTTATGATCACCCCGTATCAGGTAAAACACATCGCCTTACGCTTACATTTTATTAAATATTGTCTCATAGACACAAATAATGTACATGATTAGTTTAATCTTTTGTTTCATATAAATGCTGGTTACCGTCCATATTTTCAATAATAAAGTCACATGTAATTATTTCATATGTAAAATTATTTCGATTCATTGAAAAAAGAATGACATATTTTTATATTTTAAATTAACTTCTCTTTAAATTTCATTTTATTTTAAATGAGAATTGTTAGTGCCACATAGATGAATGACATGTTTAAAATAGAAAATTGCAAAGTCTTACCCCCACACAAATATTATGGTGTATTTGAAATTAAAAGTTTTAATACTTCCATTTGTTAATTCCATATATTGAGTTAAACTGTGGGAGTATTTTAAAGTAGGAAAAATAATAAGAGGACAAAATTCCTAAGATATATAAATATTTTTAAATAAACACTCAGCCACAACCCCTAATATAGTCACTCCCTTTCTAGAGTTTGCGGCTCCTCCTCCTCCACACCAACGCCGCCTCTCTTCCCTTGATCCATCGCTGCCTCTTCTTCCTCCAGCCACCGTTGATTTGCTGCTCCGACCACCCGCTGCCTCCCATCATCCAAGTTCTGTCACTCCACCAGTGCTACTCTGGCGAAGTTGTTGCTGCTGCTCCAGCGAAACTGCTGCTGCTGATCTGGCGAAGTAGCAAAGATCTGCTCCACCCCTAGTGCTCCGGTGAACGGCTTCGGTAGTGATGTTCCGGCCCTGCTCAAACATTGATGCTCCAGTCTTCCTCTTCTTTATTTTATTCTCTTTTTTGGAAGATGTGTTATTTGTAGATGTATACATTATTTTTTATATTAAAATATGTATAAATTGTAAAATAAAATGCGTATATATTGAATATAACTAAAAAAATGAGTGTATACAGTGCGTATACTGAGAAAAATAATAGTATACACAGTAAATTAAATGAAAATAATATGTATACGTAAGGAGACCATTAGTAACACCGTCACATCGTTTGTACACGTTGTATTAATTTGGTATATATTAGGTACAAAAAGTAAGAGTTATTAAAAAAGTAAGAGGAGGGTTTAATAATTACTCCCTTTGTCCCAAATAGTTGACACTTTAGCAATAATATTTTTTTCCAAATTAGTTGACACTTTAAAATTTCAATAACTTTTTTACCAATTCTTTCCAACTATACCCTTAACCGTTATAAAAATTCTAAAAAAAAAGTTAATAGTCAAATATTAAATAGAAATAACATAGTAAAATATATACTATATTTAATGATTTTCTTAATAAACGTGAAAAAGCTGAATGTGTCAACTAAAGTTCATACGGAGGGAGGTAAAAATTCAACACTCTTTATATAATGGTGGCAGACTGCCGCGAGAATGCAACTTAATTGCCAACTGAAGTAATATCGTGGTCCAACAGTAAAACATTATAAACAAAAGCTTCGTATAAGCCATGGAACCTCAACTTCTCAAATCCATGGCCAGGGGAGAATATGAAAATAAAAAGCTTCACGTAGTTATGTTTCCATGGCTAGCTTTTGGTCATATATTCCATTTCTTGAACTTTCCAAGTTCATAGCTCAAAAGGGTCACAAAATTTCCTTTATTTCAACTCCAAGAAATATTGATCGTCTCTCGAAAATTCCCCCTGAATTTTCTACCTCAATTACCTTTGTTAAAATCCCACTTCCCAAAATAGATGGTTTGCCAGAACATGCTGAGGCAACTATGGATATTCAAACTGAAGAAATTATTTATCTCAAAAAAGCTATGGATGGTATGGAGCCTGAGGTAACTACTTTCTTGGAGAAAAGTTGTCCTGATTGGATAGTTCAAGATTTTGCACAATATTGGTTAACTCCAATCACAAAAAGGTTAGGAATATCAAGAATTTTCTATAGTATAATTAATGCATGGTTCATTGCATTTTTTGGTTCAACGGAGAATATGATTAACCAAATATACGTCCACCACCTACCGTGGAGGATTTCTTGGTACCACCAAAGTGGATCCCATTTGAAACAAAGGCAGCGTATCGCCGCCACGAGGCGCACTGGATGGTGCGGTCAAGCAAGAAGAATGTTTCTGGTGTTTCAGACCTTTACCGTAACGGGGTCGTGATTCAAGATGTAGACGCTATTATTATTCGTCATTGTCACGAGTTTGAAGGTCAGTGGTTACAGTTACTAGAGGATCTTCACCATAAGCCCGTGGTTCCTATAGGACTAATGCCACCTCGTGTCCAAAGTAGTAGTGATGATAAAAATGAATCATGGATATCGATTAAGGATTGGTTAGATGACAAACCAAAAGGTTCAGTGATTTACGTAGCACTAGGAAGCGAAGTGACAGTTGGTCCTAGTGAAATATATGAATTAGCTCATGGGTTAGAGTTATGTGAATCATCATTCTTTTGGGTTTTGAGGAAGCCATCCGGATCGGGTAACACCACCCCGATTGAGCTACCGGATGGGTTTTGGAAAGAACGAAAGGCCGAGGCATAGTATGGAAGAGTTGGGTTCCACAGTTAATGATACTAAGTCATGAGTCAGTTGGTGGATTCTTGACTCATTGTGGATGGAGCTCGATTATAGAAGGGTTAATGTTTGGTCATCCATTGATTATGTTACCATTTTTGGTTGATCAAGGATTAAATGCTAGAATCTTAGAGGACAAAGGGGTTGGTGTAGAAGTTCCAAGAAACGAAGATGACGGATCCTACAATAGTGATTCAGTGGCCAACTCAGTGAAGTTAGTAATGGTAAAAAATGATGGAAAGATAATTCGAAAGAAAGCAAAAGAAATGAGGTCAATATTTGGAAACAAAAAGCTTCATGATAAGTATTGAAAATTTAATTGAGTTCTTGGAAAATCATAGGAAAGTATCTAATAATGGACTTAGATCTTAAAATCCTAATGTAAGACAAGATATAATAAATACTAGTTTGATGAAATTTTTCCTACCTTTCCCTTTCCCATGCTTTGTTTTAGTGCTGAATGTCTGTATTGGCCTAAATCTGATTAGGACAATAAATTAAATTTGTTTTGGGTTAGCTAGCAACTATTTGTATCAAAGTCGTAAAATGATAGGAAATTTGATAAAGGAAATTAGACAATAACTAAGAGACAAAGAATAAGTATTTTTGATATATTTGTTGATGCCTTCACATAATTTCTCCATGACTATTATAGTCTACAAGAGTAAGAAGAGTAATAAATATATTCAATAGCCATTACTCAATATTCAATAGTGGCCAGACCATGATCTTACTCTTAAATGCGTAGGCAACGATCGTCAATTACAAAAGACAAGAGCTCATGATGGTTATCTTTTAATCGCCTTGAGTGATAACTTGTAGCCACGATCCATTTCTTGCCCGAGGCATCTAGCCTCGAGAACTAAGCAAGCTTCTTCGAGGTATCGTTTTCAAAGGATTCATCCATACCATAGCTCGAGCCTTAGCATCTAGGCTCGATAAATTTTTACCCAATACAGATAGTCCCCCCACTCCTCAGATAATAGTCAGGATTTTCTGAGGAGTAGAATAAATTTGGTGGGAAATGGACGTGGCTATTCGTGCGCCATAAATTTCAAAAACGACGGTTGTCACTCTATATTCCCATCCATCACACACGGCTTCCATTGATTGAGCGTGACTTTTTTCTCCTCCTTCCCATGTAACGCAAAATAGCTCAACTTGCTTTCCTTCCACTTCACTTTCAATCTCTTTATCAACAATATTTTTTCCGCATAAAATTACATCTTGAACTTGTTCTTCTTGACTAAGAACATCACTAATTACCCAGCAAAAATGGCCACTACACATTATGTGTAAAACTCCTCAGATCCTTCTGAAAAAAGGACTCCTGATGTTGCTACCGTGATTGTTGGCGACGAATTGGTAAACGTTCCGGTACCTTTAAAATATTCTTCCACCGTTGGATGACAACACAGAGACAACATCACACCTTAGAAATTTAATCCCAAGTGACGGAAAGCCACCGCCAACCGCGACAACATTGATGAGACGGGCCGCGAAGAAGAAAATACTACCACAAAATTTGGTGGTGTTGAAACTCCATACCCCAAAAAAGAGAAATCTCCCTTGAGGGAACTTACACCCGAGGATGTTATCCCCTCGAAGCTAGACCTTTCGAATGACTTCATGATGCAAGTCCAGACCGAGGCTGATATTAGGAGAAATAGAAATGTTCCAGTTGGAGACACCCCGAGCTTGATAACACAAGCCAATATTCGTTGGTTCGGGAGGACTGCAAATGGGGCTCCGAGGTCCAATTCAGCATCGTCGCCCTAGAGAGCCGAACGTGCGATGTAGATGGGAGCTCTTTTGTGTACACCTACCCTTTTACAATAGGATTTACTCTTCCTATTCACGAAGTGGTGGAGACGTTCTTCCGAACTTACAACGTGTGCGTAGCCCAGATTGGCCCCGGATTCTGGAGGATCATTTAGTGCCTTGAATTTGAGTAAAAGAGCAGGCGTCCCTTTCAGTTTTGATCACTTCATCTACCTTTTTTCTCCCACCTTGCATAAAGATGGGATTATTCAATTAACAATGAGGGCAAGTTTTCATTGATTACAAAAGGTGAGGATACTGAAGATCGGGGTTGGAACGAACTCTTCATTCGATACCTACTAGTCTTTTATCCTAGAGAACTTATTTCCTCGAGCGGTGGAACCGAACATGTAAGTTCTTGCCTTGGTTCCTTTTGACAACTACCCATTTCATCATTTCTTACTTCTAACTTTTTACTTTGATCTTTTTAGCCAAGTGTTGACACCCAATTTTGTCCATCCTTTTTCTAAAATTGGCTATAATTTAACTTAAAGGTGCAATTTGACTATTTGTGCAAAATGTACATTAGAAAGCATACATTTATGTGCGTTATCCCCTACTTATATATTATATACTTAAATGTGGCTATATGACGTAATTTTGCATCATTTAGGTCATTTGTCAAACTGTAATTGTTTGCACAATTTAGTACATTTATATCATATATTATTGCATCATTTAGGCTACATGTCAAACTAGTATCGATCTGTGATCATTTGTGCAAATTAGTAATTATCTGTGATTACCTATATTTAATTAATTTTATTTGAGTTTATTTAATAATTATTTGTGCATTTTATAAAATATGTATAGCTATATTTTTATTTACGCTTTTAAGTTGAATATTGGCCAACTTAAAAGAAAATGTCCATTTTTCTATTTACTTATTTTCCTTCTCCTTTTTGTTAAAATTTTCTACTAATCTGGACAAGAGTCCGTCTAGGTACATCCATTCTATTAGAAATCAATTGCGATTTTCTCGCAATCATTTAGTTCAAATTCTCTTGAATATTCATATAATTATTTTATTTCAAAATATTTCTTTTTCCATTATTTAAAATCCCCCTTTATCCTGAACCTAGACAATTGTTCGTCTAGATACGTTCACAGTTGTATTTAAAATTTCATTATCTTCCTACTTTATTTTTGAATTAAGTCATTCCTAAATTCCTATAATCATTTCGTGTCGAACCTAAACCAGTTTCTTAACCAAATACGTTCCTTTTATTTGAATTTTGAAAGAAAACATCTCCAAGCCTTCTCCTTGATTTTATTACCTCTTTTTTAAAAAAATCTCTAATTACTAAAATCTCTCCCTTGATTCACTCCCATTCAAAAATTCCCCAATCACCTCACCCCTACAAAGTCATCACTATCAGCTTTACATGGGGACGGACAAAAAAAAAATACAGAGGGACTCCCCACCTTTGCCTTTCTCTTCCTCTACACACTTACAAAAACTCTTCTTCCTTTCGACACTTGCCATCAGCCTACACAGACACACAAGAAGATCAGTACACAATACACCCAAAAACAGTATGCCAACTTGATCTTCCTCATCATCCCTATCAACCGTTCTTCCTCCCCATCACACACACACACATATACGACATATACATACAAAAATAAAAACTTCACAGATACCAGACACACTGCCTCATCCCCCTTTTCTACACGCGCACATAGAAATCGAGAGAAATCCCTTCCCTCATCCTCAACCAACAGCAACACCCATCACTACTAGCGGTGGTGCACCACCAGTCCTACAAACCCCAATACTCACACATTATAAAATAAGGATACACATACACACACACTAAATCGAACAAGAGTAGATACGATACCCACCTTCGCAGCCCACAAAACTAACACCCAATTCACACCCACACACATACAATTACACACATGCACAAAATAAGGCAACCCACACACGCACACCATCAAAACACCCATTTGTGTAAAAACGGATCTGGAACAGGGGAATTGGGGGTGGCAGTGACGCCATCAGAAGTGGATAGGTCGTCACTCCCCTCGCTTCGTCATCGACCCGCTCACTGGAAAGCTAGTTTAATTTTGAACCGGTGGCTAGTTGATCTTTTTGGACTGAGGCCCATCGTTGTTCTTTGCATCGATTTGTTTTGTTTTCCTTTGTCATCTGTTTTGCAGGGACCTAATCGATGACGGGTTTGGGATTATTGCCTTCATAAACTCTGAACTTAGCACGAAATTGGAATCGAGATGATAAAGGAGGTTGGGGTGGTAGCGACGCCGTTAGGCAGTCACTCCTCCACCTCCCACCTGTTTGCTCAGTTGCTGTATTTTTGACAGTTGCTTCTTGACCGGTTCTTGGCTTTTAGTTCTGGATCTGTGATGCTCCTTTGCGTTGATATATTATTATGTTAATCTGTTATTGATTGGTGCCTATGTTTTTTTAATTAAAAAGCTATTGAAGAAATTTGCGCAGGTCCCCAAACGCTACATCACTGATTCTGGACAATGCTTACACAGCCTATGAAAATACTTTCATTTGAGGCTTTACAGTGAATTAACGGATACTATCACAGCTAATGATAATAATTCAATAATTAATTTGAATTTGAGGCTGATGGACTGATTTGAACATAATACTACACTTAGCCAATAACGTTTGGAGGCCTAAAATCAGTCCCGTTACACTCCCCACGTCCCTAAAAACAAATAGGCGATGACGATGCATATCACTTTGCAAAGTAAGCGTTAGTGGAGTGGTGGGATTGAAGGTACTTGGCACTGCAACACGACCGGCTCCGTGTTTGCAACCGTACCGACGTCCCTAACCTCTGCTTGATGCAATACATATTCTGAGCCTACACTTTTAAAAAGCCCTTTCCCCTTTATTTTAAAATTATTATTATTATTATTATTATTATTATTATATTATATTATTATTATTATATTATTATTATTATTATTATTACTCTTATTATTATTATTATTATTATTATTATTATTATATTACTATATTATATTATCACTACTATTATTATTATTTTTACTAATTCATTTTTTTTATATTTTTGCGAGGTCAAATTGGATAAGAGATGGCGGTCCATTTTGAAAAATAACAACTAAAGAAAATTCTTTCATTATTATTATTGTATATTATTTATTATATTATTATTAGTATTTATTGACGTACTAATTCATTGTCATATCTTTTGAGCGGTACATTTGGAAGAACAATCTTGAAAATGACGCCCCCGATAATATCTTTTAAATTATATTACTTTTATTTAATCATTATTATTTCATTTTGATATACTAACTAACTTAATTGATTTTTTTACAAGGTATATTCTTAAAGTTCTCTAAGCAAGAAAACAATTATTAGAAAGAACCTTTTTGTTCTAATAATTATGTCTAACTTGTACATTTGGTGGAGGTTGAGAGGTGCCTAACCCCTTCCTCTCGAGTTAACTTGAACCTCTTACCTAGAATATCTGGTTTGTAGACTAAGATCGGAGTTAATTATAAAATTAGTTAGAAACAAAATAGGTGCCCTAACATGCCTAGTTAAAAAATGTTAGGTGGCGACTCCAACTCTTTACCCGTGAGTTACCCACTAAGTCGAGCCCTATTTCGAACTTTAACTGGTTCGGGTAAAAATAGAATGCGACAGAATGACGACTCCGCTGGGGATGTCAAGGTTCAAACCATAACAGACTTTTAATTGGGATTCTTTGCATTTATTTTCTTTTTCCCGTTTTTTCTCAAAACTAATATTTCTTTCTTTTCCTTTTGCAGGTTTGAAGTTTAGTTTTCTATTTCATTTGCGTTTGCTTTTAATTTATTATCTGTAAGTGTTATTTTGTTTATATTTCTCCACTCCCTAAATTTTTTACACTTGCACACACCCTAAACGGTTACGTGGATCTCACGACCGTTTCACTCTCAAAACACCATTTAGGGGGGACGGTTTGGGGTATAGTTGGTCCGTGGTACAACCAACAATTCTAAATGTTTCCACCTCTCGGTTGTCCGCCTGGGGGAACCATGTCCTTGTCTAGTAAATCCACTCTTGGTGTTTCTTACTACACGTCCCACACTTCAACTATTTTCAAATCTTTCATAAGTTTGCTAAATATTTTTCCTCTAAAACAATTTCACGTTATAATTCTTTTTGTATTTTCTTTATTGTCTAGTTTCTATTATCCTATTTTTTAAAGCTAACTTGTTTTTACTCCTTCTTTTTAAAATTATTTTTTGAAATACTTCAATATGTGCATCCTTTCCATAAAATTGCTAAATTACTTTTCTTTAAAACAAATTTACTTAATATAATATTGTCTCATTTCTATTAACTCTATTTTTCAAAACTAATGTGTGTTTGTTATCCTTTTTAAAATTTATTTTGCAAAATATTTCTATATGTGCATATTTAAAAACTTAAGCATTTTAGGGAACATGTGCATTTCTTTTAACTTTGGCTATCTGTTGCAACTCGTGCATTTGCTTTCTTTCTTTCAAAACTCGTGCATCTTTCAAAACTCGTACTTGTGGGGGTTGTGCATTTTTACTTGTGCATGCATACCTTCCGCCACTCTTGGCAAACTTTTTAAATCGTGCGTTGAAATACGGTGGTTACAACCACCTCTTCCCACATAAAAATTCCTTTAGGGGGAACGACTTGGAATTTATTTGGTCCGAGACGTTCCCGCTCCTGAGCCACCCGCTTGGGAGGATTTAAAACCCGATCTAGCCAATTCCATTCCGTAGTAGCGGCGCTAGGAATCATGCATCATGACATGTCACTAGTTGACTTGTTCTCAAGTCCGATAGGCCAACTTGTTCAAATAATCCGAACAGGTTTTTAACCCCCAAAGAGCGTTGAACATGATTTATTTGCATTTTCTTAAATGGTTGAACGTGAAAAATATGGACTATTTATTGACATTGTTCTGCATTCAGTACTATTCAAAGGCACAAAGATTATCCAGTGGGCGTTAAAAGCCCAAATTGAATCAGAAATAATTGTTTATCCATAAACAGTTGGCATTATTCTGTATTCAATGCTATTCAAAGGCACGAAGGTAACCTAAGAGGCATTAAAAGCCCAAATTGAATCAGACACGGCTGTTTAATCCTAAAGGATTGGAATCATTCTGTATTCAATGCTATTCAAAGGCTTAAATGGTAATCGAAGAGGCATTAAAAGCCCATTTCAAAGTAGAAATTACTGCTCGATAGATGGGATGACACATAACGCAGGTTTATCCTTTAAGCATTATATAAGGACCTGACATCCTTGGCATGTCAAAAGTCCATTAGCAACTTCCGTTTGAAGTGTCTAAACGGTTCTCAACCCACAACGACACATCTCTTCATATCTTCTGTTGCATTGTTTTCAAAAGCTTGTGCCGCAGGTTGATCGTTTTGCTCACAATAAAGCGAATCTTAGGCATTTCCTTCTCCCTTTTTCCTATCATCCTTCACCTTTTCCAAAAGATCATGTGATAAGACCCAAATCGAGAAACCATCTAAAAACATCATCCAAGGCCAAGGAAGGGCTTATGCATTGAAACGCCATGGAACGAGGAGCCTTAGAGACACATTTCAAGACGTTTCAAGCATTCAGGGAAGCAGGCGGACCACCTAGTGTAAAGGGGCGGACCGCCCACTTCATGACCACTCTCTGGATCCCTGGCCGCCTAGTGCAGAGGCGGACCACCTACTGAAGACTAGGCGGTAGGCGGACCGCCTAGTATAAACAGGCGGGGTGCCTAGTGCTGAGAAGCATGCGGGATTTGCTAGTTGCTAGCCTATGTAATTTCTATTGTGCCCCTATGTGGCTTATGACTTTAGAATTTACTTAAGGGTACTTTAGGCCTTTCCTTATGTCTTGAATGAGGCCTATAAATACTCCATAGTTTAGTATTTTTCCTTAGTTAGCCATTATGATGAATGATTGATTGTCAATGACAATGTTCAAGAGTGGATTCTCTTTGAATGAAACCCTTCGAGACGGTTTGAGTATACTAGTGGATTCTAGTTGAACCCCAAACCACCCCCGATCATTCTATTTGCGAGTCCCAGGTGCGGCTCGAGGGTAGTTGCATAGTGTAGGTCCTCCTTGACGCCGATACGAGGGTATCACGGAACAAGTTCTCCGTGGTTTACTTCGTAGGGAGTTCGAGTAGTGTCTCGCTCCAATCTTTACTTTTCTCGCGTATTGATTTTGATTCTTATCATCTTGGTATCATAGCAAGGCTCGGGTTTTGTTTCTACAAACCCCCGACCCTTGATTCTTCGTGCCTAGGTCGGTTCTATCTTTAAGTTTTCTTGTTCTTGTTATTGGAAAGGAGAAATCACAAAAAAAAAAAAAATAATGGAAAATTGATAAATACCAAAAATTTGTTCTATCTTGTGTTTTGGATTGATCGTGTTGTGATTGATATTGGGTTTGTTCCTTATTGGAAACCCGTTATTTTGGTACCCAACACACACGATTTGGAGTTGTATTCCATGATTTGAGATTTGAAACCCTTGAAGAAATTGAAAAAAGCTTGAAACCCTAGCTATGAACATGATGAACATGGTAGATTGTTGAATTTGATTGGGTTTTTGATGAAATTGATTGGGTTTTGATCTCCGTGCTTGAAACAACGTTTGGGTACCTTCGGATCGATAAAACAACGTGTGAATTGTTGGATTTTTGGGTGCCAAAGGCAAGAAAAATGAGTTTGAACAGTGCTGGAAGTTGCACTAGGCGGGGCGCCTAGTAGGAGAGGCGGACCGCCTAATTTTGGTGAGCTCTCTGGATTTATAGAGGCGGGGCGCCTGTTTTAGTAGGCTGACCGCCTACTTCAAGTAGGCTGACCGCCTACTCCCCTCTACAGGGAACCAGGCGGACCACCTACTCAAAACAGGTGGGGCGCCTACTTCCTTCAAGTTGGGCATTGGGTAGTTCCTTCTAGGTTCTCTTGTTTTGTTGATTGCATTGCTTCCGGTTAGTGCTACTAGAGTATAATCCTACTCGATTAGTGCTAATTACTTTGAGCTATTAGGATCATCGTGCCTTAGAAAGGAGACTAGAATTCAAAGAAGATCCGTAGTATCTTTTGATTCAAGTCCTCATTTAAAGTCCCTATCGTTCCAATCGAGTCCCATTAACTCCACTCACCCCGGAGTGCATTTGGACTTGATAAGTTGAGTGATTGAGTTGTGGTTCGTTGGTCAACTACTTGAAGCTTTTAGACTCAAACTTGTGTGAAATATCCATCCCCCACTAAACACGAGCGAGCCGAGTGAAACAATTGTAAGGGAGTGGGTGAGGTGTTTTGACTAACTCTTGTTTCTTTTCTTTGTAGGTACAATGGCCAACGAAGGTCAAGATTTCATCAAGGAGGCCTTGGCTAGCCTTCTTGCCAAGATGGATGTCATGACTCAAAGAATTGAGTCACTTGAAAAGGGTGCCTCAAGTACCCAAGGTGACCAAGGGACCCCGAGTGTCCCAATTGAAAAGGGGACCCCGAGTGTCCAAATTGAGGCCGGTGAAGGCTCGAGTAGCCCTACCTTTACCCCGGAGCAAGTTGTTGAATTGCTTAATCAACAACGGGTAAAGGAAGACCGAGAGAGAATTGAACAAACAGGCATTCCCCGTATCTTGGGTAATCCCCCAAGAAACATCCCATTACCAAGACCCATCCGAAACGTGCAACCTCTTGAGCAAGTCGATGAAGCTCAAGAAGGGGAGGAAGCCGAATATGGTGATGATATGTATGGGTTTGATGATCACTTTCAACCAAGGCGAGGTATGAATTGGGGTCGAAATGTGGATCGTGGTAGGGGCCGAGGTCGAGGGCCACCTATGGGATATGTGGGAGGGAATGCGAGAAGGGAGTATGGTGTGAATGAAGATCACTATGGGGGCCAACCGGAGCCATTCCGTGGGGGTCGTGACAACAACAACAATCTTAATAGTGTGAAGATCACTATTCCTCCTTTCAAAGGGAGTAGTGATCCGGTGGAGTACCTTGATTGGAAGTTGTCCATGGAGCGTATATTTGACACCAATGATATGCCCGAAGTGAAGAAGACTAAGTATGCTATCTCTACCTTTGAGTCCTTTGCTTCTACATGGTGGGAGTCGGTGAAGAGGAATAGAAGGAGGATGGGGATGGTTATTAATCTTACTTGGGATGAGTTGATCCGTGTGATGGATGAAAAGTACTTGACTAACCAATACCGAGTGGAACAACAAAAGCGCCTCTATGAATTGAAACAAGGTTCCAAGTCGGTTGGGGAGTACTTCAATGAGTTTGAACAAGTCCGGATGACTCTAGACTTGGATGAGGAAGACAATGAGACGGCCATGATCCGTTTCAAAGGGGGCTTAAACCGAGACATAGCTTCGCTCTTGAAGTTTCACAAGTACAATGACCACTACAAGCTATATGAAGATGCGGTTGAAGCCGAGAAGTGGCTCAAGGAGGAGAAGACCAACCGTTACAAGAGCAACACTTCTACTTCCATGAGCCAAGCAAAGGATTGGAAGACTTCTACTCCAAATGCAAAATTCCCAAGTGTAAGTGGCCCGAGTGGTGCAAGTGCTAGCAAGGAGGTGAAAAAGCCTTTTGAAATGTCGACACAACCCGTGGGAGGTAATTCTAGAACTCACTTGAGTAATCCAGTCTCTTCTTCTACTCAATGCTTTAAGTGTAAGGGTTATGGTCATCTCTCTAAAGATTGCCCTACCCGGAAAACTATGGTTCTTGTTGGTGACTTGGTCTATGAGCAAGATAGTGAACCCGAGGAAGAAGAGGGAGTAGAGGGTGATGAGGAAGGAGATGATGGGGAGATTACCATGGAAGAAGATGATGATGCCCATGCCTTCCTTGTTGTGAGGAGGAGTCTAGGAGCCATGTGTGTGGAGGATGTTGAGACCTTACAAAGAGAGAACCTTTTTCATGCCAAATGCCGAGTCATGGGTCTCCTTTGCTCTATGATCATTGACTCGGGGAGTTGTGCTAACGTTATTAGCCAAACACTAGTTGCCCAATTGAAAATACCCACCCTAAAACACCCAAATCCTTACCGGCTACAATGGCTTAGTGAGTGTGGTGAGTTGAAGGTGGTTAAACAATGTTTGATCAAGTTCAAGATTGGGAACTATGTGGATGAGCACACGTTCGATGTTGTGCCTATGCAATCATGCCACCTTCTCTTTGGTAGGCCATGGCAATTTGATCGACGTGTGGTTCATAATGGCCATGCCAACACCTATACGGTGACGCATGAGGGAAAAAAGTTCGTGCTCCAACCCCTAACTCCCAAACAAGTGAGTGATGACTACAAGCGGATGAAGGAGTTGAGGGAAGAGGCTAAAGCAAAGTCACCCATTGTACTTGAACCCGAGGCAAACAATTTCATTGTTTTGCCATTGCATGATGAAAATGGGAGTCACTCCACTCCAATTGAGAGAGAAAAGATAGAGAGAAGTGAGGGACTGACCGGTGACAATCCAAGAGAGGAAAAATGAGAGGATTTGAGGAGTGATGTGAGTGGATTGTCACCACCAACTACACTTGACCATGAGGTAAAATTGAGAGAGATGAGAGGTGAGGAAGGAAAAATAGAGAGTGAGAGCACCCATTATTCTAACCCTTCTTTATCTTCTACCTCTTCTTGTGAAAGCTCTTGTGTAGGTACATTTGAAGACAAGCCATTGGAGCCTCAATGTGAGATTCATGAAGGAGGAGTTGCATTTGACACTTCAAACCTTGTGAGTGATCAAGGAAGTACTACAAATGTAAGTGTTGCTTCACCTTTTCATGAACCTACTAGCTACTTGTCTTGTGATGACTCAACACTAGTTGGTGTTTTTGATGCATCTAGTGAGTATACCACTAGTGAAGAGTCTAGTTGTCAACTTGAGTTTGCATGTGAAACACTAGTCTGGAGGAGCACTATGCCACATCATGATGTGAGCTCATTGTTCATTGAACCCCTCCCTAGTGTAGATTTGATAGTTGACCATGATTGTGACCTTTGCTATGACACACCGGCAACCTTTGACATAGGGAAAGATGAGGTAGTTGACCATTCCCTAATTGATATGCTTCTATTTGGTGGACCAATGTGTTGTGGTGAGGATGGTCTTGTCCTTGAGGAGTCCAAATTGCATGAATTGGACAAGGTTGTCTATTATGACTCCTCAAGTGAACCTAGTCTTGATAGCTTGTCCATGTTTTATCATGATAGTGAGATGCATGTTTTTACCAATCCTTTATTTGAAGGCATTCTCATTAGTGGTAATGACTTGTATCGGACTAGGGTGAATAGTAGGATGGAACCCCCATGGTGTGATTCCTTAGGCAACCCATTGCTTGAGAATGTGGGTGAGGTAGATGGTTCTTTGAGTGACCCTCCTATTGCTTGTTGGGGTTATGATGAAGAAGAATCCATCATCAATACCTTCCTTGAGAGCTTGTCTTTTGAGAAGGGTTGCTTAGGTGATGAAATGGGAGGGAAAGAGGAATCCCTTGGTGTGAGTAAGTATGCTCTAAAGAAGGGGAGTGGAGTGCTTGATCCTACTTGTAGGTTGGGCTATTTGACTCACTCCACTCCACATATTGGTCACACCTCGAGGATAGAATGGTGTGTTGATCTTGAGCTTAAGGTTCAAGGGAATTTTGGTAGCTTGATCTTGCATTTCCCATCTTCTCATGACCTATTTGCTCATTATCTTGTTGAGTGCATGATGATCTTTAACCAAGTGCTTATGGTTCTCTTTGGAGACTTGATATTCATGATTGTTATTGATGCTTGGTTATATCACAAGAGTGTGTTTTCCACACTTCTTGCACTAACCTACTTCCAAAGTAGGACGTTTGCTTGTTTTGCTTGTCGTTGCTTGTAGGTTCTAAGCTCCATGCTAAGGCGGGGAAGATCTTGGAAGAAGCCTATGTCAAAGTGACGATCAAGAAGGACAAAGGAGGAGATTCTTGGCCACCCCGAGGAGTTGATAGAGCCATGAGAGACCAAACCTTGATTTCGAGGACGAAATCTTCTCAAGAAGGGGAGGATGATAAGACCCAAATCGAGCAACCATCTAAAAACATCATCCAAGGCCAAGGAAGGGCTTATGCATTGAAACGCCATGGAACGAGGAGCCTTAGAGACACATTTCAAGACGTTTCAAGCATTCAGGGAAGCAGGCGGACCACCTAGTGCAAAGGGGCGGACCGCCCACTTCATGACCACTCTCTGGATCCCTGGCCGCCTAGTGCAGAGGCGGACCACCTACTGAAGACTAGGCGGTAGGCGGACCGCCTAGTATAAACAGGCGGGGCGCCTAGTGCTGAGAAGCATGCGGGATTTGCTAGTTGCTAGCCTATGTAATTTTTATTGTGCCCCTATGTGGCTTATGACTTTAGAACTTACTTAAGGGTACTTTAGGCCTTTCCTTATGTCTTGAATGAGGCCTATAAATACTCCATAGTTTAGTATTTTTCCTTAGTTAGCCATTATGATGAATGATTGATTGTCAATGACAATGTTCAAGAGTGGATTCTCTTTGAATGAAAACCCTTCGAGACGGTTTGAGTATACTAGTGGATTCTAGTTGAACCCCAAACCACCCCCGATCATTCTATTTGCGAGTCCCAGGTGCGGCTCGAGGGTAGTTGCATAGTGTAGGTCCTCCTTGACGCCGATACGAGGGTATCACGGAACAAGTTCTCCGTGGTTACTTCGTAGGGAGTTCGAGTAGTGTCTCGCTCCTATCTTTACTTTCTGCGTATTGTTTTTGATTCTTATCATCATGGCCACTAGAACATTTGACATGGCTGTTGAAATCCCTCAGTTGCTCAGAGATTGGTGGGGAAACCTAAGCATAGATCAAAAAGACCGAGTTAAAGTGGTGTTGGGGAACCTGATTTCATTAATGGAGCACACTACAATGGAAGGGATGATAGAAGAAGCAGTACACTATTGAGATGCAGGCCGAGCAGTTTTTCACTTTGGGAGTGTAGAGTTGATACCATTACTGGAGGAAATAGGTGGGTTAAGTCAATTCATTCGATAGTGAAAAAATTTTGATGCCTAGGAACATTACACCTGAGGAGTTCTTCGAAATGGTAGGATTTAAACCCGAATTATGCACAGACAGTATAAGGCAATCGTGAATTTCTCTAACTTTCCTCTACATCAAATTCGGGTATGAAGAAGCATTTCAAGAATCCGAAGACTATTTCAGCATCAACCAGGCAGATTGGCAATAACGGAGGATACTTGCTTTTGTCACCAGCGTTTTAGGGACTGTCGTCTTTCCACAACACAAAGGACGAGTTGATGTTTGCATAGTCTCAATTGCTGATGCCTTACTCAAAGACATTAACAAGAAATACACTTTGGTACTGATGATTGTTGCAGAGATGTACCGAGCTTTAAAAAGATGCAAGAAGGGCGTTGGTTTCTTTGAAGGTTGCAATTTGCTTTTACAAATTTGGCTGATGGAGCATTTGCAAAGGATGGATAACACAGATCAAGCTTTCCATTCCATACCGAAAGAAAACTACATCTTGACTCATACCACCCGCATGGACAATACTTTTGGGAAATAGGACCAACCAACAACTACCAATGGTTGGCATCACATGTTCTGTCAACTGACACGTGAAAACATTCAATGGATGTTTGATTACTTTGCTAGAACAACAGTAATCACACGGTCTGAAAAAGACTCATTTTTTATCTTAGTGGGCTTTAGAGGAGTTTATCCATACACTCCTTTAAGGACACTTAGACAAGCTGGGAGAAAACAGACCGTGCACCAAATTGCAGACATCAGAAGTTTCAAAGCGAATATTCTCGGAGGGGTGATCCCGTTTAAAGACAAGATAATGGAAATTTGGAAAGAAAGGCAACGAATGGGAATCGAGACTATTGGACGAGACATGTTTGATGCTGGCTATGATGAAGATTACCCATATTGGCTTAGGAAAGACATAGCAAGGGCAATTCAACCAAGTGCGACAACAAAAAGGAAAAGAAATGCTACTGAGTTAGAATATGAGTACAAAAGGTTACGCAAACAATTGACAAGGGCACAAGGGAAAATAGCAAAGAAGCAAAGTTTGGTCAAAGCAAAGAACGAAAAAAAGGCAGATGGCACAGTAAGGCCGAACTCCTGACAAGGCGCATAGAGTCTATCGGCGTATGGGCTAGCGAGGGGATGAACTCTATGGCAAACAAAGGAATAGAGGAGAAAGGAAGAAAGGTTTGGGAAATGTTGAAGAATTTTACATTTGACATATCCTGACTCTTAAGTGATGCAGACAATATCATCTTCCATGGATACTCATCAAAGGCAAGCTTGTCCGAGGAAGACTCGACCAAGGAAGAAGAAGAAAAATCTTCTGAAGAAGGATTAGCATGAAAGACGTTCACATGGCCATGATCTAATCTCCTATCCATGTCTCCCACCTCTTATTTTGCACCATATGTCATTGTTTAAACTTATTTCAAAACTGTTCTTATTTAGTTTTACTTCAATTTATTTGCGCACGACATCTCTATGTTTCCTTTATTAATATAATGTATCTTTAGTTAAATTTCTTTGCTTGACCCAATATAGAAATCTGCAGGGAACCATATTTGTGGAACTAAGGAGGTGTCTAACCCCTTCCTTCTAGATTAACTTGAACACTTACCTGAATTTCTGATTAGTAGACCAACCCGGAGTTTTTACTTAAAATTTAATTAGATATAAATAGGTGACCTTATACGCCTAGATAAATTTATTAAGTGGCGACTCCAAAACTCACTCCAAATGATTTACCCAAGTCGGAAACCACTTTTCTTCGAGCGCGCAGTCCGAGGAGATAGAAAAAGTGGGGTGCGACAGAATGACGACTTTGGTGGGGATTAAATATTCTAACCATTACGATTTTTATATTAGGTTTATTCTTGCTTTAATTATTTTGTATTCAATACTAACTTTTTTCTATTTGCAGGTTTATAATCTTTTATGTTCTGTAATGATATATAATATATCATTGAATTTTTTGTTGCATTCCGTTCATACTCCTCCTGTTCTGGAAAATTGACACTTGCACATACACAAATAATTACGTTGATCGCACGGTCGCTTCACTCTCAAAAAAACCTTTAGGGGGAATGGTTAGAATCTAGTTGGTCAGTGGTAAAACCAATAATTCTAAGCGTTCTCACCCCTTGGTTTTTCACCTAGGAAAACCATGTCCTTGGTTAAATTACTCAACTTTTCGTTACACTCAGTTTAGAAATCATGCATCATGTCATATTTAGGAAAAGTTTGACTTCGGCTCGTGTCTAAGTCTACTAGTTTACCATATTAGAATGAACCGAATGGGTCTTTGACCCTAAGGGACATTTGAATGTGTTATTTGTGCATTCGTTCAAAGTTGAATGTGTCTAATGTAGACCATTTGTTCTCATAGAAGGTGGTTGCCTTATAGTTTGTTTTGGTTGAAGGTTGTCACAAGTCACGAAGACCTGGAAGGTCGAAGAAGACGTAGACTTTATATTAATTTTATTTTTTTACTTCTGAATAATAAAATCAATTATTTATTTCTATTTTTAAAAAGAAAAAAAAAGAAAAAAGAAAACCTTATTTCTACTTTTATACAACAAAATCAATTATTTTATAAATTATTTTTTCGTTCATTTTGGGTTATGAGAACAATTTGGAGGACGCATGACACATGTTCAATTTTAAATACCATACTCAAACTTCGAAGGCTTAATGTTCTTAGTATGTAAAAGTCCATTAGCCAGCTTCACCCAAAAGCGTCATCAAATGACGTCTATCATGCATATTATGTGTGTTAATCTTGTTAGGCCTACCTCTGGCACAAAAGAGGTCCCTTACATCATAAAGTGTGATATGTTTTGCATTTGGTAATGATTACCTCGGCACTGACTTATTATTTTCATATGTAAGTTTTACTCCCGCTCATGAGGTTGACTTGTGCATTCTGGCCGATCATCAACATCAGACAGTAGCAAAAGGACCAGTTATGCCAAATAACTGAACCCGCAGCACATTCCGAGCAAGACTTCGATGATAGCTTTCTTCGACTCTGGGTCCAACTTCGAGCCGACAAACACTTTTCTCTCTGGAAAATCTTTCGATAACGTGAAGGATTCCAACTCTTCAATAGTCGAGTCCTCGTCTTTTTGTTTCTGAGGTACTTGAATGCATACCGGGATCTTCTTTATTTCTCCTCGGGGGCCATCTTGGGAACTTGACCCTCCCTCTTCGTCTGACCTCGGTTGCTATATCTTTGGTCCAGTCGGGACGACTCCACTCTTCAGTGCAACTGAATAGCACTATCTCGCTACTTGTTGCTCCCCTTTTATCGAATGAACTCCCCATGGGGTAGGGAATTTGATCACTTGGTGAAGAGTGGATGGAACAACCTCCATCCCTTCAACCACATCTTTTTGATGGCCCCGTAGCTGATTATATTGACAGAGCTACCGGGGTCAATCAGGACTCGTTTAATATGTGAGTTTATCCTCAACATAATGACCAAAGCATCATGATGAGGGAACATCATCCCATCACAATCATCGTCATCAAATACAATTTCTTTCTTCGAGCCTCCAACTCGAGTTCTTTTCTCCGTAATGATCGACAGCTTTGCAAACTTCTTAGCAGCTGCAAAATTCGCTCCATTCACCTCTGACCCCCCCCCCCCCCCCCCCCCCCCCCCGTGATAACATTCACGACTCTTTCGGGGGGTGGTGCCCGAGGTGGTTGTCCATCACCTCGGTTCTTCGTGTAGTTCTCCTTCCCCTTGTCAGTGAGGAATTCAGCTAACACGCTCTTCTTCAATAAGTGCGGCACCTCGAGGCGCAAATCTTTGCAGTCCTCAGTGCGGTGGCCATAGTCTGCATGAAACTCGCAGTGTAGATTTTGATCCCTTTTGTCAGCAGGAGTTCTCATGTCCTTTGGTATTCTCACTCCAGCTGTCCCCTTTACTAAATTGACCAATTCTAAGGTCGATATGTTGAAGTTGTAATCGGGGATACGGGGTAACTCCATATTCTTTGAGACCAGAGCTTGGCTCGAGGAGTTCCTTTGGTTCGTTTTGGGAAAAACCTTTCCACCGAGCCGTTGGCTCACGTGCGAATTTCCAAACCTTTGACTAACAGGCTGCCTCGATGAGGTGTATGGTTCATACCTCCCCTTTGAGTTTCCTCGCGGCGCCTCGACGCGATATGAGGACTCAGTTCCATTCTTGTAGCTGTGATTTCGGCTATTATTTTTCCACTCGGCTTCCTCCAACCTTATCTTGGTGTATGTCCTGTTGTGCAAATCATCCCATTTCAAGGTTTGATATTGTTGGAGCTCTTTTCGCAACTCAGCAGCAGCCTCAGAGTTTTGAACATTAATACATTTTTCGAATGCCATGATGGCTAGAATATCATCCATGGGAGGCAACTCAATGCGTTCGGCGTGAAAACGCTCGAGTAAGTCTTTGAGTGGCTCGCCGGGCCGTTGTTTGACTTCAAATATATCCTCCTTCCTTTGGAGGATTTTCTGTGCCTCGGTATGAGCTTTGACAAATGCGTTAACCAGCTCTTTGAAAGTTGAAATTGATCCCGATGGTAGACGTATGTACCAGCGTAATGCTCCCTTCTCCAAGGTTCGCCGAATTTTTTCAAAAACATCGACTCCTTCTCTATCTCCGTTAAGTCATTACTCAACACCATTGACATGTATTCGGTCACATGTTCAATGGGGTCAGTGATCCCATCATACCTTTTGAAGAACAAAATCTTGAAATTTTTTTGAGTTGGGGCTGGAGCAGCCTCGGGCTTAAATGGAAATTGCTTGTATTGATCAATATCAAGAGCGTTTTCAGTCTTAGTCACCCCGGGGATACTTTCAAGTCATTTTTCCACGCGTGCCCCAACTCGAGCCTCGACTCGGGCTTCGATCTCCTTGGTTGGCTTCTCAATGTCTACCGAGGAGGTAGTTTCCGCCACAGTGGGAATCGTCCCGAAGTATGGCGTGGTGCTTGGTAATGTGCCCGAACCCCCAGGTGTGGCCCCATTTTGAGGTCCCCCTGTTATCGCGCCCGTAGGAACGAAGAGCGGGATGCCTCCACTTGGAACTACTCCGTTCGGAGTTGAGCTGTTCCTCGCCTCTAACGAGGTACGAAATTCAACATTAATATTAGCCTGCTCGGCTTGCTGCTATTGAAGAGCTTTCAGTGTGGAAACAACGTAAGCTTGAAAGGCTTCGGTTGACATCGAAGATGAAGGGTTTGTTGTTGGTGATATTAGAGGTGCATTAGAGTTTGGGTTTGATTGAACGCTAGCCTATCCATCGGGAGTTAGCTGCAGTTCAACGGGATTTCTGCTACTGTCAGCCATTTTGTCGAATAAAAACGTGAATCCAAAAGAAAAGGTCGTTCAACTTTGGAACACAGCGTTTATGCTCGTATTCCCACTGACGACGCCAATTTGTATGGGCCTAAACTGATTTAGGATCACAAATCGAATTTGGGTTGTGAATACAAGCAAATCTTGGTATCAAAGTCGAAATAATATCGATAATAAGCAAAAATGCAAGTAAATAACGTAATTTCAATATATGCCAGTGAGTACAAATTTTTTCAGAGTTTCTGTATGTATTTCTGAATCATTACATTATAAAATGAGAAGCTATTTATAGACTAGCAGTGATACAAGGCTATGATCCCACGTTTCCACTAAGATCTGTGTGCTTCCACTTCCCAGATAGTGGAGTTAGTGGGCCGAAATAGAAGGAAAATCAGTTGACTGCAAACGACCTCACACTACTAGAAATTGATGAAAATGCTACCAAAAGGTTGGAGACGGAATTCCCTCTCTAACTGATTGGAGAGGGAATTCCGTCTCCAATCCGTCTCCAATCAGTGTAACAATAAAAAAATAATTAAATTTTTTAGAGTTGGAGACGGAATTCCGTCTCCAACCAAAAAGCAAAAAGCGTGTCAGTGATTGGAGACGGAATTCCATCTCCAATCACTGACACACTTTTTGCTTTTTGGTTGGAGACGGAATTCCGTCTCCAACTCTAAAAATATACACGCACACTTCTTCTTTCAGATTCATTATCTCCCCCAAATTAAAAAACCCCTCCCCACCCGACTCACTGCTCCCTCACTGGTCTGGCGAAATTGCTCCCTGCCCCGGTGAAATTGCTCCCTCCCCCGGCGAAAACTTCCCCAATCATCCTAACAACTTATTCAAGTAAGCGGCGAAGTTAGCTTTCTTCCCACCAAATCCACCATCATATAGAGTAATTAGTGATGAAGTAACTGGTCTATTACTGTTAGACATATTTCCACACCGTGAAAACGTCGACGTATTAAAGCTGCCTACTCGTAAGGGTACGGAGATCGTAGGGGTTTATATACGGTACCCAATGGCAACATCAACGTTGCTGTATTCACATGGTAACGCAGCAGATATTGGACAGATGTATGAGCTTTTCATTCAGCTTAGTATTCACCTTAAAGTTAATCTCATGGGGGTAAGTTTCAACAATATATTGAGTTAAATAACCCCTTTTTGTAAAGTTAATTTGTTTTGTTAACTCTTGCAATTAGTATTATATTGAGTTTTTTTTTTTTTTTTTTTTTTTTTTTGTTCTTTAAAGAAGGAAAAAGAAACTATTTTGATTAAGTTGGTATTTTGTCTGATAATTTGCCAATGAAATTGCAATTTTTATTATTGGAGTATTAATTTGTGGGTTTTTAGTTTTATCAGTTAGAGTGATGTAAATTAGTGGTTCTTGGGGAGTGATGGAACTTCAAAGATTTGATCTTTAATTGAATCTTTTTGATATGATCTCATGTGTTAATTTATACTAATTAAGTGTTAATTCTAAGTGATTCTTTGAGGTTTTCTTTTATGTAGCCTCAACTATCTACTGTAATTTAGCAAGTGTTTACTTATTTTTTCGCTTTAGCCCACTCAACTATGTAAAATCTATTATCTTAAAAGGATTTGTTTGTTTTATCCTGGATATTTATGTTTGTGATAGTATTAGATCTAATGATTTTCAGTCCGAGATGGTAACCACACTAGTGTTTGGATAGATGACTTTAGCGGCCCAGGAGAAAAGAAGTGTTGGAGGACTGAACTGGTAATTAGGTAACCTGGTTAGTTAGCGGTAGAAATGGACTCTAATTTCCCGTATTTGGAGGATTTTAAAAAAAGCAAAGATGCAAGAGCTGTCTTACTGCCAAGAAGGCATAGACAAAATAGAGATTGAATCTCATGGCTGATGTCTCATGTAATGGTTTTAAGATCATTATGAAGTGATTCTGATATACCAGAAGAATGTATTTGAATAAGCGTGTAGATATGGTGAAATCACTACTAGCAAAAGTCGAGCCTATGGCCTTGGTCCTTCGAGGTACAAGAAGCCTTCTCGTGTAGGTATTGTCAATGCTAATTGTTCTTCTTCTTCTTCTTCACATGCACCACAAGCTGCGGATGATGAGTTGCGCGCTAGATTGGCGGAAATGGAGCAAAGGCTACTAGATAGTGAAAGGCAACGGTTGAAAGACCGTGAGAATGTGAAGAAATTACAGGAAATTGTGGCAAAGATTTGGAGAGATAAGGAGCAAGGAAGTGGCTCCTCCCAAGGGGCGGATTAGTACTCTCATGGTTTGTTAAGTTGTGAACATGTTACTAATTAAATACTTTAGTGTTTATTTGTGTTGAATGCTTAATGATGAAACAATATGTATGTTGAATTGTTTTATTGGCCGTGGTGGCTTTGTTTTATGTTAAACATGTATTTTATGTTAAACGGGTTGTTTTTGGTTTTTGGTTGCTTTGTACCGAATTTCTAATGTTTTTATTTAGCAGGATTACCAACCAAAAAAAATTAAATTATTTTATTAGAGAGGGAATTCCGTCTCTAAACAACAAAAATAGTTTTTAATTTTTTTGCTGGAGAGGGAATTCCGTCTCTAAATAATAAAAATAATATATATAATTTATGTTGGAGACGGAATTTAATTAATTTAATGCTTGGAGACGGAATTCCGTCTTCAAGTTGTCCAACGACGCGCTTAAAAGCGAAGGACGCGCGGAGACGGAATTCCGTCTCCAAACACCTTTTAGAGAGGGAATTCCGTCTCCAAACTGTGACGCAAATCAATTAATTTCTAGTAGTGTCATCCACCGAAGCTTGGGCAATTAGCTTCGGGTGCGTAGCTTTGCAATTGACGAGGCGACATTTCACCGAGGCGATATTTCACCGAGGCAAATATCTTGCTTTTTTTCCTCGGTTATTAACTTCAGTATTTGACTTCGGCGACCTATAGCTTACCTCGGCTCGCAGTTTGCCTACACCTGTTCGGTTAACCTCAGATTATGGTACCGAGGTGCCACGTGGGCGAGTCGATTTTTACCAATACATATACTTTTTAGGAATGACATGAACCGACCAGTCTTGGAAAATCCGAACTAAACCAAAATGGATCAGAGGCACCAGAATATGCCTGGCGTGCTGCGCCATGCATTGCGTGGAGCGCCACAGTAGGGTCTTTTCTGCATTTTTGTCGATTTTGCTCACTCTTTGAAGTTTTAGCTTGCTGCCTCGCACCATGTGACTTGGGGCGGCACATACATAATAAGTCATTTAAGTCACCGGTATAGAATGTTTGTCTGCAGCTCATTCCTCTCGTATCTCACGCCTCTTCTCAGATATCAAAACATCAATTTTCCCTCTTTAAAACTCCAAATAGTCATGCTTCGCTCAAATCAATCAAACACAATACAATACATACATCATATAAACACGAAACGCTTATAATATTACTCAAACGGAAAATTAAGTATTTAGAGGCGAGACTAATGCTATGTGCACTTTCCATCAAATAACACTATATTAACGTAAATATTCTCCAGAAAAGAATAACGTTAAAAGTCTTGGATTCTTAGAATGTAAACTAAAAAGACAAAAGAATAAATGCCATACCTCTTTTACTTTAGCATATTTGGAGAGAATGGAGTAAATTTCATATCTAACCAAATATATACCATGGCCCTACATTTAAATAGCCATTGAACATCTTCACATATGCTAGCCAAAATTTATCCAATATAAATATGGCTAAGTTCTATTTCTAAAAACTAGTTAAGAAAAGGAGAAAATTAAGGAGCTCAACTCCCACCCAATAAGGAGAAAATTATGGAGCCCTATTCCATCCAAATCTTCTTCTTTGCTCGATTTTCCTATTTTTTCTTTTTAATTTTTGACGCTTATATATATTTAGTTCCACCAAAATTATTTGTAATCATTAAATATTTTTTTTTGCGTGAAAGGATTGGATAACAAAGATATTACCACATATGATTATTAACCTTGCAAATATACCATGAATATATCTTGAATACTTACACTGTTAGTTTTCAGATGTGGTTGCATATTCCATTTATACCATGAATATCTCTTGAATATACCATGGATATATCTCGAATATACCAGATATAGTTAAATTCGAGATAAATATTCCATGAATATATCTTGAATATACTCAGATAAAGTTGCATATTCCAGTTAGCATATCCCATAACTTGCTTTAATTTTTACTCCGGAGTATGGTGAGATGAATTAGATTATGAATTTTTAATTAGAAGTCTCAGCCTCCAACTTTGGGAATGAATACAATTAATGTTTCCTTTAATAAATATTGTACAATATAAATTCAAATTAGTCGAGCCAAAGAATATTAAATACCATTTTTCCTTTCGCAAAAAGTAAACTTGGACTTCTTTCGTAAGCGGAGATTTGGACTACATGGAGCTAAGCAACCTGCCGACAAGGGCAGCCTTTCACTGTTGGAAACTTTGATTTTGATTGGTAGGATTCTGTCTTATCTTTCCTAATTTAGAAATTCCACTCAATCAACATAGTTTCCATTCATTCCTTCTCGACCGCCTCCTCATGTATTAAAGTCAAATGGTTGTTCATCTCTGTCTGCTCCTTCTATTTCTATTTCTATATATGTGGTGGCGGGTTACCAGGGAAGATCCATTTATATGTTTTTAACTTATTATTATGAATTAATATACGAAGATATTTGAATGTTCATCACTAGAGTTAGAAGGGAGTCTGCCAGAAAGAGATTGTTGAATGGCACCTTTTGAATGAATATATAGAACTTTAACTGTGCAGGGTAATGAAAGTCATTCATATTTCATACCACTATCTCTAGAATAATGTTTTGGCCAGTGCCCCACTAAAAATCTGTTGTGGTCAATGGTCATTATCGAGGTTTCTATGATTGATTAAATGAACTATTTGTCGCCTTTCAATCTCAATCAATTGAATCCATAATTGCTTTTACCGGGATACCATTAGATGTTTTCACTGTATATGATTCCACTACATCAGTTTTTCAATACGTCATAGGAGAAATACTCTTTTAACAATTTAATTGAATTATCTCATATTAGTGTTTTAAAATGCTTTTTGACTTGGCGGGGCATAGGTTCTGGAAGACTGTGATTCCACAATTTAGGACATAATGGAGAGTACGCTGAGATGTTGGGCAAGTTTAGGAGCGTTCAAAAAAGTTTTCAAATTAAAAATTTGCTCAATAAATTCTCTATTTAAAACCTACTTTCAAATACCAACTTGCTACTTAAATTCTCCAAGTTTTTTTTTCTTAGTTATATATAATTTTTTACTCTTAGTCTTATATAAATTTTGTATTTTCTAGAAATTCTACTAATTTTACTATTTTTAAATGATTGATGTTTTTTTTTTAAATATTTATATCTATAATATTAATGTATAAAATATTAAATATTAGATATCTTTGACACTTAGACCCAGCACCTTGAGCTTATGATCACCCCGTATCAGGTAAAACACATCGCCTTACGCTTACATTTTATTAAATATTGTCTCATAGACACAAATAATGTACATGATTAGTTTAATCTTTTGTTTCATATAAATGCTGGTTACCGTCCATATTTTCAATAATAAAGTCACATGTAATTATTTCATATGTAAAATTATTTCGATTCATTGAAAAAAGAATGACATATTTTTATATTTTAAATTAACTTCTCTTTAAATTTTCATTTTATTTTAAATGAGAATTTGTTAGTGCCACATAGATGAATGACATGTTTAAAATAGAAAATTGCAAAGTCTTACCCCCACACAAATATTATGGTGTATTTGAAATTAAAAGTTTTAATACTTCCATTTGTTAATTCCATATATTGAGTTAAACTGTGGGAGTATTTTAAAGTAGGAAAAATAATAAGAGGACAAAATTCCTAAGATATATAAATATTTTTAAATAAACACTCAGCCACAACCCCTAATATAGTCACTCCCTTTCTAGAGTTTGCGGCTCCTCCTCCTCCACACCAACGCCGCCTCTCTTCCCTTGATCCATCGCTGCCTCTTCTTCCTCCAGCCACCGTTGATTTGCTGCTCCGACCACCCGCTGCCTCCCATCATCCAAGTTCTGTCACTCCACCAGTGCTACTCTGGCGAAGTTGTTGCTGCTGCTCCAGCGAAACTGCTGCTGCTGATCTGGCGAAGTAGCAAAGATCTGCTCCACCCCTAGTGCTCCGGTGAACGGCTTCGGTAGTGATGTTCCGGCCCTGCTCAAACATTGATGCTCCAGTCTTCCTCTTCTTTATTTTATTCTCTTTTTTTGGAAGATGGTGTTATTTGTAGATGTATACATTATTTTTTATATTAAAATATGTATAAATTGTAAAATAAAATGCGTATATATTGAATATAACTAAAAAAATGAGTGTATACAGTGCGTATAACTGAGAAAAATAATAGTATACACAGTAAATTAAATGAAAATAATATGTATACGTAAGGAGACCATTAGTATACACCGTCACATCGTTTGTACACGTTGTATATTAATTTGGTATATATTAGGTACAAAAAGTAAGAGTTATTAAAAAGTAAGAGGAGGGTTTAATAATTACTCCCTTTGTCCCAAATTAGTTGACACTTTAGCAATAATATTTTTTTCCAAATTAGTTGACACTTTAAAATTTCAATAACTTTTTTACCAATTCTTTCCAACTATACCCTTAACCGTTATAAAAATTCTAAAAAAAAAAGTTAATAGTCAAATATTAAATAGAAATAACATAGTAAAATATATACTATATTTAATGATTTTCTTAATAAACGTGAAAAAGCTGAATGTGTCAACTAAAGTTCATACGGAGGGAGGTAAAAATTCAACACTCTTTATATAATGGTGGCAGACTGCCGCGAGAATGCAACTTAATTGCCAACTGAAGTAATATCGTGGTCCAACAGTAAAACATTATAAACAAAAGCTTCGTATAAGCCATGGAACCTCAACTTCTCAAATCCATGGCCAGGGGAGAATATGAAAATAAAAAGCTTCACGTAGTTATGTTTCCATGGCTAGCTTTTGGTCATATTATTCCATTTCTTGAACTTTCCAAGTTCATAGCTCAAAAGGGTCACAAAATTTCCTTTATTTCAACTCCAAGAAATATTGATCGTCTCTCGAAAATTCCCCCTGAATTTTCTACCTCAATTACCTTTGTTAAAATCCCACTTCCCAAAATAGATGGTTTGCCAGAACATGCTGAGGCAACTATGGATATTCAAACTGAAGAAATTATTTATCTCAAAAAAGCTATGGATGGTATGGAGCCTGAGGTAACTACTTTCTTGGAGAAAAGTTGTCCTGATTGGATAGTTCAAGATTTTGCACAATATTGGTTAACTCCAATCACAAAAAGGTTAGGAATATCAAGAATTTTCTATAGTATAATTAATGCATGGTTCATTGCATTTTTTGGTTCAACGGAGAATATGATTAACACAAATATACGTCCACCACCTACCGTGGAGGATTTCTTGGTACCACCAAAGTGGATCCCATTTGAAACAAAGGCAGCGTATCGCCGCCACGAGGCGCACTGGATGGTGCGGTCAAGCAAGAAGAATGTTTCTGGTGTTTCAGACCTTTACCGTAACGGGGTCGTGATTCAAGATGTAGACGCTATTATTATTCGTCATTGTCACGAGTTTGAAGGTCAGTGGTTACAGTTACTAGAGGATCTTCACCATAAGCCCGTGGTTCCTATAGGACTAATGCCACCTCGTGTCCAAAGTAGTAGTGATGATAAAAATGAATCATGGATATCGATTAAGGATTGGTTAGATGACAAACCAAAAGGTTCAGTGATTTACGTAGCACTAGGAAGCGAAGTGACAGTTGGTCCTAGTGAAATATATGAATTAGCTCATGGGTTAGAGTTATGTGAATCATCATTCTTTTGGGTTTTGAGGAAGCCATCCGGATCGGGTAACACCACCCCGATTGAGCTACCGGATGGGTTTGATGAAAGAACGAAAGGCCGAGGCATAGTATGGAAGAGTTGGGTTCCACAGTTAATGATACTAAGTCATGAGTCAGTTGGTGGATTCTTGACTCATTGTGGATGGAGCTCGATTATAGAAGGGTTAATGTTTGGTCATCCATTGATTATGTTACCATTTTTGGTTGATCAAGGATTAAATGCTAGAATCTTAGAGGACAAAGGGGTTGGTGTAGAAGTTCCAAGAAACGAAGATGACGGATCCTACAATAGTGATTCAGTGGCCAACTCAGTGAAGTTAGTAATGGTAAAAAATGATGGAAAGATAATTCGAAAGAAAGCAAAAGAAATGAGGTCAATATTTGGAAACAAAAAGCTTCATGATAAGTATATTGAAAATTTAATTGAGTTCTTGGAAAATCATAGGAAAGTATCTAATAATGGACTTAGATCTTAAAATCCTAATGTAAGACAAGATATAATAAATACTAGTTTGATGAAATTTTTCCTACCTTTCCCTTTCCCATGCTTTGTTTTAGTGCTGAATGTCTGTATTGGCCTAAATCTGATTAGGACAATAAATTAAATTTGTTTTGGGTTAGCTAGCAACTATTTGTATCAAAGTCGTAAAATGATAGGAAATTTGATAAAGGAAATTAGACAATAACTAAGAGACAAAGAATAAGTATTTTTGATATATTTGTTGATGCCTTCACATAATTTCTCCATGACTATTTATAGTCTACAAGAGTAAGAAGAGTAATAAATATATTCAATAGCCATTACTCAATATTCAATAGTGGCCAGACCATGATCTTACTCTTAAATGCGTAGGCAACGATCGTCAATTACAAAAGACAAGAGCTCATGATGGTTATCTTTTAATCGCCTTGAGTGATAACTTGTAGCCACGATCCATTTCTTGCCCGAGGCATCTAGCCTCGAGAACTAAGCAAGCTTCTTCGAGGTATCGTTTTCAAAGGATTCATCCATACCATAGCTCGAGCCTTAGCATCTAGGCTCGATAAATTTTTACCCAATACAGATAGTCCCCCCACTCCTCAGATAATAGTCAGGATTTTCTGAGGAGTAGAATAAATTTGGTGGGAAATGGACGTGGCTATTCGTGCGCCATAAATTTCAAAAACGACGGTTGTCACTCTATATTCCCATCCATCACACACGGCTTCCATTGATTGAGCGTGACTTTTTTCTCCTCCTTCCCATGTAACGCAAAATAGCTCAACTTGCTTTCCTTCCACTTCACTTTCAATCTCTTTATCAACAATATTTTTCCGCATAAAATTACATCTTGAACTTGTTCTTCTTGACTAAGAACATCACTAATTACCCAGCAAAAATGGCCACTACACATTATGTGTAAAACTCCTCAGATCCTTCTGAAAAAAGGACTCCTGATGTTGCTACCGTGATTGTTGGCGACGAATTGGTAAACGTTCCGGTACCTTTAAATATTCTTCCACCGTTGGATGACAACACAGAGACAACATCACACCTTAGAAATTTAATCCCAAAGTGACGGAAAGCCACCGCCAACCGCGACAACATTGATGAGACGGGCCGCGAAGAAGAAAATACTACCACAAAATTTGGTGGTGTTGAAACTCCATACCCCAAAAAAGAGAAATCTCCCTTGAGGGAACTTACACCCGAGGATGTTATCCCCTCGAAGCTAGACCTTTCGAATGACTTCATGATGCAAGTCCAGACCGAGGCTGATATTAGGAGAAATAGAAATGTTCCAGTTGGAGACACCCCGAGCTTGATAACACAAGCCAATATTCGTTTGGTTCGGGAGGACTGCAAATGGGGCTCCGAGGTCCAATTCAGCATCGTCGCCCTAGAGAGCCGAACGTGCGATGTAGTAGATGGGAGCTCTTTTGTGTACACCTACCCTTTTACAATAGGATTTACTCTTCCTATTCACGAAGTGGTGGAGACGTTCTTCCGAACTTACAACGTGTGCGTAGCCCAGATTGGCCCCGGATTCTGGAGGATCATTTAGTGCCTTGAATATTTGAGTAAAAGAGCAGGCGTCCCTTTCAGTTTTGATCACTTCATCTACCTTTTTTCTCCCACCTTGCATAAAGATGGGATTATTCAATTTAACAAATGAGGCAAGTTTTCATTGATTACAAAAGGTGAGGATACTGAAGATCGGGGTTGGAACGAACTCTTCATTCTATTACCTACTAGTCTTTTATCCTAGAGAACTTATTTCCTCGAGCGGTGGAACCGAACATGTAAGTTCTTGCCTTGGTTCCTTTTGACAACTACCCATTTCATCATTTCTTACTTCTAACTTTTTACTTTGATCTTTTTAGCCAAGTGTTGACACCCAATTTTGTCCATCCTTTTTCTAAAATTGGCTATAATTTAACTTAAAGGTGCAATTTGACTATTTGTGCAAAATGTACATTAGAAAGCATACATTTATGTGCGTTATCCCCTACTTATATATTATATACTTAAATGTGGCTATATGACGTAATTTTGCATCATTTAGGTCATTTGTCAAACTGTAATTGTTTGCACAATTTAGTACATTTATAATATCATATATTATTGCATCATTTAGGCTACATGTCAAACTAGTATCGATCTGTGATCATTTGTGCAAATTAGTAATTATCTGTGATTACCTATATTTAATTAATTTTATTTGAGTTTATTTAATAATTATTTGTGCATTTTATAAAATATGTATAGCTATATTTTTATTTACGCTTTTAAGTTGAATATTGGCCAACTTAAAAGAAAATGTCCATTTTTCTATTTACTTATTTTCCTTCTCCTTTTTGTTAAAATTTTCTACTAATCTGGACAAGAGTCCGTCTAGGTACATCCATTCTATTAGAAATCAATTGCGATTTTCTCGCAATCATTTAGTTCAAATTCTCTTGAATATTCATATAATTATTTTATTTCAAAATATTTCTTTTTCCATTATTTAAAATCCCCCTTTATCCTGAACCTAGACAATTGTTCGTCTAGATACGTTCACAGTTGTATTTAAAATTTCATTATCTTCCTACTTTATTTTTGAATTAAGTCATTCCTAAATTCCTATAATCATTTCGTGTCGAACCTAAACCAGTTTCTTAACCAAATACGTTCCTTTTATTTGAATTTTGAAAGAAAACATCTCCAAGCCTTCTCCTTGATTTTATTACCTCTTTTTTAAAAAAATCTCTAATTACTAAAATCTCTCCCTTGATTCACTCCCATTCAAAAATTCCCCAATCACCTCACCCCTACAAAGTCATCACTATCAGCCTTTACATGGGGACGGACAAAAAAAAAATACAGAGGGACTCCCCACCTTTGCCTTTCTCTTCCTCTACACACTTACAAAAACTCTTCTTCCTTTCGACACTTGCCATCAGCCTACACAGACACACAAGAAGATCAGTACACAATACACCCAAAAACAGTATGCCAACTTGATCTTCCTCATCATCCCTATCAACCGTTCTTCCTCCCCATCACACACACACACATATACGACATATACATACAAAAATAAAAACTTCACAGATACCAGACACACTGCCTCATCCCCCTTTTCTACACGCGCACATAGAAATCGAGAGAAATCCCTTCCCTCATCCTCAACCAACAGCAACACCCATCACTACTAGCGGTGGTGCACCACCAGTCCTACAAACCCCAATACTCACACATTATAAAATAAGGATACACATACACACACACACTAAATCGAACAAGAGTAGATACGATACCCACCTTCGCAGCCCACAAAACTAACACCCAATTCACACCCACACACATACAATTACACACATGCACAAAATAAGGCAACCCACACACGCACACCATCAAAACACCCATTTGTGTAAAAACGGATCTGGAACAGGGGAATTGGGGGTGGCAGTGACGCCATCAGAAGTGGATAGGTCGTCACTCCCCTCGCTTCGTCATCGACCCGCTCACTGGAAAGCTAGTTTAATTTTGAACCGGTGGCTAGTTGATCTTTTTGGACTGAGGCCCATCGTTGTTCTTTGCATCGATTTGTTTTGTTTTCCTTTGTCATCTGTTTTGCAGGGACCTAATCGATGACGGGTTTGGGATTATTGCCTTCATAAACTCTGAACTTAGCACGAAATTGGAATCGAGATGATAAAGGAGGTTGGGGTGGTAGCGACGCTGTTAGGCAGTCACTCCTCCACCTCCCACCTGTTTGCTCAGTTGCTGTATTTTTGACAGTTGCTTCTTGACCGGTTCTTGGCTTTTAGTTCTGGATCTGTGATGCTCCTTTGCGTTGATATATTATTATGTTAATCTGTTATTGATTGGTGCCTATGTTTTTTTAATTAAAAAGCTATTGAAGAAATTTGCGCAGGTCCCCAAACGCTACATCACTGATTCTGGACAATGCTTACACAGCCTATGAAAATACTTTCATTTGAGGCTTTACAGTGAATTAACGGATACTATCACAGCTAATGATAATAATTCAATAATTAATTTGAATTTGAGGCTGATGGACTGATTTGAACATAATACTACACTTAGCCAATAACGTTTGGAGGCCTAAAATCAGTCCCGTTACACTCCCCACGTCCCTAAAAACAAATAGGCGATGACGATGCATATCACTTTGCAAAGTAAGCGTTAGTGGAGTGGTGGGATTGAAGGTACTTGGCACTGCAACACGACCGGCTCCGTGTTTGCAACCGTACCGACGTCCCTAACCTCTGCTTGATGCAATACATATTCTGAGCCTACACTTTTAAAAAGCCCTTTCCCCTTTATTTTAAAATTATTATTATTATTATTATTATTATTATTATTATTATTATTATTATTATTATTATTATTATTATTATTATTATTATTATTATTATTATTATTATTATTACTATTATTATTATTATCACTACTATTATTATTATTTTTACTAATTCATTTTTTTTATATTTTTGCGAGGTCAAATTGGATAAGAGATGGCGGTCCATTTTGAAAAATAACAACTAAAAGAAAATTCTTTCATTATTATTATTGTATTATTATTTATTAATATTATTATTAGTATTTATTGACGTACTAATTCATTGTCATATCTTTTGAGCGGTACATTTGGAAGAACAATCTTGAAAATGACGCCCCCGATAATATCTTTTAAATTATATTACTTTTATTTAATCATTATTATTTCATTTTGATATACTAACTAACTTAATTGATTTTTTTACAAGGTATATTCTTAAAGTTCTCTAAGCAAGAAAACAATTATTAGAAAGAACCTTTTTGTTCTAATAATTATGTCTAACTTGTACATTTGGTGGAGGTTGAGAGGTGCCTAACCCCTTCCTCTCGAGTTAACTTGAACCTCTTACCTAGAATATCTGGTTTGTAGACTAAGATCGGAGTTAATTATAAAATTAGTTAGAAACAAAATAGGTGCCCTAACATGCCTAGTTAAAAATATGTTAGGTGGCGACTCCAACTCTTTACCCGTGAGTTACCCACTAAGTCGAGCCCTATTTCGAACTTTAACTGGTTCGGGTAAAAATAGAATGCGACAGAATGACGACTCCGCTGGGGATGTCAAGGTTCAAACCATAACAGACTTTTAATTGGGATTCTTTGCATTTATTTTCTTTTTCCCGTTTTTTCTCAAAACTAATATTTCTTTCTTTTCCTTTTGCAGGTTTGAAGTTTAGTTTTCTATTTCATTTGCGTTTGCTTTTAATTTATTATCTGTAAGTGTTATTTTGTTTATATTTCCTCCACTCCCTAAATTTTTTACACTTGCACACACCCTAAACGGTTACGTGGATCTCACGACCGTTTCACTCTCAAAACACCATTTAGGGGGGACGGTTTGGGGTATAGTTGGTCCGTGGTACAACCAACAATTCTAAATATTTCCACCTCTCGGTTGTCCGCCTGGGGGAACCATGTCCTTGTCTAGTAAATCCACTCTTGGCTGTTTCTTACTACACGTCCCACACTTCAACTATTTTCAAATCTTTCATAAGTTTGCTAAATATTTTTCCTCTAAAACAATTTCACGTTATAATTCTTTTTGTATTTTCTTTATTGTCTAGTTTCTATTATCCTATTTTTTAAAGCTAACTTGTTTTTACTCCTTCTTTTTAAAATTATTTTTTGAAATACTTCAATATGTGCATCCTTTCCATAAAATTGCTAAATTACTTTTCTTTAAAACAAATTTACTTAATATAATATTGTCTCATTTCTATTAACTCTATTTTTCAAAACTAATGTGTGTTTGTTATCCTTTTTAAAATTTATTTTGCAAAATATTTCTATATGTGCATATTTAAAACACTTAAGCATTTTTAGGGAACATGTGCATTTCTTTTAAACTTGTGCTATCTTTCAAAACTCGTGCATTTCTTTCAAAACTCGTGCATTTCTTTCAAAACTCGTACTTGTGCATTTTTTACTTGTGCATGCATACCTTCCGCCACTCTTGGCAACTTTTTAAATCGTGCGTTGAAAATACGGTGGTTACAACCACCTCTTCCCTCACATAAAAATTCCTTTAGGGGGAACGACTTGGAATTTATTTGGTCCGAGACGTTCCCGCTCCTGAGCCACCCGCTTGGGAGGATATTAAAACCCGATCTAGCCAATTCCATTCCGTAGTAGCGGCGCTAGGAATCATGCATCATGACATGTCACTAGTTGACTTGTTCTCAAGTCCGATAGGCCAACTTGTTCAAATAATCCGAACAGGTTTTTAACCCCCAAAGAGCGTTGAACATGATTTATTTGCATTTTCTTAAATGGTTGAACGTGAAAAATATGGACTATTTATTGACATTGTTCTGCATTCAGTACTATTCAAAGGCACAAAGATTATCCAGTGGGCGTTAAAAGCCCAAATTGAATCAGAAATAATTGTTTATCCATAAACAGTTGGCATTATTCTGTATTCAATGCTATTCAAAGGCACGAAGGTAACCTAAGAGGCATTAAAAGCCCAAATTGAATCAGACACGGCTGTTTAATCCTAAAGGATTGGAATCATTCTGTATTCAATGCTATTCAAAGGCTTAAATGGTAATCGAAGAGGCATTAAAAGCCCATTTCAAAGTAGAAATTACTGCTCGATAGATGGGATGACACATAACGCAGGTTTATCCTTTAAGCATTATATAAGGACCTGACATCCTTGGCATGTCAAAAGTCCATTAGCAACTTCCGTTTGAAGTGTCTAAACGGTTCTCAACCCACAACGACACATCTCTTCATATCTTCTGTTGCATTGTTTTCAAAAGCTTGTGCCGCAGGTTGATCGTTTTGCTCACAATAAAGCGAATCTTAGGCATTTCCTTCTCCCTTTTTCCTATCATCCTTCACCTTTTCCAAAAGATCATGTGATAAGACCCAAATCGAGAAACCATCTAAAAACATCATCCAAGGCCAAGGAAGGGCTTATGCATTGAAACGCCATGGAACGAGGAGCCTTAGAGACACATTTCAAGACGTTTCAAGCATTCAGGGAAGCAGGCGGACCACCTAGTGTAAAGGGGCGGACCGCCCACTTCATGACCACTCTCTGGATCCCTGGCCGCCTAGTGCAGAGGCGGACCACCTACTGAAGACTAGGCGGTAGGCGGACCGCCTAGTATAAACAGGCGGGGTGCCTAGTGCTGAGAAGCATGCGGGATTTGCTAGTTGCTAGCCTATGTAATTTCTATTGTGCCCCTATGTGGCTTATGACTTTAGAATTTACTTAAGGGTACTTTAGGCCTTTCCTTATGTCTTGAATGAGGCCTATAAATACTCCATAGTTTAGTATTTTTCCTTAGTTAGCCATTATGATGAATGATTGATTGTCAATGACAATGTTCAAGAGTGGATTCTCTTTGAATGAAAACCCTTCGAGACGGTTTGAGTATACTAGTGGATTCTAGTTGAACCCCAAACCACCCCCGATCATTCTATTTGCGAGTCCCAGGTGCGGCTCGAGGGTAGTTGCATAGTGTAGGTCCTCCTTGACGCCGATACGAGGGTATCACGGAACAAGTTCTCCGTGGTTACTTCGTAGGGAGTTCGAGTAGTGTCTCGCTCCAATCTTTACTTTCCGCGTATTGATTTTGATTCTTATCATCTTGGTATCATAGCAAGGCTCGGGTTTTGTTTCTACAAACCCCCGACCCTTGATTCTTCGTGCCTAGGTCGGTTCTATCTTTAAGTTTTCTTGTTCTTGTTATTGGAAAGGAGAAAATCACAAAAAAAAAAAAAATAATTGGAAAATTGATAAATACCAAAAATTTGTTCTATCTTGTGTTTTGGATTGATTCGTGTTGTGATTGATATTGGGGTTTGTTCCTTATTGGAAACCCGTTATTTTGGTACCCAACACACACGATTTGGAGTTGTATTCCATGATTTGAGATTTGAAACCCTTGAAGAAATTGAAAAAGCTTGAAACCCTAGCTATGAACATGATGAACATGGTAGATTGTTGAATTTTGATTGGGTTTTGATGAAATTGATTGGGGTTTGATCTCTGTGCTTGAAACAACGTTTGGGTACCTTCGGATCGATAAAACAACGTGTGAATTGTTGGATTTTTGGGTGCCAAAGGCAAGAAAAATGAGTTTGAACAGTGCTGGAAGTTGCACTAGGCGGGGCGCCTAGTAGGAGAGGCGGACCGCCTAATTTTGGTGAGCTCTCTGGATTTTATAGAGGCGGGGCGCCTGTTTTAGTAGGCTGACCGCCTACTTCAAGTAGGCTGACCGCCTACTCCCCTCTATAGGGAACCAGGCGGACCACCTACTCAAAACAGGTGGGGCGCCTACTTCCTTCAAGTTGGGCATTGGGTAGTTCCTTCTAGGTTCTCTTGTTTTGTTGATTGCATTGCTTCCGGTTAGTGCTACTAGAGTATAATCCTACTCGATTAGTGCTAATTACTTTGAGCTATTAGGATCATCGTGCCTTAGAAAGGAGACTAGAATTCAAAGAAGATCCGTAGTATCTTTTGATTCAAGTCCTCATTTAAAGTCCCTATCGTTCCAATCGAGTCCCATTAACTCCACTCACCCCGGAGTGCATTTGGACTTGATAAGTTGAGTGATTGAGTTGTGGTTCGTTGGTCAACTACTTGAAGCTTTTAGACTCAAACTTGTGTGAAATATCCATCCCCCACTAAACACGAGCGAGCCGAGTGAAACAATTGTAAGGGAGTGGGTGAGGTGTTTTGACTAACTCTTGTTTCTTTTCTTTGTAGGTACAATGGCCAACGAAGGTCAAGATTTCATCAAGGAGGCCTTGGCTAGCCTTCTTGCCAAGATGGATGTCATGACTCAAAGAATTGAGTCACTTGAAAAGGGTGCCTCAAGTACCCAAGGTGACCAAGGGACCCCGAGTGTCCCAATTGAAAAGGGGACCCCGAGTGTCCAAATTGAGGCCGGTGAAGGCTCGAGTAGCCCTACCTTTACCCCGGAGCAAGTTGTTGAATTGCTTAATCAACAACGGGTAAAGGAAGACCGAGAGAGAATTGAACAAACAGGCATTCCCCGTATCTTGGGTAATCCCCCAAGAAACATCCCATTACCAAGACCCATCCGAAACGTGCAACCTCTTGAGCAAGTCGATGAAGCTCAAGAAGGGGAGGAAGCCGAATATGGTGATGATATGTATGGGTTTGATGATCACTTTCAACCAAGGCGAGGTATGAATTGGGGTCGAAATGTGGATCGTGGTAGGGGCCGAGGTCGAGGGCCACCTATGGGATATGTGGGAGGGAATGCGAGAAGGGAGTATGGTGTGAATGAAGATCACTATGGGGGCCAACCGGAGCCATTCCGTGGGGGTCGTGACAACAACAACAATCTTAATAGTGTGAAGATCACTATTCCTCCTTTCAAAGGGAGTAGTGATCCGGTGGAGTACCTTGATTGGAAGTTGTCCATGGAGCGTATATTTGACACCAATGATATGCCCGAAGTGAAGAAGACTAAGTATGCTATCTCTACCTTTGAGTCCTTTGCTTCTACATGGTGGGAGTCGGTGAAGAGGAATAGAAGGAGGATGGGGATGGTTATTAATCTTACTTGGGATGAGTTGATCCGTGTGATGGATGAAAAGTACTTGACTAACCAATACCGAGTGGAACAACAAAAGCGCCTCTATGAATTGAAACAAGGTTCCAAGTCGGTTGGGGAGTACTTCAATGAGTTTGAACAAGTCCGGATGACTCTAGACTTGGATGAGGAAGACAATGAGACGGCCATGATCCGTTTCAAAGGGGGCTTAAACCGAGACATAGCTTCGCTCTTGAAGTTTCACAAGTACAATGACCACTACAAGCTATATGAAGATGCGGTTGAAGCCGAGAAGTGGCTCAAGGAGGAGAAGACCAACCGTTACAAGAGCAACACTTCTACTTCCATGAGCCAAGTAAAGGATTGGAAGACTTCTACTCCAAATGCAAAATTCCCAAGTATAAGTGGCCCGAGTGGTGCAAGTGCTAGCAAGGAGGTGAAAAAGCCTTTTGAAATGTCGACACAACCCGTGGGAGGTAATTCTAGAACTCACTTGAGTAATCCAGTCTCTTCTTCTACTCAATGCTTTAAGTGTAAGGGTTATGGTCATCTCTCTAAAGATTGCCCTACCCGGAAAACTATGGTTCTTGTTGGTGACTTGGTCTATGAGCAAGATAGTGAACCCGAGGAAGAAGAGGGAGTAGAGGGTGATGAGGAAGGAGATGATGGGGAGATTACCATGGAAGAAGATGATGATGCCCATGCCTTCCTTGTTGTGAGGAGGAGTCTAGGAGCCATGTGTGTGGAGGATGTTGAGACCTTACAAAGAGAGAACCTTTTTCATGCCAAATGCCGAGTCATGGGTCTCCTTTGCTCTATGATCATTGACTCGGGGAGTTGTGCTAACGTTATTAGCCAAACACTAGTTGCCCAATTGAAAATACCCACCCTAAAACACCCAAATCCTTACCGGCTACAATGGCTTAGTGAGTGTGGTGAGTTGAAGGTGGTTAAATAATGTTTGATCAAGTTCAAGATTGGGAACTATGTGGATGAGCACACGTTCGATGTTGTGCCTATGCAATCATGCCACCTTCTCTTTGGTAGGCCATGGCAATTTGATCGACGTGTGGTTCATAATGGCCATGCCAACACCTATACGGTGACGCATGAGGGAAAAAAGTTCGTGCTCCAACCCCTAACTCCCAAACAAGTGAGTGATGACTACAAGCGGATGAAGGAGTTGAGGGAAGAGGCTAAAGCAAAGTCACCCATTGTACTTGAACCCGAGGCAAACAATTTCATTGTTTTGCCATTGCATGATGAAAATGGGAGTCACTCCACTCCAATTGAGAGAGAAAAGATAGAGAGAAGTGAGGGACTGACCGGGTGACAATCCAAGAGAGGAAAAATGAGAGGATTTGAGGAGTGATGTGAGTGGATTGTCACCACCAACTACACTTGACCATGAGGTAAAATTGAGAGAGATGAGAGGTGAGGAAGGAAAAATAGAGAGTGAGAGCACCCATTATTCTAACCCTTCTTTATCTTCTACCTCTTCTTGTGAAAGCTCTTGTGTAGGTACATTTGAAGACAAGCCATTGGAGCCTCAATGTGAGATTCATGAAGGAGGAGTTGCATTTGACACTTCAAACCTTGTGAGTGATCAAGGAAGTACTACAAATGTAAGTGTTGCTTCACCTTTTCATGAACCTACTAGCTACTTGTCTTGTGATGACTCAACACTAGTTGGTGTTTTTGATGCATCTAGTGAGTATACCACTAGTGAAGAGTCTAGTTGTCAACTTGAGTTTGCATGTGAAACACTAGTCTGGAGGAGCACTATGCCACATCATGATGTGAGCTCATTGTTCATTGAACCCCTCCCTAGTGTAGATTTGATAGTTGACCATGATTGTGACCTTTGCTATGACACACCGGCAACCTTTGACATAGGGAAAGATGAGGTAGTTGACCATTCCCTAATTGATATGCTTCTATTTGGTGGACCAATGTGTTGTGGTGAGGATGGTCTTGTCCTTGAGGAGTCCAAATTGCATGAATTGGACAAGGTTGTCTATTATGACTCCTCAAGTGAACCTAGTCTTGATAGCTTGTCCATGTTTTATCATGATAGTGAGATGCATGTTTTTACCAATCCTTTATTTGAAGGCATTCTCATTAGTGGTAATGACTTGTATCGGACTAGGGTGAATAGTAGGATGGAACCCCCATGGTGTGATTCCTTAGGCAACCCATTGCTTGAGAATGTGGGTGAGGTAGATGGTTCTTTGAGTGACCCTCCTATTGCTTGTTGGGGTTATGATGAAGAAGAATCCATCATCAATACCTTCCTTGAGAGCTTGTCTTTTGAGAAGGGTTGCTTAGGTGATGAAATGGGAGGGAAAGAGGAATCCCTTGGTGTGAGTAAGTATGCTCTAAAGAAGGGGAGTGGAGTGCTTGATCCTACTTGTAGGTTGGGCTATTTGACTCACTCCACTCCACATATTGGTCACACCTCGAGGATAGAATGGTGTGTTGATCTTGAGCTTAAGGTTCAAGGGAATTTTGGTAGCTTGATCTTGCATTTCCCATCTTCTCATGACCTATTTGCTCATTATCTTGTTGAGTGCATGATGATCTTTAACCAAGTGCTTATGGTTCTCTTTGGAGACTTGATATTCATGATTGTTATTGATGCTTGGTTATATCACAAGAGTGTGTTTTCCACACTTCTTGCACTAACCTACTTCCAAAGTAGGACGTTTGCTTGTTTTGCTTGTCGTTGCTTGTAGGTTCTAAGCTCCATGCTAAGGCGGGGAAGATCTTGGAAGAAGCCTATGTCAAAGTGACGATCAAGAAGGACAAAGGAGGAGATTCTTGGCCACCCCGAGGAGTTGATAGAGCCATGAGAGACCAAACCTTGATTTCGAGGACGAAATCTTCTCAAGAAGGGGAGGATGATAAGACCCAAATCGAGCAACCATCTAAAAACATCATCCAAGGCCAAGGAAGGGCTTATGCATTGAAACGCCATGGAACGAGGAGCCTTAGAGACACATTTCAAGACGTTTCAAGCATTCAGGGAAGCAGGCGGACCACCTAGTGCAAAGGGGCGGACCGCCCACTTCATGACCACTCTCTGGATCCCTGGCCGCCTAGTGCAGAGGCGGACCACCTACTGAAGACTAGGCGGTAGGCGGACCGCCTAGTATAAACAGGCGGGGCGCCTAGTGCTGAGAAGCATGCGGGATTTGCTAGTTGCTAGCCTATGTAATTTTTATTGTGCCCCTATGTGGCTTATGACTTTAGAACTTACTTAAGGGTACTTTAGGCCTTTCCTTATGTCTTGAATGAGGCCTATAAATACTCCATAGTTTAGTATTTTTCCTTAGTTAGCCATTATGATGAATGATTGATTGTCAATGACAATGTTCAAGAGTGGATTCTCTTTGAATGAAAACCCTTCGAGACGGTTTGAGTATACTAGTGGATTCTAGTTGAACCCCAAACCACCCCCGATCATTCTATTTGCGAGTCCCAGGTGCGGCTCGAGGGTAGTTGCATAGTGTAGGTCCTCCTTGACGCCGATACGAGGGTATCACGGAACAAGTTCTCCGTGGTTACTTCGTAGGGAGTTCGAGTAGTGTCTCGCTCCTATCTTTACTTTCTGCGTATTATTTTTGATTCTTATCATCATGGCCACTAGAACATTTGACATGGCTGTTGAAATCCCTCAGTTGCTCAGAGATTGGTGGGGAAACCTAAGCATAGATCAAAAAGACCGAGTTAAAGTGGTGTTGGGGAACCTGATTTCATTAATGGAGCACACTACAATGGAAGGGATGATAGAAGAAGCAGTACACTATTGAGATGCAGGACGAGCAGTTTTTCACTTTGGGAGTGTAGAGTTGATACCATTACTGGAGGAAATAGGTGGGTTAAGTCAATTCATTCGATAGTGAAAAAATTTTGATGCCTAGGAACATTACACCTGAGGAGTTCTTCGAAATGGTAGGATTTAAACCCGAATTATGCACAGACAGTATAAGGCAATCGTGAATTTCTCTAACTTTCCTCTACATCAAATTCGGGTATGAAGAAGCATTTCAAGAATCCGAAGACTATTTCAGCATCAACCAGGCAGATTGGCAATAGCGGAGGATACTTGCTTTTGTCACCAGCGTTTTAGGGACTGTCGTCTTTCCACAACACAAAGGACGAGTTGATGTTTGCATAGTCTCAATTGCTGATGCCTTACTCAAAGACATTAACAAGAAATACACTTTGGTACTGATGATTGTTGCAGAGATGTACCGAGCTTTAAAAAGATGCAAGAAGGGCGTTGGTTTCTTTGAAGGTTGCAATTTGCTTTTACAAATTTGGCTGATGGAGCATTTGCAAAGGATGGATAACACAGATCAAGCTTTCCATTCCATACCGAAAGAAAACTACATCTTGACTCATACCACCCGCATGGACAATACTTTTGGGAAATAGGACCAACCAACAACTACCAATGGTTGGCATCACATGTTCTGTCAACTGACACGTGAAAACATTCAATGGATGTTTGATTACTTTGCTAGAACAACAGTAATCACACGGTCTGAAAAAGACTCATTTTTTATCTTAGTGGGCTTTAGAGGAGTTTATCCATACACTCCTTTAAGGACACTTAGACAAGCTGGGAGAAAACAGACCGTGCACCAAATTGCAGACATCAGAAGTTTCAAAGCGAATATTCTCGGAGGGGTGATCCCGTTTAAAGACAAGATAATGGAAATTTGGAAAGAAAGGCAACGAATGGGAATCGAGACTATTGGACGAGACATGTTTGATGCTGGCTATGATGAAGATTACCCATATTGGCTTAGGAAAGACATAGCAAGGGCAATTCAACCAAGTGCGACAACAAAAAGGAAAAGAAATGCTACTGAGTTAGAATATGAGTACAAAAGGTTACGCAAACAATTGACAAGGGCACAAGGGAAAATAGCAAAGAAGCAAAGTTTGGTCAAAGCAAAGAACGAAAAAAGGCAGATGGCACAGTAAGGCCGAACTCCTGACAAGGCGCATAGAGTCTATCGGCGTATGGGCTAGCGAGGGGATGAACTCTATGGAAAACAAAGGAATAGAGGAGAAAGGAAGAAAGGTTTGGGAAATGTTGAAGAATTTTACATTTGACATATCCTGACTCTTAAGTGATGCAGACAATATCATCTTCCATGGATACTCATCAAAGGCAAGCTTGTCCGAGGAAGACTCGACCAAGGAAGAAGAAGAAAAATCTTCTGAAGAAGGATTAGCATGAAAGACATTCACATGGCCATGATCTAATCTCCTATCCATGTCTCCCACCTCTTGTATTATTTCAATATCAGCCAATGTAACAAAAGTCCAATAAATGAAATATTATCTTTTAGGCTCCGCAATTTGTTAGCATATGAAATGATGCATGTGGCACAAAACGTTTTACAAAATCATCGTGCATAAAACGGTCCTTCATATTATAGGATGCATTTTCTTATTTGCTATGTGTGCATTGCCTGAATTCGTCCGTTGTTCTGAGTCTCTTTCTACCTAAGGAATTTCTCCTCCAAATTCAAATCGCCTATCGAGGCACCGCCTCTCCCTACTTCATGATCAAATCCTGGTATCTAAAATCTTTCGCATGTCCAAACTGTCTCTAATTCATTCAAAAGTCTATTACCAAAAGGTTGGCTCGAGATGAATACCAAGGCAAAGGACACGGTTAAGTGAGTGCACTTGTCAGGGATTTTCCGAAATAAAGAAGTTTTCACAGCAACTCCCACCAGCCCTCTTCTATCTCCACATTACCTCCGCTGCACTACAAACTACCAATAAGACTAGCCAGTCTGAAAATACGAGCCTTTTCAAAAGAGGAAAGATGAAGTCTCTTTTGTCGCAACCATCCAAGACCCTACCTTCAACCACTATTATCAGATAGCACAACCATTTTATCCCTTCCCTCATATACCACCTAAATATCCCGCTCAACCCACTCGACATATATTCCACATCCCAGCACCAAATCGTCCACCATACCAGCAAAAACACTTAACCCAACTACCGAAATGCACCACCATATTCTCCTAGGCCTCATCTTGATGCCAATCAATGACCCAAAAGAAACTACACTCCACTAGCCGAATCCCACAGTCAAACATTCGAGAGATTGAAAACTGCTGGGCTTATTGCCCAAGTATCTCAATTGTTCCAGCAAGCACCCCGCACATGGAGAAAAACTGACAAAGCAAGGAAAATATTGGTCAAACTCAAAGGCACCCATGGCTCACCTTAAGACCTTTTGGCACTAGCGTCCAAGGATCATTCTTGCTTCACCGGTCTACACAGTCACATCACTCACAATGCATGACTGTGACCCAAAGCACTTTCCAACTCGCTCCAAGCCTTCGAGGGACAGTGAAAAAATAATATTATAAAGACAGAGATGTAGCAAAGGTTTGTGCACCACAACCAAAACAAGCAAGCCAATTCAACTTGCAAAGGGAGGCAAAGACATAATGACAAAGCAAGATGGTGAAGTTATTGAGACACTTACAATAGCAAGTCGAGTTGATGTTAAAAGCACAGGCGAATAGACCTCTTGGAGCAATTTTGGTCAAGGGCTTTATTGGGATGATATGAAATCTCATGACAACAACTACAATAGGACGCAACAGTGCAAGAGAACGAACATGATACGTAGCCAACCTACATCGAGTTCAACGGCTCAGCAATAAGATATCGTCCAACAAGGAAGGTTGGTGCAAGGACTATATTGCAACAGTTGGTAAACAAGTAGGAAAGACGTTGAGAACCTCTTTGAAAGACACATAGCCGTCATAACAGACAAATTTGCAAGGAAGGATAAAAAATGCAGTCAAGGTCTTGGTGTTCAACAAAAGCCAACATCCCTTTCTGTTACACAACATAATCTATTCCTCACACAACATCTTTACCACCTTTCATTGACATTCAACTCCTCCCCTTCCGCTTAAACAAGCGTCGGTCGTTTGGCCAAAATCCTTGCCTTGACTGCTACATAAAGCACTTAGGTAATCTCTTGTGATATCTATACGATCTATCAAAACCTTTAAATTCAAGCGCTAATCCACTATCCATAGTCTAGGCTTTCTCTCAAGCTCATGTGTCATTTTTGCTTCAAGTCTTTGCTAACATGGCCACACTATTTTGTGCATTTCACCACTTTGGTACGGTTGCTTCGCGTTTGGACACCGAAATTGGTCAAGAATCTGCATTCGAGAAAAAGCCGAAATGGCAAACCAACCTAAAAACACTTTCCTCTGCAACAAAGTCCTTCGAACCATCAGTATATGACACCAAGAGCATTCAGACAATCCCAATACCGTACAACCTGCATTATACTCACACAAATGTCACAACAAAGAAATCCGATCACTATATGACCGAGCTCACAAACCTCACACTACACCCCAATTCACACAGTAAACAACCTCCCCTCTATCGAGGCTTTTAACAAAAACCTTATCAGGCTCAACCCAATTAGGGACATACCAAAAAGACAAAGCCTCACACCTTTGTTTCAATTAGCCCAATCAAACGACATTGCAACCAGCAGACAAACTACTCCCTGGATACCTATCTCTCAATTCGGTACGCCAAGATCTAAGCTCATCACTCAAACATTCCCTACCATGACATCATAAGAAATCCAGCATCGAAACATAAAGTTCAGAGTCTGACTGACCAAAGCAAGACCATGGTACAACAAAAACCCACAAAGGGAGACTGCAACTCCCAAACCAAAAACACACTTTCTACAAAGGTCAATCCATCGAAGTTAGCTCCATGACTGTCGAAAAGAAAAGCATGGATCATGAAGGCACCCCATCACAATCCAAGACAAATACAATTTTGGACAATCTCAAAATCTGGCAAAATCCAAATATCAAACCTCAGCCTGAGTATACAAATATCCATATACTCATAGCCATCAATGCACTCAATCGTCACACTAAATGACGAATGCAGATTTTAGCCAATACATTGGTGTTTAGTGCAATGCAACCACCCTCTCTCGGTGATTTGTCATAAACAATAAACTGGGGCAGAATTTTTGAGGATCTCCTCAAAAATTCCAAAAGACGCAAACTTGACACAGAGGCAGAAAATTTTGAGGTCCCCTCAAAATTTCAAGAAAAGTCCTTACCAAAGCAACATGATAGCCTCCTTAGCACATCGCACGACATAACAATAGCATTCTACTTGTTGCACTTTAATCTTGATGCACCGACTGAGGGTACACAGCCCGATGTCAAATTTTGCACTTTAAATTAGCTGAGGGTACATAGCCCGAAGCGTTGATTGAGGGTACATAGCCCGATATCGATTTGCATTTAAATTTGCTGAGGGTACACAGCCCGAAGCGTCGGTTTAGGGTACACAGCCTGATATCGATTTGCATTTAAATTAGCTGAGGGTACACAGCCCGAAGCGTCGATTGAGGGTACACAGCCCAAAGCGTCGATTGAGGGTACACAGCCTGATATCGATTTGCATTTACATTTGCTGAAGGTACACAACCCGAAGCGTTGATTGAAGGTACACAACCCGATATCGATTTGCATTTAAATTAGCTGAGGGTACACAGCCCGAAGCGTTGGTTGAGGGTATACAGCCCGATATCGATTTGCATTTAAATTTGCTGAGGGTACACAACCAGAAGCGTCGATTGAGGGTACACATCCCGATATTGATTTGCATTTAAATTTGCTGAGGGTACACAGCCCGATGCGTTGACGGAGGGTATACATCCCGATGCCGAAACTGACACCGCGGAGGGTACATAGCCTGATGCAAATTTTGACATTGTAACAGGAAGACAGCCTGGGAGGTAGACAGCCTGTTGAAAGGACATTATGACAAAGGGTAGACAACCCGTTGAAAGGACAACATGACAAAGGGGTTCAACCGAAATGAATGAATGATAGGCATTCCTGCATAAAGAGATACACAACTCAATATGAAAGGAGTATACAGCCCGACGTGACAAGCACACATTTAAAGGACGAAAAGCAATGGACATACAACCCGGCGTCACATTGGCAAGATGATCCAACAATAGATCAGCACGACAAAGACGAGAAGCACTAAGCAAATGGATATCCCCCAGAAGAGAGGCACACATTCCCTAGCACTGAGCACCTGAAGGCGGACCAGACAAAGGAGAGCTCAACTCAACAGGGAAGTTTACTTTATCTTTATTTTTTATCTCAATTTTTGTCTTGATTTTGCTATAGTGACTCCCTGATGTCTCGACAAACCCCTGAGCCCTGCTCTCACACCTGCCCCTAAAATCACTACCAATTGGGCAACCATAAAGCCTCAAATATACCGCAAAGCATCATCCCAAAACCCAATTCAAAAGGCCTAATCCTAGAGGCGATGCTTTTGCTACACCCGCAAGTTGCCTAGCTCGACGAGTGTCAAAGCATTCAAAGCTACAGTTCCTTACTTGCACAAGTGACCTACCCAGCCTTTCCATGCCGATCGGGTATCAGCTCCGTATTCCTTCCTATTCATGCCTATCTGTTTGAATCGCGCATATTCATCGTGCTTTACTCCTCGATGCTCCTTAGTTCATTCAAGACATTGTTGAGACTAAGATGACTTCTCTATCGAGTTATAGTGGAAAATGTGCCCATGTAAACCCCTCTTTATGGGTGTGTCGTGCACCACATCTTCATAACTAGGGCGTTTACAAGCCTGTTTCACCACACTCGATCTATCGATGTTATCTCGACTTCGGCAACGCCTTCGTTGTACCTGCAAATCACATATTCTGTCAAATTTCGGCACGCCCGAAACCAATCATCTCATACTCCCACAAGTAGTCTCCCTAATCCTTCATCACAAATTAGGATATCATTTTACATCTCTTTCCAATTAATGCCTACTTTGTCTATTCAAACCTATCTGCGTCAGTCGTGCGTGTCTTCGTGCTTAATCGTGCTCATCTGCTTGAGTCGTGCGCATTTATAAAATTCGCTCCCCAAATTCTTCCCCGTTCATTCAAGGCAATATTGGAGACAAGTTTACTCATTTATCGAGACGAAGTGAAAACTATATACATATAAACTCTTTCTTTATGGGTGTGTAGCGCGCCACATCTTCATAACTAGGATGATTATAAGCCTCTTTTCCCACGCTCGACCTACTGATGTTATCTCATCTTCGATGATGCCCTTACTTTATTCATCATTCATCCCGCCGAAAAAGGAAAAACATACAGAATCTAAACATTACATACTTGGATAAGTTTAGCCGTTACATCCGAAATCGTGCGCCATAAACATTTCACACAGGCAACACACAATTTTAGAACTAAACACGGTCTGGTTCTTATGAAACCCGAGATATGTAGGCAACTCAGTGACCGGGGTTCGGCCAAAAACACCCCAAGACTCCCATTTCCCCCTTCAATCATTTTTGACTACCAGTCGTGACAAAATTGGCTACTCGTCAACTATCTTTGCCCGAAGACTCTTTCATCATCCCCAGGCAAAGATGGGCAGCTGTTGACACCCAATTTTGTCCCTCCTTTTTCTAAAATTGGCTATAATTTAACTTAAAGGTGTAATTTGACTATTTGTGCAAAATGTGCATGAGAAAGCATACATTTATGTGCGTTAACCCCTACTGATATATTTTATACTTATTTGTGGCTATATGACGTAATTTTGCATCATTTAGGTCATTTGTCAAACTGTAAGTGTTTGCGCAATTTAGTGCATGTATAATATCATATATAATTGCATCATTTAGACTACATGTCTAATTTGTATCGATCTGTGATCATTTGTGCAAATTAATAATTATCTGTGATCACCTATATTTAAATAATTTTATTTGAGTTTATTTAATAATTATTTGTGCATTTTATAAAATATGTATATCTATATTTTTATTTACGACTTTATGTTGAATATTGGCCAATTTAAAAAATGTCCACTTTTCTATTTACTTATTTTTCTTCTCCTTTTTGTTAAAAATTCCTACAAACCTGGACAAGTGTCCGTCTAGGTACATCTATTCTATTAGAAATCAATTGCTATTTTATCCCAATCATTTAGTTCAAATTATCTTGAAATATTCATATAATTATTTTATTTCAAAATATTTCTTTTTCCGTTATTTTAAAATCCCCCTTTGTCTTGAACATCGACAAATGTTCGTCTAGATACGTTCACAGTTTTATTTAAAATTTCATTATCTTCCTACTTTATTTTTGAATTAAGTCATTCCTAAATTCCTATAATCATTTCGTGTCGAACCTAAACCAGTTTCTTAACCAAATACGTTCCCTTTATTTGAATTTTGAAAGAAAACATCTCCAAACCTTCTCCTTGATTTTATTACCTTTTTTTAAATCTCTAATTACCTAAATCTATCCCTTGATTCACTTCCATTTAAAAATTCCCCAATCACCTCACCCCTACAAAGTCATCACCCTCAGCTTTTACGCAGGGACGGACAAAAAAAATACAGAGGGACGCCCTACCTTTGCCTTTCTCTTCCTCTACACCTTACAAAAACTCTCCTTCCTTTCCACACTTACCATCAGCCTACACAAACACACAAGAAGATCAGTACACAATACACCCAAACACAGTACGCCAACTTGATCTTCCTCATCATCCCTACCAACCCTTCTTCCTCCCCATCACACACACACATATACATACAAAAACAGAAACTTCACAGATACCAGACACACTGCCTCATCCCCCTTTCTACACACGCACATAGAAATCGAGAGAAATCCCTTCCCTCATCCTCCACCAACACTAACACGCATCACCACTAGTGGTGGTGCACCACCAGTCATACAGACCCCAATACTCACATTACAAAACAAGGATACACCTACACACACACTAAATCGAACAAGAGCAGATACTATACCCACCTTCGCAGCCCACAAAACCAACACCCAATTCACACCCACACACATGCAATTACACACACGCACAAAATCATGCAACCCACACACGCACACTATCAAAACACCCCTCGGTGTAAAAATAGATCTAGAACAGGGGAATTGGGGTGGCAGTGACGCCATCAGACGTGGTCGTCACTCCCCTCGCTTCGTCGTCGACCCACTCAATGGAAAGCTAGTTTAATTTTGAACCGGTGGTGAGTCGATCTTTTTTGACTGAGGCCCATCTTTGTTCGTTGCATCGATTTGTTTTGTTTTCCTTTTCCATATGTTTTGCAGGGACCTAATCGATGACAGTTTGGGATTATTGCCTTCATAAACTCTTAACTTAGCACGAAATTGGAATCGAGATGATAAATGAGGTTGGGGTGGTAGCGACGCCGTTAGGCAGTCCCTCCTCCACCTCCCACCTGTTTGCTCCGTTGCTGTATTTTTGACAGTTGCTTCGTTGACCGGTTCTTGGCTTTTAGTTCTAGATCTGTGATGCTCCTTTGCGTCGATATATTATTATGTTAATCTGTTATTGATTGGTGCCTATGTGTTTTTTAATTAAAATGCTATTGACATTTTTCTTTGAAGAAGTTTGCGCAGGTCCCCAAACGCTACATCACTGATTCTGGAGAATGCTTACACATCCTATGAAAATACTTTCATTTGAGGCTTTACAACGAATTGATGGACACTATCACAGCCAATGATAATAATTCAATAATTAATTTGAATTTGAGGCTTATAGACTGATTTGAACATAATACTACACTTAGGCCAATGACGTTTGGAGGCCTAAAATCAGTCCCGTTACACTCCCCACGTCCCTAAAAACAAATAGGCGATGACGATACATATTACTTTGCAAAGTAAGCGATAGTGGAGTGGTGGGATTGAAGGTACTTGGCACGGCAACACGACCGGCTCCGTGTTTGCCGCCGTACCGACGTCCCTAACCTCTGCTTGATGCAATACATATTCTGAGCCTAAATTTTTAAAAATCCCTTTCCCCTTTATTATTATTATTATTATTATTATTATTATTATTATTATTATTATTATTATTATTATTATTATTATTATTATTATTATTATTATTATCATCACTTCTACTATTATTATTTTTACTAACTCATTTTTTTATATTTTTGCAAGGTTAAATTGGATAAGAGACGGCGGTCCATGTTGAAAAAGAACAACTAGAAGAAAATTCTTTCATTATTATTATTGTATTATTATTTATTAATATTATTATTAGTATTTATTGATGTACTAATTCATTTTCATATCTTTTGCGAGATACATTTGGATGAACAATCTTGAAAACGACGCCCCCAAAAATATTTTTTAAATTATATTACTTTCATTTAATCATTATTATTTTATTTTGATATACTAACTAATTTAATTGATTTTTTTGCAAGTTTTATTTCGTTAAAGTACTCTAAGGAAGAAAATAATTAGTAGAAAGAGCCTTTTTGTTCTAATAATTATGTCTAACTTGTATATTGCTTAGTTACTTATTTTGAATCCCAATTATAATGTCCGGCCGGTAACCACATTTGGTGGAGCTTGAGAGGTGTCTAACCTCTTCCTCTCGAGTTAACTTGAACCTCTTACCTAGAACATCTGGTTCGCAAACTAAGTTTCGGAGTTAATTGTAAAATTAGCTAGAAACAAAATAGGTGCCCTAATACGCCTAGTTAAAAATATGTTAGGTGGCGACTCCAACTCTTTACTCGTGAGTTACCTACTAAGTCGAGCCCTATTTTGAACTTTAACTGGTTCAGGTAAAAATAGGATGCGACACGATTCCGATTACACCTCTTGACGACCCAACTACTTGGGTGCAAGCCATTATCAAGGCGATGCCAAGAGAATAGAGATCGGGGATGATCTTGGCTGCTTTGAGCGAGAATCAATGTGCATGCAAGCGCCATGCTTAGTCGTCCATTCCTTCTGTTGAACTATCCCTCTTAGGTCTCTTTCTTACTAGTCCTTGCTTTTATAGGTCTCCCTAGTAGGGCGGTTACCACGCCGAAGGAGAAGAAAAAGAAGGATAAGAAGAAGAAAGTCCCCGAGACTGGGGAAGCTTTGGATGAGCTCGAGGATTTAGTCAGAGACCTCGAGAAGAAAAAGAAGGAAAAGAAAGAAGAAAAGACTACTCCCGGGGGGGCCAACAGATCGGGGTAAGTATATCTTCTCTTTTCTTTCTAACATCTAACCCCATCACTTTTCGCTGATTTTCTCTTCTTTTTCCCATTTTTTGAAGCTATGAAAAGGAAGAAATGGGCTTCGAAGAAGTCTATAGGGGACAAGCGGGCCACAGTGAAAGAGGACGTCAACCCCGAGGTGGTCACTTCTCCTCGTAGGGGTTTGATCAACGAGTCCGAGGAGGTGGAGGCTCAACGGGAGGTCGAGACTATCGACCTTGAGGCGTCGAGTTGAATGGATGATAAAATTTAAAAGGTAATTCCTTCATCAACAAACAAGGAAAAGAGTATGGACGAGACCCCTCATACTGACGAGAAAGCCTCACAAGCTGTGTCTGAGCCCGCTCATGACTCGATTCCCCAAAGGCAAGTTAGAAGAGTTGAACTTCCCTCCGACCTTTGTCGTTTAGACAATGATGTGGCGGTTCCTATCAGCTGTAGAGGGCTCCTCTGGCCATTAGAGCGAGAGCGCCTCAAGAAAATCACCCATAGCTGAGCTGATGGCCGATGCACCTCAACATGCCATTCAAGTCTTTTCGCCTCACTTACCCCTTTTTTATATTCTATCATTTCCCTTTCTTGCCTTAAAACATTAGTTAATCCTCTGTAGGGGTACATACATGCGATCAGGGCTGCCGAGATTGAGACCTATTGATTCTCCATTCTACAAGAAACCAAGGGTGAATGGGACCGAATAGGAGCTGACCTCGAATCTCATATAGTCAACTTGGAGAACGACTTATTAATGCCAAGATTGAGTTGGATGATGCTCGAATGGCTGCTGACAAATCTGACCTCGAGGCTCCCTCCTCTGCCGAGGTTAGGATGGCCGCTTTAAAGAAGAATTGAAAAACTGAGCTGGAAGCTGAGCGGAAAAGGATAGCCGACGAGGCTAAAGCTGTCCTCAGTAGAAATGTTGAGTAGTATCGCTCTAAGATGAAGGAAAGCTCCATCAAGATAAACAAGCTAACTGAAGAGAAAGAGCGACTCGAGGCTGAGATTGTCGCCTTTCGGAGAAAAGTAGCTTCTTTTTCGTCGAGGAAGAAAATGAGAGCTACAAGGGCCAAAGTTGACAAGAACTGGGCCATAATCCATACGAAGTTAAAGACCCTCAAACAGTGCCAAGCCGGGGCAGATCTGGAAGCAGAGATAGCCAAGGCTGAAAATGATGCTGTGAAAGCCCAACGACTATTGAGCCAGCTCTTTTCGAGCAGTGAGAGCTCAACTGACGAGGGAGAAAAGAACGAGGGTTCTGATGCTTCAACGTCCGAGGCCGGGGAGTGACGTCTCGCCAGTGTATTTTCTTTCTGTTCATTGCTCAGGCCTTGAGCCGTTGAAAATATTTTTCATGTTGGCCTCCGAGCCTTTTTAATGAATTTAAATGTTTCCAAGTGTGAATCTTTGCTTTGTTTTTAAAGACTTTGACATATCACTTGAATATTTGCTTGCAAGACTTAGATAGATTTAAGCTTGCTTAGAGCTTACGTCTCATTCATGAGCCGAGGCATAAAAATAAAAAATGGCCTTAAGGCATTGGATAAAAAAGAAATTGAATCAAGTTTTATTCCACTGATATTTTTCGAGCCAATTCACATAAATCCTAGTTGTATTAATGAAGATATAAGGGGGGGGGGGGTGAATTATAACTTTTAATCTCTTATTTTGTTTCAGTCGACTATTGTGTCGACTAGATATTAACCAGTGAGAAATAATCAACTTAAGTGCAGAAAGGTGAAGAACACAATCGATTTTTATACTGGTTCAGAACCAAAATGGTTCCTAATCCAGTCTCCTTGGGTCACAAGGGATTTTTCTCTTCAACTCTTAGTTTCTTCAAAGTACAGACTGATGGTTTTCTTTCGTTCACCACCAACGATGCACTTGTATGGTTTTGTCACTTCGCTCACCATAAATAATATACTGTTGGTTACACAATTAACTAACTCACTCGACACTAACCTTCCTTTCTCTCTGATTTCTCTTTTTTTTTTTCTTGTACAGTAGTAATCTCTAAAGGTTACAATATTTTCAAGACTTTAAAAGATAATGCTAGAAAGCTTAAGGTTGCGTGATTCTGAACAGAAGCAGTTCAGATATATATATATATATATATATATATATATATATATATATAGCTTCAGAGTCTCAGCGTTTGAACAACATAATTGGCTTGTGGATCCTTTCTTCATATGGTGTGATATTTTCCATAAATGAAGAGATATTTGACCCAATAGATTTGATCCCCAAAAAGGCATCGATTAATTCCTTTTGGGAATAAGGTAAGAGCTTTAAAGAAAGATCTGAGAAATCTTCATGATACCTTGATGAGCGATATTGACTTCAATCAATGAGATTTCAAGATACATTCAAATCAATCAGAATCTCCCATGCTCTTCAAATTAGCGTCTTTATTTCTCTTCCAAAAATAGCCGACTGAATCTTTTTGCACCTGACAAGAAATGCAACATTGTCAAGTTATTAGTCCATGAAATTTAATTATATTGTAATCATCAAAACTGGAGTTAACAATATCCCCCTTTTTGATGATGACAATTTTTGAGACTTATGATACTTCCCTGTTTTGAGGATATGTTGTCAGCTCCCCCTGAATTTTTGAGTGCCTGCATATCTCAACTTTCTAGACTACAAGTTTAGTTGACTTAAAAGTAAGAGAAGAGTTAGTCGACTTAACTATGTTAAATTTCAGTCACAGTTCAGACAATATCCACATAGAGAGTGTAAGTAACATCTAGATGCACAAGCAGTTTTTAGAGCAGATGCACAGGTAGTTTTTAGAGCATATTTACAGACCATAGATTTTCTCCCCCTTTGTCATCAACATAAAACAGGGGAGTCACAAAATAAGGTAGTCTTTCAAAGTACACAAAAACAGCTAACCCCTTCCCAGAAAATATTTCAAGGTGTTAATGATATTGATGCCAAGAGTGTCAATGCGAGAGTGCAAGGTAGAAAGGCTTCTGCGAGCATCCTTGGCCACTTTATCAATAGAGAGAATGAGAAGAGCAACATCAGCTTTGGTGGTTTCGGTGTCATCCCTAGCTTTTTCAAGATTGAACTGAGAGGAGAGATAGAGATCACACAGGTTGATAAGCTGTTCTTCCACTGCAGAAAGTCGAGTAAGAACATTTGGATTCGCAGTGTCAGGAGCAGGAGCAGGCATATAAGGAGGGACATCCAAGTCAGGCTTTTTGACCCAGGCATCATCAAGATGCACATAACCCATACTGGTAAATGCGCGAGCGTTATAGCATTGAGAAACAGAGATAGCTGTATGACCAGAAACAGGAACATGCAGAAGATCCAGGATATGAGTGATAAGCATCCCATAAGGAAGACACGTAGATTCCTTACTGTCCACAGCACATTCATGCATATAGTTAAGAATCAACCAGGAAAGTTTCACTTTTTGCTTAGAGACTAGACAATAGACAATAAAGTGTCCCTTTGAGAAAGAGAACTAAAAGAACCTGTGGAGGAAGCAGGGTAGTAGCAGTAATGAGAGCAAGAAAACGAATCTCAAAGCACAACAGATGAGGGCCAAGTTGCCCCTCAGGAATTGCATGAGCACCTAGACCAGTGATGCAAGCTTTGGCCTGGTCGAAAGAGACCTCATGATCAGAAGGCCAAGAGTTCTTGAAACAGTTAGAGAAACCAGAAGTTTTGACATTCAAGAGCTTTTCTAGGACTTTACAGGTCAAGAGAATATGCTGATCTAAAACTAGAGACTCAATGCCGTTAGTGCCATAATTACGAAGGTCTGCATAAAACATCCGAACTAAGTCAAGGTAGAGAACAGGAGAGTGGATAGCGAAGAAATTTGACCAACCTTGGAAATCAAAAAGAGCTTTGACATGGTAGTCAAGATTTTACATAGAGTCAACATCTACAATTCGACCAGTAGCGATGCAACGGGATTTGAGTCCTTCAAACCTTTCTCGCCCATTGTCCCAAAAGTTCTGATCACAATCGAGAGAAATAATGAGTTTTGCAACTTTGGGTTTCTTTGGTGAAGGTTTAGAGGGAGTATCGACAATTGGACATTTCTCGGCCTTTTTCCCAGAGGAATGAGATATGAAAGAAGCAGTTTCACTTTGTTGGGACATGGTAACAGATTCAGAGGATTCAAGATTGACAGGAGACCCTAGAGAACAATTTTTGGAGCGAATGCGCGTACTCTTTCTCATAGAGGTGGATTTGGGTTTTTGAGTTTTATCCATGGATAAAAAAAAAAAGAGAGTATTTGTAGGAAAAAATAAGGGAAGGGGAAAAAAAGGAAGTAGGTGAAGGGGGTTTTATGGAGAAGTGGGAGAAAGGAAAGACGTGACTGAAAGGAGTGAAAAGGCAAGTAGCTGTCAGTGAGTAAATCAAGGCGACAGCTTCACACGAAACAAACAGCAATAATTATGGAAGTTTAGGGATATGTATAATTGCACACTTAGATATAAATATATTCACACGTAGCAGAGTTACTATAATTTTGGAAAATAATTATGCACGAGAGATAGGATCTTCTACCACTCCTAATTGTTCGCGCAAATCACAGAATCGTTCCTCATGCAAGGGCTTTGTAAAAATATCAGCAAGTTGATTTTCTGTGGTCACAAGAAATTTTAATGTTGCCACATAAAACGTGATCCCTAATGAAGTGATGCTTAATTTCTATATGTTTAGCTCTAGAATGATGCACAAGATTTTTAGATAAACAAATAGCACTAGAGTTGTCGCAGAAAATGGACATAGGAGTAGGATTAATATCATAATCATTAAGCTGATAAGACATCCAAGGAAGTTGAGTGCAACAATGTCCAATTGCAATGTGTTCAGCCTCAGTGGTGGATAGGGACACTGAGCCTTGTTTCTTGCTATGCCAAGAAATTAGGGATTTTCCCAAGAAATGACAAGTCCCACTGGTACTTTTACGATCATTTTTATCACCTACAGAGTCTGCATTTGAAAAACCTTGAAGATGAAAGTTAATAGTGTGAGGGTACCATAAAACCATAGGAAGTAGTGCCAGATAGATAACACATAATTCGTTTAACTGCAGTTAGATGTGATTCCTTAGGTTCAGATTGAAATCTAGCACATTTGTACACACTAAACATTATATCCGGTCGACTAGCAGTAAGATAGAGTAGTGAGCCAATCATACCTCGATAGGTGGTCTGATCAATACTTTTGCCTTTGCAATCTTTATCAAGATTTGAAGAGGGACTCATAGGAGTCCTCATGACTTTAGCATTGTGCATTCCAAATTTGGAGAGTAATTCCTTGGTGTACCTCGATTGATTTATGAATATTCCTTTATCATATTATTTAATTTGAAGTCTGAGGAAGAAGATAAGTTCTCCCATGAGACTCATTTCAAACTCATTTTGCATTGTCTCAGCAAATTCCTTGCACAAAGTAGGATTAGTACTACCATATATAATATCATCAACGTATATTTGAATAAGAAGATTTCCAATTGATGATCTTTTAATGAATAATGTAGTGTCAATTTTGCCTTGACTAAACCAATGATTTAAAAGGAAAGTATTTAACCTATCATACCATGCCCTTGGAGCTTGCTTTAAACCATACAAGGCCTTAGTCAACTTAAAAACATGCGAGGGAAACTTTAAGTTTTCAAAACAAGGAGGTTGTTTAACATAGACCTATTCTTTGATAAAACCATTCAAAAATTCACTTTTGACTTCCATTTGAAAAAGTTTAAAACCTTTAAATAATGCATAAGCGAGTAACATACGAATAGATTCTAACCTTGCAACCGGAGCAAATGTTTCATCATAATCTATACCTTCTTGTTGTGAGTAGTCTTGGGCCACCAGTCGAGCCTTGTTTCTAGTGACTTCTCCAGCTTCATTTAACTTGTTTCTGAAGACCCACTTTGTAACTATGATAGAGGCATTCTATGGTTTAGGAACAATAGTCCATACCTGATTTTTGTCGAATTGAGCCAGCTCCTCTTCCATGGCTTTTATCCAGCATTCATCATTTAGTGCTTCATCAATCTTCTTGGGTTCAATTTGAGAGACGAGAGCAAGATTTGCATTCTGTTTTGATGAGCCCCTGGTTTTCATTCCCTCTTGAAGATTTATGAGGATATCCAGGTTCACTTTTCCACTCATTTGGAATAGCCGTAGTGCTGTTATCGGTCGACTTGATCTGATTTTCAACAGCTGCTTCAGAGATTTCCTTAGTCGACTGGTTTTCAGTGCTTGAATGCGCATTCCCTGAATTTAATAATTCTATATCTGCACTTTCATCTTTCTCAAGAACCTGATTAGTATCGACAAATACCATATGCATGGATTCTTCTGCCGATAATGTATGAGCGACTCGTACTAGAGTAACCAAGAAAAATACCTTCAGCGCTTCTAAGGTCAAACTTACCAAGATTGTCCTTTCCATTGTTATGGATAAAATACTTGAAACCAAAAGGGTGAAAATAACTAATGTCGGGACGTTTACCTTTCCAGAGCTCGTATGGTGTTTTCTTAAGAATGGGACGAATGAGACATCTGTTGAGAATGTGACAGGCTGTACTTATGGCTTCTCCCCAAAATTTGTTTGGTAGAGAATGGTCCAGTAGCATTGTTCTAGCCATATCTTGCAATGTCCTGTTCTTACGCTCCACAACACCATTTTGCTGGGGAGTTCTAGGAGAAGAGAAATTGTGTGAAATACCTTGTTCATTGCAAAAGGATTCAAAAGCTTTGCTTTCAAACTCTCCACCATGGTCGCTTCTTATGGTAGTAATGAAGTACCCTTTTTCTCTTTGAACCTTCTTACAGAAATACTCAAAATTCTTTTGAGCTTCATCTTTATGAGACAAAAAAATGACCCAAGTAAAACGTGAGTAATCATCAACAATAACAAAAGTGTACCTTTTACCTCCAATGCTAGCAGTTTTTGTAGGATTAAATAAATCCATGTGCAACAATTGAAGAGGCATAGATGTATTAACAATATCTTTAACTTTGAATGATGACCTAGTTTGTTTTCGCAATTGGCATGCATCACATACATGATCTTCTATGAATTTTAATTTTGGAAGACCAACAACAAGATCCTTTTGAGATAATTTTAAAATGAGATGCATACTAGCATGTCCAAGTTTCTTATTCCAGAGACAAGGATCAGATGCAACAAAGGTTAGAAAAATATGTTCTAGTGTGGATGAGACATTATCTAACTTGTATATATTATTATCTCTAGATCCAGTAAGAATTTCATTACCTGATGAGTCAGATATGATGCATTTAGTGGCTTCAAACTTAACTTGATATCCAGAGTCACAGAGTTGACTTATACTAAGAAGATTATACTTTAAGCCACTTACCAGCAGTACCTCATTCATGCAGCAAGACTGATTTAGAAAGATTTTGCCAACACCAGTAACAATACCTTTACCATTATCACCAAATTTAACTAGTCCACCGTCTATGCTTGTGACTGATTTGAACCAACATTTGTCACCTGTCATGTGTCTGGAACACCCGCTGTCCAAAATCCATTTACCTTATCCAAGAGCCGAACGAGAATGAATACCACACAGAAGAGTCAAGACCAGGGTCCTCTAGTGGTGCAAACGAAGGTTTCAGTCTTGTCAAGCGAAGCAACCACTAGTCGCCCTTAGTGCTCCAAAACACCCTTTCGCTTGCGTGAGCAACGGCCCCTAGCGCCCAGACACGAACTAATCTTTCTCTCTCTCGAATGTATGCCCGGTTCCTTTTGGAATCTTAGCTAATTCAACTATTTCATTGATCCAAGGATATTTGCACGCTCCTTTTGGTAGGTGTTCCTGCAAATAAATAGTGCTACTGATATTTTGGTACCCAAGCTATCTTGGATCCTTTATGGTTAGCGACATAAGAGTTCAGTGAGATTTTTGGAATCTATTTCCATTTTCTAGTATCAGCCCTTTTTAATCTGCATCTCGCACTGGTGTGACCAGGATTACCACAGTAGTAGCATGTGATGCAAGGTTTGGTTTTAGATGCATTTTTAGTCGACTCACTGCTGGTGAATCGTAAACTGCCAGGGATAGCCTCAATAGAGGTAGGGGATAAGAGAGTAGCATTTGATCTGATAGAACTTTGACTAGTTGATTTATTTATACCATTTAATTTAAATTCTAGATCCTGAGCTTCTTGTTGAAAGAAGTCACGTTCTATTTCACAGACTTCAAATCTAGTTTTCCAGATTTCACCATCCTTTTTAACTTTGGATAGTTCCTTCAGAATACTTTTCATTTCTTCTAGAGCAGAGTCTAAATACTCTTGTAAGGAATTTCAATTTTCACAATCATAATTACGTACCTTGCTAGATTCTGCTTCAGCCATGAAGCATATGTTTGCTTCTTCTTCATTATCGGATCCTTCTTCGTCACTCCATGCAGACAACGCCTTCCTTTTGTTTTTGAACTGCTTCTTCTTTGCCTCATTACAGTTGGCTGCAATATGCCCATACTTACCACATTCGAAGCATCGTCCATCGTTTTTCTCTTGATCATTGCTAGGGGTGTTTCTGCGAGAGTTGAATATGGGTCTCCCTCTTTGCCTATTTCTTCTTAACAGATTTCCAAAGTTCTTTGACATCAAAGCCCATTCTTCCGCAATATCATCGTTGTCGCTAGGAGGGTCTGTGTTGTCGGCAGTGAACGCAACTTCTTTCTTCTTTTCAGCAGTCTGAGATTTCCTATGAAGATGCATCTTCTCGAAGGCAATAAGATCACCGCGAAGTTCACCGTAAGACAGAGAGTTGAGATCTCGACCTTCAATGTTGATAACTTTGGGTTGCCAAATAACAGGTAAACTTCTTAGAATATTTCTGACTTGTTCTCTACTTGTATAGATTTTTCAAAAGGATTTAAGTTCTCCGATAACTTTACTGAATCTAGCAAACATGTCTTCAATAGTTTCTTCATCTTTCATTTGAAAGAGTTCGTACTCATGAATTAGAAGATTAATTCTAGTTTCCTTAACTTTGTTTGTTCCTTCATAAGTGACTACAAGTTTATCCCACATCTCCTTGGCTGTTTCACAGCTGAAGATCTTTTCGTATTGTTCACCATTTATAGCATTGTACAAGAGATTTTGAGCCTTTGAATTCAATTGAATAACTTCCCTCTGCTCATCATTGTAATCATCAATATCAAGGGGTATCTTAGTGTCTTACCCTTCAGGTTTCTTGCTTTTGTCCAAAGGTATCTCATAAGGCCCATTGGTAATTACTCGCCAAACTTTAAAGTCAATGGATTTGACAAATGTTTCCATTCTCACTTTCCAATGATTAAAGGGTTGTCCATTGAAACATGGAGGTTGAGCAATAGAGGTTCCTTCTTGAAGCAAAGCCCCAGTAACAATATGTCCAGACATGATCTTTTCTCACTTGCTGCAAAGCAAAATAACAGAAATATGTGAGACCGGCTCTGATACTAATTGAAGATATAAGGGGGGGGGGGGGGTGGTAAACTATAACTTTTAATCTCTTATTTTAGTTTTATTCGACTATTGAGTCGACTAGATATTAACCAGTGAGAAATAATCAACTTAAGTGCAGAAAGGTGAAGAACACAATCGATTTTTATACTGGTTCATAACCAAAATGGTTCCTAATCCAGTCCCCTTTGGTCACAAGGGAGTTTTCTCTTCAGCTCCTAGTTTCTTCAAAGTACAGACTGATGGTTTTCCTTCGTTCACCACCAACGATATACTGTTGGTTACAGAATTAACCAACTCACTTGACACTAATCTTTCTTTCTCTCTGATTTCTCTTTTCTTTTCTTGTACAATAGTAATCTCTAATGGTTACAATGTTTTCAAGACTTTAAAAGAGAATGCTAGAAAGCTTAAGGTTGCGTGATTCTGAACAACAGCAGTTCGGATATATATATATATATATATATAGAGTCTCAGCATGTGAACAACATAATTTGCTTGTGGATCTTTTCTTCATATGGTGTGATATTTCCCATAAATGAAGAGATATATGACCCAAGAGATTTAATCCCCAAAAAGGCATTAATTAATCCTTTTTGGGAATAAGGTAAGAGCTTTAAAGAAGGATCTGGGAAATCTTGATGATACCTTGATGAGCGATATTGACTTCAATCAACGAGATTTCAAGATACATTCAGATCAATCAGAATCTCACATGCTCTTCAAATCAGCGTCTTTATTTCTCTTCCAGAAATAGCTGACTGAATCTTTTTGCACCTGACAAGAAATGCAACATTGTCAAGTTATTAGTCCATGAAATTTAACTATATTGTAATCATTAAAACTGGAGTTAACCATTAAGACCTAGGAAAATTCTTATTACAAAGCCACTTCAGGCGATCTCAATAAATTACTAGGCTAACTCTTAAGGGAACAGTCTTTGGTGTACGGATAGCTAGTCTTCGGGTTTCGTTCGAAGTCCCCAATTATAGAATGAGTCAAAGGCTTGCTGAGCCAACTCCCCTTTCATCCCCCAGTGGTCGGGTGTGAAGAATGAAGATCCGAGCACTGTGTATCGTTCTTTTTGTTTCCTGAAAAAGCAAGCGAAGTAAAATGAGGAGTCAAAACCATTCGACCCAAGCGTTGGAGCACTGACAGTTCGATGCCGTGGGTGAAGGATTATGCTTTGACAAAAGATAACATACCTCAATGTCAAAAATAATAGTGCTTTAAGTTGGAGATATTCCAATTTAAAGGCTCTTGATTTGCTCGGAAATCTTCCAGTTGATAAGATCCTTTTCTTGCGATGGCCTTAATTCGATAAGGCCCTTCCCAATTAGCAGCCAATTTTCATGCCTTATTTTCCTTATTAATTTGATTTGAAGCCCTCGAGACGTAATGACCAACCTTAAAGGCTCTGAATCTAGCCTTTCTATTCAAGTAGGCTTTAATCTGTCGTTGTTGGGAAGCCAACCGAACCAAAGTCATTTCCCTTTGTCCTTCGAGCAAATCCAATTCCACGCACATAGCTTGCTGATTCGACTCCTCGGATGCATGAGCATACCAAAGGTTGGGCTCACCAACCTCGACAGGAATCAATGAATTGATCCCATAGGCAAGGGAAAATGGTGTTTCTCCAGTGCTATTTTTCTCAGTCGTCCTCATTGCCTACAATACCTTGGGCACCTCATCGAGCCACGAGCCTTTAACTCCATCCATCCTCTTCTTAAAATTGTCCATGATTATCCTATTCGAGGATTCAGACAGCCCATTGGCACTGGGATGATAAGATGTTGAGACCACTCTTTTGATCCCCCATTTAGTAAAGAAAGTTGTTACCTTTGAGCCTATTAACATTTTGCCGTTATCACACGTTATCTCCCTCGGAACTCCAAATCTGCATATAATATTTTTCCAAATTAAATCGATAACTTCTTTCTGCCGAAACCTAGCAAAGGATCCTGCCTCAGCCCACTTGGTAAAATTATCAGTGAGTACAAGAATAAGTTTTACACCACCCTTTGCCTTGGGAAATGGACCTACAATATCAATCACCCACTTCATAAATTTCCAAGGCGATACGATTGAATGCAATGGCTCCGCTTGTTAATAGATCAATGAAGCATGCTTCTGACACTTATCATATTTTTTTAAAAAATGCCTTGGCGTCTTCACTCATCTTAGGCCAATAGTAGCCAACTCGAAGGAGCTTTCATACTAAGGCCTTTCCCCTGGAATTATTTCTACACTCGCCCTCGTGCACTTCTCTCATCACATAACTATACTCCCCTGGACCCAAGCATTTATCCATCGGGCCGCAGTAGAGCTTTTTATATAATTGCCCTTGCATAAGAGAATATAGGACAACTTGCCTTCAGAGCTTTTCAGCTTCCCTTTTGTCCGTTGGCAGGAATCCCAAATCTAGATAGGAAATATATTTGGTTCGCCAATCCCAATGTTTATTTACCGGATTTACTTCCAACTTCATTTTTCACACTGCAGATATGAGTACCCATACTTCCACGTTAGTCCTCGAGTCCCCAGCTTCGATAACCGAAGCCAAGTTGGGCAATGCATCAACTTCGACATTTTCTTCTTGAGGGATTTGCTGGATTTTCCATTCTTGGAATGTACCGAGGGCTTGCTGTGCTCGAACCACAAATTGCTTCATTTTGGGCTCCTAAGTCTAGAAATCACTGAGGATCTGATTCACGACTAACTGTGAATCATTCTTTAACTCGATCCTTTCAGCCCCTACTTTCGTAGCCAACTCCAAGCCCACTATCGTAGCCTCATACTCAGCTTCATTGTTAGTAAACTTCCCAAATTTCACTGAATGCCTCAGTTTCTCCCCGGAAAGAGTTATGAGCACTATTTTGAGCCCCAAGCCGTTGGGATTAGTTACTCTATCAGTAAAAAGATTTCATACCCCGAGGGCTGAACCTTTTGAAATCAAATTTTCTTTTTCTGCCTTGGGGAGTATCCTAGCACTGAAATCAGCTACAAAGTCGGCCAATACTTGAGATTTTATGGCAAATCGGAGATGATATACAATGTTATACTCACGTAACTCAACTTCCCATTTAGCTAATCTCCCTGACAATTCAGGCTTATGTAGTATTGTTCTCATGGGGAAGGTTGTGACTACAGCTATGAGATGGTATTGAAAATAAGGATGAAGCTTATGAGCTACCATAATTAATGCAAGTGCTAATTTCTCTAAGTGAGGGTACCTTGTTTCAGCGTCGAGAAGAGTTTTGCTAACATAATATGTCGGTTGCTGCTTCCTATCTTCGTCTCGAACCAAAACTGAATTGACTGCCACGTCGGAGACAGCTAAATACACCAACAACATCTCCCCATCCTTTGGCTTAGCAAGTAACGGTGTGTTTGCTAAATAATGTTTTAGCTCCTTCAATGCTTCTCTACATTCAAAAGTCTATTCCAAGGTAGTGTTCTTTTTCAAAACAAAAATGAACCTGTGGCACCGCTCGGATGACCTCGAGATAAATCTGCTTAGAGTGGCAAGCCGGCTGGTCAAACACTGAACTTATTTTGGACTCGTCAACTCCTCAGGGATCTCTTGTATAGCCTTGATATTATCAGGGTTTGCTTCGATGCCTCGTTCTAAGATAATAAACCCTAGGAATTTACCGAAGCCAACCTCGAAAGCACTTTTTTTAGGGTTTAGCTTCATGCAATATTGTCTTAGAATTGCAAAGCTTCCCTAAAATGGGTCAGGTGATCTTCCAATCAAATGGATTTTACCAGCATGTCATCTAGATAGGCCTCCATCGTTTTACCGATGTAATCTTTGAAAATTCAACATACTAACCTTTGATAAGTTGCCCCTACATTTTTGAGACCAAAGAGCATCACCTTGTAATAATATGTTTCTTCATCTATGATGAAATAAGTTTTTTCTTTATCACTCAGCTCCATTAGAATTTGGTTATACCATGAATATTCATCCAGAAATGTCGACAACTTATGTCTAGCCGTGGAGTCTATCACCCTATCTATCTATGGTAAAGGATATGAGTCCTTTGGACAAGCTTTTTTCAGATCGGTGTAATCAACACACATCCTCCACTTCCTATTTTTCTTTGGAACCACCACCACATTTGCGAGCCAATTATCACCTCCTGATGAAGCCATTATCGAGCAGCCTCTTTGTCTCATCTTGAATTGCTTCTTCTTCTCACCAGCATGCCGCATTTTCTTTTGTTTCACCGAGGGGTGGTTGGGATCCACATTCAACTTATGTGCCATTATCTCGCGGTCAATCCTTACCATGTCCGCGTGAGAACAGGTGAAGCAGTCATCATTAGCTTTCAACAACTCAATGAGATCTTTCTTTGACTCGGTATCCAGCTCCGAGCCCACGAACACCTTTGTTTCTAGAAATTCCTCCCATAGAACAAAAGATTCAAACTCCTCGATGGTGGAGCCCATGCTTTTGCTTCCGCGGTTCTTGTATGAACACTGGAGCCTTCTCTATGTAACTTTGAGAGCCTACTTCAAGAATCGATCCCTCCTCATCGTCAAGCTCCGAGCCAATTAATTATAATTTGGATGGCCCAGCTGGGGCAATTCCATTTTTTGTAGCAATTGAATAGCATTCCTGATCTATTCGATGCTCACCTCGGATGGCTCGAATTCCCCATGGAGTTGGGAATTTAACGACTTGGTGCAAGGCGGACGAAACGAATTCCATCTCATGAATCCATGGTCTCCCGATGATTGCATTATAAACCATATCCTCGGCTATTACTTGAAAAACAATTTCCTTATTAACTCCTTCGGCAGTTGTAGTAAGGATGATTTCCCCTAACATATTTTCCCTGGAATTGTTGAACCCTATCAGTATGATTGCCTTCGGGACGACGAGGTCCTCCAACCACATCTTCTTAACAACTCTATAATTGATGATATTTACCGAGCTGCCATGATCAATCAAAACTCTCTTGACATCACAATCATTAATCCTCAACATGACCACTAGAGCATCATGATGGGGAAACATCATCCCATCACAATCTTCCTCGTCAAAGATTATTTCATTCTCCAACCCCTTGGCTCGGGTCTTCCTTTCCATGATGGTTGACAATTTGGAGAATTTCTTCGTAGCAATGAAATTAACACCATTCACCTCTGATCCGTCATTTATAACATTCACAACTCTCTTAGGAAACTGTGCCCCTGTCGTTGTGCTTGTATGATAAGTGTCATCCATCATTGGATGAAATTGACAGGGATAATATGTGAGCTAAAAACGTGACTTTGGAACATATGTTATTGCTAGTTCCGCACTGACACCGTCAATTCGTGTTAGCCTAAATCTGACTAGGATAACAAATCGAATTTATTTTGGGTTAGCTAGCAATAATTTGTATCAAAACCGTAAAATGACAAGAAATTTGATAAAAAAAATTGGACAATAACTAAGAGACAAAGAATAAGTGTTTTTGATATATTTGTGGATATCTTTAAATAATTTCTCCATGGCTATTTATAGTCTACAAGAGTAAGAAGAGCAATAAATACATTCAATAGCCATTATTCCACTCTTAATGCATAGGCAACGGTCGTCAGTTATGGAAGATAAGAGCTTGTTCATCGAAGAAAGAATCTTTACCGAGGGGTGAACCATACGCCTCGTGATGATTATCTGTCAATCTCCTCGAGTGATAACTTGTAGCCAAGATCCATTTCTTGCCCGAGGCATCTAGCCTCAAGAACCAAGCAAGCTTCTTCGAAAGATCGTTTTGAAAGAATTCATCCAAACCATAGCTCGAGCCTTAGCGTCAAGGCTCGATAAATTTACCCAATACTATGTTAAATTAGGATCTGATGTTAGAGTTTTATTGATTTACACTTGCTTCTCATTGTTTGCATTTATTTATAAAGTAGACTCAATACAATGTCACGAATTTTTTCAAACTTCAAAAAGTTTAGTAGGTTCAATCAATTGGAGGTGCGTGGGAAATGGGACAAATCTGATTATGATAATTGGGACTTGAATTTGGTTCAACTACGTGCTGATTAGGGCTCATTAAAGGAGTATCGTAAGCACTAAAGGAGGCTGTATCATAACATTCGGTTTCCTGAATGTAACATTGTAACATCTTGACTGATGTGGCATTTGGATTAGAGAACTGGTTTGGTTATAGAATTAAATTCTTGGCTTACTTTTGAAAGACAATTGTACTTATTATGACTTCAAAATGGTAGAACTGGTTATGGATTTTTTTCGTGAGAATTGAGTTTTGATCCGTTTTCAAACAATAGTCATCACTCATCAGTAATGCTGTAAAACATTTTAAGAATTTATTATGGGATAAACTATAAGCTATTCTTCTCTTTATAAATACTAGTTTTAGTGTGCGTGCGTTACACGTGTATCTTACTTAAATAATTAAATATTTATATATTAATAGAATGAATATAGTATTAACAAAGGAGATAATACATGCGTTCAAATATTATAGACATTCAATATTTTATAGCAGTAAAGAGATATTTGAATGATAAACATCTACTAACATAACAAAATAACGATTATGTAAGCCATCTCAAACTCATCATACATGCATATAAAATTCTTATATGATTTTTTATAATGTCTACAAATTTTTGTACATCTATGATAACTTGATCATAATTTAGTATGAATATGTTTGTATTCATAATTCTAACATCTCAAGGTTTTAGGATCCAATTTCTCATAAGAGGTCCTGGTTACATAGACATAGTACACACCCAAAAAGGAAATAGGCAATTAAGACTTGAAATTACAAAAAATTTTGAAATGTTCTTACTCATTTATGTTTAGAAAACTAATAAGTTCTTTCACATGAGTGTTTATAAATAAAGTAATACATGAGCCAAATGCATATTCTAATTAGCTAATTTCCTAGGATATGATGTTTGATTATGGGGTGATAATAGCTCAAAAGTTCATTAACTTCAATTGCTTTGTCAACAGATCTACTGAATGTGGACATATAATAAAATTTGAATCCAAAAACTCAAATAATGAAGAGGTTCTATGTCATCTAGAACTTTTAATGTTAGAGTTTTTTAAATTTCAAATCCTGAATCTGCATCTAAAACTTTTAATGTTAGAACTTTTAAATTTCAAATCCTGAATTTGCATATAAATAATATGCAGTTATGATTTCACATATTATGAAATAAAGTCTCGTTTTTAGTATCCACATGTAAGAATTTACATATCGTTTAATATAAACAATTAAGCATATTTTTTATATCAAAGCAGTCAAAGGTAAAAGGAAGCTATTTTCATCCAAATATTAAAATTGATGTGACTTTAGCAATACACATAATTGATATGCTTCTTTAGTATTACTCTACTGATTTTCTTACGGTTGTATCCCTGACACGACCCAAATTTCGACTAGGCCGTGCGGGCACCCGACATCCTTCTCTAGACTCGTCGGGTGAACCCTTACCAATTAAATTAGGAAAATAAATATAATAATTCATAAATAGGGACAAGACTTAAAATAAAAATACAGACATACTGATACTTCTAAGCTGTACAAAAAGAATTACAGCTGACTACCCAACATACTATGTTTAGGGTTATCAAGACTAGACATCTAAGAGTACAAAAGAAAATAGATACTTCTTGAAGGGAGCAAAATGCAACTGAATTTATAAACAATGAACTGGTGGCCATCCGGAATAAAGCTGGCTAATCCTGACAGCTGAAGTCGTGTTCGCTCCTTCACAACGTGGCCAACTCAATCCGGGAGCGAACCTGCCGAAACGAAATAGATAGACAAGAAACAAACAACGAACAAGGGTGAGTCAAAAGGACTCAATAAGTGGGGCAGACTAGCCACCTCAAAGAATAGGATAGCTAGCCAGGGAGAAGAAACAGATAAACCAAATTCCTCTTATTTAAATTATAAAAAGGCGGAGCCAGATAATAACTAGAAACACGTATGGAATGACAAACTCATTAACAACCGGGAACGTAAGATAGCCAGAACATATAGGTATCCAAAACATATCATCAATCAGAAATATATCCTGTTGCGGCGTGCAACCCAATCCATATATTCATCCTGTTGCGACGTGCAACCCGATCCATATATTCATACTGTCGCGGCGTACAACCCGATCCATATATTTATACCGTTGCAACGTACAACCCGATCCATATATTAATACTGTTACGGCGTGCAACCCGATCCCCACAACATAGAATACGAGCCAGAAATATATATGCAAACTGAGATATGTCCGCGACATAGTGTACATACCGCATACATAAAACACAATACAATACACGCAATAGTCAGTATGCGGTGCAATGAGATGGGATTAATGCGGTACAATGCAATGCAGTCACATATGCCTGATACCTATCTCCAGCGCGGGACTCTCATTGTCTACCAGGACATATATGCAAAGATGACCCTTCACCGGCCCGGGACTCTCATCGATTACCGGGAAGTATATGCAATGATGACCCTTCACCGGCTCGGGACTCTCATCGATTACCGGGAAGTATATGCAATGATGACCCTTCTCCGGCTCGGGACTCTCATCGATTACCGGGAAGTATATGTAATAATGACCATTCACCGGTGCGGGACTCTCATCGCCAACTGGGAAGTATATGCAATAATGACCATTCACCGGTGCGGGACTCTCATCGCCAACCAGGAAGTATATGCAATGCTCAAAACCAGAGTGCAATGTTAATATGCTCAATGCAATACCAACAACAGGGCATAACATATAATATACAATGCAAATTCAAAGCTAAGACATAATGAGTATGCCTATCGGCAGCTACACACGCAAGGAACATGTGGTAGAAAATCCACGAGGCTTGGTACCTCCAAAGAAATGGATATAAAAACTTACCTCTTCTAAAAGTTAGTATGGCTAATCAACAACCGCTTTATCCTTTGGTTTCCTTGCCAAACGATCCCACTCTATTCAATAAGCAGAAAAATATATTAAATTAGGCTAAAGGCTTCATTCCTCACATCTTAGGGTAATCCGGTTAGGAACCTGATATCCTATTCGCATACGCAATACGCACGCCAGGCCTATGTACAGGGTTTAAGGTCACATAACCAAACCCTAAATAAATTATATTTATATGTTGCCCATAACTCACTGAGTACAAATATATAATTATCTTCGCTATCGGGGTCCATTTGACCCTTTAAACTATTAATTGAACTTATTAAAACGATGTATAATATTCAAAGTTTTACCGTTAAAACATATTCAAACACACATAATAAACTCAAATAATATATTAGGATCATTACCTGAATGTTTCAGGATAAAAATTATACTATTTTCCCGGCTCTTTTCTCATTTTCTAGCATATTTTTCCTTTGCTTCGTTTCTGCTTCGTTTTCTGTTTTCGCTGCTTCTCCTTTCTTTCTCATTCCCATTTGGTCATGTTTCTATTTATATATATGTTGCTTGGTCAGCTAAGGACCACCGCCTTAACTTCTTTCCATTTTTGTCATTTTTTGTCTTTTTCTTTTATTTTATTTTTTTCTTTTCTTTTCGCGATGAAAATTAAAAAAGTACCCTACGATATTCGAAATAATTCTAACTTTTGCTTACAAGTTATACAGAATATATGTAACATACTCGCGAAGGAGGATCTCAAATTGGTTTCCCGAAACTCAAGATGCGAATTTAAATAGAAAAAGTCAACTTATTTAACTTTCGGCATTTTAGCGGAAACTAGCCGAAAAATATCCAACAATATCGTTGGATACAAGTTATATCACGCTTGATTCCTAATTACGGCAATATCCAAGGAAACTGTCGAAACATGATAAGACACACCATTTCCAGATCGATCGGAAAGATAAATCTTACTTACAGATAAGGGAAGAAGAAACACACGGGTCTACTACATTGGATGCCTCAGCATCCTGCCAAACTAGCAGTTCATAGAACTGCCTCTGCAGCTGAGTCGAGCCACTACCCTAATAATTACTTCTAGAAGAACCACTACCACCACGATCTCGACCTCTTCTGGATGGTGGCGTTTCTCTGATTGATTAAAATTTAAATGAAATTCCTGCGACTGTGCAGGTGCCTAAAGGCAAGAAGAAGAATAATTGTCTACTTGCTGGAGTAAGGAAAAACTCCTCAAAGGATAACCAGACTCATGACAGTGATAACACCCTTTTCCCTAAAAATGGAAATTCGATAGATTATAGATAGCTAAAAAGAGAAAACTGAGTCTATCTTGATGAACTACTAGCGCACTTTGAGAATCACGCTCTACAAGCTGAGATAACCTGGAAAGTGACCTCCCAAAATAATCAGAACTCTTACCTCCAAATGAGGTACCATGGTTGCCCACCAGGGCCACGGGATCTCTTGCTCTCCTGCTCTAACTCTACTAGCTCTAACTTATGGTATGCCTAATACCTCTGACCAATATCAACAACAACATCAAATGAAGTCTCAACCTAAATTCTCTAGCCATCTGGGATCTCAAGGAAGGAGAAAGGTCAGCAATAAATCTTTGAACATTCTCGGAAGGTTCATGGACTCGTTTTAATGCATATTCAGCTATTTTATAGAATTCAATTTCATATTTTGAAACACCAACAGGCTAGAAGAAAAATCCAAACCAAGTTAGTTAATAAGAGAGCGGCCCACCAATTCAAGGCTAGACCCCTGAAACTGGAAAGCAGAATAATCAACACCATACCGCTCGATATAATCAAGAGCCTGAAGGATACGCTGGCATCATTTATTTTTTAAAAAAAATCACGAAGTTTATCTGATGCATTGCTTAAGAATATTGGAAGATTCAACCGCGTAAAATAATGCAATCTCTTTGGACACCTGGACCCAATAATTACCTCAGTTACCTAACCAGCCAGAACAACTGGAGGCACAACACATGCTGCCTCCGAAACATCTTTACTGCGGCAATATTAAGAACTGAAATAGGAACTCTCTAAGTCTGAACACCTGCATATGCGGCAAACTGATAAGCTGCCTAGTGAATAATAGATCCTTGCGGTATCTGTGCTGCCTAGATCCTCGTAAAGCATCGTACAGAGCCAAGGGAACTACAAGGCCCTGCTCCCTTGCCCATCGCGAGCTCGTACGGCTGGGACCTCCGCAACTAGATCGTCAGCACAATCAAAACTCTCGGGGCTTCGTCGGTGCTAGCGCCAGGCTAGACTGCTTCGTCTTGAACTCATATCGTTTTCTGATTCGTCGCGCGAGGGTTCACAATTACCACAAAGGAATTAACAAATTAACGAAAATACTTTCGCATCCTAGACCGACGCATGAGCAGAAATGAAGGAAGTGAAACTTCCTAATTGCCATCATAGCCTCTCGTAGATAAGTACGGACGTCTACGTACCCATCAGCGAGACTCTACTAGACACTGTCTTAGTCTGGATAGACTCTAAATTAGGCTCTGATACCAACTGACACGACCCGAATTTCGACTAGGCCGTGCGGGCACCCGACATCCTTCCCTAGACCCGTCGGGTGAACCCTTACCAATTAAATTAGGAAAATAAATATAAGAATTCATAAATAGGGACAAGACTTAAAATAAAAATACAGACATACTGATACTTCTAAGCTGTACAAAAATAATTACAGCTGACTCCCCAACATACTATGTTTAGGGTTATCCAGACTAGACATCTAAGAGTACAAAAAAAAGTAGATACCTCTTGAAGGGAGAAAAATGCAACTGAAATAATAAACAATTAACTGGTGGCCATCTGGAATAAAGCTGGCTCACCCTGACAGCTGAAGTCGTCTTCGCTCCTTCACAACGTGGCCAACTCAATCCTGGAACGAACCTGCCGAAATGAAATAGATAGACAAGAAACAAACAACAAACAAGGGTGAGTCAAAAGAACTCAATAAGTGGGGCAGACTAGCCACCTCAAAGAATAGGATAGCTAGCCAGGGAGAAGAAACAGATAAACGAAATTCCTCTTATTTAAATTATGAAAAGGCGGAGCCAGATAATAACTAGAAACACGTATGGAATAGCCAGAACATATAGGTATCCCGAAGATATCATCAATCAAAAATACATCCTGTTGCGGCGTGCAATCCAATCCATATATTCATCCTGTTGCGGCGTGCAACCCGATACGTATATTCATACTGTCGCGGCGTACAACCTGATCCACATATTTATACCGTTACGACGTGCTACCCGATCCATATATTAATACCGCTGCGGCGTGCAACCCGATCCCTGCAACCCAGAATACGAGCTAAAATATATAGGCAAACTGAGTTATGTCCATGGCATAGTGTACATACCACATACATAAAAGACAACACAATACACGCAATAGTCAGTATGCGGTGCAATGAGATGGGATGAATGCGGTACAATGCAATAAAGTCACATATGCCTGATACCTATCTCTGGCGCGGGACTCTCATCGTCTACCAGGAGGTATATGCAAAGATGACCCTTCACCGGCACGGGACTCTCATCGATTACCGGGAAGTATATACAATGATGACCCTTCACCGGCCCGGGACTCTCATCGATGTATTATATTCCAAGTTTTACCGTTAAACCATATTCAAACACACATAATAAACTCAAATAATATATTAGGATCATTACCTGAATGTTTCAGGATAAAAATTCTACTATTTTCCCGGCTCTTTTCTCATTTTCTGGCATATTTTTCCTCTGCTTCGTTTTCTGTTTTCGCTGCTTCTCCTTTCTTACTCATTCCCATTTTCTCATGTTTCTATTTATATATATGTTACTTGGTCAGCTAAGGACCACCGCCTTAGCTTCTTTCCATTTTTGTCCTTTTTTGTCTTTTTTTTTTTATTTTATATTTTTTTTCTTTTCGCGACGAAAATTAAAAAAGTACCCTACGATATTCGGAATAATTCCAACTTTTGCGTACAAGTTAATATATGTAATATACTCGTGAAGGCGGATCTCAAATTGGATTCTCGAAACTCAAGATGCGAATTAAAATAGAAAAAGTCAAATTATTTAACTTTGGCATTTTAGCGGAAACTAGCCGAACAATATCAAAATTTACTTTCGAAAGTTTATAAGAGTCACAAATAATCATACGAACCTGACAGCGCTTTCGGATTTTGAATCGGAGCTCATTCGCCAAAACCGAGCTCGAAAATCTCTTTGTAATATTTATTAACAATAAAAACTGAAACCTTCTTCCGATGCCAACCAAACAAGATCTGATTTGGCTCAAATTTTACAGACATGTCCTAATGGACATTACGAATATTTTAAAATTAGCGGCACGCCAATCAGACTCCTAACTTCCGAAATGACTAACCGAGGTCGTTTCATTCTCCTCCACTTAAACTCTCGTTCGTCCTCGAACGAGCCTAAGTCTAAAGCAAGATTCACGCTGATAACGAAAGAACTTGCACGATCTTCATAAACTATCCCACAGAATTTTTTTTTTCATGATTACAGGTTTAGAATTATAACACGCATATCGAACTCTTGGATAAAAACATAGCTGGATAATATCATAACACCATTGCCCAGCTTATTCTGACTACGCTGATCCTTCCTCGATCACGAGAGGAGAGTTCTACATTTTTGAAACAAAGATACACGAATTTTGAATGGGTTAACATGATTCAGCCGACAATTACCTCTTCGATATACCTTTCAATATAGAACAGGTCGATGGAACTAAGAATTAGCTCACGCTTGATGCAATAGGGGGGGCTTTTGAAGTACCTTGTCACTACACAGTATAGAAGATTTGATGCAAGCTATATTATTTTTACGAATGCACTATGCAACATATCAATTGATTTTTTGTGTTGTTCCGCAAGCTCCTTGTGTGAATGTAGCTACTCATATCCTAATGTATGTCAAAGGTTCATGTGAACAAGGTCTATCGTATAAGGATAAGGATCATATAACTACTACTGGATAGTATGATGTAACCAAGAATAATCTTCAGACTTAACATCTACCTCAGGGTATTGTCTTTGAATTGGAATTATTATGACTTGATAAAGCAAATATAAAAGAGACATCTACTTAGACCATGAGCTGAAGCAGAATACCAGCAACAAAGTTGATTACACGTGCACTTATAACGCTAAAGTAACTTCCCAAAAAGTTGAGGTGTGAAGGAGATATGCCAACGATGGATGGACGATAAGCTGCACTAGACCTTTAACTCTAAATTTTCATGAAGTAAAACATCGTCATTATGAGGATCCAGTTCCAGTTAAATGCAGACAGATAGCCAGAAAAAAACTGAAGTCACCATACAGGGTTACTACTGACAGTGTTCTCATATATAAAGATAGACTTTGTGTCCCTGATGTTGCAGATTTACGTGGACAGATTATGATAGAGGCATATTATTCCAAATACAGTGTTCATCCAGGTTCGACTAAGATTTACCATGATCTTAAGCAAATTTATTGGTGGGACGGAATGAAGTGTGACATAGCAGAATTTGTGGCTCAGTATTCTAATTGCCAGCAAGTTAAAGTCGTCTTTCCAGACTTTATGCTTTCAGCAGATAGGTACGTATATATGACCAGGTTGCCAGCTTATCTCTATCATTAATAGATTATTAGTAGGTTTAGCAACGATCGACACTCATTGTAGGTTTATGTCGTGGCCCTAGGTTGGGTCGTGACAAAAGGGGTATCAATGCATTAGAGATTTAGTATTACCATTTAGTATTTGGAGGAAGACTCCTCCACTTAAAGCACAAACTCATACATCTATTTGAATAGGAATAATCATCCTCGAACAGTCTGCTGGACTATAGAAGATTTGGCTAAAAACTGAATGTAGGCAGACCTAAGTTACCAAACTACCCTTTAGATTTGCCAAACAGTTGCAACTCTCGAGTTCACAACTCCATACCTTTTCCATATGTATCACCGCTCGATAGCTAAATTCGGGGGGTCAAATGATACCTCTCATTATCCTTTGTAACTTTAAAACACAACAATGTGCTTACCCGACTACCTTGACACGCGTTCTAGCTCAACACAGGGAATATCACAAGTGGCTACTAACCGCTCAAACTCACTATTGTCGGATAAAGAAGAGATGGCAACGGACTGAGTATAGAAATAATTAGAGCTTCAGGAAGCTCATCTTCTTATTTGCTTAGCTACCAGAGCTAGACTACTTTCGAGTCATGCTAGCCAAAGAATCGCAATTGAAGAAATGGACATTAAATAAGCTCTATGGAACAACATCCATGCCAATTTTAACCTCCCAATAAGAAGGAAATTCTGACAATTTACCAGAAACTCTTTTATAATCCAGATAAGCTCATGGGATAACATGACTCTTCAAACATCTTGAACCATGAGGAGACACATAAATCGAGCATTACTTACCAGCCACTTTATACCGGAAGAAACAAAGACACTTCTTGATGGTGACGAATAAGAATCCCATCATCCTACCAACACTGATTTCCGAGGAGAGAAGTAGAATGACTTGACATAATAACACAAGGTGGCGTAACAGGATGCCAAGTAGGAAATAGCAATACTCACCGTCAAACCTCTCATATTTAGATCAGATAAACTAGTAGGGTCTCATAAATGCCAGGAATAAATCATATGAGAAACTCACCCCTCCACCGCAACCGATTCTTAATTACGACTATATCCAAGGAAACCGTCGAAACATGATAAGACACACCATTTCCAGATCGATCGGAAAGATAAATCTTACTTACAGATAAGGGAAGAAGAAACACACGGGTCTACTACATTAGATGCCCCAGCATCCTGCCAAACTAGCAGTTCATAGAACTGCCTCTGCAGCTGAGTCGAGCCACTACCCTGATAATTACTTCTAGAAGAACCACTACCATCACGCTCTCGTCCTCTTCTGGATGGTGGCATTTCTCTGGTTGATTAAAATTTAAATGAAATTCCTGCGACTGTGCAGGTGCCTAAAGGCAAGAAGAAGAACGATTGCTACTTGCTGGAGTAAGGAAACACTCCTCAAAGGATAACCAGACTCATGACAGTGATAACACCCTTTTCCCTAAAAATGGAAACTCGATAAGTTATAGATAGCTAAAAAGAGAAAACTGAGCCTATCTAGATGAACTACTAGCGCACTTTGAGAATCACGCTTTATAAGCTAAGATAACCTGGAAAGTGACCTCCCAAAATAATCAGAACTCTTACCTTCAAATGAGGTACCATGGTTGCCCGCCAGGGCCACGGGATCTCTTGCTCTCTCGCTCTAACTCTACTAGCTCTAACTTATGGTATGCCTAATACCTCTGACTAATATCAACAACAACATCAAAATAAGTCTCAACCTAAATTCTCTAGCCATCTGGGATCTCAAGGAAGGAGTAAGGTCAGCAATAAATCTTTGAACATTCTCGGAAGGTTCATGGACTCGTTTTAATGCATATTCAGCCATTTTATAGAATTCAATCTCATATTCTGAAACACCAAAAGGCTATCCGACATACTACCCTGTCTAATCCACTCAAACTGCGACACTCTTTATCTCGCTTGCTACTCGAAAGGAACTTTTCCACGAATCTACAAGAAAAATCGAACCAAGTTAGTTAATAAGAGAGCGGCCCACCAATTCAAGGCTAGACCCCTGAAACTGGAAAGCAGAATAATATACACCATACCGCTCGATATAATCAAGAGCCTGAAGGATACGCTGGCATCATTTTATTTTTAAAAAAAATCACGAGGTTTATCTGATGCATTGCTTAAGAATATTGGAAGATTCAACCGCGTAAAATAATGCAACCTCTTTGGACACCCGGACCCAATAATTACCTCAGTTACCTAACCAGCCAGAACAACTGGAGGCACAACACATGCTACCTCCGAAACGTACTTTACTGCGGCAATATTAAGAACTGAAATAGGAACTCTCCAAGTCTGAACATCTGCATATGAGGCAAACTTATAAGCTGCCTAGTGAATAATAGATCCTTGCGGTATCTTCGCTGCCAAGATCCTCATAAAGCATCGTACAGAGCCAAGGGAACTACAAGGCCCTGCTCCCTTGCCCATCGCGAGCTCGTACGGCTGGGACCTCCGCATCTAGATTGTCAGCACAATCAAAACTCTCGGGGCTTCATCAGTGCTAGCGCCAGGCTAGACTGCTTCGTCTTGAACTCACACCATTTTCTGATTCGTCGCACGAGGGTTCACAATTACCACGAAGGAATTAACGAATTAACGAAAATACTTTTGCATCCTGGACTGACGCATGAGCAGAAATGAAGGAAGTGAAACTTCCTATATGCCACCATAGCCTCTCGTAGATAAGTACGGACGGCTACGTACCCATCAGTGAGACTCTACTAGACATTGTCTTAGTCTGGATAGACTTTAAATTAGGCTCTGATACCAACTGATATGATCTGAATTTCGACTAGGCCGTGCGGGCACCCGACATCCTTCCCTAGACCCGTCGGGTGAACCCTTACCAATTAAATTAGGAAAATAAATATAATAATTTATAAATAGGGACAAGACTTAAAATAAAAATACAGACATACTGATACTTCTAAGCTGTACAAAAAGAATTACAGTTGACTACCCAACATACTATGTTTAGGGTTATCCAGACTAGACATCTAAGAGTACAAAAGAAAATAGATACCTCTTGAAGGGAGCAAAATGCAACTGAAATAATAAACAATGAACTGGTGGCCATCCGGAATAAAGCTGGCTCACCCTGACAGCTGAAGTCGTCTTCGCTCCTTCACAACGTGGCCAGAACATATAGCCAGAACATATAGGTATCCCGAACATATCATCAATCAGAAATACATCCTGTTGCGGCGTGCAACCCAATCCATATATTCATCCTGTTGCGGCGTGCAACCCGATCCATATATTCATACTTTCGCGGCGTACAATCCGATCCATATATTTATACCGTTGTGACATGCAACCCGATCCATATATTAATACCGTTACGGCGTGCAACCCGATCCCCGCAACCCAGAATACGAGCCAGAAATATATAGGCAAACTGAGATATGTCCACGATATAGTGTACATACCGCATACATAAAACACAATACAATACACGCAATAGTCAGTATGCGGTGCAATGAGATGGGATGACTGCGGTACAAAACAATGCAGTCACATATGCCTGATACCTATCTCCGGCGCGGGACTCTCATCGTTTACCAGGAGATATATGCAAAGATGACCCTTCACCGGCTCGGGACTCTCATCGATTACCGGGAAGTATATGCAATGATGACCCTTCACTGGCTCGGGACTCTCATCGATTACCGGGAAGTATATGCAATGATGACCCTTCTCCGGCTCGGGACTTTCATCGATTACCGAAAAGTATATGTAATAATGACCCTTCATCGGTGCGGGACTCTCATCGCCAACCGGAAAGTATATGCAATAATGACCATTCACCGGTGCGGGACTCTCATCGCCAACCGGAAAGTATATGCAATGCTCAAAACCAGAGTGCAATGTTCATATGCTCAATGCAATACCAACAACAGGGCATAACATGTAATATACAATGCAAATTTAAAGCTAAGGCGTAATGAGTACGCCTATCGGCAGCTATACACGTAAGGAACACGTGGTAGAAAATCCACGAGGTCAGGTACCTCCAAAGAAATGGATATAAACACTCACCTCTTCCAAAAGTTAGTATGGCTAATCATTAACCGCTTTATCCTTTGGTTTCCTTGCCAAACGATCCCACTCTATTCAATAAGCCGAAAAATATATCAAATTAGGCTAAAGGTTTCATTCCTCACATCTTAGGGTAATCCGGTTAGGAACCTGATATCCTATTCGCATACGCAATACGCAGGTCAGGCCTATGTACAGGGTTTAAGGTCACATAACCAAACCCTAAATAAATTATATTTATATATTTCTCATAATTTACAGAGTACGAATATATAATTATCTTCGTTATCGGGGTCCATTTGACCCTTTAAACTATTAATTGAACTTATTAAAACGATGTATAATATTCCAAGTTTTACCGTTAAAACATATTCAAACACACGTAATAAACTCAAATAATATATTAGGATCATTTCCTAAATGTTTCAGGATAAAAATTCTACAATTTTCCCGGCTCTTTTCTCATTTTCTGGCATATTTTTCCTCTGCTTCGTTTCTGCTTTGTTTTCTGTTTTCGCTGCTTCTGCTTTCTTTCTCATTCCCATTTTGTCATGTTTCTATTTATATATATGTTACTTGGTCAGCTAAGGACCACCGCCTTAGCTTCTTTCCATTTTTGTCCTTTTTTGTCTTTTTCTTTTATTTTATATTTTTTTCTTTTCTTTTCGCGACGAAAATTAAAAAAGTACCCTACGATATTCGAAATAATTCTAAATTTTGCGTACAAGTTTTACAGAATATATGTAACATACTCGCGAAGGCGGATCTCAAATTGGATTCCCGAAACTCAAGATGCGAATTTAAATAGAAAAAGTCAAATTATTTAACATTCGGCATTTAAGCGGAAACTAGCTGAACAATATCGAAATTCACTTTCAAAAATTCATAAAAGTCATAAATAATCATACGAACCTAACGGCGCTTTCGGATTTCGAATCGGAGCTCATTCGCCAAAACTGAGCTCGAAAATCTCTTTTTAATATTTATTGACAATAAAAAATGAAACCTTCTTCCGATGCCTACCAAACAAGATCTGATTTGGCTCAAATTTTACAGACATGTCGTAATGGACATTACGAATATTTTAAAATTATCGGCATGCCAATCGGACTCCTAACTTCTGAAACGACTAACCGAGGTCGTTTCAATCCCTTAATGTAAAATTATAACCATCACAGTTTAAATTGTGCAACGAAATAAAAGGATGATTAAATTAATAGTACCTAAATATTCTAAGAAACAAAGATCCTTCTTATTCGACATGTATCAGCTAACTACGGATCATATGAAGGCCTTTATAGCCAATGCCAACGTAACAATGAAACTTTATTCATCTCCTAATTTTTCACTAAAGCAACAATTTCTTTAACACCAACTAGACATCTCCTCTTAATTGCGTTCAAACTGAAAGTAATTATGTAACAAGAAAATTTCACACAATACATCATATATTAGCAATAAAATTAAAAGGCTTTCACTCAAGGGATAACTAAGAGCCGAATAACAAATTCTACAATCCAACTTCAAAGTAAGTAAACCCCACTGAGAAGAAAAAAGGCTATTGAGTTTTATTGAATATCTTTTCCGTAGTTTATTGAACTTTTGTCACCTTTTCTTTCATAACAACACATTACAATTTGTATATCCTAAAAACTGATTTCAGACATTACAATTAAATTTATATTTAGTTGAGTCTTAGGTGACCGTTTATATCTTGATTCGATCGGTTGATAAGCAATTTACGTTGACAAATGATCGTTTTAACAAGTGCTATACCGATGATAACATACAAACAATAGATTCGATAGAACAGATGACAATGAATTCCACAGTATATAGTATAACAAGTTCGATTCGAAGACAGATATGATCGAATAAATGAAGACAAGCAACAAATTTATCGATTATGATGATACGACTATTTAACTACAAACGATCGATTCTTATTGATTCCGAACAAATGAATTACGAGCAGGATAAATAGCTATTGATTTATCAAACACGTGCTTTAAATAGCAAATTACTTCATACTAAGCAGATAATTTAGACTAGAATTCGACGAGGTATGTTGCGATAGAATTTCGATGACAACAACGAGAAGTTGATAAGATAATACGGATTAATTGACGATATGCTTAGTTAAGACGATGAAGTTATGATTTATGGATTGCACAGTAATCTTCCTAAACCAGTATTACGATCAAACCGATGAGAAGTAATTAACAAGACTGATGATGACAAACAGACAAGTCAAACAATGAAAACAACGAGCAAACGATAGAACAAATAGTAAATCAATAAATGAAAGCAGTAACCTTATTGTATTGATTGATTGAAGGTTGGTGCTTCGTTGGAAGAGAAGAATCCTCCTTCAGAGTTGAACCAAGCAGCGATTTATACTAATACAATGATTATATGATTATAGTGGTGGCAGATTAATAACAGTAGTGGTAGAGATAAGGTAGTAAAGTAGAAAAGGGGTTGCTTTGTTCAATAGAACGTAAGCTTACAATTAGGGAAATAGGGGAATATTTATAGGCTGAGAAATGTGGAGTCTCCAATCCTAGAAGGACTCCACTCTCCCACATTACTTCTCCAGTTGTGCAGCTATCTCGCTTATCTAATTCAGTCCGACAAAATCGGGATAAGATCAACCATCCTTATCTAACATAGTGATTGCCTTCGAAATCTTCCGATCACGATCCAGCTTAATCAATCACACTCTCTCGATCGATGCTATTTCACCCCGATCTCGCTTTATGCTGTCTCCGACAATTGCTCTCATCTTGCCACATAGTTGACCACGTGTCACTAGTGTGATCGGATAAAATCCGACCAATATAGATACTCCCTCCCTTGCCAAGTGAGCGTTGATCATGCCCAACTACGCCTTATAAAAGGGACTAAGCGGACGCATCAAATATAGCTTGGTACTTAAAGTCCCGAGGTCGAATCCCACAGGGAACACTCGAAATCTAGTTGCTAATCAAACTAATTTATCTAACCAATTAACTTCGAGGTTTTGTAATTGTATAATGGTTTCAATGTAACAAAAGTAAATTTCAAAGTATTAAGAAATAAATTGATCAAGGATTTAGAAGCCTAGGATTGATTTACCCAACTCTTACCTATGTGTTAGAGTAACTCTTTTAACAAATTTAACTTGATTTTCTTCCCATTGAACACTTGCTCCAATTATACTACTATTCACTTCCATGTAATAGTAGTAACTTTCACTAACCAATTTTCCAATTAATTAATGAAGATAACTAGGACTACAAGTTTAGTTCACAATCAGGATCAATGGTCACAAATCACCTTATTGACAACCTAAGTAATACCTTGGTTTTAGGTTAAAATATTGCTAAGTGTTTAACCCAAACCTATGAATCTATCCCTAGACACACAAGAATAATGGGAACACTCAATTGGGAGCTCTTCCAATTAATAGCAATCAAAACATAAACACTTAGATAGGAATAATTCACAAGTTTCATTCATCAAAACAAATATTCATAGCACATAGGTATTGGAGAGGTTCGATCAACCCTAGAATGGGTAAATTAGCCACTCATATTCATGATAGCCATATCAAAATAATTCATTCTAATAATTCACGAATGAATAAATTACAAAAAAGTTGGGAAGAATTTAGAAAAACTCGTGTTCGTGAAGTCTCCAAAGCTCTAGCCTCCTTTTTGCCTCTTTCCTAGTGTAAAAATCATAATGGAGGCAAAAGACGCTTTTATACCCTGTAGGAAACTAAGCAAAAGTACAAAAGTGCCCTTAAAGTTTGTCCCAAACACTGTGCTTCGCGTGGCACCCGCGTGCCACGCGGACTAACTTTCTTCATGCAATTCAGCTCACGTGGTGCTCGCGTATTTGGCCTAAATGCACTTAAATTTTTAACTCAATTCCTAAGCAAAGACTCTATTTCTTCCTGTGTTACTCGCGTGGCACACAGATTACTTGAACTCTTCAACATCTTCACTTTTAGCTCCAAATCTAGCAGTTTATTGCTCAATTCTCCATGTTCAAATCCTACAACACCAAACAACTCAATTAGTATCAACTCTTGAGAATTTTTCATGTAAACTCTTAGGTGTACTATCATAACATGGTAAAACTACCATGAAAATATAGGTAAAATAGCCAAATATCACAACTCCATACTTAGACTTTTGCTCGTCCTCGAGCAAAGAAGAAGAATACACAGAAAGCGGGCAAGACATCAAGATTAGATAAAGACTCGCGACAACAACTTAGCAAAACTCACCCATAAAATTCAAACATCCTTTCTTTTGGTCATAGTCAAGTATTGAAAGTAGAAACCTATAGACCACTCAAGTTCCAATGTACCTCACAGAAAGAAGATGCCACCAAACACACAATATATGATTTCAAGAAAAATTATGGTATATCAAATATCAAATACTCTCACACTCACAAAGAAATTTCTCATGTTCCACAGAAAGTACCATAGGCTTTCCCATTTTGTCGTTATCCACTAATGTAGGAGTCTCAATCAAAAGTCAAGTAGGGCTTTTTCATAGCTTGTAATGTTGGCTTGGGGTAAGGTGTGTTATACTTTTGGGTATATAGTGACTAATTCTTCCCCTCAACACTTTAAACATCACTCACTACTAATTTTCCCTTTCTCCTCGTTTATTCATCCACTCATTCTCTTCTCTTTTTTGTTCTTTTTTTTAATGATTTTCACAACACTTGGATGACTGGGGCCCTAAGAGTTCAAAATATACATTATCCTCACTAGGGTGCTTTTGGCGTGTTCATACTCGAGGCTTTTATCACCCTTAACCGAGCATAGGAACATTGCCCCCATCCTTCATTTTTTTTCTTTTTTTTTATACGAAGAGAATATTAAGTATTTCATTCCTCATTCTTTTGCAACTTTCTTCCCAAGTATATAACAACTCTTATCAATAATCCACAATATTTCCAACCACACAACCTAAAGTAGTTAAGGGGAAGATGGGTAACAAGAGAGGTAAATAGAAAAATTGATAGGGCTTGTAATTCAGGTTGCCAAAGAAACGGTCAATAGGCTCGAATTGGGGACTCTACAGAATATGTTCATTAGGTAGGCTAATTTGGGAACTGACGGGCCAAAGAACGCCTACTTTCATTCTTAAGATCAAGACTACCTAGGATTTCGCCTCAAACAACAAGCAGGGCAAGTTCTAGAATTAACATGAAACAATGAGAAGTAGACAAATAAACTCACCACATACTGTACATGGAACTCAAAGATCATTTCAGTTTCACCTCGTAATACCTCACTATGAACTCAAAAAAGAAGTTAAAAAATACGTAGGTAGTTCTAGCTAAGGGTTGCCTTGTGAATTCCTCACTTCTCTCTTTTTCTGCCTTTTTTCTACTTTTCCTCCTTCAGAGCTCATCTTAGGCATTTCTTTTTTTAATTTTTTTTAATATATCTAACCTACAGAATGCTTGGTTCAACAAAAATAACTCAATGGGAAAGAACCAAAGCTATGAAAACCCAAAGAGATTATTGGTACAAGAATTACTAATGAAATTTACTTTAATAACTAGAAAGTAAGAAACAAATCAAAAACTGTCAAGTGACAAGAAAATATGAAAACATACTAGAATAAACAGATACTAACAAAATAAACTCCCACCCCACACTTAGTAGCATGCATTGTGCCCAATGCATTAAAAATAATAACTAAGGGTGATAGAGAAACTCCCTAGCCCGAAAAATATCCTTGTAAGTTTCCTTAGGGCGCGAGGTACTCAGACTTCCCCCATATCAAGAATTCATCTTCAAGCATGATAGGTTTGCAGACACCCCACACTTAGACTTCAACCCTGTTGAAACGCGCAAAACAAAAAAACTCACCAAGTAATATCCTTCAAACAATAACATAATTTTTTTTTTTGTATTTTTGGTTTTTTTTTTCTTTTTTTACTTGTATACAATTACAATCACGGGTTGCCTCCCGAGAAGCACCTTAGTTATAGTCATGGCACGACATAACCCAAAGTCAATACTTTTTCTTCCACCTTGAGCTTATGAATTGCCTCCCCAATTGTAAGTCAACTCTTCGTTATGCTCTTGAGGTGGCACAAGTTCTTGCATGCCAAAAGCTAAGCATCTCCTTTTGCGCGTAGTCACTAACTCAGGAGTATCTTCGAATTGTTGGCTATGCTCTTGACCAAGCACCAAGTATACAATTTTGTACTCTTTGGCCTTCAAACGAGGATAGTCATCTTGTCTAGATGGTAGTGAAAATTCCATAATGTAAGCACCATACACCTCATCCTTTAACTCTTCTTTTGGCTCAAAAGGATCAATTTCCATGTCTCCCTCTAAAACCAGTGTAGAAAAGTGTTTGGAATGTGGTGCAACCCTTTTAGACTTCACTTCAATATTGACATCCTCTTTTTGGCACGAATCAGAGTCAAGTAAAATTTCAGATTCAATGTCATTGGCTGAATCCAGTACCATATCTTCATCATCCGCATCTTCCCACACCATAAGGATAGATGGTTGGCTTTCAACCCTTGTCTCATCCAATGCAAATTCACGTTTTAGATCTTCAACTATAGCCATAATTTCTTCTTCTAATTCCACGTCTACTTGGCTAGGTTGTTGAATTGCTAATAGTGCAGCCAATTGATTCACTTGAGCTACTATATGGCATAGTTGTGCTCTACGTCTGCCCCAAACCTTCTTCAATTCAGCTTCATATTCTTCCTCATCATCCTCCAGTTCATTGCACCAACTATTATCATAAAAGAAAGAAACATCATCATAATAGGGGCTCGGGAAAGAATAAGACGTATTAGCACAACCATAATAATGATCACCTAGCCACATGTTATTTCCTGATCCCATTTCTTTTATATTCTTTTTTATAATCTAAAAAGAATATATATAGAAACGAAGTTAATTGAACAAACAACTCAGCTATCCTAACAAGCTAGAAATACACCGTTTTCCCCGGCAGCAGCGCCAAAATTTGATCGCGCTCAACTATATCCTATAAAAGGGACTAAGCGGTCGCAGCAAATATAGCTCGGTACTTAAAGTCCCGAAGTCGAATCCCACAGGGAATACTCAAAATCTAGTTGCTAATCAAACTAATTTATCTAACCAATTAACTTTGAGGTTTTGTAATTGTATAATGGTTTCAATGTAACAAAAGTAAATTGAAAAGTATTAAGAAATAAATTGATCAAGGATTTAGAAGCCTAGGATTGATTTACCCAACTCCTACCTATGTGTTAGAGTAACTCTTTTAACAAATTTAACTTGATTTTTTTCCTATTGAACACTTGTTCCAATTATACAACTATTCATTTCCATGTAATAGTAGTAACTTTCACAAACCAATTTTCCAATTAATTAATGAAGATAACTAGGACTACAAGTTTAGTTCACAATCAGGATCAATGGTCACAAATCACCTTATTGACAACCTAAGTAATACGTTGGTTTTAGGTTGAAATATTGCTAAGCGTTTAACCCAAACCTATGAATCTATCTCTAGACACATAAGAATAATGGGAACACTCAATTGGGAGCTCTTCCAATTAATAGCAATCAAAACATAAACACTTAGATAGGAATAATTCACCAGTTTCATTCATCAAAACAAATATTCATAGCACATAGGTATTGGAGTGGTCCAATCAACCCTAGAATGAGTAAATTAGCCACTCATGTTCATGATAGTCATATCAAAATAATTCATGAATGAATAAATTACAAAAAAGTAGGGAAGAATTTAGAAAAACTCGTGTTCGTGAAGTCTCCAAAGCTCTAGCCTCCTTTTTGCCTCTTTCCCAGTGTAAAAATCATAATGGAGGCAAAAGAAGCTTTTATACCCTGTAGGAAACTAAGCAAAAGTACAAAATTGCCCTTAAAATTTCGCCCAAACACTGTGCTTCGCGTGGCACCCGTGTGCCACGCGGACTAACTTTCTTCATGCAATTCAGCTCGCGTGGTGCTCGCGTATTTGGCCTAAATGCGCTGAAATTTTTAACTAAATTCCTAAGCAAAGACTCTATTTCTTCCCGTGTTACTCGCGTGGCACACAGATTACTTGAACTCTTCAACATCTTCACTTTTAGCTCCAAATCTAGCAGTTTATTTCTCAATTCTCCATGTTCAAATCCTACAACACCAAACAACTCAATTAGTATCAACTCTTGAGAATTTTGCATATAAACTCTTAGGTGTACTATCATAACATGGTAAAACTACCCTGAAAATATAGGTAAAATAGCCAAATATCTAGCGTTCAAAAAACTTGGCAAGTGGCATGAAAATTTACGCGGGAAAACACGTGGGACGTTTGCGACCTTTCATTTTGAAATGCTGAAACGTCACTTCACCTTCCCATCAAGACACGTGCACGCCATCATGTGGGTGGCAGTTTTCGCCGGTTACCGAGGCAATTATTACTTCAATTCTATAAATACAACTCCCAAAATTTATTTCCAAACTTTTGCTCTTCATCTCCTCTCAAGTTTCCAGAATTTCTTTGTGATTTCCTGGTTGGTGATTGTTGATCTTTTAATTTTCGACTTGAAAATCATGTTTCAAATCTTTTTTTCTCAATATCTTCATAAAATGGCGATTGAAAAAGTTCATACACCTGCGACTATTGATGAGGTTGTCTTTTCTGCAATCCCCGCCACCGCAGCTCTGCCGCAATCCGCCGTTTGCCCTTTTTAAGAGAAGAAGCAGGGAAAAAGAAAGGGGAAGGGGTTTGGTCCTGAAAACCTTTACTCAAAAATTCTTGCGAGGAAATTTAGCTACGACGACGATTGCAAGGTGAGCATTCTAAATGATGTCCAACTGAGGAAGTAAAAGAACATTCCCGTGGACTCTGTATTCTGCGCAGTCACTGAAGAATCGATACAAAGGATTCGAGAAGATTGTGGTTGGAAAGAGGGTGTGATCGACGTGGTGTGTCCCCCAAGGAGATCCACTCTAACCACTTTCTACGGCGGTCATTAAGCCGTTCTAACGTACCCGTTCACGATAGGATTTACTCTTCCAGTCGACCCAATAATTGAAGAATTTTTTCGCATGTATAGAGTTTGTATTGCGCAGATCTCTCCGATGGTATGGCGGTTGGTTGCCATGTATCGGTGGATTGGAAAAAAGGTTGGAGTAGAAGTTACTCTTAGACACATTCTCTATCTATATTCTCCTCGAGTTTACAAGGCCAGAATTATCACCGTGCAAAAGCGAGGTCATCGGGCCTAGATTTCTGGCGATGATGATGATCTCAGGCCATGGGATCAAGGTTTCGTTTTCATTCCAACAGATCAACATATAGCTCCGGTGGCTGATCCACTCCCCATTACGTGGAACCGCACACGTAAGTGTTCGATTCTCGCTCGACGCCATAATTTTTACCTGTATCTTACTTGCTTCATGTTTGCAGCCAACAAGGTTTTGTTTGACTTGGTCCCTAATATCGTCGAATGGCTCATTCGAGTTTTGGACAACACTACCAATGACCAGATAGCTTGGAGACCGATAGCAGCTCTCTTAAAAGTGAAGGCAAAGAATCATGGTACGCTTCTTGTAAATTTTGCTTTATTTTTTACCTCTTATTAAGGAACAAGAAGCTTCTAACAGGCATTATTGGTGTTGGTGCGGGGCGAATCGAGGATCCGATCGAAGAAGATGTTGATGAGATAGAGGGGGAGAAGGTTAGTGAAACTACCCCAAAGAAGAAAAAGAAGACTTCTTATCACGACCTGAAGGCGAGGTACATTGCTAAAGGTACTTCAGAAGGTCAAGGGGTTGGTTCGTTGGCTGCCCCCAAATCGGTTGAGTTCGCTGCCGAGAAGGCAATCTTTACAGTAGGAGCGACGAAGGCTGCCGAGGAGGGCGAACCTGTTCGTATTACCTCCTGGGAAGAAGATGAAGAATATGGCTCTGAACAGCCATTGAGGCGGCCGAAGAGGCCAAGGAAAGAAGTGATGCTCGAAACGGCTGAGCAACTTAAAGCAACTGAGGAATATGATAGGAATCACTCAGCCAGCTTTGGGGTTAAAAAGCAGCATCCCCTGTCATCAATAGTGGAAGACATGGTCGAGGTTACTTCAGGTTCTGGGGGGAAAAAGGGTTCCATCGTTCCGACAGATCAAATGCTCGAAATTAGAGACGCCGATGGTGCCCCTTTGGATCAGGCGCAAAAAGAGAGGGATCCCATGAAGGGTAAGCTACCACTTGATCGTCATGTGGCAATTACGAAGTCGAAACATATGGAGAGCTCTTGTTCGTCGTGTTATGTGGCGGATCACGAGGAACCCATAGTTCGTTTCCTTCGATCTGAGGCGGCTGCCTCTTTTGCCGCTCTTAAGAGGGCTGAAGCTGCTGGGGAGATAAACACCAGATCGGTCACAATTACCGTCCTCGAAGAAGTGGATCTACTCAGGTGCCCAAGGCATCTCGCTGATTATCTCTTTGAGGTGATGGGGCCGATGGAGAAAGCTCGGCTGAATTGTTATAGCGACGTGAGTCTGTCTTCTCAAATTGTCTTCAGCGCTTTTCGGGAAAGTCTTCTTACAGTCTCAATCGTATAATTTTCTTTGCTTTTCCCTTTTTCTAACTTACGTTTCGTTTTGACTTTAGAACACTATCATGGCCATCGAATCAGCTGATCAGATTCGGCAGCTTGAGGCCGAAATAGTTCATTTGAACGAGCGAGCTGCTCATCTTGCTTCTGCTGGTGATGGGTGCACAATAATTTGAATATTTTGAAAGTGAAGTACTCCGAGCTCGAAGCTGATTCAGCCAAAAAGGCTACTGCTCATGCTCTTTGTGAGTCGGAGTTGGAGTCTCAAATTCAGGTTTTAAAAGACCAACTTGGCAGTTTGAAGCCAGCATGGGTAGCAGGTTCGCCAAACTGGAGTCTGAGCTGAAAGATAAGGAATCAGAGCTCGTTCGTTTGAACGAAGAATTCTATGTTCTCCGAGGCAGCAATGAGGATCTAGTCGCTCAAAAAAACGCTTTGTCAGAGAGAAATTTGATCCTTCAACAAGAATTGGTCACTCAGAGGCGTTCATTGGAGGAAAATTTTGATGAAATGAAGGAGTTGATCCTAGCAGAATCAAGGCGCAACTTGGTTCGAGAAATGTCCAAGCGCAGAGTCGATGTAGCTGCAGAGCTCGAAGAGGCTGTTCAAGTTCTGAAGCTAACTCGTGAAGAACTTGGCTTCCCTCCAGATTCCTCCGAAGAAGGTTCTGATAAGGATGATAATTGAACAATTTGGTTCTTTGTTTTTGTTTAGCTTTTTTCACCAGTAGCTTGGTCTTTTTTGTTTTGAAACGATGAGGCTGTTTGACCGATTAATGTAAATATTTTATTCGAATGAAGGAATTGTGTTTTATGAATTTTCTTTTATCGCTTCAAGTGTCATTTTTCGAAGATGGAATTTTGTCTTGGGTTTTTCAAAAGACAAGTTGATTCAATCGTTCGAAGTTTTAACGTTTTAACGATAGTTGTTGGAAAAAGATGAAATGATTGGGGCCCAATGTACTTAGCGCATAGTGAAGAATGATGTCTCATTTTCATGTAGTGCACTCTTCGAACATTTCTCAGAAATTTGCGATTGAAAATTTAGTCGGAAATTGAAATTGTAAAATTCAAGTGTAAAGTTCAATAACACAAAATGACAAAACTGTTGTAAAGATTGATAAGATGGGATGACAAAAGTGTTGTATTTCATTGAAGTATTGGGCGTTTTCTGGTGCTTGATACATCATTCGATCAACTAATTCGACCGATTACATAATGTGGCCGTTCAAAGATACTGATACTTAAAATGATTCTTTGATCGCTAATGGATCGTTTACATATTGCATATATTATCTGAATGAACAGTGCCCAGTGTGAGTGAAAACATTGGAGCTTGAACTTTTCCATCGAATTTGAACGAGTCCCCGGTTTCGTCTTACTACCTCCATCCCCCAGTGTTTGGGTGCGAAGTATGAGCAATCGAACACAGGACTTCGATTTTCGATATCTGAAACGAACACGTTGAAAGAAAGAAACAACGGGGAGAATCGTTAAAGATGAAGACCACGTTAGAGTATTCGTCAGACTTATCGTCCCCGATTGGAGCGTTTCAAGCTCAAATATTCGTGGGTGATGTTTGTCATCATTCGATTCCAACTATGCCTATCATCTAAAAGTGTTAGTACCAAATAATCAATAATCAAATATGACCGATGGAGGAAAAATGAAATTTATGTAAAGAAAAGTAAAATTCGGTCATACGATACCGTGGCATTTCAGAAATAATATTTCTTCAATTTTGTGATGTTCCAATTGAAGTCGACTCGCTTTGAGTCTACTGTTTCGAGCTGATACTAGCCCTTTCCCACCACTGCCTTGACCCGATAGGGTCCCTCCCAATTTTCCATCGTTAGATTCATCTTTCTTCGGTCGATTTATCTTCAACACATAGTCACCTACGTTGAAATTTCTGCACTTGATTTGTTTGCTGAGATAGTTTTCTGCCCTTTGTTTTAGTGCCTGTATTCGAACCAAAGCTAGATCCCTTTTGCCTTCGATTAGGTCCAATTCTACTAACATTTCCTCGTTATTTGATTCATCGGTGCAAACCGTAGACTTGGTTCGCCTACTTCGACCGGAATCAATGCTTCTGCTCCGTAGACAAGTGAAAATAGAGTTTCACCGGTACTATTTTTCACCGTGGTTCGATGAGCCCACAATGCACCTGGGAGTTCGTCCGACCAATTGCCCTTTGATTAATCTATTCGTTTATTCAAGTATTCCATTATTGTCTTGTTTGAAGACACAGCTTGTCCGTTTCCGCTTGGGTGATATGCGGTCGATGCAATCCTCTTAATTCCCCATTTCTTAAAGAAAGATGTAATTCGTTTCCCAACAAATTGTTTCCCGTTGTCACAGGTGATTTCCTTCGATATCCCAAAACGACAAATGATACTCTGATGAATGAACTTGATAACTTCATGTTCATGGATTTTAGCTAAGACAATTGCTTCACCCATTTAGAAAAATAATCTGTTAAAATTAAGATAAACTTTACCCCACCGGGCGCTGTTGGAAGCGGGCCAACCAAATCCATCCCCCACTTCATAAACGGCCACGGTTACGTGATCGAATGAATGGGCTCTGCTTGTTGATGTATGAGGTTTCCATATCGTTGACACTTGTCACACTTTCGAACGAAGTCCTTTGCATCTTCTCCCATTGTTGGCCAATAGTATCCAGCTCTGATTAGCTTTCGTACCAAGACTTGCTACCGGAATAATTGCCACATTCGCCTTCGTGAACTTCCCTCAACACCTAACTCATGCCATCTGGCCCAACACACTTTGCTAAAGGGCCATTGAACATTCTCCTATAGAGTTGGTTGTCTAGAAGGCAATATCTGGCCGCTTTAGCTTTGAGTGATCGGGCAGCTTTTTTGTCTTCGGGTAGAACACCTGCCTGCAAATAGGATAAATATTTGTTTCTCCAATCCCAAGTATGATTGAAAGTTTTTATCTCTTTGATGCTCCGACAGAGTAAAGATTCGAACAAATGCACAACTGTTTCATCGAGTTCTCCCTCGATGCCTGCTGCAAAGTCGAGGTTAGCCGAGGCATCTACCTCGTTGTTTTCTTCCCTCGGGATTTGAGCTATCTTCCACTCCTGGAAAGAAGCTAAAATATTTTGTACCTTGTTGAGCAATTATTGCATCGTTGTGTTCCGAATACTAAAGTCTCCTTGGATTTGGTTCACCACTAGTTGGGAATTGCTTTTGATATCCAATCGCTCGATTTTCAAATCCTTCGCAATCTTTAGACCTGAAGCGAGGGCCTCATATTCGGCCTCGTTGTTAGTTTTGGCATGTACTTTGATCGCATACCTTAGTTCTTCACCGGTTGGTGCTATCAGCAAGACTCCGAGGTCAGTCCTTTTCACGTTCGAAGCTCCATCGATATATATCATCCAGATTCTGGGGTCTGGATCCCTCATCATATGTTCTTCTTTTTTTGCCTCCGGAAAAATGTTGGCACTAAAATTTGCTACAAAATCAGCCAAAACTTGTGATTTGATGGCGATGCGAGGCTGGTAAGTGATATCGTACTCACTCCGCTCGACCGCCCATTTCATCAATCGTTCTGAGAGATCCGGCTGATGTAAAATACTTCGTAAAGGAAAAGTAGTTATAACAGATATAGCATGACATTAACAATATGGTCTTAGTTTTCGTGCTGCTATAATTAGTGCGAGTGCAAGTTTTTCTAAGTGTGGATATCTTGTTTCCGCATCAAGTAATGTTTTTCTAACATAATAAATAGGAAATTGGTTACCTCCGTCCTTGCGAACAGGGACAGCACTCACAGCCATTTTGGAGACAACCAAATATATCAACAACACTTCTCCTTCGATCGGCTTTGCGAGTATTGGAGGATTGGACAAGTATTGCTTCAATTCATTGAGGGCTTGTTTGCATTCCGGCGTCCAATCAAAGGTAGTGTTCTTTCTTAGCACCAAAAAGAATTTGTGACATCGTTCAGATGACCTTGAGATGAACCTGATGAGATAGGCTACTCGACCGGTCAGTTGTTGAACTTCCTTCACCGTTGTCAACTCTTCGGGTATGCTCTCTATCGCTTTGATCTTGTCCGGGTTGGCTTCGATCCCCCTCTGTGATACGATGAATCCCATGAACTTGCCGGATCCAACCCCAAACGCATATCTCCGGGTTCAGCCTCATGTTGAACTGCCTAAATATCGTTAAAGTTTCTTTCAAGTGACTCAAATGATCCTTCCTTTCCAACGACTTAACCAACATGTCATCAATGTAAACTTCCATCGTTTTTCCGATCAAATCCTTGAACATGGTGGTAACCAAGCGTTGATAGGTAGCCCCAGTATTTTTGAGACCGAAGGGAATGACCATATAACAGTAAGTCCCTATGTCTGTGTTAAAAGAAGTCTTTTCTTGATCTGCTGGGTCCATCGAAATCTAATCGTAGCCTGAATAGGCGTCAAAAAAGCTTAACATTTCGTGTCGTGCCGTTGAATCGATCAGTCTATCGATGTGAGGCAATGTGAATGAATCTTTCAGGCAAGCTTTATTAAGATCGGTGTAATCGACGAACACTCTCCAATTTCTATTCTTCTTCGGTACGACGGCACTGTTTTCCAACCGCTATAGATACTTAACTTCCTTGATAAATCAAATTGTCAACAACTTGTCTACTTCATCATTGATAACTTTCCTTCGAAAACCACCATTTGGTCGCTTCTTTTGCTTCACCGGCCGATGTTTTGGATCGAAGTTTAACTTATGCGTAGCAACTTTAGGATCGATTCCTATCATGTCCGCATGAGACCAAGCAAAACAATCAGAATTATCCTTGAGAAAAGATATGATTTTTGTTTTCGTTTCGGGATCTAGCTCTGCCCCGACATACATTTTTCGATCTAGCTTGTCATCGAACAATACTACTTCCTCCAGTTCCTCTATCGTAGAGTCTCCCGCTTTCTATTTGTTCGGTTCCCCAACGCATGCTGGAATCATGGCGAAGTCCTTACCCGTTGGATTTGGCTCCGTTTTATCATCTTCGACCACGGATTCCGGTAACTGTGATTGCTATTTTTTAGCGCCGTCCTTGACGACCACTGAGTAACATTCTCAAGAAGTCTGCTATTCACCTCTAATTTCGCGCACTCCCTATGAAGTGGGAAATTTCACAACTTGATACAAAGCCGATGGAACTGCTCCCATAGCATGGATCCATGGTCGACCAAGTATCACGTTGTAAGCCATATCTCCTTTCATCACTTGGAACAAAGTATCATTTTTTACGCCTTCCGCATATGTTTTTATCGTAATTTCTCCAATGGTTACTTCGCTCGAATTTTTGAACCCCGATAAGACCGTCGATCGAGGTACGATCTTATCGTTCAACTGCAGCTGCTCTACTACTTCGGAATGAATTATGTTGATCGAACTGCCAGCATCGACCAACACTCTTCTTACATCGGCTTAATCAACTCTCATTGTAACTACTAAGGCATCATGATGGGGATGAATTCTTTCATCGAAGTCGATATCTCCGAACACGATCTCATCGCTCATATCGTCTCGTGTCCTCTTGTCTCGTGTAAATGAAAACTTTGCATATTTATTTGTAGTATAAGTTACTCCACAAACGTCATCTCCTCCAGTGATGACATTCACCGTCTTCCTCAGAGCAGGAGGTTTTGGTGGTTCATCATTCTTCTTCTTGTTGAAATTATTTCGCCCCCTTTCGGTCAAGAGTTCCACCAAGTGCCCCTTTTCCAACAGACTGGTTACCTCATATCACAATGCCTTACAATCTTCAGTCGTATGACCAAAATCGTGATGAAATGCACACCATAAATTTTCATCTCGTGTTCGGATTCGTCTTCATGTGGCTGGGAAATTTCACAACTTTCTCACCCATTACCCTCAAATAATTCACTAGATTAGCTGTTGACACACAAAAATTATACTCTGTCACTGTATGAGGCAGTGGTCGATCTCTTGGAGCCGAGGATGGACCCGACTGCTCCTTCTTTGGTTGACTCCTCGAACTACCAGCTTCGTGGTTGTTTCTTCCCATTCGAGGGAAACTGTAGGGTTCCCATCGTTGATCCCTGTAGTTTCGCCTATCATTTTCAACTCTCTGTGGTGGTGGTCGCTCATACCGACGATTGTATCGGGCTAAATGCAACTCCTCTTTCTCAGCCATAATCTTTGGTTCACATTCACGATGCAAATCATCAAAGATCCATGGAGTGATCTCCCTCAACCGATCTTTCAACTTTCCACATGCCTCCGTTGAATGGTTACTTAGATTATTTACAAAAGACAAACAAGCCCACCTCTCCTCGAAATTTGGGATGTTAATCCTTTCATCATTAAACTGCTTCAAAAACTGTTTGATCGTTTCACCGGGTCATTGCTTAATGTTCAAGATATCCTCTACTCTCGGTTCTATCTTTTTAGCTCCAGTGTGTGCTCGAATAAATTTAGCTGACACATCATCGAAATCTGATATTCCGTTTTCGGGTAACCGCAAATACCATTTCAACGCTCCTCCCCTCAGCGTTTCACAAAACTTCAAACTAACTGAGTTGATCTCATCCAAAGTCAAATCGTTCGACTGAACTGCAATCGAAAACATGTCGATGTGGTCCCTCGGATCTGTAGTTCCATCGTACCTCAAACTCTCCGGTAACTTGAAAGTTTTGGGAATCGGTAGCGGAGCTGCACTTGGTGGAAACAGATGCTTTGAAATCGATTTCTTAGCGACGACGTCCGTTAATTTTGGAACTCCTGGAAATTTCTCCTTAAATGATTTCATCTCATTGAATTTCTTTTCCACTGTATCATTCAACAACGTCTGCATTGTAGCCAACATTCTTGCTTCTGTCACGACGGAGGCCGGAGCTCCCATAGCCATGCGGCCGTACCTGATCCTCCAGATCCAGCTCCCACGGCAAGTCCCCCTGTTACGGCGCCCTGAGGAACCGAAGTCGGAATGCTTGCGGGGTGTGATCGGGGAGGTACGCGCTCCATTTCCGATAGAGCCAGACAAAATCTCCAATTGTCTATGTATCATCTCAAACTGCGTATCGTGTCTCCTCAAATATTCAATCAACGCCATATTAGTATCTACTGCATTAACTTCGACCATGGGTTCCTTGCCGGGTTGACACGTCCTTGAGGCGCGTTCAACCGCGAACCAGTAGGAACATGGTCATGAGGCGGATCCTGCTCGTGCTGGATTTATTCACCGACCGCTTCGTCAACCACTGGAGCATGAACCCCGTCATCGGGATTAAGCTGTTGTTGACCATTCAAAGCGGTGGTAGCATCAACATTGTGTTCATCTGCCATCGTAAAACCAGAAAACAAACATAAGTAGTATCAACGATCAAATCTCTGAAAAAATCGATTGCCTAGGCCCCACGGCAGGTGCCAAATTGTATATCCTAAAAACTGATTTCAGTTATTACAATTAAATTTATATTTAGTTGAGCCTTAGACGACCGTTTATATCTTGATTCGATTGGTTGATAAACAATTTACGTTGACAAGTGATCGATTTAATAAGTGTTATACCGATGATAACGTGCAAACAATAGATTCGATAGAACATATGATAATGAATTCAAAAGTACACAGCATAACAAGTTTGATTCGAAGACAGATATGATCGAATAAATGAAGACAAGCAACAGATTTATCGATTATGATGATACGACTATTTAACTACAAACGATCCATTTTTACTGATTCCGAACAAATGAATTACGAGCAGGATAAATAGCTATTGATTTATCAAACACGTGCTTTAAATAGCAAATTACTTCGTACTAAGCAGATAATTTAGACTAGAATTCGACGAGGTATGCTGCGATAGAATTACAATGACAACAACGAGAAGTAGATAAGATAATACGGATTAATTGACGATATGCTTAGTTAAGACGATGAAGTTATAATTTATGGATTGCACAGTAAGCTTCCTAAACCAGTATTACGATCAAAGCGATGACAAGTAATTAACAAGACCGATGATGATAAACAGACACGTCAAACAATGAAAACAACGAGCATATGATAGAACAAATAGTAAATCAATAAATGAAAGCAGTAAAGCTTATTGTATTGATTGATTGAAGGTTGATGCTTCGTTAAAAGAGAAGAATCCTCCTTCAGAGTTGAACCAAGCAGCGATTTGTACTAATACAATGATTATATGATTATAGTGGCGGTAGATTAATAACAGTAGTGGTAGAGATATGGAAGTAAAGTAAAAAAGGGGTTGCTTTGTTCAATAGAACGTAAGTTTACAATTGGGGAAATAGGGGAATATTTATAGGCTGAGAAATATGGAGTCTCCAACCCTAGAAGGACTCCACTCTCCCACGTTACTTCTCCAGTCGTGCAGCTATAGTTACCCACGTTTAACAGACTCCGCTGAATTCGGTCCGACAAAAGCGGGATAAGATCAACCATCCTTATCTGACACAGTGATTGCCTTCAAAATCTTCCGATCACGATCTAGCTTAATCGATCTCACTCTATCGATCGATGCTATTTCACCCCGATCTGGCTTTATGCTGTCTCCAATAATTGCTCTTATCTTGCCACGTAGTTGACCACATGTCACTAGTGCGATCGGACAAAATCCGACCAATACACAATTAATACTCCTTAAAAAGTATATGATGAACAATATGGAATTTTCTATTTCCCATAAATAGATTCATGCAAAAAGTCTCTGACCAGTTGAATTCTAATTTATTCAGGTTAAGTATAATTTTTTTTTCTTTTTTTCACGAAAAGAAAAGGAGAAAAAATGTAATAAGAGGATGTGTTAGCAATACTCTTAGACTTTTACTTGAACTTCGAAATGAATTGAATTTGTTTTACAAATTTGAAATAAACATCAAGTCTTCTAGTATACCTATTCATTGAATTTGATAATAGAATCTCAACTCTCATACTGTATCATTGTACTTACTAATTATAAGGCACTACAAAGCTACTTCCATGTTCTTAATTATTGGTCAACAGTAGGCATCTTGCATTTGTGTTTACATCTCTGTAACGTACATACATAATTGTGAAAAAGATGGAAGCATTATGTGTATTTAGGTAATGTTTAAGGCCAATTAACAATTAAATTTGTATTTGCGGAGTCACGATCAATAGTTGACATTGAGAGTTTATACGGTGAGCTAAGATGACTATAATACGAGGACGATATGCAAATATTAATCAGTAAAAGTAAAGCACAAACGGGGACAAAGAGAAGTAACCGTATCGTATCACTCGTCTTCGGAGAGAGTCCTTCGGTACCGATCGCACTTCAGACGATCAAAGAACTAGAGCAGTAAGCGAGAATATGACCAAAGAGAATATCTGAGTAAGAGCGAGAGAGAGAGACAGAGTATTCTTATTGATATTGCAGACAGGAAGTAAAGTATGTACAATTGATTAAGGCGAATGCTATTTATAAGTCTGGTAGGCACCCGTTGGGATTTTGTAACCGCTGGGCGTGGATACATCTGGATAAGTAACTGCTAGTCACGTATCCATTGGAGTCATAACCTCTGGGTTGTAATGATTGCCTTAATGACCATTAATAGACTGATCGTGGATGATCGTGTTAATAACTGCTCATTTAGTCCGTGTTGACCGTTGAATTGTTTCATAACTCCTTTAGGTCTGTCCGTGATGGATGTTTGTCCGTTGGATGTCTGTCCACTGAAATGTCTGCCATGCCACGTGGAAGACACGTGTCACCTTTCCAAGACCAGACAGCTTTTATCCAATACAGATAGTCCCCGCACTTCTCGAGCAGAGTATCTGTTCGAGGAGTGGATATGAATTTTGGCGGGAATTTTTTGTGAAATTTTATCTTCGTGTGATGTATCTTCATGACGTACGAGCCTTATCAGCTAAGTGACAAGCTCTCATGACGTGCGCATTTAATGCGCCGTATAAAAAAGTAATTGCAGCTGGCATGCTTGCGAGACTGCAGGTCTTTCTGAAGTGACTATTGCGTGCCCGAAGGGTAAAAATAATGATTTTAACCGCTTCAGTCACGTGCACACGTCGTCTATTGATCGCGAGGTGACCGCCACTTTCCAGAATAATGATGATGCTATAATGTTTTTGACGAACCCTATTCTTTCTCTCAACGGCCAGATTGGGTCGAGGTTTCTCTGATGACCTCCACGTGTCTTGAAAGAAGTTCGTGGGACAGAATTTTCACTCCTACAAATAGGGGTTTGCCTGATGAGAAACCTTTTACTTTTCTTTATTTCTTCTCCGCTGTTCTTTAAAAATACTTTGAACTAGCTTTGAATTCTTCTTGATAACTTCGTCATTTCCTTGCAATCATGACTTTAAGATCTAGGAAAAATCATAGTACTGATGTCGCTGGTAGTTCCTCGGCGACCACTCCCAGGTCCCGGGCTACACAAGCTACTGCTGCAGAGATAATCCCCAAGAAGTGGGGTGAACTTGAGGCGGACTGTAACATTAAGTCCTTCCATAATAGAGAGGGAGATACGCGGAACTGGCCGGCGTATAGATATATGTCTGGGATCACGAAAGAGGTGATCCCACGAATAAGGACGGACTACCACTGGGGCGATGAGGTTCCCCTCTTGCTGGTCTCCGAGGGGGAGAACATTACTTCCCATAGGTCTGGGTGGACAGCCATGTGTACCTACCCTTTCACCGTGGGATGTAGATTACCCCAGCACCCTATGTTGGAGAGGCTCTGCAGGGAGTACCACCTCTGTTCGGGGCAACTGAGCCCCAGTATATATAGGATAGTTACTCTTTTAGACTGATCAATCTTTTGGCTATGAGCATTTTATTTCTTTGTACATTATACAAATTTTTACGGACGGCTATGTAAATGCCAGAATGCGTGGAAGCAAGGGCTTGGTGCGTAGTTTTGAGGATACTGGTGACCGAGGTTGGGTACACCGGTATCTGTTTGTGCGCTCCTCGGCTTTGAATTTTGATGACAAGGCTTATCTTCCAGAAGTCTGGAATAAAAAGCGTAAGTCCCCGAGTCTTTCTTGAAACTCTTTATGTTCTTTCTTCTTCTCGCCTTCTAACTCCGTTCAATTTTATAGCGGCCAAGCAACCCTACGACGGACTCATTTCTGTTGAAGATTTGACCGCGTGGGTTGAGCCAATTTTGAAGGAGTATACTCCTGAGAAGAGAGAGTGGATGTATTTTGCCACTCAGAAGAGTTTGGTTGTACAAAATCATGGTGAGAATATTTCTGCTTTCATGATTGTCCTTCTTCTTTGAACCTTCTTTGGGTCTGACCGTTTTACCTTTCTTATAGGTTTGGGCACCTCGGGAGATTTCTTTCCTGCTCCCCCCCAAGATGGGCCTTCCGAGCCTGTTGCTGACCCAGAAGCTAAAGCTGAGGCTATACTAACTTCAGTGGGTGCTCTGCGCAGTAGGGAGGGCGGTGAAGAACTCCTGTCCGGTGGACTGGGCTCCCTGAAGAGGAAGAAGAGGAGCCAAGGCGAGGGCGGAGCACGGAAGAAGTCTGCTCGTAAGACTTCTGTGGCTGCCGGGCAAACCTCGTTGGAAGGCGGTGATCCTTCTTCTAGGGCCAGTGTACCGGAGCCCGTAGAAGAGAATGCTGATGCTGCTGCTGGAATCCCCGAGTCTGCACGGGGAGAGGGCATATCCAATGAGGTTATCGACCTTTCAGACACTGAGGCCGAAGTTGATGTTCCTCTTAGGCGAAGGCCTCATCTCCGTAGTGACAGGAGAATTGCCGAGGAGGAGGCTGTCCGTACTCCACAGAGGAGTCCCCGGGTTGGTGACGGGGCGGAGGCAGGTCCTTCTCGTGTAGACAAGGGGAAGAGAAAGGTAGGCGAAGAAGAAGAAGAGGTGAAAGAGGAAGTAAGAGAAGAAACTCCCCAAGAGGGTAGCCAGGGTCCTCGTGTTTTTCGTTTCGAGGACCTGGAGAATGTGGCTACTGAGGGGGCGACTCCCGTTGGTCTTCGTGAATGTGAGACAATTAATCCTGGAGTGGAAGGTGACTCCAACCTTTTCTCGTCAAGATTCGTTTGGCGGCCAGTCATTGGTGGCCGGACAGAGTTGAATGATATCAGGGGGGTGCGTTACAAGTTTGGGCCGAATTATCCCTCTGAACAGGCTTGGGAGCCCAAGTTCTGCGAGAGGAAGCACACTTTGAAACTTGCCCCTGATGTTAACTTTGTAACCAGGCCACGCAGTTTGGCTAAGGCGGTCTCCTCGCTCATCGGTCCCTGTGAGGAATGGGTGCTGAGGGAGCTGAGCGATGAGGAGTTAGCCTTCCAGATTGCTTCTGACTCTGCCCGGGTAAGTATTTTCCGCTTTGTTTTGGGAATAACTTTAGCCTCGGACTTCTAACTCTAACTTACTGTGCTTTTTCAGTCAAATATCCTGGCTGCCGAGCTCATATTTTGCTCCAGCCTTAAGAACGTCGATCAGGTAGTTGAGATCAAGAAAGAGTTGCTGGAAGCTCTGAAGGAGAACAAGACTCTGATAGAGCAGTGTGGTTTCCTTGGTGGTGAAGTTAACCGGTTGACTGATGTCAACAATGAGCGTCTTGAGCAAATAACCGCACTCACCAGGGAGAAGGACCTTCTTCTCAAAGAGAGAGAAGGGTTCGCACGCTCTGTCCAGGGTTTGGAGAGGCTGCTTGAAGATTGTCGAAACTCTTTGAACGGTGCTATCGAAGATCGTGCATCTCTTGAAATGGATCTGCAGAGAGCTAATGAGGAGTCTGTTAAAGCCAAGGCTGATCTCCAGGCTGCCAAGGATCAGGTTGCTCAATTAATGAGTGCTCAGACCGCATTAACCAAGGATCTGGCAAACCTGCGTGATCAGTCCGAAATCTAAGTCAAGCTTGCTGCTCTGGAGGCCAAGCGTACATTGCTCGTGCAGATTCAGGCTAGACAAGTTAATGTCGAGGAGATGCTGCAAACAACCAAGAATGTTGTTCGAAGAATAAAACAAGCATTGGGTCTTTCTCCTGAAGAGTCTGACGGTGACGATGATGATGAAGATGAAGATGAAGATGACGGCGAGGATTTAGGGAATGACGGCAGGACTGACGTAGCCCTACATGTTAATGCCCATTTTTCAATCTATGATTGATGTATTTTTTATTCTGTCTGGCGAGAGCCGGACTTGTTTGTTGGTGGACAGAAGTCTAGTAAACATTTTTTGGTCCTTTGTATGGCCGATTTGTTTGGCCTTTGAACACTCTGCAAATTTCTGTCAGCCGTATTTGGCATTTTATCAATTTACAAAGATAATGTATATATGCTACTTAGATCTGTCCAGTGACTATATTTAGTTTGAACTTCTTGATCTTTTGTTTGCATGTGTTGTGGCTTTCGTGCCTTATGATTAGGAGTTTCTGAAGTTTGAACTTTATTAAGTTCGTATCTCCAAGAGTCTGCCCGAATGTTTTTAACTTAGCCTTTCGTTAGGAAGAGGTCGTAAGTTGTAGGTAGTCTGACCGAATCGTGGTCATTTAGAGTTTTGGCCGAATCATTGCTCTGTGCGTGTAACTTTGCTTATCGTTTCGATAGTTGAAAGTTGTTGCATGGCTTTGTAGATTGGCTCTGGCCGAGTCGTTGGCCTTGTGAACGACTTCTCTTATTTTCGTGGAAGCCTTTGTCACATAAAAGTTTTTGTTTTGTGAATGACTCCTCTTATTTGCTGTGGAAGTCTTATCACGTAAGAGTTTTTGCTTTGTGAATGACTCCTCTTATTTGCCGTGGAAGTCTTATCACGTAAAAGTTTTTTGAAAAACTTTAAAAATTCGCCTTTTGATAATGTTTTTTGCCTTTATGAAGGTCTTATCTGGCCTACAGGGTCCTCTCACCACCCTCCTTGTTTTTATGTTGGAGCACGTAAATTGATAACATGAAAAGAGTTTTCGGTGAGCTGCATATGGAACACATATAACCAAACGAGGAGTGTGTCCGTTGTGGGATTCGAACCCACAGCCGCGAAGTTGAAGAACTTCGAGCTCTACCAGTTGAGCTAAACGGATCTGACCTTTTATAGGTCGTTAGTACCATTTAGAAAAAAGAAAATATATAATAAAAGTAAGAACTTTTGTAAAGATAAAAGGTAAGTGTAAGATAACTGACCGTTTTATCACTTAAAAGTGATACCTTTTTAGGTGGACCACATTCCAACTGTTCGGGACAGTGGAGCCGTCTGGTCGTGCCAAACGATAAGATCCCTTGCCGACTGAGGCAATTACTTTGTAGGGGCCTTCCCAATTAGGACCAAGCTTCCCTGAATTCGTTTCTTGTGTGCTCTGGGAGATTTTTCTGAGTACAAAGTCCCCGACTTGAAAGCTTTGCAAACGCAACCCCCGATTATAGTATTGCTCGACTCGTTCTTTTTGAGCAACTACTCGTACAAGAGCTAGTTCTCTGCGTTCTTTGAGGAGGTCCAGCTCTTCGAAGAGATTGACTGAGTTTGATTCATCAGTGGCATGTGCATACCGTAGGCTGGGCTCTCCGATTTCAACTGGGATTAGAGCTGCACCATATACCAATGAGTAAGGAGTTTCTCCGATGCTCATTTTTATCGTTGTGCGATAGGCCCATAATACTCCGGGTAACTCTTCTACCCAACATCCCTTTGCCTGTTCGAGGCGCTTTTTAAGGGACTCAATGATGATTTTTTTGGTAGATTCTGCCTGTCCATTAGCAACAGGATGATACGGAGAGGAAGTGATCCTTTTGATGTGTAAATCTTCGAGGAATCTCGTCACTTTCTGGCCGACGAATTGCGGGCCGTTGTCCACGACTATTTCCTTAGGTGCTCCAAAGCGACACACGACAAAATGCCTGAGGAAGTCGAAGATTTCCATTTGCCGTATTCTTCAATATGCTGCCGCTTCGACCCACTTTGTGAAATAATCAGTGATGACCAATAAGAAGCGCATCCCCCTTGGTGCAGTGGGAAGCGGACCGACGATGTCCATCCCCCATTTCATGAAGGGCCACGGGGAGATTATTGAATGGAGTGGTTCTGCTTATTGACGGAGAAGATGGGAGAACCTCATGCATTTGTCACATTTCTTGACAAACTCATTCGTATCTTTCTCCATTTTGTCCCAATAGTAGCCTGCACGAATCAGCTTCCGGGTTAATGCCTTGCCCCTGGAATGATTTCCGCAACAGCCTTCATGAACTTCTCTCATCACATAATTGATCTGGTTGCGTCCCAGCCATTTTGCGAGAGGTCCTGAACATCCTCCGGTAAAGCTCGCCGTTGAGAATTGTATATCGAGAGGCTTTTACTCGGAGTTTGCGAGCAACTTTTGTATCTACGGGTAGAGTTCCATGGATAAGATAATTTGTTATCTCATTCCGCCAGTCCCAAGTAGCGTTGATGGTATTGACTTCGAACTTTTCTCTGTCCATGGTTGTGTAGAGAAGTTGAACAACAGCTGAAGAGCTGGCTGCTCCTATCTCTGCCACTGATCCCATGTTTGCAAGAGCATCAGCTTCATGGGTCTCTTCCCGTGGAATCTGGATTGCTTCCCATTCGTCAAACTGTGCTAGGAGTTCTTTCACTCGGGCAAGGTACACTTGCATCCTGGATTCCCGTGCAGTGTAACCTCCGTTGATCTGATTGATCACCAGTTGAGAGTCACTTTTTAGTTTGACGATGGTTGCTCCATAACTTCGGGCTAGTTCTAATCCGTTTCGCCGGATGGAGCGACGAGAACCAGTCCAGGCCCGGATCCTTTGACGCTTGAGGAGCCGTCTGTGTGAAGGGTCCATGCACTAGGAGCTTGCCCTGCATAAAGAATAGCTTCCCTTTCTGCTTCAGGGTATATTTAGTGCTGAAGTATGCCACAAAGTCTGCTAGAACTTGTGATTTTATTGCTACTCTAGGCTGATAGGTGATATCAAATTCAAATAATTATATAGCTCATTTTACCAGCCTTCCTGAGAATTCAGGTTTGTGCAGAACATTTTGCAAAGGGAAGGTTGTAACCACAGCTATCGAATGACTTTGAAAATAAGGGCGTAACTTGCGAGCAGCAGTTACTAATGCCAATGCCAATTTTTCTAAAGGTTGATAGCGTGTTTCTGCATTAATTAAAGCTTTGCTAATGTAATAGATAGGAAGTTGTTTACCTTTGTCTTCCCGAACTAGTACAGCGCTTATCGATGACTCTGAGACTGCCAAGTAAATCAGCAGTTGCTCACCTTCCTGAGGTGTGGAGAGCAGTGGAGGATTGGATAGATACTTTTTCAAATCCTTCAATGCTTGCTGGCATTCGGGAGTCCATTCGAACTCCTTGTTCTGTTTGAAGACATCGAAGAAACTTTTGCAGCAGTAAGATGACCGCGAAATGAATCTGCGTAGAGCTGCCACTCTCCCCGTCAGTCTCATGACGTCTTTCCTGTTGTGAAGTACGTCTGGGATTGATTCAATGGCTTTAATCTGAGCGGGATTGACTTCAATTCCACACTGAGAAACAATGAATCCCAGAAACTTCCCCGATCCGACTCCAAAAGCACACTTCTCTGGATTCAGTTTCATATTATACTGATCCAAGATTCGGAAGGCTTCTTTCAGATATGCCAGATGGTCTTCTGCTCGTTTGGATTTGATCAGCATGTCATCGATGTACACTTCCATAGTCTTTCCGATATGGTCGTGAAACATTCGATTGACCAGACGCTGATAAGTTGCACCTGCATTTTTCAGTCCAAAGGGCATAACTTTATAACAGTACGTACCTCGATAGGTTATGAATGCCGTCTTCTCCTGGTCGTCAGGATCCATCAATATCTGGTTATACCCGGAGTATGCGTCGAGGAAGGTTAGCACCTCGTGTCCGGCCGTTGCATCGATCAGCTGATCTATCCTGGGAAGAGGATATGAATCCTTCGTGCAGGCTTTGTTTAGATCTGTGAAGCCAATGCAGACTCGCCATTTGCCGTTCTTTTTAGGTACGACAACCACGTTGGCTAGCCAGTCTGGATACTTGACTTCACGTACTGAACTGATCTTCAGCAGTCGATCAACCTCGTCGTTGATGACCTGGTTCCGGAATGCTCCTTGCTGGCGCGTCTTTTGTTTCACCGGGCGGTGATAAGGATCAACGTTCAACCTGTGAGTAATGATTTCAAGAGAAATACCTGTCATATCCGCGTGAGACCAGGCGAATGTTGTGTGCCGTTCCTTGAGAAAGTGGAGGATATCTCCTCGCAGACGCTCGTTCAGTTCAGTCCCTAAGTACACCTTCCGCTCTGGCTTGTCAGCAAACAGCTCTTCGGGTTCCAAAGCTTCAACGGTTGGCATGTGGTTTTCTCTTTCGTCCATCTTCGTGATGAATTTCGGGACCTCGTACTTAGCCTCTTCAGGTGGTATGTCTGGTCCCGGTCGCTGTAACTGCTATTTGTTCTCTTCGGGTAATTTGAGAGCCACAGAATAGCAAGCTCAGGCAGAACGTTGCTCTCCTCGAACTTCATGGACTCCCCATTCAGATGGGAACTTCAATACTTGATGGTAAGTCGAAGGAACAACTTGCATGTCGTGGATCAAAGGTCTACCCAGAATGATGTTGTAGGCCAGATCCGCATCGACAACATGGAAAGTTGTTTCCTTTGCTACCCCTTCGGCAAAAGTCGTCAGGGTGATCTCTCCGAGAGTCTTCTCACTTGAATTGTTGAAGCCGGATAGAACTCGAGATATGGGTAGCATCTTATCTGACAACTGCATCTCTTTGACAACCCGTGACTGGATAATGTTCGCGGAACTGCCTACATCAATGAGTACTCCCTTAACGTCGAACTCCGCCACGCGTAACGTTATGACTAGCGCATCAGCGTATGGAAATTGCGAGCCATTGGTGTCAGAGTCCTGAAATGTGATTACTTCTTCTGACCGTGGGCGCTTGTTATTCGTGATGGAGACCTTTGCATACTTCTTTGCTGTGAAAGTAAGGGAGTCCACCTCGATCCCACCTGAAATAACGTTAACTGTCCTCCTCGGAGAGGTCCACGGAGAGGATGCTCGGGGAGGGCTAGGTTTGTTCTGCTGTGCCTTCCCATGAGTCTGCTTTCCCTTCTCGGTCAGGAACTCCTTCAAGAACCCCTATTTCAACAAATGAGCAATTTCATACCTGAGGGCTGTGCAGTCTTCGGTGGTATGGCCATGGTCACGATGGAAATCGCACCATAGGTCTTGGTTTCGCTTGCTGGGATCGGACTTCATGTCTTTCAGCCATTTGACCTTTTCCCAATGTTTTTTAGTGCTGCCACTACTTCAGACGTCTCTACGTTGAAACTCGGCAAGCTTGGGGCCCCACGGAGGCTTCATTCTGAATCATCTCTCCGGGATAACCCTTTGTTGTTGCGATTGCGTCCTTTGGAATGGCTGCGTGACTGATTCAGGGTACGGTTCATAGCGTACGTCCGTTCTTTCAGTTTCTTCCTTTCCGCTGGATCCACCGCTACGTGCGTGAGCTCTTCCTCGAGTACCTATTCCAATCAATTTATCTTCATCGATACGTACCTTGGAATTATAATGGTTGTAGACGTCTGACCAACTGGCTGCTGGGAACTCGCGAAGAGACTCATAGAGTCTACGAGTGGCCTCTGAGCTTCTGATATCCAAGCTGTTGGTAAACGCGATCGCTGACCATCTATCTGGTATATTAGGGAGCAACATCCGTTCTCTCTGGAAGCGATCTACGTACTTGCGGAGAGATTCGTCGGCTCTTTGTTTGATTTCAAAGATGTCCTCTACGCAGGTCTCCATCTTCTGAGCACCTGTGTGTGCCTTCACGAACAATTCTGCCATTTCTGCAAAAGATCCAATGGAATTGGGTGGCAACATTGAATACCATCGCAGGGCTCCATCTGCTAGGGTTTCGACGAACTTCTTCGATTGGAAAGATTCGATCTCCTCGTCGGTGAGATCGCTAGCTTTGATAAAGTTGCTGAACATCATAAGATGGTCATTGGGATCAGATTTTCCGTGATACCTCGGGATGTTTGGCATCTTAAACGTCTTAGGTATCACTTTTGGGGCTGCCTCCTTCTTCCAGGGTCGCTGTGAATAGCGCTGGACATCAACTTTCTTCAGTGTGGGTGGAGCGCCTGGGATCTGATCAATTCTCTCGTAGAGAGATTTTTGGAGTGCTTCTTGGCTTTCTTTGAATTGTTTGGTGAGAGCTTCCACAACAAAGCTTACGTCAGAAGGCGCCATAGACCCTCCGTTCTGATTCTGGTTGACTTGGGTTGTTGGGTCTGCAGCACCACCGTTGTTCCGCTCCCCACCTTGCCGCGAGGTATGAGAGGATGGTGCCTCACGACCAGGTGCTGCAGCGTCAACCCTTGCAGTTGAAGGGTTACTCCTTCGGAGAGAGGTAAGTGCCTCATTTATTCCTCGGTTTACTTCTTCCTGTTCCTGCATGAAAGCAAAGAGTGTTTCTTGGAGGTTCCCTCGGCCAGGGGAGAGACTCTTATGGCGTCGTCTCCTGGGTGGAGTAGTGCTCTGAGAGTGCATACGCCTATATCGCTGCCTGACCGGTCCTTGGGAAGATTGTTGCTGCCCATCGGACGAATAATCGGGAGAATAATCAGGAGAGTAATCAAGATGGAGTGAAGGAGTGTTTACCTGTTCTCCGCCTACGATAGTTCGTTGAGAGTTGCTTTCTGCCATGTTAGTTATAAAGCAAAAGGTAGACGAAAATAGGTATAATATCAAAGATAAACTATTAACCTACGAAGGCTATTGACCGGCTCCCACTGTGGTCGCCAAATTGTTTAACCTAGATCTGATTTTAGGCCAATTAACAATTAAATTTGTATTTGCGGAGTCACGATCAATAGTTGAGATTAAGAGTTTATACGGTGAGCTGAGATGACTATAATACGAGGACGATATGCAAATATTAATCAGTAAAAGTAAAGCACAAACGGGGACAAAGAGAAGTAATCGTATCGTATCACTCGTCTTCGGAGAGAGTCCTTCGATTCCGATCGCACTTCAGACGATCAAAGAACTAGAGCAGTAAGCGAGAATATGACCAAAGAGAATATCTGAGTAAGAGCGAGAGAGAGAGAGAGTATTCTTATTGATATTGCAGACAGGAAGTAAAGTATGTACAATCGATTAAGGCGAATGCTATTTATAAGTCTGGTAGGCACCCGTTGGGATTTTGTAACCGCTGGGCGTGGATTCGTCTGGATAAGTAACTGCTAGTCACGTATCCATTGGAGTCATAACCGCTGGGTTGTAATGATTGCCTTAATGACCATTAATAGACTGATCGTGGATGATCGTGTTAATAACTGCTCATTTAGTCCGTGTTGACCGTTGAATTGTTTCATAACTCCTTTAGGTCTGTCCGTGATGGATGTTTGTCCGTTGGATGTCTGTCCACTGAAATGTCTGCCCGTGCCACGTGGAAGACACGTGTCACCTTTCCAAGTCCAGTCAGCTTTTATCCAATACAGGTAATAAATAATTTGCTTAAAAAATGCTCGAAGAAAATGTCAAGTATTATTACGTTAATTTAGTTATATTTATAATGATTAAAATTCTTAAGGCATTGAAATTTGTTTTTGTACACTTAATTAAATAAAAACTGAAAAACTTGGTGAAAGTATTTTTATAATAAATACTTAAAATAATTTATCTACTTAAATAAATTAAATTAAAGTGAATTTCTATATGTTCTCAATCGAAACTTGATTGCCAGAAGTACTTGAAAAGATTAGTCAATTACACAATTCTGCTCTAACAGTGTAATAGAGCTTCTCAAAATAGATCTGTCTAACACAAACTAATTGCAACACAAATATTTGAAAGCTTGATTAAATAGGTTAAAACACCAAAACGTGCCAAATTAATTACACAAAATAGGTGAAAGTAAGCAGAGGAAGAAACTTATGTTAGAAAAAGCTACAGCATAAAGACTTGTTAACATTACTTGCGAGATCTAATGCCAAACAACAATAAAGCCACAGGATGATTAATATCATAAGCATAAAAGAAAAACTATTTGTATTTGCAGGTCAAAGAGTAATTGAACAAATATTAAATGCAACACTACCCCAAGGTTCGCAAAAAAATTGAATACTTATTTCGAAAAATTAGCTTATTCAATGCAATTGTATTAGGAAAAAAAACAAAAGATTATGAGACTTGACCTGCCGGAGATTACAAAAATTGAACAACAGATAGGATTAACAATGATTCACTTTTATCATATGTAACGGATCAGATTAAAGGAATACCAACAATGCAATTTACACAAAGAGTGACCAAGTTTTTTTTTTTTTTTGGGTGAAAACATAGATTATATTAATACTAGGGATAGCTTGGACATAAGGAGCTCTGAAGAGCTGCAAAGTTACCATAGTTGGCTGCAAAATTACAACACTTAACCGAAATAGTTCTATTAGTAGCTTGACCTTCTACGTTGATGCGATCCAGATTAGTACTTTAAGCCGTGGAGGGTTCATGCTCGACATCCGGAGCTTGGAGTGTTTTAAGAGGGCATGGAAAGCAAGAGCTAATTTAAAAGGATGGCCAAATAAGCAAAATGCAAGTCTGCAAAATTATGGATTCTGGATTTTTAGGATATGCTTCGCTATCGCGATGCCATGAGCGCATTCGCACAGAAAGACTCAAACAGAGTCCGCGATCGCCAAAGAAATAACGCGGTCGCAAGATCTCAGCATACATAGCGCGATTGCGAGACCACGTGCGCGATCGCGATGAAAAGCGTACTGGCATATTCTCAGGATAAACATTAGAGGCTTTTTAGTGGATTTATCATTTGGCATTACCTAGCTACTATAAATAGTCTAATTTAGTGTTTATTCATTAGTTAGACTTTTGATGATGAATAATGTGAGTAAACATTGGCTAAGCATGTCGCTTGAGCACTTTATTTCCTTGGTTTGCAATTGGGTTAGATCCAACTGAGGACTAATTAGTATTGGTTATTTTTGATTATGTGTTTAAGGGGTGATTAGGCCTCACCTCCTAATTTGTTTCTTTATTTCTCAATTAATCAAATCGGGTCTTGCTTTTATCTCTTTAATTTTTTGTTATCTTCCTAATCCTAGTTTAGGATCATATTGATGTGTGGGCAAAATTCCACACATTACCTTCTATTTACTTGAGCTTTTGTTGTGTATTATTGATTAGATACGCGCACTTATCATATTTTAGTTGCATATTACAGGATATTGACGTTGTGTTGATGAGTAGATGGAAAACAAGTCGAAACAGGCTGAATTGCAAGTTTCTGCTTCTAAACTGGAATGCTGTTCATCGCGATCGCGCAGCACAGCACGCGATCGCGTATAACACTGAAAGAATTAAGTGCGAAAGCGCCAAGTAGAACGTGATCGCGCAGAAAGGAAAAAGAGATGAAGCGCGATAGCGCCAAAGCGAACGCGATCGCGAAGGTTGCGCGTCTGGACTGCACTGGACGGTTTTGTAATTTCACATCAGCCTAATGGGAAACATATATTCAGCCCTTTTGCACGACCTAGGGCTTATCCTTTGGCCATTTTTGCAATCTTGGAGCAAGGATCCATCAACAAGAACACCAAGAGAGTGAAGAGTTGGAGCAACCCATTGAGAAATTCTTAACCTTTAGTACTCCTTTGTTTACTTTCATGCTTTGTATTGAATATATTTGGTGTTGTTGATGTTATTGAAGAATTGATTTTGTGAATATATTTCATGGCTATTTGTATTGTTAAGTATGATTTTGATTACTTGACTTTTGTGCTCGCGACACTTACGTTGTCCGTCTACTTTGCTAATTAAAGACTCGGGAGAGATTAGTTAGCGTAGAATAGTGAAACTAGCGAGGATTTGGGTGGATAGGCTATTTCATAGACTAACTCATCAAAAAGAAATTACGCTCGGAAGAAGTCTTCTTTCCTCGGGTAATGGGTAGTGCTTTATAAACTCAACCGTGGCTTTGACGAGCGCCGTTGAGGTAAATCGCTTCTAGGCCGGAAGGATTCTAGGGATTACATTATAACGACTCGGCCATAATATATAAACCCCGTGCTATAATTGCATCCTAGGCTCAAAACTTGTTTTTCTCGGTTGTGGGAAGGCCATAGATCACATTACTTGCTTTCCTAGTGTAGTTTGTAGTTGTTAATATCGTTCCATCACCTCGTTATCCTTGGCTTTGTCAAATAGGTTTAGTTCCTCCACTACTTTGAACGCATCACTTTGTTCCTTGTGGATTCGACCCCGACTCCTAGTTGGGTAAATTCTATTGCGATGACCGTTCATACCTCAAGCTGAGGTGTGTGTTGAGCGTTGTCACATATCATTTGGTATCACAGCTGGATTAGTATTTGTTCTTACAATCACTAACCTAAATTTGTTTATCAAATCTGAAAAATCCCAAAAATAAAAAATCAAAAATCAAAAATTCAAAAATTGAGTCATAGGTTTAGGTTTCCTTTGGATGAAATCTTGGTTATCAATTGTTGCTTGGTTATTCTAGAAGCTGATTCTCGAAGGAATTGAACAACAAACAACATTTGGAGTGTTAATTTGAAGAATCAAAATCTAGGGTTCTTTAACAAAGTTTTGGGGATTTTGCATTTTGGGTGTTGTTCTTGAAGAATTGATCATTGGGGTTTGTTCACGGACATATAAGGAGCTTATATCTCAAATTTGGAGCAAAAACAAGTTGATTTGTGAAGATTCAAGTAAAGAAAATTTCCAGAAATTCGGGTTTCAAGTTCTGCATCAGACCTAGAATTTGCTCTTCGCGATCGCGCGAGAAATGCCGCGATGGCACAGGTTTTTATTTATTGCTCTTCGCGATCGCGAAGCGACAGTGCAGAGTTATTTTTTTCCTCTTCGTGATCGCACGCAGACTGTCGCGATAGCGCTGAACAAAATTTCAGTCACTTCATGGATTGCTCGGAAGAGCCCCTCAACAGTTTCAGATCACCCAAACCCCTATCATATCATCAAATAAAGTGAGTTTCTAGATCATAAACAAAATTTCGACCAAATCTGAATCTGTTTTGTGCCAATTCAATTCGAGTCTTTCTTCCTTCATTTCGTTGACTTTTCTAATTCCGTCCGATTAGCTTTCATTGTCTGTTTTTTGCTACAACAATTCCTTCCCTTCCCGAATTGGATTGAGTTCGATTGTCAAATCAGAATTGAGTACGAAAAACAACTTGACTTTGCCAACGAGAGGTAAAAGGCAAGAGTGGTGAGAACATTAGAGTGTGGTCATAAAAGCCATTGACCTTGAGTGTATACACGAGTGGAAAGAAAATTGAGTGAACATATATCGAGTGATACACGTGAGGGAGTGAATTTGTGAGGTCCTTTTATTATTATTGTTGCAAATATGTCCTCGGATGATGATTTTGGAGGTTATGACTCCTATAGAGATGATGGGGTTTGCTACGATGATTGTGGAGACTATGGTTCCTATGATGATGGTGGGAGTTACTATGATGATTCGGGGAACGATGGCTCTTATGAAGATGAAGCGAGTCACTATGGTGATCGTGAAGCTCGTGGAGGTTATGAGGCTTATGAGGATGAACGTGACCATGAAAACTCCCATGTTTCTAGTCGTGGAGATGATGATAGTGACGCTTCAAGGTACAATGTTCCTACTTACTCTTCTTGTGATGAACATGAAAATGTAGATAGTGACATAGAGAGAATTGATGATGAAGCTTATTATAGAGATTGTTCATTTGCATCTTCTCTTTGTGTTCCTAAAAATAAATGAGAGAGTAGTAGTGGTCTTTCTATCGGTTTGAGAAGAAGTGGTAATTACTCCATGAGAAAAAGAGAGTCTACATCTTCTAATTGTGCTAAAAGGTTTAATGTCTCTAATTCTTATGTGAAAGGCAACTTGAGGCCTAGAGTGGAAAAAGGTGCTACATGTACTACAAGTGATTTGTCTTGGACTAACAATGCTTTGAGAACTATGTTTAAATGGAATCATTTTGTAGACAACCATGAGTGTGATGAAGTTTGTGTGGAGCAATTTTTGAAAGAAAGAAAGAACTTCTTCCACGCAATTTGTAAGGTTGGAGGACTTACTTGTGCTATGATAATTGATTATAAGAGTCATACTAATGTTGCAAGTGTTTCTTTGGTTGAGCAATTAAAGTTGGAAACTTGTAGTCATCCCTTCCCCTATAGGTGGCCTTGGTTGAATGGAGATGGATATGTGGACATTACACAACAAGTGTGGGTAAAGTTAAAAATTGGCGATTATCATGATGAAGTACTATGTGAGGTGATGCCCATAAAAAGTTGTCACTTGTTGGGAAACCATGGAAGCTTGCTAGAGATGCCAAGTATAATGAGAAGTTTGGAAAGCATGCTCTCACTTTACGGGACCAAAAGTTTATTCTTGGTGCCACCCTCTAATAAAAGTCAAAGGGGTGAAGCAAAGATTGGATGAAGATTCTCAAGGAGAAAATTGAAAGATGAGGTCAAGAGTACCCCTACTCCTTCCAAAGGGATTCTTGGCATATATCCTAATTCAAATGAACATGAGAGAGAAAAGATTGAGAGGAGTAAGGGAGTGACAAGTGACAACTCAAGAGAGGAAAAAAGAGAGCTTGAGTTGAGTGAAGTGAGTGAGTTGTCACAAGAAAAGAGCTTGGAGTTTGAAAATAAAATTAGAGAAAAGAAAGAGGGAAAACAAAAGAGTGAGGGTGAGCATTTTCCTTATTCTAACAATTCTAACCTTTCTTGTTTCTCTAGTTGTTTTATGTCTCTTGAAGGTACTCTTGAAAAAGCTAAAATTTGGAATCCTTCTTTGGAAGTGGTTCCATGTTCGGAAGAAAAAGAAGAGACCAATGTGAAGTCTCCAAATGAACAAGTGAGCTTCCTTTTGAAAATCCAAGGTAAAGAAGAATCTTTAGATGTGCTACAAGGTAACAAAGCTAATCCTAACTCTTGTATTCCTTTGGGTGAGTTTGATCAAGACTTGAGTATGGTTGGTAGCTTTACTTTTTGTGGAATTAATCATTGTTTATCTTGTATTGATGATATTGGTTGTGAGCATACACTAGTTGGGCACACTTGTGAAAAGAAAATTGATGGACTTTGTGTGTGTGAATTGTCCCACACTACTGATGTGCAAATGGATGAGCTTGAACATAATGAATTGAGTTTTGACGTTCCACCTTTGTTTGAAAAATGTGCCAATGAGTTGCTTGATCTTGAGATGATAGCATTTGATAGCACTCTTGATTGTGGTTGTGGTTTGTGCCAAGCCTTTAAACTATTTGAAAATCCATTGTTTGTTGAAAATGAGTAAGATGAAGTGTTGGAAGGTGATTTTAGTTTTAAAAACCCATTATTTGCTCAAAATGATTCTTGTGAGTTGCTTGAGAGTGATAATTGTGTGGGTGTTAGCAAGCTAACTCCCAAGGTGTTTGTTGAAAGCTTGTCCAATGCTTGAAGCCCTTCAAAGGTAAAGATTGCTCCTTAAAGAAGGAGAGAGGCACTAGTGATAGTGGTGGTAAATTGATAGATGCTAGTCTTAGTGTCAATTTCTTTACTTACTCTATTCCTAGTTTCGAGCATACATTTAAAGTGGATTTTGCTAGAGCTTCCAATGTTAAGAGTGATAAATTGTCAGTGGAGGCTTGGCATGAGTTGAATGAGTCTAAAAATAAAGATTGTTTTGTAAATGAGCTTGCTTATTGTTGCTCTTATAGCCAAGTTTTTGATGTTGGGATTAGAAAAATGTTCTTTATGGTTGGTCTTGATACTTGGTTATATCATAAGAGTGTGCACTTTGAGCATGAGTATGTGAGTCTTGTTCCACTCTCTTTATTGTGTAGTGCTTGGAAAGTTATTGCGTTGGTACTTATTCGCGTCATGGTTTTGCAAGGTACAAATTCGAAGACGAATTCCTTTAAAGAAGGAGGGAATGATGCGATCCGTATTGGTACTTTAAACCATGAAGGGTTCATGCTCGACGTCCGAAGCTTGGAGTGTTTTAAGAGGGCATGGAAAGCAAGAGACAATTCAAAAGGATGGCCAAATGAGCAAAATGCAAGGCTGCAGAATTCTGGATTCTGAATTTTCTGTATATGCTTCGCGATCGCGATGCCATGAGCGCATACGCGCAGAAAGACTCAATCAGAGTCCGCAATCGCGAAAGACATAATGCGGTCGTGAGGAGATCTCAGCATACATAGCGCGATCGCGATGAAAGGCGTACTGGCAGATTCTAAGAATAAACATTAGGGGCTTTTTAGTCCATTTATCATTTGTCTTTGCCTAGCTACTACAAATAGTCTAATTGAGTGTTTATTCATTAGTTAGACTTTTGATGATGAATGATGTGAGTAGACATTAGCTAAGCATGTTGTTTGAGCACTTTATTTCCTTGGTTTGCAATTGGGTTAGATCTAATTGAGGACTACTTAGTATTGGTTCTTTTTTATTATGTGTTTAAGGGGGGGGGGGGGGGTGACTAGGCCTCACCTCCTAATTTGTTTCCTTATTTCTCAATTAATCAAATCGGGTCTTGCTTTTATCTCTTTAATTTATTGTTATCTTCCTCATTCTAGTTTAGGATCATACTATAGGTCATTCAAAATACAAGCATGAACAGAATTTGGGGGTCTAGCCATTACAAAAACATTTGTCCTGCTGATCATTCTAAGTCCTTCTTTAGCCAGTTGATCAGCTACCCTATTATGTTCTATGAAGCAGTGTCTAAGCTCCAGCATTCCCTCCTGCATTTCCCCCTGCATTCTCAGCTGCTCCATCATTGATTTGCAATCATTAACAACAGATAATTGTAAGCTATGGTTTGTTTTTGTGATTTGAAGAACTTCTATGGAATCTGTTTCAATTACAATGTGGGAAAAACCATTATTAGAGGCTATAAGAAGACCATATCTGAGAGCCAATAATTCTACAAGGGTGTGGTTTACAGCTGGGATGTGCATGTTGAAACCCACAATCCAGTGACCCTTATGATTTCTGATAACCCCTCCAATACCACCTTTATCCTGGGCACTTGCACCATCCACGTTTAATTTAAATTGTTTTGAATAAAGAGGTAACCAGTAGAGTTGCAGGGTAATAGACTGGGCTCTAGAATGGTTATTGCTTGCTAGAGTAACAAACTCAACTGTTTTAGTATACGCGGTATTGGGGGAAGCTGGGCTTGAGTAGTTATTGTGGTGGTTGTTATTCCTGTTGAGCTAGATTTCCCAAAGAACTTGTGGGAGGAGATCATTCCAAGTATATAGGTGAGATGATAAGATAGGTTTAAAGAGTCTAAGATTGTCTAGAAAGTGAGAGGACGGAGCAGTATTTGAGTTAGGAGTAAAACCTAAGTGATTCTATAGGTTTTCGACATGCACACAGTGTATGAAAATGTGCTCTATGTCTTCTAATGAATTTCTACAGGTAGGGCAGTGGGGAGAGACATTAATGCCAATATGGTAGAGGTAGGCACGAGTTGGAAGTCGTTTATGGTATAGGGTCCAAATGAAGTATTTTAACTTGTTAGGGACTTGGAGTTTCCATTCCAGCTAAAATCTAGGTTGTTGTCTGGGAGAGGAGGTAAAATTTGATTGCGGGTGGACTTAGAGTCAAATAAACCATTACTAATAGTGCCCCAAACGAGTTGATATTGGACATTAGAGTTTATAGGAATGGGGATGCTATGGATGTCTTTTATATTGTCAGGGAGAGTAATGGAAAGGTTGTTGAGGGACCAAGTACCAGTGTTGAGGAGACTGGCTACTAAAAGTTTGTCCTCATGTTCAAGAAGTGGCCCCTGAATTTGAGATCTTATAGTGGAAGAATTATTAAGCCAAGACAGGTGGAAGAAAAAAATTGTGTTGCCATTTCCTAGTTGCCATTTCATGCTTTGGAAGCAATATTTTATAACTTGCATGATATTACCCCAAGTTCCAGGAGATCCTTTTAATTGTCTAGGAGAAGGGTTAGGTTTGTGGTATTTTTTGATAAGAACTTGAGCCCACAAGGAAGAAGGGTTGGAAAATAGTCCCCAAGCCAGATTAGTAAGGAGTGTTTTATTTTTAGTTTCAGCATCTATTATTCCCAGTCCTCCGTTATCTGTGGGCTGGATTAAGGTTTTCCACCCAATAAGGTGCAATTTTGATTTCTCGTTTGTAGAACCCCAAATAAAGTCTCTTTGAATTTTATCTGTATGAAGACAAGTTTTCTTGGGGAGTTTGTGGTATTGCATAATATGATTGACTGGGAAGGCTGTTAATATGGGGAATCCAAGATATTTCCCAAAATTTTCAGTAGCTTTCATCCCAAGGCTCTGGCTAAGGATTTTTTGACTGCAATATCACAATTCTTTGAAAAAAAGACCTTAGATTTTGAAAGGTTTAATTTTTGGCCAGATAGCTTGCAAAAAGATAAGAGAATGCTGGTAATATTGTCACACCTTTGGGATTCTGCATAGGAGAGGAGGGTAAGGTCATCAACATAGAAGATGTGGGATAAGAGAGAGCCATTTCTAGAAAGTTTTATAGCTTTCCAGTCTCCTCTATTAACACTGTCATCTATGGTTCTAGATAGGTATTCCATGCATAGGATAAACAGGTAGGGAGATAGGGGGTCTTCTTGCCTAATGCCCTTTGAGGGTTCAAAGTATTCAGTACAGTTACCATTGATAAGGATGGAAATAGATGATGTGGAGATGCAGGATATGATGAGGTCAATTATGTTGGAGGGAAAATTGAAGTAGATGAGCCATTGACAAACAAAAGACCATTCTAACCTATCAAAGGCTTTTTCTAAGTCTAATTTAATGGTCATGTAGGCCAAATGAACTTTTTAATTGTAGAAGTTGTTGCTCCCAAACGCACACGCAAGTATACGCGGTCGCCAAGTAATAAAGTGACAAAGTCGAGTATCGTTCCCACGAGGACTATGCAGACTATTGCTTAATAAACAATTTCTGAACAAACTATCCAGGGGTCTTTTTTCAATGGTTGTAAGAGTTTTTATAACTAAAATGCAGTAAGTAAAGTGCTAAAGATGAAAGCGAGCAATGGGGTAGAACTTTGGTTGTTAACAATATAAAGGGAGCGATCCAGGGTCAGAGCACGAACAATCCAGTTGATGTATTCAATTGATTTCACTTCTTAAATCCCGGGTTACTAACTGACAGGTTAATTGTAATTATGAAAACCTTTCAGTTCTTCACAATCTATGCAAGCTACTTCAATCCCTGTATGTCTACGGGTTAAATCACATGCACGCATTAACGATCCTGTAATTAGTTAAACTAGGCAAGCAAGTATATGTCTATCCTACCCGCGAATTGATTCTCCGATGCCCGGGTTCACAAACTAGTTCTATTCTTTCTTATTACGTAATTAGATTCTCTCTTTCGAGTTCAACCCAACGACCATAGATGATGTATAATTATCGAGCTCTAACAATTATACAAGTTAAATCAAGAAAGAATAAGTAACCCGTTATGGGATTCAATCAATAGAAATCAATCTTCAACAATCAACTTTCATGTAAACTCTAACCCCAGAACGTTGGGAAATTAGCCACACATATTCATAATCACAAGACAAAGATTTGGTGTAATAATGAAATACTTGATGAAATAAATTAATGGAAGGAAGAAAAACCCTTGTTCTTGATGTTATGAGCTCTCCAATTTGCTCCAAAGTCTGAACTCCCCTGAAAAACTAAGTAAAAGAGTATTTATAGAGTTTACAAACACCTAGTAATAAGTTAGACCCAAGCCTAGACGAAATAGGACATAAAAACGCGCACAAGGGGCGCTATAACGGGCGCCCCGCGCCTCGGAACGCGTGAGCTTGGACAGAGGACGTCGAAATCAGCCCGCTTTGGGCCTGCGGCGCGCTGGGAAACGCGCTGGAACACTGGGCGCGGTGGGGGGGGCGGGGCATGCCCTACAGCGCCCGGCCAATCTTCGTGTTTTCTCGCTCCTTTGCTCGCTCGTGTCGTGCCTTCGTGTGCTCGATCCAATCCCCAATCAAAATCCAATCTTTTCTTGCTCAATCAAGCTCTTAAAAGCTCCAATTACACTGCATAACAACCTACACACACACGACATAAAATCAGTGTAAAACCACATTCACAAGCTACAAAACGAGCGAATAAGGTACTAAAACGTGAGGAAATATTAAGGAAATATAGGCATAAAATGCCAAACATCACCACCCCACACTTGAACCTTTGCTCGCCCTCGAGCAATCACCAATCACTTCCCAACCTAGGTAAAATAGGTCTGCCTATGACTATGGTTGATACCGACCATTGAACCAATGCGCACATGACTACCATGGATCCACAACATGCCAACAATTTACCAAAACCCAAAAATATGAGAACAACCACTCCAAAATAGCTCAAATGCACAAACTCAACTTAATGCAACCATGTTCCCACAAAATCACACCTATCTACTCAACCAAGAAGCCATCAACTTTACCTATTTCATGCAAACCACGTGCCCTCACCAAAATGAAGCAAGAGAGTATCCCCCAAATATCACACACACCAATGAATATCAAGAATAGAACGGGGACAATAGCAATTGAATTCACTCACTCTCATGAAAGGCTCACATGTCACACACAATGTACCATACGCTTGCCCGTAGTGTAGGACTCCACTAATGTAAGCTCACTCCAATCGGGATTAACTAGGACTTTAGAAAGGTCGTAATGTAGGCTAAGGGGCTGGTAGGATACATATGGTAATAGTGACTACCTCCCTAAGCACTTTAATACATCACAATTTAAATTAATCATCAATCTCATCAAGCCACCCAAATCAACAACTTCTACACATACTCCTTCTCAACAAGTAGCAATTTTCTTTTAAGCACACACTAGCAAGGAATGAATGTCTTTTTCTCTTTTTTATTTCTCTTTCCACAATTTTTTTTTCCAACTTTGCTCTTTTTTTTTTTCTTTTCTTATTTCAATTTCATCCAACCTTGCCAATGCCTTTCACTACTTCACAAATTTTCAATTATTCCCCTTCACTAGCTCCACTCAAAAACCTCCCAAAATCCAACCACAACTCCAAAATACTATCACAATATTAACTAAAGTGCTTAAGGAGTAAAGGGCCAAAAGAGTCAACTAAAAAACAAATGGGTAGGCTCGGGGTGTGGGTACCAATAGAAAGGATCAAAGGAATCACAACAACAATTTTTTTCCAAGGTATATATGTAAGGGTAGGCAAATCAAAAGAAGGCCTTGTATCATTTCCCAACTAGAGCAAACCTAGGATTTCGCTTTGCACACACACGGGGCAAGTTCTAGACATTAACATGCAACATGGAGTAAACAAGAATATTCCTCACACACACATAGCACATGGTCCACACAAAATGGCTCCATCAACAACTCCCAATCAAGCATTTAGAGTGCAACTTGTGGAAATTTAAGCACTCATGCACAAAGGTTCACAATCAAGTCAAGCAAGCGGACTCAAGCATCTCAAGGGGGTTGTTCCATGTTTTTCCTAGGCATGCATCAAATTAAAACCAAGGACACCACAAATAGCACATGCAATCAATTCAAGTCCACCGGTATCAAACAAGTCACAAACACCTAGCATTCCACCTATTCCTTTCGTCTAGGGCCATCTACAACTAACTACTCTAGTTCTAAAAATAAAAAAACTACCCGGTTCAAAGGCCTCCCCGTGGAAAAGAACCGAGGTCATAAGAAAAACCACGGGGTGGATGACATGTACCACTAATAAAAACTAAAAGAAAAATCTTTTTGGAATTTTTCATTGGTTTTCTAATTTTTTTTTTCATATATTAAAGCAAGAAACAAATAAAAATAAAGTCAAGTGACAAAAGAAAAATCCTACGGTACATGCATCCCTAACCTCAAAAATAAATAAAGGGTAGTTTCCCACCCCACACTTAAACTAAGCACTGTCCTCAGGGCTAAAAATAAGCAAGCGCAAGGTAAAGAAAACTTCCCTGAAGATTCTAGTCCTTGGTGCTAGCATCCTCCAAGCTTTCATATAGTATGAGGTACTCAGACTTCCCTCATCAGGTCATCAACATTAGGCAAGGGTGAGGACACCCCACACTTAGCCTCGACATTACATGAACCTGCACTCCAAGGAAAAACAAAAACTACGTGACACTATAAAATAAATAATACAAGTACAAACTCGGGTTGCCTCCCGAGAAGCGCCTTAGTTAACGTCGTGGCACGACGTCCCTTTAAGCTCACTTCCAGCATTTATGTCTTCTCTTCTTACGACGAACTTTTACTTTCTTCCTTTCTTTGAGAGAACCCCTCTTCAACTTCACATTTGGTGTACTTCCATGTTCTTGACTGACACATTCAATCATAGAACACTCTTCAATTTTTGCTATGTGCTCCTTCTCATTATATACCTTGAAAGTAACCTTTTCTCCATGCGCTCTAACAGTCATCCCACCCAGCTCCATGTCAATAATTGCCTTCGAGGTGACTAAGAATGGTCTCCCCAAAATGATTGGAGCTTCTCGGTCCTCTTCATAATCTAGGACTACAAAATCAGCAGAGAATGTAAACTTACCAACTTTTAGCAACACATCCTCCAACTTACCATCAGGGTGAGTGAGAGATCCATCTGCCATCTTAAGAGTAACTGAAGAGGGCTTGATTGCTCCTAGCCCTAACCTTTTGCAAACAGACAGAGGCATGAGATTTATGCTCGCACCCAAATCACACAAGGCACCAGTGATATTATGCCCTCCAATGGTACAAGGAATAGTAAACCTCCCAGGATCTTGAAGTTTTGGAAGTAGCTCGCTCAAGATTGTGCTACACTCCTCAACTAAATCAACTGTATCTATCTCTTGAGGCTTTTTCTTCTTCACTAAAATTTCTTTTAAGAACTTCACAAAGGATGGCATCAATTCAAACACATCAGTCAAAGGAATATTAACTTGATGTTCTTTCAACATACTTACAAATTTTTGATACTGGGCCAGATCCTTCGATGGTAATAGTCTCTGTGGGAATGGTGGAGGTGGCAGAGGTGCCTCCTTTCTCTCTTCTTTCTTCTTTACCTTCTCCACTTTTTCAACTTTTTCTATCTCAGCTCTCTCCTCGGACTTGGCCATCAACTCTCCACCTTCTATTAAAGTCACTGCAAGACATTGTTCAGGCTCTTTTTTCATAGTGCTTATTTCTCCCACCAACTGCCCCAACTGGTGCTCTAGGTTCTTGTGAGCATTGGCAAGATCTTGTATGGCTTGTGCATGGGCTGCAGTGTCAGCTATCATTCGCTGCTGGCCTGCCATTATTTGCTTTAGCATATCTTCAACTGAACTGCTAACCTGCTGTGGTGGGGCTGGAAGTGGGTGGTAATTATTCGGGGCTCTCATATTGCTTTGATAATACCCATTACCAAACTGGTTTTGACCCTGCAGCCTGTTTTGATTACCCACGTAATAAACTGACTCTGGATTAGAAGAGCAAACCTCTGTAGCATGGTCTTGACCACAAACCTCACAAAAGCTCTGGAGTTGTTGCACTGGAGCCACTGGTTGCTGAGCCTTTTGCAGAGCTAACTTGCTAATTTGATTGGAAATAGCATCCACCCTCGCCCTTAGCTCTGAAACTGCATCTAACTGAAGTACCCCTGCAGGTTTCTGCGTAATAGCTCTACCATCTCCCTGCCAATCAGGATTACTCTGCGAAAACTTGTCAAGTAAATCATAAATCTGATCAAAATTTAAGGCCAGTACTTGACCTCCAGCAGCAGCATCAACCACGATCTTAGTGTGTTGGTTCAGCCCCTCAACAAAAGTGTGTGCAACAACCTCATTGGATTGGTTGTGGTGTGGACAATCTCTCAATAGAGCTTTGAATCGCTCCCAGGCTGAATACAAGGATTCTCCTTCTAACTGTCTGAAGGACATAATTTCGCTCCTGAGCCGGGCTGTCTTGGCAGACGGATAAAATTTAGCCAAGAACTTCTTAGCCAAATCTTCCCAAGTAGTGATAGACCCAGACTTTTCAGCCTTTAACCACTTCTTTGCTGCCCCAATCAATGAAAACGGGAACAATGTCAAGCGAACATAATCAGTAGGAACACCCGCTGGTGTATAAGTATCACTGATCTCCAGAAAGTTCTGAATGTGTTGCTGAGGATCCTCATGAAGTAATCCACCATATTGTCCAGTCACATGCAGCAACTGAATCATGCCAGACTTAATCTCAAATCCCCCGGTGATAGCGGGCTTAACTATGCTCGATGCTACTCCCTCCAGGCTGGGGAGAGCAACATCTCTCACAGCTAAAGCTTGGTCTTCTGCCATTCCTGTAGGTAAAGATCAAGCAGGACCTAATACCTGAAACAGCACAAAACTCAAAACAAAAATTAAACCTGAATAGTAAGTAATAAACTGTTCAAAAAGAAGTCAGTCAATAATTAGTCCCCGGCAACGGCGCCAAAAACTTGTTGCTCCCAAACGCACACGCAAGTATACGCGGTCGCCAAGTAATAAAGTGACAAAGTCGAGTATCGTTCCCACGAGGACTATGCAGACTATTGCTTAATAAACAATTTCTGAACAAACTATCCAGGGGTCTTTTTTCAATGGTTGTAAGAGTTTTTATAACTAAAATGCAGTAAGTAAAGTGCTAAAGATGAAAGCGAGCAATGGGGTAGAACTTTGGTTGTTAACAATATAAAGGGAGCGATCCAGGGTCAGAGCACGAACAATCCAGTTGATGTATTCAATTGATTTCACTTCTTAAATCCCGGGTTACTAACTGACAGGTTAATTGTAATTATGAAAACCTTTCAGTTCTTCACAATCTATGCAAGCTACTTCAATCCCTGTATGTCTACGGGTTAAATCACATGCACGCATTAACGATCCTGTAATTAGTTAAACTAGGCAAGCAAGTATATGTCTATCCTACCCGCGAATTGATTCTCCGATGCCCGGGTTCACAAACTAGTTCTATTCTTTCTTATTACGTAATTAGATTCTCTCTTTCGAGTTCAACCCAACGACCATAGATGATGTATAATTATCGAGCTCTAACAATTATACAAGTTAAATCAAGAAAGAATAAGTAACCCGTTATGGGATTCAATCAATAGAAATCAATCTTCAACAATCAACTTTCATGTAAACTCTAACCCCAGAACGTTGGGAAATTAGCCACACATATTCATAATCACAAGACAAAGATTTGGTGTAATAATGAAATACTTGATGAAATAAATTAATGGAAGGAAGAAAAACCCTTGTTCTTGATGTTATGAGCTCTCCAATTTGCTCCAAAGTCTGAACTCCCCTGAAAAACTAAGTAAAAGAGTATTTATAGAGTTTACAAACACCTAGTAATAAGTTAGACCCAAGCCTAGACGAAATAGGACATAAAAACGCGCACAAGGGGCGCTATAACGGGCGCCCCGCGCCTCGGAACGCGTGAGCTTGGACAGAGGACGTCGAAATCAGCCCGCTTTGGGCCTGCGGCGCGCTGGGAAACGCGCTGGAACACTGGGCGCGGTGGGGGGGCGCGGGGCATGCCCTACAGCGCCCGGCCAATCTTCGTGTTTTCTCGCTCCTTTGCTCGCTCGTGTCGTGCCTTCGTGTGCTCGATCCAATCCCCAATCAAAATCCAATCTTTTCTTGCTCAATCAAACTCTTAAAAGCTCCAATTACACTGCATAACAACCTACACACACACGACATAAAATCAGTGTAAAACCACATTCACAAGCTACAAAACGAGCGAATAAGATACTAAAACGTGAGGAAATATTAAGGAAATATAGGCATAAAATGCCAAACATCAGAAGTGATGCACAGTTTTCTGGATTATGATGACACTGTCAGAGATTCTCCTGCTATCAAGAAAGCTAGTTTGGTAAGGGCCGATGATATTATGGAGATAAGGTCTAATACAGTTCACTAGAATTTTAGTAATCACTTTATAAACAGTGTTGCAAAGTCCAATAGGCCTAAAAATATTAATGTTGTTGGCATTTTCAAATTTAGGAATAAGGCAGAGGTAGGTTTTGTTGAGAGCTGTAGGAATGGTGTGGTTCATAAAAATGTTATGACATAGGTCAATAACTGAGGGGCCCATAATTTTCCAATATTTTTAATAAAAAAGGGTGGAGCCCATCTGGCCCAAGAGCCTTGAATGGTTTAAAACTGTTAATAGCCTGGATGATCTGTTTAATATGAAGGTCTTTGCCAACTAGGGCCTTTTGGGAAATATTGAGAGTGGGGCCCGGAGGTTGGTAATCTAGTTTGATAGAGCTGGTATGAGCAGTAGAGAACAGATTAAAAAGTGTTCTAAAACATGCTTTTCAATTTTATTTTGGTCGAAAATAAGGTTATTTTCAGAATCTTTGAAAAATAAATGATTTTGTTGCACTTTCTTCTATTCAAAGTACTAATGTGGAAAAATTTTGTGTTGGCATCACCATCACAAAGCCAATTTACTCTGGATTTTAATTTCCAGAAATCCTCTTCAGTCTTTTAAATGCTTTTAAAACTGGCTCGAAGCTCTTTTTCTAAATTTTGCAAAAAAATACTAGTGGGATAGTGAGAGGACTTCTGTATGCCATTGAGTCTGGATAGAATATATTTTTTGTGAATAAAAATATTACCAAAAGTATTGGTATTCCATTGTTTGACTTTATCTTTGAAAGACGCACATGCAGTGTCAAAGTTTAGACTATTTTCCCAAGAAGATTCTACTACTTTTACCAGCTCAGGGTGGTTGCACCACATAGATTCAAATCTAAAGGGCTTCCTAGTACTGTGTCTTATAGGGGGAATGAGTTGAACCAGGAGGGGGGAATGGTCACCATGAATTCTGGGAAGATGAGTAACCATGCAGCTTGTGAAATAGGTAAGAAATTTATCATTACCAAAACATCTGTCCAGGCACTCAAGAATAATATTAAATTTACTATGCTTGTTGGTCCAGGTGTATTTGGCATTTTTAAAACCTAGGTCATTGAGTTTACACCTATTAATACAGCCTCAAAAAGCATTATTTCTTCTAGGGTTTAAGCTTCTGCCTTCCCATTTATTATTGGAGGTAAGAATCTCATTAAAATCGCCACTAACAAGCCAAGGTAAATCTAAGGAACAAGCTCTGTCTATCAATCTATTCCAAAACTGAAGGCGTTTATAAAAATCATTACTAGCATAAATTTGCAGAATAAGAGAAATATTGAGAGGAAGCATGTACCTTAACCATTGCATGAATGTCCTGACCACTGAGATGAATATCATCCAGTGTGACAAACCTGTTGTCCCACAAAATGACAATGCCACCTGACTGACCATTTGCTGATTCTTCAACCATGCCAGTCAAGCCAAAATCATCCGTAAGTGCAGTGTGATTATCCATGTATGTTTCTAATAGAGTGACCAAGCAAGACCTGTGATAATTAAGAGTGGACCTAAAGGCTCTCCTAAAATCATTGTTATTAGCGCCTCTAACATTCCACACTAAGAAGTAAGAAGCCCTATTCATTGAAGGATTCTCTTGGGCTTCCAAAGGTAAATTGGTATTTTCCCTCAGAGTGGGTCTTATTATCATTGCATACTTGGCTACCCTTTGATTTGCGGGGTATCTTATGTCCATAAAGCATTTGTGCTTTGTGTTCGGGCATAAGAGCACATATTTCTTCCCTATGTTTTCTTTGAAGAGCATTATCATGATTTCTCGAAGGTTTGTGACATTTACTTGCAGGTTTTCCTGTGGAATTTCTGGTGGTGCATTGAGATGATTGTTTTGAGCTTCTGGTTCTGGTGCATGTGGATTTGGAGGGGGTTGTTGGAAGAGGCCCTGATGGAATAGTTGTTGGTTTAAATTCTGAGGGACAACTTGGAGGGGCCATGGTGCAAAAACCTGGTTCATCTGATTTCCCATGGGATGATAAAAAGGAAGATTCAGTGGTTGATTTACTTGGTGATTGACATGGGCTAGGGGGTGGATTATTTGTTGATTGAGGAGTTGATCCATGTAGTAGGCCATACCAATTCTCAATCCTTCTGTCACTACTCGAGCAAGGAAATTCGGGTTTTGAAGGACAACAATTATTTCCTGGTTGTTGGCCATCATGTTGAAAAAAAAGAGCATGGCCTTGGAGTGCTTGTTCTAAGGCAGATAGTAGTGCAGGATTCAGTGGAGGTGGGAGGAGGAAGGTCAGTTGTGGAGCATTTGGGGGTGGTGGAGGTGGTTTTTGATTCATGTTTATTTGTGGGGTTAGTCTTGTGTTTACTCTCAGAGTGGCCCTTAGAAGTCTTGTTTGAAAGTGTACATTCCTTTTGGGAAGTCTTGGCATCTTTAACTAATGGAGGTGAAGAAGAGGGATGATTTCTGTATATGCTATAGGTGTATTAGTAAGTTGAGGGTCTATATCCATGCATTGGAGAAAATCTTGCGTGCTAGGAGGAGTTAAAGCATGTGAATTTATTGGCCGTCGAAGGATTGAGTCGGGGTGTGAGGTGGTAAGGATTAAATCCTTTGTATTGGTGTCCATGGGTGGTCTTAAAATTTTGTTAGTTGCAGCTTTTGTAAATGCTGTGTTGTTAGTTTGTTGTTTTGCATGAGAAGAAGAAGGTAATGATTGAGTATCGTTTGGATGGGATATTGGGGAAGCCACTTGTGATGGCGGCTTCGTTTTTAATGAGGAAAGGGTTAAATTATCTTTAGTAGGGCGGGTTGATCCAACCAATTGGGAAGAGGACTCAGTGTGGGAGGCAGCATGGTGTGATTTTTCTTAAATAGGGGAATTATATTTGTCTTTAGAGTGAGTTTTATGAGTGTTAAGAAATCTACCATTTTTAATTTCAATTATTTTCGCATTAACATCATTAAAGGTGGGAGTGGGGTCAGGGGTAATAGTGGTCATAGACTGCTTATTGGAGGAAACAAGAATGAACCTATTATAATTCCTATTATAATTTGAATTAAAATTAGATAAAAGTTGCTTACCTTTTCTTCTAGGAAATGTCACCGTTTTCCTGCCTTCATCATCCATGTGTCCTCTGTGTTCCTGTTGGCTTTGATCAACTTTTGAAGGGTTTTCCTCTTTATTGACGGGTTAGGGGATTTTTGCATGCAGGCACATCACCAACTTGTGCCTTAGATGCCTACAGCCGGTGCATAATAAGTCCTCTCCTTCATATAATATTTCTTGTTTATGCGACCCTATGAAAATATGATTTAGAACTGGTACTTCTACTGGGACTTGGACATAGATTCTTGCATAACGCCCGCGAAGTGTTGCCGAAGTACAGATGTCTATTTTTAACAACCTTCTGATGTTGTTTCCAACTGAAGGATACATACAAGCATATATATCACAAAATCTATACTAAATAGATTGTTTAAACATAAACCGAGAACTTACTTGTTGTTCTCGTAAGCGGAAGCGGTAAGATCTTGAACCGTGGCTGGAATTACTGGCCGTCGGTGGTTGTCACGTGCTTGACGGATCAACCCCTTTATCCACAGTCTAAACACTAGTTATTTGAGAGAGAGATAGGAAGAGTAGTAGAGAAATCAGTATTTTTATCTGAGCCTATTACTACCGTATTTATAACTGTATAATACAGTAGTTGTCCTCTTGTAGGACTCTATCAGGTAACTTATCTTTTTACCTGGATAGACATTAAGAGCACCCCTTTATGGGTGGACTCTTTTATTCAGATAAATCCAACATCTCCCACTCACACATAATGGGAGTGCTCTTACAATATGAGAAACATATTCTCATCTCATCTCTACAAATATTCATACAGTAAAATAGACCGTGCGACCAACATACTGTGAGAGCTACGTGCTATACATCTGTTAGGACTATATAGCTCTCATCGAGTGCAAACCTGCAAGTAGATTATAAAGTATGCAATACCCTAGATCATATGAATCACATTTTGATATCCTCTCAAAAATCTCAAATATAATTTTTATGTATTCACAATTATAACTCATAAGTTATAACTGGTGTACCTGTGAATACAAAATTAATGAGATTCCTTTAATTATCTTCCTCTTCTCACGATTCTCTTAACATTAGCTCAACTGCTTTTCTAGATATGTCCCGCCAGACCGCATCCATTTTCATGGTCTTTTGGAAACACACTAAGATAGCTAACATTAGACTAAGTCTCAAGTATCTGATCGGAGTCGCTGAGGGTACATAGTTTGAGCCAGCATAAAGGCTCTGGGTCTCACACAACAGTAAGTTGAGATCAAACTTATGTTAACCCAAGGTCGACATTAGCACACATGGTATGAAACACGTGCTACAACATTTTTCTCCTTTCCTTAAGTAGCGTATGTCTTTATAAATAATGTTGTATAGATGAAATTCAGACACCATATTTATCTAAATTCGAGTTTCTTAAACTCACATCTAGCTCACTAAGTAGACTAGGTGAACATCCATTCACCTTAATAACCTTATGTTATTATTTAAACGACTGTATTGATTTTAAGCATATTGCTCTCAAATTATCCATTTGATAATTTTTCTTAGAATCAAGTCTCATCTCCACTTATCACTAAGATAAGGAGGCGGTTGCTTGTGTGAGAAGGTCAACTTCTTGTCTACCCGACATACTAAAATATAATTGAAGAATGTACTAAACACTCAATAAATCATGAATATGTATGTTAGTAAATCAACTTTATTGATTATCAAAGAACATAGTTTTATGAACAACTGGAAAAATAAAGAATAATACAAAATCACTCAAAGTCTACGCAAGCCTTGAGACCTAGTGTGTCTCACAAATGCATCTCTAGCTAAAGGCTTGGTCAATGGGTCTGCTACCATATCTTCTGTAGATATTTTCACCAGGTCCAACCTCTTGCATTTATACATGTCTCTAGCATAGTTATACTTGATATCTATGTGCTTAGTATCAAGCCAACTGCTTGACAAATATCAGGTCTAGTACACACCATACCATACATAGATATCCGACTGCACTTCTATAAGGCACTCGCTTAATCTTTTCTGTCTCTTCAGGAGTCTGAGGACACAAATGATTTCCCAAGTTATGGCATTTGCTGATAGGAGTGTCAATTGGGTTGCTATTCTGCATATTAAATCGTTCAAGAATTTTCTTAATGTAATTATCCTGAGAGAGATACAATAGTTTCTTAGGACGATCTCTTGAAATCTTGATTCCAAGAATATATGCAGCTTCACCCATATCTTTCATCTCAAATTGAGAGGACAACCAGGCCTTTACTTCCTTTAATAACTCCTTATCATTTCCAGCTATAAGAATATCGTCGACATACAGTGTCAGAATTACAAGCTATTTCTTGATCTCTTGGTATAAACACAATGGTCTTCATCAACCATAGTAAAACTATTGGATATGATCACATTTTGAAAGTGTATATACCACTACCTTGAAGATTATTTGAGGCCATAAATAGACTTCAAAAGTCTACAAACCTTTTGTTCATGACCTTTTTCAATGAAACATTCGGGTTGTTCCATATAAATTTCTTCATCTAATTCTCCATTGAGAAAGGCAGTCTTTACATCCATCTGATGTCATTCAAGATCTAAACTTGCTACTATAGCTAGAATCACGCGAATTGAGTTAAATCGCACAACAGGTGAGAAAGTCTCTTCGTAGTATATTCCTTCCTGTTGTGTATAGCCTTTCGCCACCAGTCGAGCCTCATATCTCTCAATTGTGCCATCAGCCTTGAGCTTAATCTTGAGAACCCATTTGCTCCCAATAGCTCTGTGTTCTTTTGGGAGATCAACTAGTTCCCAGACTTAGTTGACTCTCATTGACTCCATTTCATCTTCCATTGCTTTTATCCATTTTTTCTTAGAAGGGCATGAGAGAGCCTCTTTTTCATTTTTAGGCTCGTTTTCTACTTGTAAGAACAACATAAAAAGTTCAGCACCTTCGACATCAAATCGTCGGTGGGGAATCTTTTTACGTAAACCACGTCCCTTTTGTGATTCTTCTTCGTTGTTCCCATTTTGATCAACGTTGCTCCAACTTGGATCAAGAACATCTATCCTGCTCCCACTTGGAACAAGATCAGTGACCATCTCGCTCCCACTTGGAACAAGATCCGTTTGGTCACTGTTTGATGTCAAATGATTACTTACATTCGCATCCGATGATGAAGGAGGTTGTTGATGTGAAACTAATTCATCATCAGTTAAATTTCTCCCACTCGAATGAAGTGATCTTTGTACATCTTGATCCTCTATCTCAAACAACGTTAAGTCTTGACCTACCTCTCCCTTTTTAGGAAACTCATCCTCTAAGAATGTGACATCTCGTGATTCAAACTCAGATACGCTCCCACTGTCTTGCTGACCTATAAACACACAACCCTTAGAGGTTTATGAGTATCTTATAAAGATACTTTTCTTTCCTCTCGGGCCTAATTTTCATGTTTGTGAGAAGAATTATGTGTATAGGCAGCGCAACCCCAAGGTTTTAATACACTTAGGTTGGGTGTTCTTCCAGTCGACAACTCATATGGAGTGGTTGAAACTGATTTTGCAGGCACTCGGTTAAGTACATAGGTAGCAGTAAGCAATGCATCACCCCAATAACTAATTGGGAGGTTAGCTTGTGCCATCATTGACCTAACCATTTCTAGAAGCGTCATGTTTCTTCTCTCCGAAACACCATTTTGTTGCAGAGTATTTGGGATAGTCAACTGATGAACAATTCCCTTACCATCACATAATTCATTAAATTGGGTTGACAAGTACTCTCGACCTCGGTCAGTTCGAAGAACTTTTATCTTCTTGTCTAATTGATTTTCCACTAACCTCATATAGCGTTGGAAACAACTTATTGCTTCTGATTTTTGGGAAATTAAATAGACATAACCGAAACGAGTGTATTCATCTATAAATGTGATGAAATAGTACGCTCCATGCCTAGCCCTGACATTCATAGGCCCACAGATATCCGAATGGACTAATTGCAAGGGATATTCAGCTCTAGTCGCTTTACCGAAGAGTTTTCTTGCAGATTTTCCTGCTAGACAACTTTCACAAATGGACAATTCCACATGTTCAATGCCAGTAAGCAAACCTTGTTTTGCTAACCTTTGCATTCTTTGCTGGCCAATATGACCAAGTCTAGCATGCCATATGTTTACATCACTATCATATTTATGTGAGGATGCAAACATAGAAAAACTAGCATTATTATTAAATGAATCATAATCCAAATCCATAATAATAAAACCTCCGGTCATATGACCAACACCAAATAAAGTTGAACTTAAAGTCAATTTGACAGAATTGTCATGGAAAAACAAGCTAAAGCCAAGCCTAAGCAAAACAATAACAGAAATAATATTCCGGCGAATTCCTGGAGCATAGAGGACATCATGTAGTAGTAGGTGTCGACCACCACGCAAGACTAACTTGCATGTACCGATCCCTTCAACAACAACTTTATTGTTGTTGCCCACATAAATCCACTTTGTTCCACGTGAAATACACTGAAACTCCATAAAAGAATTGCATTTCATCGTTATGTGGTCTGTTGCTCCCGAGTCTACAATCCACAAAGGATTAGATTCAATCAAAAACACTGAACTAGAAACACAAAGTTCACTAGTTTGAGTTTTGTGAAATACCTTTTTAGGAGACTCAGAGCAATCCTTAGCATAGTGACCATTTTTGTCACAGTTAAAGCATTTCACCTTTGCAACATTTACATGTTTGGGACGTTTGTTATTGCCTTGTTCTGCCCTTGCTCTTTTAGCAGGCTGAGACTGAGTTGGTCCTCTTTTCGTAACCTAATTCTTTTTCTTAAAGCCACCTTTGGCCTTAGAGGATGTTGCCATATGCAACTCAGCTGTTGGCTTAGCAGCCTCAAGCCGATCCTCTTCAAGCTCAAGAGATATCCGAACATCTTCCAGAGTCTTGATTAGCTGATTGTGGGTAAAATGCATCTTCATATGATCCCAAGAATTAGATAAGGACCGTATGACAGCTTGAACTTGTTGCTCATCGGTCAACACATGACCAGCATCTTTTAACTCCCCAATCATGTTTGTCATAAGCCTCAGATGAGTTCTCACTGAATGTTTTGGGCGCTTCTTGTATGAGTCAAACTTGATTGTTAAGGATCGTAGCCTTTCAATAGAACAAGTACCAAACTTATTCTTTAAAGGAACCCAACGACCCATAGCTCTTTGGTGATCCTTAAATTCCCTTAATATATCATCATCTAAAGTGCTCAGCAACGTAATGCGAGCCAAGGAGTCTTTCTTATTCCAAGCGTCATATGCCGCATGGTCACGCCTATGCTGAGCCGTGGTGCCTTCCTCAGGCTCATCCATGACGATGTTAATTGCCTCCAGAGCCTCTTACTCTTCAAGCACATATTGAACTTTTAAGCTCCAGGTCTTATAGTTGTCACCATTGAGTTTCAACCCTTTGTTGAGCTCAGCAACAATGTTCTTAGCAGCAGTAGACATTCTTTTAACAAAATAAAAAAATATAGTGAGGATCTAAAGAAGGAATTTCTAAACGCAAGTACTATTTTCAACATACATATTCGGACAATAAGCACTAAGTTGATTAAATTAATAAACACATATATTAATAATGGAGTCGGAAGTTCACTATGTTCCCAGTCATCGTACAGAAATTAAACACATGTAAATTAGCCTAGTCAACTACTTAGCTTAATGTCTAATCATACTAAAAAAAAAAAACAACATTTCATTTTTTTTATGATCTTATAATCCCGTATGGATTTGAGTTAAACAAATTAACTGAAATTAATTTAAATTTTATTTAACATATTAAATAAATAAATCAAATGTTAAACTAATTAACATAAATGTATTCGTTCAACTAATTAACAAATATATTAATATTAAACTAATTAATATTTTTAATATGTTAAACAAACTTAACTATATTAAATTAATTAATAATTAAATAAATGTTAGATAAATTAACATTTTATTCAATTTGCTAAACTAATCAAGAAATATACCTAATGTTAAACTAATCAATATTTCATGCAATTGAGTTAATAAAATAATCTTTTCTTTTATCAAGAATATTATTTATATTCATGAAAAATTTAGTTTGAGTAAATTTCATAATTAGTGATTATAAATAAATTCAAAATTTCTTTTATTTTTAAAATAGGCCATTTACTTAATACTAGAATTAAAAAAAAATATAAATGTTAATGGCTCATTAGCCAAAACAAGATTTGTTATCATTAATATTCGTTTTGCGGGCCTTAGCCCATTAAAGTTTCTACTAAAAGGATTGATCTATAGGTGGGCCACCAATAATGGCCTATTATATGTTCACACAAAAAAAAAAGGGGATTTTTTCATAAGTGCCTTATGTATAAGATTAAATTTCATCTAGTACCACTTAGATATGGTACCATTTTAATATGACAAATATACCACATTTAAATTCCTATTACATAATTATCCTGATAAGCTTTGAGGGATTATGGATCTATTAATCTCATTCATGTCAATCTCTAAGATCTTACAAGACTACCAGAATATTTTTCTTCCCTATTCTTCTTTACTGTGTGTCACCTCCAAATTTCAATATACTCTTACTCTTCTCTCCTTTATCGAAAGATTCTCATTTTCTTCTTCGTTCTTTATGCCCACAACATATGTATCTACACAAACATACCCACTTCCTACTCTAATAGTCTACTTTCCAATCCCTACTACTTAGGTAATATATAATACAAATATATTATATATCAATATAAGGTATACCATATTCATATATAAAAAGATATAGTAAAATATACCATATAGTGATATACAGTATATTGCATTTTAGTGTTTATCACAAATAGAAGAAGTAATGATAAATTGTGTACTGTATTTCATAGGGGTGATCTAGCGTATTGTAAAGAACTTTTTGTATTTTAAGTATAACTATGCTATTTTAGGAGAGAGCTATTTAGAATATCTAAACTTACATTTAGGAGGATTTGTGAAAGTGGTACTTTTGAAATTAATTTATAAAAATATGGTATGAAATCTAAGAAAGTGGTATTTTTGTGAATCAATTATATTATTGAGTAAATGTAGAAAATAAATCTTTATATGTGGTATTTTGTGTTAATTTTCCCAAAAAAAAAAACAGGCGTGCATATTTTACAAGTTTAATTTAAGAAGGACAACCTATTTTCCTTCACTTCTCACAAACACAGCCGTCATATGTTTCTTTCTTGTTTCCTTATCACTGCCATTGTTGCTGCTGTAATTGGAGCACAAAGCTCCATACATTTTTTTCTTTTTATTAAAAAAAATCAGAATATTATTTAGAAGATTAAAGAAACCCTAGTTCCTTATCTCATCTTCTCATCTGTACTGGCGCCGCCATTATATTTTGGAAGATGACAAAAAAAGAAACTTTTTCTTCCTCATCCTTGCAAATCAGCCATGACTATGGAGCACCAAGCTCCGTAAGTTCACTGCACTTCTACTGTGTGAAAAAAATTAACACAACTGATTTGGTTTTCGCTGGAGCTTTTTCCGTTTGTAGGTGTTCTTCATGGCGTTGTTTGGTGGGAACAGAAAAGAAACTGATTTCAATTTTTTTTTTTGTTTTTTGATATATATTTGAAAATTGATTCAAGTAATGTTGGGTAAAAATACAAGCTTTAATGATTTCTCCATGTTGAACAGAATACATATTCAGATGTGTCCTTGTAATATCAAGGTTTTGAGAATCACGTTTGTGGATTCAGATTTGGAGGCATATTAGTTTTACCCATATTCTCAAGCATTTAACAATAATAATTTTAATATCCCAAAGCTCCGGATTGTGTTAAAAAAATTCTACATATACAGTCTAAATTTACATTGATAAATAGAATAATAGCACATTTTTTTTCGGACAAGAAAATCAGCCTATGACATCTGATACCAATGAAGCATACATACATGCATATATATCATAAAATCTATACTAAATAGATTGTTTAAACATAAACCGAGAACCTACTTGTTGTTCTCGTAAGCGGAAGCGGTAAGATCTTGAACCGTGGCTGGAATTACTGGCCGTCGATGATTGTCACGTGCTTGATGGATCAACCCCTTTATCCACAGTCTAAACACTAGTTATTTGAGAGAGATAGGAAGAGTAGTACAGAAATCAGTATTTTTATCTGAGCCTATTACTACTGTATAATTCAGTAGTTGTCCTCTTGTAGGACTCTATCAGGTAACTTATCTTTTTACCTGGATAGACATTAAGAGCACCCCTTTATGGGTGAACTCTTTTATTCGGATAAATCCAACACCAACTTTTGTAAGGATTTCTCTGTCATAGACCTCCGCAGGGAGCTCTGGCAATCTGATCCAGATGGCTGAATAAGTCACCTTTGCTTGAGAGGCGACAAAGTTGGGCTCCCATTTTGTGATTCTTCGTGTAGAGCAGTTTGTAGGTTTTCTTTTTTAAGGAATTTAACGATAAAGAAGTCAGCCTCTAAGTCAATGAGAGGAAAATCTTCAGTTGGTTTCCAGAGCTGTTGAAGTTTGGATTTCAGATATTGATGACTGATCTTACGTCCAAATAATTTTACTGTAACGGAAAATTGACAAGGACGATTAATTCTCTCCAGGCCTGTGTTTGTAAGATTGATATGCTTATTTGAGGGGAGAGGTGCACTTGACATGAGTGTTTGAGAGTTTTATTCGATGTTTTCTCTATGAATTGTGTCCGAGTGTTGGCTTTGATTAGATGCCATTGGAACTGGAGTTATGAACTTCTCGAGCAATGGCTTTTTGATTTCTGTTTAAGTCATTTGGGAAGTTGAATCATCAGGGGGATCGGGGGGTTAGTGAAATCCATCGGTTGGACTTCTGAGGACGAAGGCATATACTATACCAGATTAATGAAGTTAAAAGTAGGTGCATTAATTCTAGAGAGAAGTTGGAGCAACTAGTTCTAGACAGAAGTTTTTTTTCCGTGACCAAGTTAAATAGAACAGATAGAATTTGATGCTAAAATAAAATGTAAACTTAATTCTTGGTAGTAATACATGACAACATATAATTTGTATAATTGAGAAAGCAAGCTAACAGAAATTTCATGTTACATATATACTATAACTATAAGCACGAGAATGAGCTAAGTTTAATAAAATTAAGTACTTGCAAAAATAACATAACATGAAACATAACAGTTGAAAGTGGTAAGAAGGAAATCAGTGACAACTCTAGCTTACCTTTTGTTCATTTATACTATCTCTTTATGTTCCTTTTCCCTTCAATCGAAGTCTTCGCTTTCACAATAATTTCAAATATGTCTACAAAGAATATTAAAAAAAGACATATACAATAACTAAGAAATTAAGTCATTAGAACTAAAATAAAAAGACTTTGGATCATATTTTATTATCTCTTCATCAAAGGGAAGGGATCATTATATGTGTTGGCTTTTCCCATTTTTTAAAACTTTGTAGTACTCCACTTCCAATCAGTAAGACTTTATTATCTTTTGATGATGTGATTATCCAAAGTTATTGATTAGAACATATAGATTTTCCGCTTCAGTTTTAGTTGCCATTGTTAGTGTACCTGTAACAAAGTTCGAGTATATAAGACAAAGGAGAGAAAAAGCTGGTTATAGCATAACATAAAATTGAAGTTAATACTTAAATAAAATAATATTTAAATCATATGTGTAAGATACAAAAAATTTCAATACATGTACCCCTTATCCTTGGTTATAATTTTTATCCCCACTTAAGAATGGTTTAGCAAAATAGCTTCGGTAGGCAACACTTCATGTTATAAATTTACAAGTATTCCCTTGGGGGAAGCACTTCAAGTATAAATTGCAAGTGCTACATGCAAGGCAACACTTCATGTTATGTAGGGAGAATGTTGACAAAAATAAAAGGTCAAGTGCTGTCACGGGGGCAACACTTGCAGCATTTATCATTTTATACTTGAAGTGCTGCCCCGTGGGTGCACTTTGTACTTGAAGTGCTGGCCCCGTGGGTGCACTTGTCAAGTTATAACTTGAAGTGTTGCCCCCGAGGGAACACTTACTTAAAATTAGTGAGGTCATTCTTGTAAAACCACCTTAAGCGAGGTCAATAAGGTAAACCATTGCCTAATGTGTCATAGTTTTGTAAATTACCCTGTAAGATATTACACTCGAAAAAATTGAAGGAAACATATAAATAAAAAACGTTTAGATAAAATACTTGAGTTGGCATAATAATTAGCAGTGATACAATAAAATAACATATTACAAAAATTTAGAATTAACGGGGATGGTTTGTTACTTAGGAATGGTAAGTATAGCACATTTGTTCAAGAATTTCAACAAATCTTGCAAGTCAATAAAGTCTGAAGTTGAAAGAAAATTTTTAAAAGCTACACTATTGATGCACCCCGAACACTTGCTGATCAAGTGTTCGATCCACCGAGGAGACCGATGACACGAAGTCAAGCCAAGCTACTGCACGATGTGCACATTCACTTAGCCTAGCCGAAGAAAAACAATTGCTCCGAAGCTGAGTGGCCGGGCTCAAGAACCGAAGGCGTTATCTTTAGATTTGAGCCCGAAGGCAAAGTGACCAAGGACAATGAGCTCGAAGACAAGTGAGCATCCGAGGACAATAAGTTCGAGCAAGCAACCACGCACCGAAGTCAAGGCTGCCGGATACACAATTTAGTTCAGCCCTGCGTGGCTTGTTTTTATTAGTCACTTGTGACTATTTACTATTTTATCCTTAGACTAGCCTATAAATAGTCCATGTCCATTTCATTGTAAGAGACAGTTTTTGAGTATATGAAAAACATAGCAAGTGCTATTGTGAGTCTCCGATGGAGCCGAACCCCGACGTGGGCTTTTAAAGAACTTGTGTCAATTGGTATTATTCGTTTGAACAAATTCTTCTTGATCATTCAATTTGCAAGAAGCTGGTCTTTCTTGAGGATTGTTGCATAGTATAGGTGCGTCTTGATTTCCTTTCAATCGAGCTTTGAGACAGGTTCCTCACTGTTCTTTTGAATCGAAGCAAGATTTGTCTTGCTTCTATCTTTACTTTTGTTGTTGTTTTCTTCCACGTTTCGTGTTTAGCATTTCTTTCGGGTTTGCTTGCACCATCTTGGTATCAGAGCAAGGTTTGAGTTTGTTCTTACAACCTCAAATCATGTTCACTTAAATTGTGCTTTTGTCTTCAGTTTCAGCTTTCTTCCGTGTGTTTGATTGTTGTTGCTGAGCGTTTACAAAAAAAAAAAAAAGTATAAAAACAAAAATTCAAAAATTGTGCTTGATTGTTGGTTGTTTTGATTAAACAACCATTGATTCTTGTTCACCATCGATTCCTGATTCCAACAAGTACCCGACGTACCATTTTCGTGACTAGGGTTTCTTGGTGAAATTTTTGACTGATTTGAGCTTTCATAGTGGATGAACTCGAACCCCATCGTGTTTGGTTGAAACTGATGAAGATTGGTGGTTCTTGAGCGATTTGGGTTTGTTTTGTGCTTAAATTCGAAGTTCTGTGTTTGAATCCGTTATCCGTACGCCGGAAAATTGATACGAAATCGTAACAGTGTACGACACGGACGAGCTAGTTCTTAGCTCGAAGAACTTGAACTGATTTCCTCCGTTGTTGTTGGAACCGGAGTCGAAGAAGCAACCCAGATTCTGTTGTTATTCGTGGTCAGTGAACGAAGTGAAAATTGTCCGTACACCGGAGCTAAAGCTTCGCTGTTTCATTGAAGAAGAAAGGGGCAAAGTGTAAAGATCGAAACCCCAGGTGAAAATTTGTCGGCTGAAAAGAGGAAATTAGATAAGGTAAGACCCTATCCGTACCAAGGAGGGACCACTCTTGTACGGACAAGAGTTGGTGTGTTCGAAAAAGATTCCAAAAGGGAATCAAAGGGTAGATTCTCCTAGGTTTTCACTTTCCTTCTGTCCGAAATTCTAGTTAGTGGATCTTTTGAGTAATTTTCCTACTCGAGGTCGTACTAACTAATTTGAGCATATAGGAACTCGTGCGTGGGTGACCGAAGTCTAACTTCGTAGAGAATTCTTTTGACTTCCCAAGCGCAAGAGTAAATAGCTGTCCGTTCCTATCGAGTCAAATCAACTCACTGTTCTCGAAGTAAGACAACGTAACTTGTCGAGTTCGAAGGAATTGAGAGAAATTGATCAACCGAGGAAGCCATTGGCTGTAAGTTCTTGAGTGACCAAAACCGAACCCATAAATTGAGTGGACCTGAGCTGTATGCTGAGCTTGTTTGACAACATCAGTTGACGAGTGAAGCAATTCGAAAAGAACTCAACTTGGGCAATCCCCAAGTGCAACTCAACTTGGGCAATCCCCAAGCTAACTATCAAAACTTGGGCATTCCCCGAGGAGAAAGGATACCACTTCCAAAGGCCCGAAGAGATCTTGGAGTCGTTGTCGAAGAGGTTGATGAAGAGGAATTTCCCGAGGACGAATATGAGAATGAGCCGCCATTCGCTCAACGAAGGCACACCGAGGTCGTGGAAATTTCCGAGGTCGAGGTCGAGGTCGAGGCGCAAATTTTGATAGACATATTGACCGAGAGGCTGATGATCGATATGATGAGTATCCTGAACAAGTTCATGGTGTTCGAGACTCAAATTTGAACAGTGTCAAGATCACTATTCCAACCTTTAAAGGAACTAGTGATCCAGATGAATATCTTGAATGGAAGCTTAAAATGGAGCGCATCTTTGAAACTAATGAGATGAACGATGAGAGAAAAGCTGCCCATGCCATTGCTTCGTTCGAAGCATATGTATCTACGTGGTGGGAAGCTGATAAAATGCATAGACGAAGGAATGCCTATCCCGTAGTCAATACTTGGCCACAGTTGATGAGAGCAATGGATGCTAAGTATTTGAGTGCCAAGTACAGGCAAACTCAAATGCAAAAGCTCTATGAGCTAAAGCAAGGGTCCAAGTCAGTCCAGGAGTATCATGATGAGTTCGAAAAAGTTCGATTAAATCTTGATCTGACCGAAGACGAAGAACCAGCCATTATCAGATTCAAAAATGGCTTGGTTCGGGATGTGTCATCTCAATTGAGGCTACACGTGTATCACACGTTGGAAGATCTGTTCGATGCTGCTACCGAAGCTGAAAAATTGGTGAAGGACGATAAGGCAAGCCGGTATCGAGGAGCCACTACTTCTACTCCTTTGAACCGAGGTAAAGAATGGAAGAGTCTGAACCAAACAAGTACCAAAGCTGTTCGAGATTCGAAGAGAACCTTCGAAAGGGGTGTGACCGTTAACCAATCAAGAGAAGTGGGAGGTAAAGTTCAACTCAACTCTCCTAGTGCTTCAAATATTCAGTGTCACAAGTGCAAAGGTTATGGTCACATGGCAAAAGAGTGTCCAACTCACAAATTTATGCTTATGCTCGAAGATGGAACCGTCCATGAGCAAGCGAGTGACACCGATGAGGAACAGAGCTGAAGGTGATGATGATCATGAGGCTGCCGAAGCTGATCATCCAGAAATGTTTCTTGTGGTTCGAAGGAATTTGAGCTGCATGACTCTTGAAGAAGAGGACAACCAAAGAGAAAACCTCTTTCATGCCCGATGTCGAGTGAGGGGAAAGGTGTGTTCGATGATCATTGATTCTGGTAGTTGTGCAAATGTGGTGAGCCAGACATTGGTTTCACAAATGGGACTAACTAGTTTGAAGGATCCCGACCCTTACAAATTACAATGGCTGAATGAGTGTGGCGAGTTGAGGGTTGTCAAACAAGTGTGAATCAAGTTTAGAATTGGCGAATACCAAGATGAAATGATATTCGATGTGGTGCCGATGCAAGCTTGTCATTTGCTATTGGGAAGACCATGGCAGTATGACCGATCAGTTGTCCACAATGGAAGATCCAACACTTACACTGTCAAGCTCGAAGGGAAGACTTTCATACTCAAACCCTTGTCTCCAAAGCAAGTCATCGAGGACTATAAACGGATGAAAGAATTGAAAGAAGCGGACAAAGCTAAGCTTCCGATGGGAGCAAAATTGGGGGCCGAAGACACCAACTCACTGCCCGAAGTAAAAGGCATCTGTGCAATCATGCAACCGGGTGAGCTTCTACGAGACAACGACAACGATCAGATGATGATCTGCCCCGTGCACAAGGGCATCTTTCTAAACTCTACTGATGATTTTTCTAACGATAACCCTTTGCCTAGTGCTGTACAAAGTGTTTTGCAGGACTTCGGAGACATGTTTCCCGAAGAAATGCCAGGTGGATTACCTCCGTTGAGAGGAATCGAACACCAAATTGACTTCGTACCGGGGTCGCAAATCCCCAACAAACCTGCATACCGGTGTAATCTCGAAGACACCAAAGAGCTCCAACGGCAGGTTGATGAGTTGTTAAACAAGGGCCTTGTTCGAGAGAGCTTGAGTCTTTGCGCCGTTCCTGTTATACTTGTCCCAAAGAAAGATGGAACATGGCGAATGTGTGTTGATTGCCGAGCAGTCAACAAAACAACGGTAAAGTATCGTCATCCTATCCCTCGATTAGATGACATTCTAGATGAGTAAAGTGGTTCTTCATGCTTTACGAAGATAGACCTCAGGTCCGGTTACCACCAAATCTGAATGAAACCCGGAGACGAGTGGAAAACCGCATTCAAGACCAAATTCGGTCTCTATGAATGGTTGGTGATGCCTTTTTGGCTTATCCAATGCACCGAGCACATTCATGCGATTGATGAACCATGTGCTCAAACCGTTCATAAATAAGTTTGTTGTCGTTTACTTCGATGACATACTTGTTTATAGTAAATCTGTGGATGAACATGTTGAACACCTAAGGCTAGTGCTTGATAAACTTAGGGAAGAGAAGTTATACGCTAACTTCAAGAAATGTGCCTTTTATGTCGAACGTGTAGTCTTTCTTGGATTCGTTGTCAGTGCTAATAGTGTTGAAGTTGACGAGTCAAAAGTCGAAGCCATCAAAGATTGGCCAACTCCAACCTCGGTATCACAAGTTCGTAACTTCCATGGCTTAGCTTGCTTTTACCAAAGGTTTGTTCGTGACTTCAGCACCGTGGCAGCTTCGTTAACCGAGCTGGTTAAGAAAGACCATCCATTTGAGTGGGGAGAGTCCCAAGAGAGGGCTTTCCAAGAGTTGAAACGGAGGCTTTGCTCTGCCTCGTTGTTGCAACTCCCTGACTTCAGCAAAGCATTCGAAGTCGAGTGCGATGCATCTGGAGTTGGGATCGGAGGAGTGCTGATGCAAGAATCGAAGTCGATCGCTTACTTTAGCGAAAAGCTTAAGGGTGCAACTTTGAATTACTCTACGTATGACAAAGAATTGTATGCCCTCGTTCGAGCACTCGCCCATTGGCAGCATTATTTGTGGCCTCGAGATTTTGTGATCAAAAGTGATCATGAATCCTTAAAGCATCTCCGAGGACAGGAGAAATTGAACCGAAGACATGCCAAGTGGGTTTAATTCATTGAGAGCTTTCCCTATGTAATTTATTACAAAAAGGGTAAAGACAATGTTGTGGCCGATGCGCTATCAAGGAAATTTGCTTTAACGACCACTCTCGCCTCTAGGCTCATGGGATTTGAAAGCATCAAGTCGATGTACGAAGACGATCCCAAGCTGAATTGCGTTCGTGACGCAATCTTGAGTGGCCGAAGGGTTGAGAAATATCAGTGGCACGATGGCTACCTCTTCAAGAATGGGATGGTTTGTGTGCCAGTGTCATCGTGGAGAGAGCTCTTAGTTCGAGAAGCTCACTCAGGTGGACTGATGGGACACTTCGGTGTTGACAAAACTCTTGGTATCTTAACGGAGCAGTTCCATTGGCCCAAAATGCGATGAGATATGGAAAAGCTTTGCAACGCTTGTCTCGTTTGCAAGAAAGCTAAATCGAAGTCCAACCCTCATGGTTTGTATACCCCGTTGCCTGTGCCTGATCGACCTTGGGTTGATATATCCATGGATTTTGTCTTGGGGGTACCGAGGTCGGGGGGAGGGCATGATAACATCTTCGTTGTGGTTGACCATTTTTCAAAAATGGCTCACTTTATTCCTTGCAAAAAGTGTGATGATGCACAGTATGTAGCTACTTTGTTTGTTACTAATGTGTTGAAATTGCATGGTGTACCTCATACCATTGTGAGTGATCGAGACTCGAAATTCTTGAGTCATTTTTGGAAGTGTTTGTGGGGTGCCCTCGGCACCAAGTTACTATTCTCGACGTCTCACCATCCTCAGACTGATGGACAGACCGAGGTAGTTAACCGAACCTTACGATCTTTGCTTCGAGCAATGACCAAAGGAAAGGTTGGAAACTGGGCTGATCGTTTGCCCATGATGGAGTTTGCATACAATCGAACGGTGCATCGAATGATCAATATGACCCCGTTTGAATGTGTGTATGGTTTTAATCCTTTGATTCCACTTGATTTAACCCCATTGCCTCAAGATTCAGTTCTTGATTTTGAAGGTACTCGACGAGCAGCTGCCTTGATCGAATTGCTTGCAAGGGTGAAGAAGAACCTCGAGGAAGCCTATGCAAAGGTTGCCTTAAAGAAAAACAAGGGGCGTAAAAAGCTGGAATTAAAGAAGGGAGATTGGGTTTGGATTCATTTCCGAAAGGAACGTTTCCCTAACCAAAGGAAAGGGAAGTTGGCTCCTCGAGGGGATGGTCCATTTCAAGTGTTGACCAAGATCAACAACAATGCTTACGTGATCGACCTCCCTGGTGAGTATAACGTGTCCAACACCTTTAATGTTGCTGACTTAGTTCCTTGTGTTGTAGGTCAAACTTTGGAAGACGAGGAGGGCTCGATTTCGAGGACGAAATCTTCTCAAGAAGGGGAGGATGATGCAACCCGAACACGTGCTGATCAAGTGTTCGATCCACAGAGGAGACCGATGACACGAAGTCAAGCCAAGCTACTGCACGATGTGCACATTCACTTAGCATGGTCAAAGGAAAACAATTGCTCCGAAGCTGAGTGGCCTCGCTTAAGAACCGAAGGCGTTATCTTTAGATTTGAGCCCGAAGGCAAAGTGACCGAGGACAATGAGCTCGAGGACAAGTGAGCGTCCGAGGACAATAAGTTCGAGCAAGCAACCACGCACCGAAGTCAAGGCTGTCCGACACACAATTTAGTTCAGACCTGCGTGGCTTGATTTTATTAGTCACTTGTGACTATTTACTACTTTATCCTTAGACTAGCCTATAAATAATCCATTTCTATTTCATTGTAAGAGACAATTTTTGAGTATATGAAAAACATAGCAAGTGCTATTGTGAGTCTCCGATGGAGCCGAACCCCGACGTGGGCTTTTAAAAAACTTGTGTTAATCGGTGTTATTCGTTTGAACAAATTCTTCTTGATCATTCAATTTGCAAGAAGCGGGTCTTTATTGAGGATTGTTGCATAGTATAGGTGCGTCTTGATTTCCTTTCAATCGAGCTTTGAGACAGGTTCCTCACTGTTCTTTTGAATCGAAGCAAGATTTGTCTTGCGTCTATCTTTAGTTTTCTTGTTATTTTCTTCCGCGTTTCGTGTTTAGCATTTCCTTCATGTTTCTATCAGTCTGAAGTTGAAAGAAAATTTTTAAAAGCTACACTATCTACCTACTTGTATTACCTTCGTTGAGACATTGGAACATGCAAATTGGTCCATAGTCATCAACAAAAGAAAAAGCTCAAGCATCCTCTTTTGTACCCCAAAAAAAAAAAGTAACAATTGACTTCAAAGATGGTAAAAAAAAAAATTAATGAAAAACTGATATTACCTTTTACAAAATTTTCTAAATTTTGTCACCTCCACATTATCAATGTATATAAAGTAGCGATCGTCATCAACTGGGCAAAAGCCAAAAGCAAAATGTTAACAATTGGATTAATAGAAGCATCACAAAATTAATGGAGAACTTATAATATCTTCGACAAAATTTTCTAAATTGTCATACGCACATTGATAATGGATGAACAATTGATTTAGAGAAGCGATCGTCATCAACATAGCCAAAAGTCTAAACCAACAAAATTACGTAGAACTAATAATATGTTTAACAAAGTTGATTCTAAAGAAGTTAGAAAAACATTAATGGAGAAACTCATAATACCTTTGATAAAGTTATGTGATTTTGTCACCTTTTTCTTGCACAACCGTGGACGAACATGCTTAGTCCTTCAACTACTCCTTTGCAACTTGCAAGCACAACAATCAAAAGAAAATTGCATTCGCCAATCTAAACGTACGGCTGTGTATATATACTATTTTTTTATTATTGGATCAAATACAAATAAAAAAAGAAGATTAAAATCGATAAGAAAATCCAAAACGCAAACGAACACAAACCCAAAAATACAAACTTTGTGCCACACGCCGCATCGATTTTTGAGTTAGAATCTGCTCGTAAAATTTGGAGTTAACTTGGTTGAAAAGATTAACTTAAACACAAACTAATTAAGGGTTTGGTCTGCTCATATAATTTGGAGCTAACTTGATTGAAAAGATTAACTTAAACACAAACAAATTAAGGGTTTGGTCTGAATAGGTTTATGTGCTAGCAGTTTTTTAGTCGGTAGGTTTTTTGTGTGAAGCCGTGATATTTAGTTAATTAAAGACACTCATACAATTTTGAGTAGGATTAATTTGGTCGAATATGTATAATTAAAACTATTTGCTTATACTTAAAAAAGTAACATTTTTATCCAAATTAAAAGGTATTTATGAAGGGTTAAAAGTTCGAGTGACATTTCACTAAATCCTTCGTGCTTTTATAATAGTATAGATAGATATAGATGTTGATCACGCCCAACTACGCCCTATGAAAGGGACTAAGCGGTCGCAACAAATATAGCTCGGTACTTAAAGTCCAAAGGTCGAATCCCACAAAAAACTCTTGAAATCTAGCTGTTATTTTAACTAATTTACCTATCAACTAATTTTTAAGGGTGTTTGATTTAAGATTGATATTGTAGTAACAACAAAGTAACAGAAATCAACAATGAAGTAAACGACAATTAACAAAGATTAAGATTGATTCAAGGATGTAAAGCCTAGGATTGATCTACCCAACTCCCACCTATGTGTTAAAATAATAATTTGACGAATTCAACTTGGTTCTTCCTATTGAACACTTGCTCCAAATTCACAACTATTCGCTTCAGTGTAATAATTATAACTTTCACTAACCAATTTTCTAATTAATTAATGAAGATATGTAGGACTACAAGTATTGTTCACAATCAGGCTCAATGGTCACAAATTGCCTTATTGACAGCCGAAGTAATACCTTAGTTTTAGGTTGAAATATTGCTAAGTGTTTAACCCTAACTTATGAATCTATCCCTAGACACACAAGAAAAAAGGGGACAATCAATTGGGGGCCCTTTCAATCAATAGAAAATAAAATGTAAACACATAGATAGGAAGAATTAACAAGTTTTCATTCATTAAAACTAATATGCGTCACACATAAGTAATGGAGTGGTTCAATCAACCCTAGAATGGGTAGCTTAGTCACTCATGTTCATGATAACCATGTCAATATAATTCATGAATGACTTAATTACAAAGAGGAAGAAAGAATTTGGGAAAAACTCTTGTTATAGTCAAATCTCCAAAACTCTAGCCTCCTTGTATGTTTCTTGCCTCCAAAGTACGTAAGTAGGTCCAATAATATGTTTACAAGGGCTTATATATGGAATACAATAAGTGGGAAACGTCTTTAGCCTCTCCAAATTCGTCTAGAAAAACTCTTCAGCACAAACACCGGCGCATGCCCCGCGCCAAGTCCATCAAGATGGCTAAAAACTAGTTCTTTTCATGCTTTGGTTGTAGTTCACTCTGTGCGCACACACCCACACTTAAGCTCAAGTATATTACACATTTAAATAATTTAAGCTCATTGTAACTCATTCTGTTAATCGTGAGGTAATCAGACTTCCCTCATGTGCACCTCTTTATTTCAAACAATTCTTGCATTTAAAATTGCTAAAGCGTGTGAAACGGGGTTCCTACACCCCACACTTATGCTATTCTCTATAACCAAAGCATAGAAAAATATTCAATTAAGCAAAACAAAGAGGGTAGCCGATAAATTATGCAACGGGGCTGCTACTCATGTAGCTAGAATGCAAAACGACACTCCTCGTGCGCGTGTGACATGCAATAAGTGTCGGTCAAGCTAATGTTCCCTAAACACTGCCCTCGGATCATGATTATAGCCAAATTATGTTTACTACTCGTCCCATAATAGATTCGACTACTTAAAGTTGGCTAAATATCTCAAACATTCATTGGGAAATGTAAACACTTAGATAGGAAGAATTAACAAGTTTTTATTCATTAAAACCAATATGCGTCACACATAAGTAATGGAGTGGTTCAGTCAACCCTAGAATGGGTAACTTAGCCACTCATGTTCATGATAACAATGTCAATATAATTCATGAATGACTTAATTACAAAGAGGAAGAAAGAATTGGGGAAAACTCTTGTTATAGCCAAATCTCCAAAACTCTAGCCTCCTTGTATGTTTCTTGCCTCCAAAGTACGTAAGTAGGTCCAATAATATGTTTACAAGGGCTTATAAATGGAATACAATAAGTTGGAAACGTCCTTAGCCTCTCCAAATTCGTCTAGGAAAACTCTTCAGCGCAAACACCGGCACATGCCCCGCGCCAATAGCTGTTTGCACTGCTGCTCCTTTATTTTCTTCAATTTTTGCTTTTCCCAGGCAAAACACTGGTGCATGCGAAGCATGGATGGCTGTATGCGATGCTACTTCCTTGATTTTGTACCAAATAAGCTCTAATTTTCTTCATTTCATTTCTAAAACCTTGAAACACATCAGGTTAGCAATATATCTCAAATCGATCATTGTTGGGCACATAATATCCTTAAAATAAAGCCAAAAGTGGTAAGAAATTAATGCCAAAATACAAGACATATGCCCAACATCAATACCCCACACTTAGACCTTATTCGTCCCCGAACAAACAAACCCAACATATTTTACTCAATCAAACTCATCCAAAAAAATCAAGAAATTTAAGGAAGCGCATATCTATGACTTTTGTTGATACCAACAATTAATCACCAAACATACAAGCACACAACTTTCCCATATTTACACATCATCCATTTGATAACATGAATTATCAAAACAATCAAGCAGTGACATCCAAACCTCAAGAATTCACTCCACACACCAACTTACTCAAGACATGCGCATTCGCTTGAGATTAGGGAGCCTAATAAAAGTTCCTATCTCTCATAATCAATGTTCCCTCACCAATCAAAGCCTAATCCCAATCACACATAAATAGATCAAATTAATTATAAGGGACGCTAAAATAGAAAGAATTCGCTCACACTCACAAAGAAATTCAAGTGCCACACAACGGTACTATAGGCTTGCCCGTCTTGTAATTCTCTACTAATATAGGTACACTCGACATAGAATCAAATAGGACTTTATCAAGGTTGTAATGTTGGCTAGAGGACGGATAGGATAAATATATGGATAATAGTGACTACACCTCCCTAAGAACTTACAAAACATATTTAAACCTCAATTGCTACTCTCTTTCCAACCATGATTTTTCTTTCAATTCAACCCCCAATTGCTCCTCTTTTTATTCACTTTCTTTTTTTTTTCTTTTGATCATTTTGCTTTCTTGATAACAAACTTTTTTTTTTCTTTTCATCTTTTCTTTCTCACATCTTTCTCTTCTTTTTTTTTTCCATCTTTTTTTTTCATCAACACTTTTACTTCTTATGGTCACCAACTCAAGCTGCTCCACCCTTTACTCCAACTTAAGCTATTCAGCTCATAGTATATATAAGTGCTCAGAGAGATAGGAAAAAATAGAATGAATAGTGCAAAGTAAAACGGCTTGTAATATGGCTTCCAATAAAAAGGCTATAGACTCAAAAGGGCTAACTAGGGTCATATCATCAAGGGAAGGCTAGAAAAAAATTTCAAACGGGCCAAAGAAGGCCTACTATCATTTCCTAAGTCGAGTACATCTATGATTTCGACTCAAAAAATAATTAGGGCAAGTTCTAGACCAATTATGCAAGAACCAGAATCTATATTAATACCTCACCACATATGGCACATGAACTACTCAAGACGAAATAATTCCAACTCCTAAATACAGCAAGCGAGATAAAGTCGTAATATTCAGTCAATATGTAATAGTCATAAACCTGAGCCGAAGAGTCACTAGTAAGATCATCTAGAAATCAAATATAAATCTCACACTAAAAATCTTTAGGGAAGTTAGCAAAGGACTAAATATGCTAGTATCAAACAAGTCACAAAGGACGCACAAGTCCTTCACCACTTATCTACTCCTATTTCCTATTTTTTTTGTATTTTTGAATTTTATGATTTTCTTATACTAAATACACCCGGTTCAAAATAAAAGGCATTCTCGGAAAAGAATCCTGGCTTGAAGAACGCCCAAGGATTATGCCACTAATCTAAAAATAAAACTAAAAGCAGTAAAAATACAATTACAATTCATGATACCCCACCCACACTTAAAATAGTGCATGGCCCCCACTGCACAAAAATAAAAATAATGAACAAGAGTGGGTATCAAGAAACTCCCTCAAGCTGCAGAGTCTGGAGATGCTGCAGACCGGACTGAATCTGCGGTCTGAGCAGTGGAAGGATCTAACAATGTAGTGCAAGCTACTGCGTCCACAGCATCGATCAACAAACCCTCCATAGTGGTGGTGCCATGAGCTGAGTCGACAACAGTGCCATCAGTAGAACTCAACTCTACAATCTTCGGTGTAGGTTCTATCTCAGTCTGGGTGCCAATGGAGCGGATCGCTCTAGCACCCTGCACAGAAGTCAAGATCTCAGCCAATCTACTCATCTCCCAAAGATCATTGGTCTGATGTCCAGCTGGCATAAGACGGTTAGTATCACAATTATGCCATACTCGCACCTGTATATGCATGAACCTTTTTGCTAAGGTGGCGTGAGGCCTAGTGGTGTTACCCACCCACTCGATTTTCTCCCCTTCATCTGGGTGCTCACATAAGACATCAATAATAGCCTTATAATCTAGACTGGCGGACAACCTGTGGAAGTCTTCCATAGCTGCATTGTTGGCCCTGTAATAAAGCATTTATAGCACAAGCGGACAAATCAGCATCAACCTCACGAATCTGCACTATGTTAGTCTTTTCAGGGTCCGAATTAGCATATAGTTCTTTCACAACAGTCACATTGGCCTTACCCTTAGGCCCTTGCATAAACCTCTCCCACATTCTCTCCTCACCTTTGCAAGGATCTTTGGAAATTCTTTCTCACATGCATGAAAGTTTAGGCCTTTCTCTCGAGTAATTTTCTTTCTAACGATCCATTGGTAGGCCTGGTAAGCCGCCTCACAAACAAACTGATCCTCCTAAAGTGATCTATCAATAGAAGTGCTGGTGGAAGGTATATCCGAGGGTAGAGGGGTCTCATCATCATCATCATCAGCAATATCATCATCATTAGATTCATCTTCTTCATTCGAACTATCCTTCTCAGGTTGAACCGGAGTTTTTCCTTTTCTTTTCACTGTCAATGTCTTTCGCTTTTTGTTTGATGGTTTAGAAGTGACAGCTTCTTTGATAATGATTGGTTTTTCTGGCCCACTTGTGGCCTTTTTCTTTCCCTTGGTTTCCTGAAGAGCGGAGGTGGCTTGAACATCAGGAGCCAACCTCTTCTTAGCTACTGTAATAACTTCAGGTTCGTCACTAGTCTTCTCCAAGTTCTGGGCAGATTTATCTTGCCTTTTCTTTGATCGTTGCTCCTTGGTAGTCTTGCTATAAGTTGGTTTCCTCGGTGGTTGGCCTCTGGCCGCACCTCCACTGCTCATGGTTACTTCTTTGCGTCGACCATTTTTTAAAAGTAAGTACCTGCAAAAAAAAGTATAATCAGCCCTTAGAGTGCAAACAAGTCCATCGAGATAGCTAAAAATTAGTTCTTTTCACGCTTTGGTTGTAGTTCACTCTGTGCGCACACCCACACTTAAGCTCAAGTATATTACACATTTAAATAATTTAAGCTCATTGTAACTCGTTCTGTTAATCGTGAGGTAATCAGACTTCCCTCATGTGCACCTCTTTATTTCAAACAATTCTTGCATTTAAAGTTGCTAAAGTGTGTGAAACGGGGTTCCTGCACCCCACACTTATGCTATTCTCTATAACCAAAGCATAGAAAAATATTCAATTAAGCAAAACAAAGAGGGTAGCCAATAAATTATGCAACGGAGCTGCTACTCATGTAGCTAGAATGCAAAACGACACTCCTCGTGCGCGTGCGGCATGCTATGAGTGTCGGTCAAGCTAATGTGCCCTAAACGCTGCCCCCAGATCATGATTGTAGCCAAATTATGTTTACTATTCGTCCCCTAACAGATTCGACTATTTAAAGTTTGCTAAATATCTCAAACATTCATTGGGAAATTTCATCGAACACGTTACGTGCTCTATTTGGGACAGCTTGTACGTGAGATATTTGTGTCGTGTTTTAGCCTCCCACTCCGAGAGCTTTTATGTTTTAATGATCATAGTGTATCACCACACTCCCCACAATCAGATACCAGGTAGAAAAATGCATAATTTCACAAGAACTCATGGTAAAAATATGAACTTATAATTTAAACCTAAAGGGAAAAAGGATGGGAAAAACACACTGTAAGGAGGGAATACGAGGGAGAGACAGTGTGAGAGGGAAAGAGGATGGGAATCATACTTGGGAACCTGAGGGTCTGATCGAAAATCAAAGTACGAGTAAGAGAAAAGAAGAGGAAAGACGGAAGAGCAGCAGTTCACGTTCTGGTTCTATTTTTTTGTTTGAAGGTGTGAGGTTTTTTGTGAAGTGTGTGGTGTGTTTAATTCAAAGAAAGGATACTTACTTAAAATTTGTAACACGGGTGGATGCCTTATGTTTTTGTCACTGACCAACTTCTATTTTCTTCAATTTAATTCGGAACAGCCTATGGCACGACGCCTCGGCTGTTGTTTCACCGTTTTTTGTTTTAGATTTAAGTTCCAGGCGAAACACCCGTTGGGGCGATGCATGGGTGACTGTTTGGAAAAATTTTGTTGCTAAAAACTTTGAAACACCCATGCATGCTTTCAAAATTTTAAACTGATCAAATCACAATTTTTTTTCCAAACTAACAGCTCAAACAGCCCTCTATGTGACACGTAGGAGGCAATTTCGCCTTGTATCCTTCTCAAAAATATCATTTTGGTGCAAGTTTTCTTCCAATATTTTTTTTCTCACCCAATGCTCATTTATCTCATCCGTTGACCTTCAATCACCTGTATAAAGACACTACACAAACACATTAATATTTACAATAATCCATTATTTTTTTTGTTTTTTTTTCTATTTTTATGCTAACTAACTAACTGATGAAAGCGATAACATGAGTTGCCTCTTATGAAGCCCTTGATTTAACATCATGTCATGACTCTTTTTGTGTTTTGCTTTTTTTTTTCTTTTTTTTAATACAATCACAAACATGGGTGCCTCCCGAGAAGCACCTTAGTTATAGTCATGGCACGACATTATGCAAGCTTCCATCACTCATAAAAGTACAAGATAGAGATGACCTTGACCTCTTCTTCTTTTCCATAGTAACATTTCAACCTTTGTCAATTTACCTTAAATCGTCTTGAACCATCCTCAGTCTCCACTTCCACAGCTCCATGAGGTGCTACTTGCGCAACTTTAAACGGTCGAGACCACCTCGACTTAAGCTTACCAGGGAACAAACGAAGTCTAGAATTATAAAGCAATACATGTTCACCCACCTCAAAGCTCATATCTATTATCTTCTTGTCATGCAAGTTTTTCATCCTCTCTTTATATAATCTCGCACTCTCATAAGCTTGAAGAGTCTCTCCTAAAGTTCATACAACTCATTGATCCTGCCAGATGCTACAGAGTCATAATCAAATATCACTCTCTTAAGAGCCCACAAAGCCCGATGCTTTAACTCCACAGGCAAATGACATGCCTTCCTAAACACCATCTTGTAAGGTGTCATCTCTATGGGTGTCTTGTAAGCAGTCCTATAAGCCCATAAAGCATCATCCGGTTTCCTTGCCCAATCAGTCCTGGTAGCATTCACGGTCTTTTGGAGCACACTTTTAATCTCTCTATTTGAGACCTCAACTTGCCCACTAGTCTGCGGGTGTTAAGGTGTGGCTACGTTGTGATGAACTCCATACTTCTCCAGTAACCTCTTGAACACTTGGTTTCAAAAATGACTTCTCCCATCACTAATGATAGCCCGAGGAGTACCAAATTTAGAGAAGACGTTCCTTTTAAGGAATTGAGTAGCTCCCTTGGCATCATTAGTGGGGAGAGCAACAACCTTGACCCACTTTGAGACGTAATCTATTTCTACAAGTACGTACTTGTTCCCATATAAGCTAACAAATGGACCCATGAAGTGTATCCCCCACACGTCAAATATCTCAACCTCCAAGATTTCTTTCATAGACATCTCATGATGACGAGAGATATTGTTGGTCCTTTGGCACTTATCACAAGCCCGGACCCAAATGTTAGCATCCTTGAACAAAGTAGGCCAAAAGAAGCCCACTTCCAACACTTTAGCCGCTATCCGGGTCCCTCCAAAATGTCCTCCATAAGGTGAAGAAAGGCATGCCTGCAAAATAGAAGATTGCTCTATCTCGGGGACACATTTCCGGATCATGTTATCAACACATATCTTAAACAAATAAGGTTCATCCCAAAAATAAGATCTACATTCATACAAGAACCTTTTCTTTTTCGTAGAGTCAAAATCGTGAGGAATTATTTCACCTACCAGATAGTTTGTAATATCAGCATACCACAAAATTTCTTCTAGTGTAGTAGCTAATAATTGCTCATCCAGAAAATTTTCCCAAATCTCACCTTTCTCAACTCGCTTCTCAGCTCCTTCAACTCTAGACAAATGGTCTGCAACCTGGTTCTCAGTACCTTTATGATCACGGATCTCCTAATCGAACTCTTGTAACAACAACACCCACCGTATTAAACGGGGCTTGGAGTCATTTTTCTCAACTAAATACCGGATTGCACCATGGTCTGTATACACCACTGATCACGCCCAACTACGCCCTATAATAGGGACTAAGTGATCGCAGCAAATATAGCTCGGTACTTAAAGTCCGAGGTCGAATCCCACAGGAAACACTCGAAATCCAGTTGTTATTCTAACTAATTTATCTAACCAATTAACTCTCAAGATTTGTATTTGAATGGTGGTTTCAATGTAGCAACTAATTAACACTAAAGTAAGAAACAAAATATTAAGGAATAATTAATCAAGGATTTAAAAGCCTAGAATTGATTTACCCAACTCCTACCTATGTGTTAGAATAATTCTTTTAACAAATTCAACTTGATTTCTTCCTATTGAACACTTGCTCCAATTGTACAACTATTCACTCCCATGTAATAGTAGTAACTTTCACTAACCAATTTTTCAATTAATTAATGAAGCTACTTAGGACTGCAAGTTTAGTTCACAATCAAGATCAATCGTCATAAATCACCTTATTGACAACCTAAGTAATACCTTGGTTTTAGGTTGAAATATTGCTATGTGTTTAACCAAAACCTATGAATCTATCCCTAGATACACAAGAATAATGGGAACAATCAATTGGGGGCCCTTCCAATTAATAGCAGTCAAGACATAAACACTTACATAGGAAGGATTCATAAGTTTCATTCATTGAAATATATATTCTTAACACATAAGTATTGGAGTGGTTCAATCAACCCTAGAATTGGTGAATTAGTCACTCATGTTCATGATAGTCATATCAAAATAATTCATGAATGAATAAATTACAAAAAGTAAGGAAGAATTTAGGAAAAACTCGTGTTCTTGAAGTCTCCAAAGCTCTAGCCTCCTTTTTGCTTCTTTCCCCGTGTAAAATTCATAATGGAGGCAAAAGAACATTTTATACCATGTAGGAAACTAAGCAAAAGTACCAAAAAGCCCTTAAAATTTCGCCCCTAACTCTGTGCTTCGGGTGCCACGCAGATTAATTTTCTTCAGGCAATTCAGCTCGCGTGGCACTCACATATTTGGCCTAAATGCGCTGAAATTTTTATTCAATTCCTAAGCAAAGACTCTAATTCTTTCCGTGTCACTCGCATGGCACACGGATCCTTGAACTCTTCAACATCTTCACTTGTAGCTCCAAAACTAGCTCTTTCTTTCTCAATTCACCATGTTCAAATCCTACAACACCAAACAACTCAATTAGTATCAACTCTTGAGAATTTTGCATATAAACTCTTAGGTGTACTATCATAACATGGTAAAACTACTCTCAAAATATAGGTAAAATAGCCAAATATCACAACCCCACACTTAAGACTTTTGCTTGTCCTCGAGCAAAGAAGACGAATACACAGAAAGCGAGCAAGACATCAAGATTAGATAAGGACTCGTGACAACAACTTAGCAAAACTCACCCATAAAATTCAAACACTCTTTCTTTTGGTCACTGTTAAATATTGAAAGTAGAAACCTACAGACCACTCAACTTCCAATGTACCTCACAGAAAGAAGATGCCACCAAACACACAACATATGATTTCAAGAGAAATTTTGGCATATCGAATATCAAATACTCTCACACTCAGAAAGAAATTTCTCATTTCCCACAGAAAAGTACCATAAGCTTGCCCATTTTGTCGTTATCCACTAATGTAGGAGTCTCAATCAAAATTCAAGTAGGAGTTTTTCATAGCTTGTAATATTGGCTTGGGGTAAGGTGTGGTACACTTTTGGGTATATAGTGACTAATTCTTCCCCTAACCACTTTAAACATCACTTACTGCTAATTTTCCCTTTCTCCTTGTTTATTCATCAACTCATTCTCTTCTTCTTTTTTGTTTTTTCACAACACTTGGATGATTGGGGACCCTAGATTTCAATGAGACACATCAACCTAACTAGGGTGCCTTTGGCGTGTTCATTCTCGAGGCTTTTATCACCCTTACCCGAGCATAGGAACATTTCCCACATCCTTTATTTCTCTTTTTTTTTTTTTTTACATCTTTCTATACAAAGAGGATATCACGTATTTTATTCCTTCATTCTCTTGCAACTTTATTCCCAAGTTTACAACAACTCTTATTAATAAGCCACAATCTTTCCAAGCATACAACCTAAAGTAGTTAAGGGGAAGATGGGTAACAAGAGAGGTCAATAGAAAAATGACTAGGGCTTGTAATTCAGGTTGCCAAAGAAAAGGTCAATAGGCTCAAATTGGGGACTCCACAGAATACATTCATTAGGTAGGTTAGTTTGGGAACTGGCGGGCCAAAGAATGCCTACTTTCATTCTTAAGATCAAGACTACCTAGGATTTTGCCTCAAACTATAAGCATGGCAAGTTCTAGACTTAACATGAAACAATGATAAGTATACAAATAAACTCACCACACACTGTACATGGAACTCAAAGATCAATTCAGTTTCACCTCGCAATACCTCACTATGAACTCAAAAAAGAAGTTCAAAAATATGTAGGTAGTTCTAGCTAAGTGCTGCCTTCCGAATTCCTCACTTCTCTCTTTTTCTGCATCCTTTCTACTTCTCCTTCTTCTAAGCTCGTCTTAGGCATTTTCTTATATATATATATATATATATATATATATATATATATATATATATATATATATATATATATATATATATCTAAACTACAGAATGCCTGGTTCAGCAAAAATAACTCAATGGAAAAGAATCAAGGCTAAGAAAATCTAAAGAAATTATTGGTATACTAAGAATTAACTAATAAAAATTACTTCAATAACTAGAAAGCAAGAAACAAATAAAAACTATCAAGTGACAAGAAAATATGAAAACATACTAGAATAAACAGATACCAACAAAATAAACTCCCACCCCACACTTAATATCATGCACTGCCCTAAATGTATTAAAAATAAAAATTAAGGGTGATAGAGAAACTCCCTGGGGCTCTAAGCCCAAAGAATATCCTTGTAAGTTTCCTCAGGCGCGAGGTACTCAGACTTCCCCCATAGCATGAATTCATCTTCAAGCATGATGGGTTTGCAGACACCCCACAATTAGACTTCAACCCAGTTGAAACCTGCAATATAAAGAAACTCACCAAGTAATATCCTTTAAAAGATAACATAATTTTTTTTTTTTGTATTTTGATTTTTTTTTTACTTGTATACAATTACAATTACAATCACAGGTTGCCTCCCGAGAAGCGCCTTAGTTATAGTCGTGGCAGGACATAACTGAGAGTCAGTACTTTTTCCTTCACCTTGAGCTTATGAATTGCCTCCCCAGTTGTAAGTCATCTCTCTGGTTATGCTCTTGAGCTGGCAGAAGTTCTTGCATGCCAAAAACTAAGCATCTCCTTTTGCGCGTAGTCACTAACTCAGGAATATCTTTGAATTGTTGGCTATGCTCTTGACCAAGCACCAAGTATACAATTTTGTACTATTTGGCCTTCAAACGAGGATAGTCATCATGTCTAGATGGTAGTGAAAATTCCATAATGTAAGCACCATACACCTCATCCTTCAACTCTTCTATTGGCTCAAAAGGATCAATTTCCATGTCTCCCTCTAAAACCAGTGTAGAAAAGTGTCTATAATGTGGTGAAACCCTCTTAGACTTCACTTCAATATTGACATCCTCTTTTTGGCACGAACCAGAGTCAAGTAAAATTTCAGCTTCAATGTTATTGGCTGATTCTAGTACCACTTTTTCATCATCGGCATCTTCCCACACCATAAGGCTAGATGGTTGGCTTTTAATCCTTGTCTCATCCAATGGAAATTCACGTTTTATATCATCAACTATAGCCATAATTTCTTCTTCTAATTCAAAGTATTCTTGGTTAGTTTGTTGAATTCCTAATAGTGCAGCCAACTGATTTACTTGAGCTTCTATATGGGATAGTTGTGCTCTACGAATGTCCCGAACCTTATTCAATTTAACTTCATATCCTTCCTTATCATCCTCCACTTCATTGCACCAACTATTATCATAAGAGAAATAAAAATCATCATAATAGGGGCCCGGGGAAGAATAAGACGTATTAGCACAATCATAATAATAATCACCTAGCCACATGTTATTTCCTGATGCCATTTTTTTAATATTTTTTTAATTAAAAAAAGAATATGTACAGAAACGAAGTTAATTGAACAAACAACTCATCTATCCTAACAAGCTAGAAATACACTGCGTTCCCCGGCAACGGCACCAAAATTTGATCACGCCCAACTACGCCCTATAAGAGGGACTAAGCGGTCGCAGCAAATATAGCTCGGTACTTAAAGTCCCGAGGTCGAATCCCACAGGGAACACTCGAAATCCAGTTGCTATTCTAACTAATTTGTCTAACCAATTAACTCCCAAGATTTGTATTTGAATGGTGGTTTCAATGTAGCAACTAATTAACGCTAAAGTACACAACAAAATATTAAGGAATAATTAATCAAGGATTTAAAATCCTAGAATTGATTTACTCAACTCCTACCTATGTGTTAGAATAATTCTTTTAACAGATTCAACTTGGTTTCTTCCTATTGAACACTTTCTCCATTTATACAACTATTCACTCCCATGTAATAGTAGTAACATTCACTAACCAATTTTTCACTTAATTAATGAAGATACTTAGGACTACAAGTTTAGTTCACAATCAAGATCAATCGTCATAAATCACCTTATTGACAACCTAAGTAATACATTGGTTTTAGGTTGAAATATTGCTATGTGTTTAACCAAAACCTATGAATCTATCCCTAGACACACAAGAATAATGAGAACAATCAATTGGGGGCCCTTCCAATTAATAGCAGTCAAGACATAAACACTTAGATAGGAAGGATTCATAAGTTTCATTCATTGAAATAAATATTCTTAACACATAAGTATTGGAGTGGTTCAATCAACCCTAGAATTGGTGAATTAGTCACTCATGTTCATGATAGTCATATCAAAATAATTCATGAATGAATAAATTACAAAAAGTAAGGAAGAATTTAGGAAAAACTCGAGTTCTTGAAGTCTCCAAAGCTCTAGCCTCCTTTTTGCCTCTTTCCCCATGTAAAATTCATAATGGAGGCTAAAGAACATTTTATACCATGTAGGAAACTAAGCAAAAGTACCAAAAAGCCCTTAAAATTTCGCCCCCAAACTCTGTGCTTCGGGTGCCACGCAGATTAATTTTCTTTAGGCAATTCAGCTCGCGTGGCGCTCACGTATTTGGCCTAAATGCGCTGAAATTTTTATTCAATTCCTAAGCAAAGACTCTAATTCTTCCCGTGTCACTTGCGTGGCACACGGATCACTTGAACTCTACAACCGCTTTACTTTTAGCTAAAAAAACTAGCACTTTCTTGTTCAATTCACCATGTTCAAATCCTACAACACCAAACAACTCAATTAGTATCAACTCTTGAGAATTTTGCATATAAACTCTTAGGTGTACTATCATAACATGTTAAAACTACGCTCAAAATATAGGTAAAATAGCCAAATATCAACCACCACCTTTGAGCCAAGTAGGTAAGAATAAAACTTGTCAAAGGTAAATACTACAACTAGCATCTCATTTTCAGTAGTGGTGTAATTCAATTGTGCTCCATTTAGCGTGCGACTGGCATAGTAGACTGGGTGCATTATTTTGTCCTTCCTTTGCCCAAGCACTGCACCCACAACATAGTCACTTGTATCACACATCAACTCAAATGGCTCCTCCCAATTAGGTGCTACAACAATTGGTGCTGACACCAGCCTCTCCTTTAGCTCCTTGAAAGCTAACATGCACTAATCAGAAAAAACAAAGTGGTGATCCTTTTCAAGCAATTTATACAAGGGATGAGAGATTTTAGAGAAGTCCTTAATAAACCTCCTATAGAAGCCATCATGGCCTAAAAAGCTACGAATTGCCCTCGCTAAGGTAGGCTCAGGAAACTCCTTAATTACCTCTACTTTGGCTTTGTCAACCTCAATCCCCCTACCAGACACTTGGTGTCCTAAGACTATCCTTACTTGCACAATAAAATGTCACTTCTTCTAGTTAAGCACAAGATTAGTTTCAATACACCTTTTCAACACTCTTTCTAAGTTAATCAGATATTCATCAAAAGAGTTACCTAGCATAGAAAAATCATCCATAAATACTTCCATAATAACCTCCACCATGTCCGTAAATATTGCCATCATGCACTTTTGAAAGGTGGCTGGCTCATTACACAAACCAAAAGGGTATTCTTTAAAAAGAAAAGGTGCCATAGGGGCATGTGAAGGTAGTTTTCTCTTGGTCCTCAGCGGCAATGTGAATATGATTATACCCAAAATAACCATCTAAGAAGCAAAAATAGGACCTCCCTGCCAATCTGTCAAGCATTTGATCAATAAAGGGAAGAGGGAAGTGATCTTTCCTAGTGGCCTTATTTAACTTCCTATAATCCATACAAATTCGCCAGCCAGTTATAATTCTAGTAGGGATTAAATCATTATTCTCATTTTTAACCATAGTCATCCCACCTTTCTTTGGCACACACTGGACTGGACTTACCCATTGACTATCAGAAATTACAAAGATAATACCTACATTCAGCCACTTAATTATTTCTTCCTTGACTACCTCTTTCATGTTCAGGACTAGACTCCTTTGATGTTCTATTGAAGCTTTAGCACCTTCCTCCAACAGAATCTTGCGCATGAAAAAAGCTGGGCTTATTCCCTTGATGTCAGCAATAGTCCATTCAATTGCCTGCTTGCATTCCTTCAAAGCCTTCATTAACCTTTCTACTTGCACAACTGACAAACTAGATGAAATAATAATAGGTCCCAAGAAAACATATTTCAAGTGCTCAGGATATGGTTTGAGTTCCAATGGAGGGGGCTCATCTATAGATGGTTTTGTGGGTGGCGCTAACCTATTAGCCAAATCAAGTGGCTCAAATCGTAGTTCTCTATGCCAAAACCCCCGCCCTTCTAGGGCTAATACAGTCTCCTCCCATTTCTTGCCATCAAGGGTATCCAAATTCATTAGGCAAGCCTCTAATGGGCCGTTGGGATAGTAATACTCGTCTTCTGAAAAGTCATCCACCTCTAAGACATTAGCCATGGAACAATTAGCAAACTCACTAGGTCACTTCATGGATTTTTGGACACTAAAGGTCACCTCCTCATCATTAAACCTTATCTTCATCTCACCAGCCTCATAGTCTATAGTAGCCTTTCCTGTAGCAAGGAATGGCCTCTCTAAAATAATAGGGGTCTCCTCATCAACTGCACAATCAAGAATTGTAAAGTCTGTAGGGAACACCAATTTATCCACTTGAACTAGCACATCAACTAAAATTCCTGCAGGTCTCTTACACACCTATCAGCTAACTGAAGACTCATAGAGGTGGGTCTAGCTCTACCAATACCAAGATTTTTATAGATAGATAAAGGCATCAAATTTATACTAGCTCCTAAATCAAGTAAAGCTCTAGCAAAAATATGCTTACCAATTGTGATAGGTATAGTAAAGCTACCTGGGTCTGCCAGCTTTTGAGCAACATGCTTAGTCACCACAGCACTGCAAGTGTGAGTCAGAGTGACTGTAGCCAGATCCTGAAAATCAAACTTTCTAGACAAAAGATCTTTCATCATTTTAGCATAACCAGCCACTTCTCTAATTGCTTCAAGTAAAGGAATGTAACATGTAATTGCTTAAGCATATAAATGAATTTCTTGTACTGGCTTTTTTTATGTTTTACGAGCCTTTAGGGATAAGGGGGGTGGCGGTGTATTACGCTTTACACTTACCTCATAACTTACCTTTTCAGCCGGCTTAGTCACAGGGTCAGGTGTAATCTCTTTTTCAGCTTCCTCTTTGTCAGCAATTTTAGCTGGAATATCCACAGGGTCAGCTATTAGCACACTAGGCACCGCTCCCTTAGTCAATTCTTGCTCTTTATCTTAATATCTACCATTCCTCAAGCTAACTGCCATCACTTTATTAGGATTTGCATATTTGGATTCACCATTATATCTCCTGGCAACGCACCCTGAGGTCTATTGTTCAGAGTAATGGCTAGTTGTCCCAACTTAGTTTCTGTTCCCTTGATGGCAGTGTCATGGGCTGTTATTTGATCTTGCAACTTCTTATGTACTCCTATCATAGACTGCATCATGCTCTTAATATCAACTATGTCATTAGCCTGCTGCGTAGGTAATACCATTTGCTGCTGATCATTGTAAGTTGCTTGTCTCTGATAAGGAACTGGCTAACCCTGTGGTCTGGCAGTGTTGTATAGAACTGGTTGTTGTGTCTGTCTAACTGGACCCTACTGGTTGTATTGCTGCCTCTATCCATAATTTAAAAAATTCACGTCTTAAGTATAGTTCAATAAATCAGAGACAAAAAAATTACCGGGATCGGGTGTGTCCACTTGGTTAACAAGTTTCAGCATGTTCTAGTTAAATTGTTTTAGGGCCACATCCAGCAAAGTTTGCAGCTTTGACATTTGTTCTTCAACCCCATAATCAATTCCAGCAGCTAAAACCTTTTAACATGAGCCAGTAGATGCATCTCTAGTCAACTAGCTTGAATTTTGAGCCATTACATCAAGTAGAGCCTTTATTTCAACAAATGTTTACTCAAGAATACTCCTCCAGCTGCTGCATCCAAATTTCCCTTAATTTGATCATTCATGCCTATATAGATTCTTTGTCCCAGCATCTGATCAGGAATTGCATGATGGACACCTTCGCAAGCAACCATTGAACCTCTTCCAAGCTTCTAGCAATGTCTCGAGCGGGTTCTGCCTAAACATGAATATCTCATCAACCATCTTTGCAGTTTGTTTGGTGGAAAAAACTTCTTCATGAACTTGATCACCAACTCTTCCTACGAAGTTATAGAATTGACTGGCAAAGAATCGAACCAGTCACTAGCATCAGTCGTCAAAAAGAACGGGAATAGCATCAATCGCACGACCTCAGCCGGAACTCGAGCATGCTTCTGAGTTTCAAACAGCCTCATGAACGTTTTCAAAAGCTTATGAGGATCATCAGTAGATTTACCGGTGAAATGAACGAGCGGTTGACAACAGACTGACCATAGTTTGGGTAATGTAAAAACTCTCAGCTTAAATTCTGAAAGCAGAATAGCAGAAGCCAAGTTTCCCCCCACAGGCTGAGCAAAATAATTAAGTGCCAAATCTTCATCCATCTCAATTTATTTGGTTTCTAATTTTCTAACTGTATTCTCAACTGTATTTTCCCCTCTCAAGACGTGGAATGTCCTCTCAATCTCTGGGTCGAACGGTTTCAACTCTGCAGTCTGAGATCTTGTCTTTCGCTAAAACCTGAAGCACACAAATTCCAAAGAGTTAGTTCAAGATGACAAAAGTAAAGTCAATTGAGAAATAAAACTAGCTATTTTTAACAACTAAAATTACACCGTGTTCTCTAACAACAACATAAAACTTTGATCACGTCCAACGACGCCATATGAAAGGGACTAAGCGGCCGCAACAAATATAGCTCGGTACTTAAAGTCCCGAGGTCGAATCCTACAGAAAACACTCGAAATCTAGCTGTTATTTTAACTAATTTACCTATTAACTAACATCTCAGGATGTTTGATTTATGATTGATATTGTAGTAATAACTAAGTAATAGAAATCAATAATAAAATAAATGACAATTAACAAAGATTAAGATTGATTCAAGGATGTAAAGCCTAGGATTGATCTACCCAATTCCCACCTATGTGTTAAAATATTAATTTAACGAATTCAACTTGGTTCTTCCTATTGAACACTTGCTCCATATTCACAACTATTCACTCCCGTATAATAATTATAACTTTCACTAACCAATTTTCTAATTACTTAATGAAGATATGTAGGACTACAAGTATTTTTCACAATCAAGCTCAATGGTCACAAATCACCTTATTGACAACCTATGTAACACCTTGGTTTTAGGTTGAAATATTGCTAAGTGTTTAACCGTAACTTATGAATCTATCCTAAACACAAAAGAATAAAGGGGAATATCAATTGGGGGCCCTTCCAATCAATAGCAAATAAAATATAAACACTTAGATAGGAAGAATTAATAAGTTTTCATTCATTAAAATCAATATTCGTCACACATAAGTAATCGAATGGTTCAATCAATCCTAGAATGAGTAATTTAGGAACTCATGTTCATGATAACCATGTCAATATAATTCATGAATGACTAAATTATAAAGAGGAAGAAAGAATTTAGGAAAAACTCTTGTCTTAGGCAAATCTCCAAAACTCTAGCCTCTTTGTATATTTTTTGACTCCAAAGTACGTAAGTAGGTCCAAAAATATGTTTACAAGGGCTTATATATGGAATACGGTGGGAAACATCCTTAGTCTCTCCAAATTCATTTAAGAAAACTCTTCAGCGCATGCCCTGCACCAACAGCTGTTTGCACTGCTACTCCTTTGCTTTCTTCAATTTTTGCTTTTCCCAGGCAAAACACTGGTGCATGCGAAGCATGGATGGCTGTATGCGATGCTACTTCCTTGTTTTTGTACCAATTAAGCTCTAATTTCCTTCATTTCATTCCTACAACTTCAAACACATCAAGTTAGCAATATCTCAAATCGATCATTGTTGGGCACATAATATCCTTAAAATAAAGTGAAAAGTGGTCAGAATTTAATGCCAAAATACAAGACATATGCCAAACATCAGATGATTACAAATATTTCTATTTAGACAAGGGTCTATCAGAAACAGCCTCTTTACCTTGGTAAGGATAAGGTTTGCGCACTTCTCACCCTTCCCAAACTCCATTTGTGGGATATCACTAGGCATATTGTTGTTGTTGTTGATAAACTATCAGCAATTCAACGAACGTCAGAAGATCTCTCTATATACACAATTTATTTTAAAAGTGTAAATTAAATAAAGGTGTCAAGTAAAAAAGAAAAAAGAAAAAGAAAGGGAAAGTTAGAAAGTGAGCAAAGTGTAAAAAAATAAAAAGTTAAGGAAATACTAAATGATTAAGACCTTCTTTTTATAATTTTTTTACAGAAAAGTACAATTTTTAGATGTTATTTATAAAAATTGCAATATTCTAGCATAATTTTCCAATATAGAGAAAATGTAAAGTTAATTATAAAAATATAGCAAAATATAGCACAACATAGCAAAACCTTGCCTTCTTCCTCTCATTTCCCCCAATTTTACTTTTCCTCCCCCCTTTCCCAAATTTCACTTCCTCTCAACTTCTTTTAATGGAACCAACATCCTCATATCTCGATGTATCTCAACTAAGAGGATGAAACTGAAATCATATCATTCATGAATAAACATTAGGCGACAAACATTAATTAGAGATCGAACATACGTGGTAGGACAATGTTTGAAATACAGAACTTAGACCCCATTTTCTGTCATTCTGACGTTATATTACACAAAATTCCAAGACAATAGGTAAGGAAATAAACAACAAGTCGTTGTCGTTCAACGTACGAGAACATGCATAAGCTTGGAACAATAAAAACTCTTTCAAGAAACGAACTAAATGTATATAGATAAAAAGGTTAAAACAGTGAACTTCTTCACCATTACGCATAAAACTTGTCTCCTCTTTGCCCCTAATTGATTTCTAATTTTCAGAAGCAATCAGTTAAACACACGTACTTCAAATTCATAACTGTAGAATGACATCTTCGTATTGAAAAAAGAAATGTAGTCTAAAAGAGTTAAAAGGGCCTAGATCAGTGATCTTATAGCATAAATAAAACAATAATGTTAAATGCCTCATCTAAAACATCTGTGACAGTATGATATTTGAATAGATTCGCTTCCCTTAACAAATTTTCAATTTAATAAAGATGGTAAAGGAAGAAGCTCAATGTCTACCCTGGTGCAAGCAGATTGGAGATAAGTTTAGCAATCGAACAAAAACAACGGAAAGTAAAGATAGAAGCTTTACACAGCTTAGCTTGCTTGAACGTCACCGAGGAACTGGTCTCGGTACGATTCAAGTAGAAGGAAAGAGCACATAAGCTATGCAACGATCCTCAAGAGAACAATGCCTCTTGTAAACTGAATGATCAAAGAGGAATTGTTTAATCGGAGTCACCGAAAGCTACAAGTTTCGAAGGCCCACATTTGGGTTGCTCACATCTGAGACACAAAAGAAAGAGCTCTCGGCTACTCTCATTCAATATTCAATATTCAAAATAAAGGTGTCTACAAAATGAAATGTAAAGAGGTTTATATAGACAATACTAAGGGTAAACTAGTAAAATGGTCACAGGTGACCACTAACAGTAAGCCACGTAGGGTTGAGTAAGTTAAGTGTTCAGACACTCCTTCGCTTTACTGGCTCGGACGCTCTTTTGGTCCCAAACACTTAAATTCGAGCACTCGAATTCGAACACTCTTGAATTTGGACGCTCTCCTTTCGATTGCCTTCACTGCTCTGCGTCAATGTTGAGTGTTCGGTTGCTTTCCTATTCGGGCTGGAGCTTGTAGATGAAGCCTTCGAATCTTGCGCTCAGCCACTCAACTTCTGAATGGTTGCTTTTTCCCGACCACGACAATTGGATGTTAACATCATGCAACAACTTGGCTTGGCTTCATGTTATCGGCCTCGATGGATTGAACACTTGATCAGCACGGGTTCGGGCTGCATCATCCTCCCCTTCTAGAGAAGATTCTGTCCTCGAAATCGAGCCCTCTTCAGTCTCCAATGCTTGGCCTACAATACAAGGAGTTAAGTCAGCAACATTAAAGATGTTGGAAACATTATACTCACCTGGGAGGTCGATAACATAAGCATTGCTGATCACTTGAAATAGACCATCCCCTCGAGGAGCCAACATTCCTTTCCTTTGGTTCGGAAATCGTTCCCTTCGGAAGTAAACCCAAACCTAGTCTCCCCTCTTTAACTCCAACTTATTACGCCCCTTGTTTTTCTTCGTTGCCATTTTGGCATAAGCTTCCTCTAGATTTTTCTTCACCTTGGCATGCAATTCGAGCAACGCAGTAGTTCGGCGAGTACCTTCAAAATCAATAACAGCATCTCAAGGCAATTGGGTTAGATCAAGTGGAATTAAAGGGTTAAAACCATGCACACATTCAAATGCAGTCATACCAATCATTTGGTGCATTGTTCAATTTTATGCAAACTCTATTATGGGAAAACGATCAGCCCAGCTTCCGACCTTGCCTTTGGTCATAGCTTGAAGCAGAGCTCCCAAGGTTTGGTTAACTACCTCGGTCTGTCCATCAGTCTGTGGATGGTAAGACGTCGAGAATAACAATTTGGTACTAAGGGCACCCCATAGACATTTCCAAAAATGACTCAAAAACATCGAGTCTCGATCACTCACAATAGTACGAGGCACACCATGCAATTTCAACACATGATTAATAAACAACGAAGCAACATGTTTTGCACAGTCGCATTTCTTGCACGGAATAAAATGTGCCATTTTGAAAAAACGGTCCACCACAACGATGATGCTATCATGTTCTTACCCCGACCTCGGTAACCCCATAACAAAATCCATGGATATATCAACCCACGGTCGTTCAGGCACAGGTAATGGAGTATACAAACCATGAAGGTTGGACCTCGATTTAGCTTTCTTACAAACGAGACAAGCGTTGCAAAGCTTTTCCACATCTTGTCGCATTTTCGGCCAATGGAACTGCTCGGACAAGATTCAAAGAGTTTTATCGACACCGAAGTGTCCCATCAAGCCTCCGGAGTGAGCTTCTCGGACGAAGAGCTCTCTCCACAATGACACTAGCACACAAATCCTCCCCTTCTTGAAGAGGTAGCCATCGTGCCACTGATATTTCTCAACCCTTTGGCCACTCAAGATTGCGTCACGGACTCTTTTAAGCTTGGGATCATCTTCATACACCGACTTTATGCTTTCGAGGAGAGAGTGGTCGCTAAGGCAAATTTTCTCGATAAGACATCGGCCACAACATTGTCTTTCCCCTTTTTGTATTGAATTACATAGGGAAAGCTCTCAATTAATCCACCCACTTGGCATATCTTTGGTTTAATTTCTCCTGGCCTCGGAGATGTTTCAATGACTCATGATCACTTTTAATCACAAACTCTCTCGGCCACAAATACTGCTGCCAACGGGTGAGTGCTTGAACGAGGGCATACAACTCATTGTCATACGTAGAGTAATTCAAGGTTGCACCCTTAAGCTTTTCGCTGAAATAAGCGATTGGCTTCGATTCTTGCATAAGCACTCCTCCGATCCCAACTCCAGATGGATCACATTCCACCTCGAATGCTTTGCCGAAGTCAGGGAGTTATAAAAATAGGGCAGAGCTAAGCCTCCATCTCAACTCTTGGAAAGCCCTCTCTTGGGACTCTCCCAACACAAACGGATGGTCTTTCTTTACCAGCTTAGTTAAAAGAGCTGCCACGGTGCTAAATTCATGAACAAACCTTCGGTAAAAGCTACCTAATCCATGAAAGCTATGGACTTGAGATACTGAGGTTGGAGTCTGCCAATCTTTGATAGCCTCGACTTTTGACTTATCGACTTCAACACCATTAGCACTCACAAAAACCGTCGTTAGCATATAACTTCACTTCTCTAAGGGTTTCAAGCACTAGCCTTAAGTGTTTGATATGTTCATCCACATATTTACTATTAATAAGTATGTCATCGAAGTAAACGACAACAAACTTATTTATTAACGGTTTTAGCACATGGTTCATCAATCGCATGAATGTGCTCAGTGTGTTAGATAGGCCAAAAGGCATCACTAACCATTCATAGAGACCGAATTTTGTCTTGAATGCGGTTTTTCACTCGTCTACGGGTTTCATTCGGATTTGGTGGTAACCAGACCCAAGATCTATCTTTGAAAAGCATGAAGAACTACTCAGCTCATCTAGCATGTCATCTAATCGAGGGATAGGATGATGATACTTTACCATGATTTTGGTGACTGCACGACAATCAACACACATTCGCCATGTTCCATCTTTCTTTGGGACAGGGATAACAGGAACGACGCAAGGACTCAAGCTCTCTCGAACAAGGCCCTTGTTCAACAATTCATCCACCTGCCTTTAGAGTTCTTTGGTGTCTTCGGGATTACACCGATATGCAGGTTTGTTGGGAATTTGAGACCCCTGAACAAAGTCAATTTGGTGCTCGATTCCTCTTATCGGAGGCAAACCACCTGGCATTTCTTCAGAAACATGTCTCTGAAGTACTGTAAAACACTTTGAGCAGCACTAGGCAAAGGGTTATCGTTAGTAAAATCATCATTAGTGTTTAGAAGAATACACTTATGCACGAGGTAAATCATCATTCGACCAGTGTCGTTGCCTCATAAATATCCACTTGGCTGCATGATTTCACAAATGTTGTCGGCCATGGGTGGTGGAACTTTATTTTCAGCCTCAAGTGGTACCACTACAGGTTTTTTTAGCCTTGAACGCTTCTTTCTGCTCCCGCATCCATTTATAGTCGTCGCTGACTTATTTCAGAGACAAAGGTTTAAGTATAAAATTCTCACCTCCGAGCTTAGCAGTGTAAGTGTTGGTTCGACCGTTGTGGATAACAGATTGATCATATTGCCACGATCGCCCAAGAAGCAAATGACAAGCTTGCATCGGGACCACGTCAATCATCATTTCATCATGATAATCCCCCACTTAAAATTTGATCAACAGTTGTTTTGCCACTCTTAATTCTCCACACTCATTCAACCACTGGAGCTTGTATGGTCGGGGATGTTTGTTAGTAGGCAGACCCATTTGTGAAACCACGGTTTGGCTCACCACATTCGAGCAGCTGCCTGAATCAATGATCATCGAACACACCTTCCCCTTTCACTCGACATCGGGCATGGAAGAGATTTTTCCTTTGGTTTTCATCTTCCTCTTCCATGACCATGGTACTCAAGTTCCTCCGAACAACTAAAAGAACGTCTAGATGATCAACCTCGGTGGTGTCACATCCATCATCCTCAATTTCAGCTCAATCTATCTCCTCAACTGTTTCCTCCTCGGAGTCACTCACTTGCTCGTGGATGTTTCCATCATCGAGTATTACCATAATATGACGAGTCGGACAGTCTCTTGCCATATAATTATAACCTCTACACTTGTGATATTGAATTTTTGAAGAACTAGGAGTATTGAGTTGAGCTTTACTTCCCATGTCATTGGATTGATTAACGGTCACTCCCCTCTCAAAGGGTTTCTTTTGATCTCGACCAATGTTGGCATTTGTTGGGTTCAGACTCCTCTATTCTATACCTCGGTTCAGTGGAGTTGGAGTACTGACTCCTCGATACCGGCTTGAATTTTCGTCTTTCACCTATTTCTTAGCATCAACGGCAGTATGAAACACATCTTCTAAAGTTTGATACACATGCAGTCTCAATTGAGATGATACATCTCGAGTCAAGCCATTTTTGAATCGGATGATGGCTTGCTCATTATCTTCTTCATATCAAGAGTTAATCAAATTCTTTCAAACTCATCATAGTATTCTTCAACTGATTTGGACCCTTGTTTCAATTAAAAGAGTTTCTGAAGTTGTTCCTGCCGATATTTGGCATTCACATACTTTACATCTATTGCTCTTTTTAGCTGCAACCATGTGGTGACCTCGGGATAAGCATTCCTCCTCCTTAATCTTTTGTCAGCTTCCCACCATGTTGATCCATATGCTTCGAACGAAGTAATAGCATGTGCAACTTTTCTCTCTTCGATCATCTTATTTGTTTGAAAGATTCATTCCAAACGAATCTACCAGTCAAGATATTGGTCCAGATCACTGGTTCCTCAGAAGGGTAGAATAGCGATCTTGACATTGTTCAAGTTGAGTCACGAGCACCTTGGATCGGCTCCGGATACTCATCATAATATTCATCAGCCTAACGCTCAAAATATCTATCAATATTTTCACCTCGGCCTCGACCTCAACAATTTCCACGACCTCGTTGAACGAATGTTGGCTCATACTCAGCTTCGACCTCGGGAAATTCTCCATCATCGACCCCTTCATCAATAACCACAACTTATCTTCAGGCCCTTGGAAGTGGTAATCTTTCACCTCGGGGAATGCCCAAGTTTAGACGATCAGCTTGGGGATTGCCCAAGTTTTGTTGTTCCGCTTGGGGAATGCCCAAGTGTTGTTCAGCTCGAGGATTGCCCATAGCTTCATTTCGAACAGCCTCATTCTTCAACCGCTATTGTCGAAAAAGCTCAGCAAATTGCTCTAGTTTCATAGGAGTGGAGTTGCTAGTATCGGCACCGGACCCAGGCAAGGCCACGGATGCACTCCCTTGCTCGAGGTTAGGTACTCGATCACTCACTCTTTTTACCTCGGCACTGACGCCTTGTATCGCAGCCATGAGATCGGCTAACGATACCTCGGGCTCTACAATGCCCTTCTCTCAGTTTCTAGCCATGGCACCTGCACAAATTAAAGACCAAGAAAAATGTTAAGGTTAGAAATTACCTCACACACTCCCTCACTTTTATTGGGTGGTGCTCAAGTCCACTCAATTTTGTAGGTTTAGTTTTGGTCACTCAAAGAACTTGTCAGCAGTGGCTTCGTCGAATTGATCAATATCCTCTAAGATCCTTCAAGTTCGATAATAGTCACTGACTCTTCGGGAAGAGTGAAGTGATGTTCGACTCTATGGAACGAATCCTGTTTTAACTGCGCTCAGGAAGTCAAAGAATTGTCTACGAAATTTATACTTCGGTCACCCCTCGCACGAGTTCCTCTAAGCTTAAACTGATCAGTATGACCTCGAGTAGAAGAAATTATTCCAGAGATCCACTAACGAGATTTATTGATCACAAAAAAAAGTGAAAACCTAGGAGAATCTACTCTTCGATTCCTCTTTTGGAGTCCCTGGACACGTCACCTCTTTACGGTCAAAAAGTCATCCCTCGGTACAGATTAGGGTTTAACATTTTCCACTTTCCCTTTTCCTTAGAGACAAACTTTCTCTTGGGGCTTTGGCACAGCGCCTTTTCCCTTTCTTCTTCAATGGAACAGTGAACTTAGCTCCAATGTACGTACAACTTTAAAATTTTGTTCATAGTCCACGAAACAAGAAGATTCAGGTCGTCTCCAGTAAAACTTCAATGTCAGAGAAGATTCAAGTTCCAAAGCCAACCTATGAACAACTTCAACAACGTCGTCAATACATTGTTACAATGTAACAATTTTTCGGCATACGGACAGTGGCTCTATCAAGGAACTTCGAAATTTAAGCTCAAAAACCAACCCAAATCAAACTACAACCACCAGTGTTCAAAAACAACCACCAAAACTCACTGGGGTTTCAAACAATCACCACCACGCTCAAAATAGTCCAAAATCACAGCGAAACCCTTGTCGCCAAATAACGTACAACAAGTGCTCGTTCGAATCTTTAGATGATGGTGAACAAGAATCTGTGGTTGTTTGATCCAAACAATCAACCAACAATCAAATTTTGAATTTTCTTCTTTTCATTTTTTTGTTTTTTTTTTTTTTTTTTTGTAAAATAAGAACACTAACAGAAACAACAACAAAATAACAATAACAAGAACACAAAAATGGAAACAAAGACACAAACACACGAGATAAAGACGTACAGGATTGAGTTTGTAAGAACAAGCCCAAACCGTGCTCTGATACCAAGATGGTGCAAGCAAATCGGAGATAAGCTTAGCAACCGAACAAAAACAACAGAAAGTAATGATAGAAGCTTGACGCAGCTTTTCTTGCTTGAACGACATCGAGGAACTGGTCTCGGTATGATTCAAGTAGAAGGAAAGAGCACCCAAGCTATGTAACAATCCTCAAGAGAACAATGCCTCTTGCAAACTGAATGGTCAAAGAGGAATTGTTCAATCGGAGTCACCGAAAGCCACAAGTTTCGAAAGCCCACATCTGCGTTGCTCACATCTGAGACACAAAAGAAAGAGCTCTCGGCTACTCTCATTCAATATTCAATATTCAAAATCAAGGTGTCTACAAAATGAAATATAAAGAGGTTTATATAGACAATACTAAGGGTAAACTAGTAAAATGGTCACAGGTGACCAATAACAATAAGCCACGCAGGGCTGAGTAAGTTAAATGTTCGGACACTCCTTCGCTTCACTGGCTCGGACGCTCTTTTGGTCCCGAACACTTAAATTGGAGCACTTGAATTCGAATACTCTTGAATTCGGACGCTCTCCCTTCGGTTGCCTTCACTACTCGGCGTTAATGTTGAGTGTTCGGTTTCTTTCTTCTTTGGTCTCGAGCTTGTAGATGAAGCCTTTGAATCTTGCGTTTGGCCACTCAGCTTCCGAATAATTGCTTTCTCCCGACCACATCAATTGGATGTGAACATCATGCAACAACTTGGCTTGGCTTCATGTCATCGGCCTCAATAGATTGAACACTTGATCAGCACGGGTTCGGGCTGCATCACACACCGACCCACCCCTACAAACAAATTTTCAATTTATTGAAGATGGTAAAGGAAGAAGCTAAATGTCTACCCTCCCCCCACCCCCCACCCCCACAAAAAAAAAAAAAATATATATATATATATATATATTCACTCATCTTCTTTTCTCATCCTATCTTCAAAACTGATCTGCATAGATGAGTTTGTAATTTTTGAGCTTCATCTTCTACTTTCGACTTATTAGTGAGCCCACTCAAGAAGGGCAGTTGTTGACACCCAATTTTGTCACTCATTCTTCTAAAATTGGCTATAATTTAACTTAAATGTGCAATATGACTATTTGTGCAAAATGTGCATTAGAAAACATGCATTTACGTGTGGTATCATCTATTTATATATTTAATACTTAAATGTGGCTATATTACATAATTTTACATCGTTTAGGCTATTTGTCAAAATATAGTTATTTGCACAATTTTAGTGCATTTAGTAATTATTTATTGCTATTTATACTTAGTTAATTTAATTTGCATTTCAATTTATTTTTATGTGTGCATTTTACTATGTGTTCACCCATTTTATACAGTATATATATAACAGCCAACTAAATAATCAATTCATTTCTCCTTGTAATCTGTCATATTTTAGTTTCTTTTGAATTTGAATATATGCAAGTCTTCCTTTTAGCGCACAAATCCTGAAATCTTTCCTACCAACCTAGACAATAGTCTATCTAGGTCATCCAGTCTGTGAAGGGAATAGTTGCAATATTCTTCCAATTACAAAACTATTCAATTTTCTTTTTTCCCAATCTCCATCAAAATTCTTTATTTATTTACTTTTCTATTGAATCACATTTCTCTTTGAACCTAGACAAGTGTTCGTCTAGATACTTTCATAATCATATTTAAATTTCCTTTTCCTCGTATTTTGTTTTTAAGCTGATTTCCGAAATCATCCCTTCCTAATCTTTATCAAATCTCCATATTCCTATTTGAATCTAGACAAAAGGTGGTCCAAATTAAATTTCTTTACTTATGTTGAAAGACAATATCTTCCAAATCCAATTCAATATTCTTTCCTAATTAGTCTCTAATCCCTTGATCCACTCCAATTTAAAATCCTTCAAATCACTCAGCCAAATCTGCCTCCATAATTATTTTGTCCTATCCTCCTAATTAAGGGAAATATCCCTAAGATCCCCTAAATTATTCCAATTCCTCAACAATTCTTTTTTCCCAAAAAATCTGTACATATACCCACACCACAGTACAAGACAGAGGATTAGGGATCCTCACCCCTCTTTGTCATCTCCCTTATCGGACATTACAAGCACATATATCATACCACATACAATCAGAAAACAGCAGCAACGATTAACACCATTACATACCTTCTTCATCTACACACACGTCGATATACAGACACACGCACACGCACCTAGAAACGGATTAGAATAGATACATACAGTACATTTGGAGACCTTAACACCCCTTCTTCTCCTCCTCTTTCAATTCCACCATCGACATACATTAGAAAAACACATACCAGCAACCATCAGAAACACAGTACATACATCACACCTCTCCTCTCCACCGACCCACGCATATAAATCCTACGATACCTGCATACACCATCAAAAATCCAGAATCATACCCACACAAAACCAACAAAACAGATCGGGAAAGTAAAAGTGGGAAGATCGGGAAAGGGGAGATCTAGCACACATATCTATATACCAATTAAAACCAGCGAAACAGTAGAGATCGGGATAGGGGGACGTTAGGACAGGAACACCCCCAGTAGCATCGGCGGTATCCATCGTCGGAGTTCCATTCTTTTTCGTCGTTTCTGCTATTGAATCAAAACTAAAAACGGGGGGGGGGGGGGGTACGGAAGTGGTAGTGACACCGCTGGCAGTCGCTCCTCCTCCACCCTTCTGCTTTTTTCGCCACCATTCTTGTTGGGAATTCGCATCTGGTTCTAGATAATCTTCAACCTTTGCAGCGGCTTACAGTGGTTTTCCATTCGTTCGGATTGTTGTGGATGCACCGTTTATACTATGGCTAAACTCTACTTGCTTTTACAGATTTTGTGTTGATTTGCTCATATATTTAAGTTATTATATTCACTGCCTTTGAATAAAGTGTCGCTAATCTGGTTTTTGCCTTTACGAGAAAGCTGCAGATCCTTTTACGTTATTTTGCACTGATGCGGACTACAGTACGCTGCTGGTTTATGAAAAATGATTTAAGACTCAGTCTGATTATTCAATGGCACATTCTGAACGATACTACATTGGTTATGGCCAAGGAAAATGATTATGCACATTTATTTGAGGCCTATACATAGATTGGAACATGATACTACACTTAAACAGTCCCATACCCGTGTCCTTAAAACAAAAAGGCTATGATGACATGTACAAGCCGTAATTGCAAAACGAGCCGGTGATGGAGTGGTGGGACCGACACTTGGCATGGAAACACGATTGGCCGGCGTGTTTGCAGCCGTACCGACGTCCCTAACCTCTAGCCAATTCATACATACCTGAACCTATACTTTTATAAAATCCATTTCTCCCCTTTCATTTTATTATTATTTTATATTCATTATTAATTATATTTAATACTTAAATATGGGTATACTATGTAATTTTGCATCATTTAGGCTGTTTATCAAAATATGGTTATTTTAATAATTTTAGTGCATTTAGTAATTAATACTTAATTAATTTAATTTGCATTCCAATTTGTTTTTATGTATGCATTTTACTATGTGTTCGCCCATTTAGTAAAATATATATATATATATATATATATATTTGGAAGAAACCAAGCAATACAAAAGTTGCACGACTATTTGAACAAATACCCAAGTCAAAACTTCCCACACTATTTGAACACGAGGAGCAAACTAATTTGAAGCACAAATGGATATAGGGGCAGCCACCAAACAACAATCACAATAGCAAGACAAAGTAATCAAACCAAATGCAAGAGACGCCAAATTTACGTGGAAAACCCCTTCAATGTGAAGAGGTAAAAACCCACCGGACCAAAGTCCACCAAAGCTCCACTAATCAATCAACAATAGTACAAAGTTCTCCAAAATGGCTACACAACAAGTGTTAAATACGGAGCAACAATACATATACCAAAAGCACCAAAACTAGAGAAAAAAGAAGTAAAATCACCAAAAATGCAGCAACTGTTCACGAGCTAAAATCTGATGGTACAGAGCTCCAAATAGATTCCTTCTAGTTTCCAATTAAATATTAAGATGAGAGGAACGTGCTGTCCAAAAATCAGCTTAATCGGACTAGAAACAAAGTGGGAATCGCCTTTCAAAGTTGGCTGCAATGGCTGAATTTGTGCAGAGAAAATCTGCTACACTCTCTCTCTTTATTCTCACTTTGGCTGCTGAAAATACACTCTTGTCATGCCACAAAATCAGACCTAACTTGCCCTTTTATATGTCTTGATATTAGTTGGCTTGGACCATCAGGTGGGCTGGTCCAAAAGAGGTGTTTTTTGTCCACATAGGAAGGAAAGCCCAATCAGCCTAACAATTCTCCCCCTCCCGACTATGTGGAGGAGACCGCCATCCCGACGATCAAACAACATTCTTTAAACTTCTCTCTTGTCAAAGGTTTAGCAAGCATGTCTGAACCATTGTCATTAGTGTGGATCTTCTCAAGTGAAAGGAGTTTAGCATCCAACACATCCCGAATCCAATGGTACTTCACATCAATATGCTTCGACCTACCATGGAATGTAGAATTCTTGCTAAGATGAATAGCACTCTGACTGTCACAATAAAGCACATATTTCTTCTGAGCAAAGCCAATTTCCTTCAAATATCGCTTTATCCAAAGCAAACTCTTTACAGCCTTCAACAACAACAATAAGCTCAGCTTTTGTGATAGATAGAGCAACACATTTTGATTCATAGTAAATAAATAAATAGTTAAATAAAATGTATTACGCATTTCCAACCTCACAAAGGACTGATCTATTTTTAAAGAATTTAATTAACTTCAAAAATAATTAATTTTGATTTATTTTATTTTTCTCGCATAATAAGCGGACCACGTGTCACACTTATCGTTATGCCTAATCGAGTGGAGGTTTTATCGTCCCTATTGATCTGCCTAATTGCATTAAATATTAAATAGCAAGCATTGGTTTGAAAATTTAACAAGGAAGCCAAGGTATGGCTGTTTATCTAAAAAATAGCTATTTTATAAAATAAAAGCTGCCTTGTGGGCTGTTTATGCAAAGGAGGCGTGTACAATTGACGCCATTTAAAAAGATGGGCTGAATTATTTTGCAAAAATAGACTGCTTTAAAATGTTTTTTGCAAAAAGAAGCAATGCTATTTTTATAAATATATGCTTTATCTCAAACAATGGCTGAGTTGTCAAAAAGGTGGCTGTTAAGAAATTCAATGTTTCAGCAACATCTACGTCATTTCAGGATTGGGCTTTGATTTATTGGCCTCCAAAGATTTGCACAATTATTCCTCTTTTCATTTATTTGTCCAGATTTTTAAATAGAGAGCCAAGTTGAAAGGTCAAAACTTTACAAAAGTAGTTTTAAATCAAGATTAGTCCTACGTTTGCCTATCCCACACATACAAAAATCATTCAAACTTGGACAATTGCACTACATGTCCTCTTTATGTCATTTCTATCAAATCTGTCCCATTTTAACATTTTGAACAATCTGGCTATAGTCGAAAACAGTCCACAAAACATGTTTAAAAGCCTTAGTTTGCATATTTCCTACCCGCGATGCTTTTATTACTTCCATACATAGGTAGCTCAAAAGTGGACATGCAAAAATGCCATATATAGTTCATTTGCTTTCCTACTTTCAACAAAATTAGTCAGTTTAACTAAATTAGCAAAAGAAAACATACATACAAGGTACACAAGATTGAGACCTTTAAACATTGCTATTTCATATCATTTCATGACCAAATGGCTCAAATAAACACAAGGTGAAGAAGGTATTTACCTTCTGTATGAAATTTCCAAGCTAAGAAGCAAACGGAACAGCAAACCAAAACCCAAAGCCAACAACTTATACTCCGAAATCAGCAACTGAAACATCCCTTTTAACCTCTACTTAACCCTTAAAAGCGTAAGATTTATGCTCCAAAATACCTTAGATATCAAGGCTTTTGGTTCTAAATCTATCTCTTAAACTTACTATTTTTCTCTCAAGTGTTTGCTCTCAATTAATGTGTTTTTCAGCTGGTTGTTGGTCATAAATGAGGGTAGTAAATGCCATATTTATAGCTGAAAATTTGAGGGCCAAAAGGTGGAGTATGGACTTATATAAAAGTACCACCCCTCACCCCTATACTTGAGTGTTTTCTAGTCCCTTTTTCAGAAATAGTACAACAGCTATAGGACACTATTTCAGCCACCATATGGTATCCCAAAAGCTGAAAATATGCAAGAAGTGTCCTTTAAAAGGACACCAAACACTCATTACACTAACTAAAAGAACTAGAACTCACTAAAGGAACTAAAAATCAATCCAAACTAAACTTAAACTAAACCAAAATACAACCAGATTCTAATTTAAGCTAATAGAGTCCAAACTCAGCTTTTTAAGAGTTCTAATAACTGGAGAAAAGCAAATCAGCCCCCAAGCTTCGCCACATAATTTAAAAATTATCATAGCACCTGCAAATCACCAATGCCACAAATGGAACCTCGTTGTCCCGAATCGCCATTTGGAGGGCTTCATAATCAGCCAGCAAATATCATCATCATAACATGCCTTAAACCTCACCATAGTAGCCCTTAAAAACTCACCATAGCAACCCCCAAACATCACAGAACAGCCCCCAATACACCATCATAGCACTGTCATCAGAAAACAATCAACATCACAAAAAAATAAAGGAAAAAAAGCGAGAAAGTAAGTGTCATAACCCCAAAAAAAACACGAGCAAGAAAAGAGGGAAAAATATAAGAATCTTGAGCAAATGGAGTATGGAAAGTGATAGAAGAGGGTGAGAGAAAAAGGAAACACCAAACACTTACCAGGAAAAAAGAAAAGTCACCGGAGTTCAAGTTTGATCGAAATTTCTAGGCTCGATCTGCAAAAAATGGCTATGAATTTGGATAAAATAATACCAGAAATGGATAGAGCAGCTCGATAGCTTTCTGGATGGTATTGTTTGTATTTTTCTGACCACCGGAAGGCGGTGGTCCGGTGGCGGAAAGGTGTTGGCAGAGAGAGGTGGCGGGATTTTCTGATGATGAGGAGAAAAATGGCTAGGGTTTCCCCAAGCCTTGAGTTTCAGAAGGTGTAAGGGAGATAATGAGATAGATTTAAGCTTATATATGTAAGGAATGGGCCGGGTTTGAGTGTGGGCTGGTGGGCCGGTGGGCCAAATCATTGGGCTGCAATTTTTCTACAAATGGCTACTAAAAGTCTACATCACTTAAAACATACACAACTAATTATAATTAAAATCACATAATTTTCAATAAAATCACAATTTAAAACATAGAATCACAATTAAACACATACCAAGTAACTTTTTTTGAAATTTTCATATTTTTCTTCCCGATTAATGATAATTTTAGTTAAAATAAAAGACTAAACTTTAGGAAAATTCTGCCAAAATCCTAAGAATCTAACACAGCTATTTTGAGATTTTTTTTTTTATTTTTTGCTATAATTAGGTGATTGCAGCTGCCCCTCTTTGTTCGGGAACATGAAGAGTTTTCGGACAAAGACATAATCACAACTAATTTTGGCTTTTTTGTTCTAACCATGAAAAATACAAAAAGGTGACCGTACCCTGACTACAGGGTTACCTACATATCCTCAGACAAAGGAATCAGGTCAGTATAGTTCCTCACGTGCGGTAGCTGGGACTACCGCATTCAAACGGACAAATAGACTCTTCTAGACTAGCCCTAAACATATTCTAGACATACTAGACTACTTGGCTGACTCGAGACTCTTTCTAGACACACATGGGGCTGATGCTAGACATTTCTAGGCACACTTGGGCAGTCATTGCTGATTACTGGTCGCTTGTTGGTGGTCGTTGCTTTACAAGGAATGGAAATACAAGGAAAAATGTAAAATTACAATCCCTAGCCTAAATCTTCATGCTTCCTTGAGGTAGATCTTGGCTTGAAAGGCAACTTTATTGCCCGTTGTGTGGGTAAGCACTATCTTAAACTTGAAATAGTTGCATCTGTTTCAAGCGGGTCTTGACTTGAAACTGGGGATGGTTGCTATCTTTGAGCGGGACCAACTTGAAAAGGAAGTGGTTGCTGTATTTGAGAGCAAATGACTTGAACTGAATATGAGTGCTATCTTCTAGCAAAACTGACTTGACAAGAAAAGTGATCGCTATCTTTTAGCAAATCTTATCATGGAAAGGAAATGACGTTATCTTTGAGCGTAACTGACTCGAAAAGAAAGTGATCGCTATATTTTAGCAAATCTTATCATGGAAAGGAAATGACGTTATCTTTGAGCGTAACTGACTCGAAAAGAAAATGATTGCTATCTTTTAATAGATTTTGACACAGAAAGGAAATGATGCTATCTTTGAGCGAAACTGACTCGAAAAGAAAATGATCGCTATCTTTTAGCAGATCTTGACATGAAAAGGAAATGGCGCTATCTATGAGCGAAATTGACTCGAAAAGAAAATGATCGCTATCTTTTAGCAGATCTTGACATGGAAAGGAAATGACGCTATCTTTGAGCGAGACTGACTCTAAAAGGAAATGATCGCTATCTTTTAGCAAATCTTGACATGGAAAGGAAATGATCGCAATCTTTGAACGAACTGACTCTAACAGAAAATGATCGCTATCTTTTAGCAGATGTTGGCATGGAAAGGAAATGGCGCTATCTTTGAGCGAAATTGACTCGAAAAGGAAATGATCGCTATCTTTTAGCAGATCTTGATATGGAAAGGAAATGGCGCTATATTTGAGCGAAATTGACTCAAAAAAGAAATGATCGGTATCTTTTAGCAGATCTTGACATGGAAAAGAAATGACACTATCTTTGAGCAAAACTGACTCGAAAAGAAAATGATCACTATCTTTAAGCAAATCTGACTTGAAAAGAAAATAGACACTATCTTTTAGCTGGGACTGACTCAAAGAGGAAATGATCGCTATCTTTTAGCAGATCTTGACATGGAGAGTAAACGACGCTATCTTTGGGCGAAGACTGACTCGAAGAGGAAATAGAGTTCCGTCTGATATCTAGAGCAGCTACCCCAATTCAAGTGGTCCTAGCTCTTTCTGGCAACATAGCAAACGTCACACTAACTTTCTACATCGTGGATACACCCTGTTTCTGATCTTGCAAATAGGCTTGGTGATTCTTTCTCTATTCTTCACAGTAATATGAGATGAAAAATGCCTAAAGCTTCTCCCAAACATGTGCACTCTTCATGATATAATTTTGGTATGTCGTTCCTCCGGCCTGATGTGCGGTGCTGGGCTCTAATTATCAAGGTTGGTCACGACTCGCTGAAACTTTTCCATTGTCGAGGGTGTGCCCTGCCCGCTGGAATTAAACCTGAATCCTGAAAGACAGAGTTTTACAATTTTCTTTTGTTACTGATGTGAGGTTAGCGCCGAAAGGGCGAGGAATTAATGGTGAGGCAAGATATACAAAAATGGAATAAAAAGCTTAAGGGCGAAAGTCGTTTGGACGAGGAACGTCTTTCTGAAAAAAGAAAACCTATCAGGCAATATACCGGCAACCCTGATGACCATGACATGTATCTTGGGTGACCTCGTCCGACCAGTGCCATTTGTTTGTCGAGAGTTGCTCCATGGAAGATATCAAACCATAACCAAGGTGAGGTGACTCTCAAGTCGACTAGTAGCGCCCTTTTTGGGTTTTCACCAACTAGTCTCTCTCTTTAATCTTTTGCCTCACTGTTGTCTTGCGGTGCCTTCTCAGATTTTCACCTGCAAGACTCTTTTTTTTTCTTTGTTTTTTCAATCTACGACACAAACATCTCTTTCGATGGCATCGCTGACTTGCCATAAAGGAATATTTGACATAAGCTCTCCAAAATGCATCATGATACAATTCACTCCCCTTTGGACATATTTTATTTAAAAAAAAAAAAACTTCTGCCCAGTTTAGAATAAACTTGGGTGCTTTGGTTTTCTCTTTGGTCAGGAAAAAATATCTATTAAGATTCTTTGGGCGGATGACCGGATCCTTTGGGAATAAATTCAAGAATAAAACAAAAATCTGCCCCATTTTACCATAAACTTAGGGATCTACATTTCTTTTGTATCAGCCGCAAACTTGGAGGCAAAGTTTTGCGTCAATATGAGACAAGGAAAAAATGAACTTTCTCCTATAATGAACACAAAGAGAATGGAGAGGAATATTGAATTTCCTCCATTTTCTTAAAAAAAAAAAAAAAAAAAAACCAACTTCTGCCCCAGTTTAGGATAAACTGGGGTTTTTGATTTTCTTGACATATTACGCAAATCTGGAAGCAAGCTTTGCGCGAATAAAAGAAAACATGGAAAGAGAAATTTTCTCCTGTTGCGACCGCACCAGAATGGTTGCCTACGTATCCTTTTAAGAGGAATCAGGTCAGACGTAGCTCTAGGCAAATGCCCAAGTTTCTTTTGATGCTTTTAGTTTCATTTCATTTTGGTACAATTACATTGATTCCAACTGAGAACATGCATCAAAAGTACAAGTGCTAATAAGGGATACAATTTGGGATAGCAAAAGAGAACAAAAGCCTAGCATTCATCCCGATTTGAAAGCCATCTTGGAGTCAAATGTAGTACCTCTTGACCGCGTCTATATTGACGGGTATTTCAGTTGTCCTGCCTTCCGGATCCATAAGGTACAAGGCATCATTTGGAAATATTTTCTTTACCAGGTATGGCCCTTGCCAATTTGGAGCAAATTTTCCTTTAGCTTCTTCCTGATGAGGAAAGATTCTTTTCATGACTAATTGCCCTTCTTTCAAGTCGCGGAGGCGCACTTTCTTATTGTAAGCTCGGGCCATTCTTTGTCGATACAATTGACCGTGACAAGCAGCATTGAGCCTCTTTTCGTCGATGAATGACAATTGTTCCAATCGGGTTTTGACCCAGTCCATGTCCTCAATTTCTGCTTCCACAATGATCCTGAGAGACGGTATTTCAACTTCATCGGGTACGACTGCTTCAGTTCCGTATACCAATGAATACGGGTTCGCACCTATGGAAGTGCGCACAGTCGTGCGGTAACCAAGCAAAGCAAAAGACAACTTCTCATGCCAATCACGAGATCTTTGTATCATTTTCTTAAGGATCTTCTTGATATTCTTATTGGCTGCTTCAACCGCGCCATTTGCCTTTGGTCGGTAAGGCGTGGAATTTCGGTGCATGATCTTGAATCTTTCACACACTTCATTCATTAAATGACTGTTCAAATTTGTCGCATTATCAGTGATGATGGTACTTGGGATACCAAAGCGACAAATGATGTTAGAATGAACGAAATCCACCACGGCTTTCTTGGTCACAGATTTGAGAGTGATGGCCTCAACCCACTTGGTGAAGTAATCTATTACAACCAAAATGAATTTGTGCCCATTTGATACTTTTGGTTCAATAGGCCCGATAACATCCATCCCCCATGATGTAAAAGGCCAAGGGGCTGACATTGTGTGCAACTCTAAAGGGGGTGAATGTTTCAAATCACCGTGTACTTGGCATTGATGACACTTTCGCACAAAAGTAATGCAGTCACGTTCCATGGTAAGCCAGAAGTATCCTACTCTGAGTACTTCCTTAGCTAGCACATGCCCGCTCATGTGAGGTCTGCAGATCCCCGAATGCATGTCATTGAGAATTTTTGTGGCTTCAGTTGCATCCACGCATCTTAACAGTCCCAAGTCAGGTGTCCTTTTGTACGCCACCCCTCCACTAAAAAAGAAACCACTTGCCAGTCATCGAAGGGTTCTCTTTTGATTGTTTTCTGCCATTGGGGGATACGTCCCATCTTGAAGGAAATTCTTGACATCAAAATACTACGATTGACCGTCGATTTCTTCTTCCACTACATTGCAGTATGCATGTTGACTTTGGACCTGAATCTCTAATGGATCAATATGGGCTTTATCAGGATGGACAAATACTGAGTCTAATGTAGCCAATGCGTCAGCTAGCTCATTATGTATTCTCAGAACATGTCTAAATTTAGAACATCGAACTTTTCGAAGATTGTCCATACACTACTTGTACATGATCAGCTTAAGGTCTCGAGTTTCCCATTCACCCTTCATTCGGCGTATCAAAAGATCTGAATCTCCGATCACCAGTAACTCTTTGATATCCCTGTCTAGCGCCGTACGCAAACCCATTATTCATGCTTTATACTCAGATGTGTTGTTAGTGCAACTGAAGCGAAGTTGGGCTGCCGCCGGGTAATAATGTCCCGTGGGAGAGATGATGACTGCTCCAATACCATGGCCTTTTGAGTTAGAAGCACCATCAAAGTATATTTTCCACACGTGCTCTTCTTCATTAATCAATTCTTTAAGCATATCTACTTCCTCATAAGGGAAGTAAGTCATCAATGGCTCATAATCATCATCCACCGGATTTTCAGCCGAATGATCAGCTAAGGCTTGAGCTTTCATTGCAGTTCTGGTGACATAAACTATGTCAAATTCTGTGAGCAAGATTTGCCATTTGGCAAGTTTGCCAATTAGCATAGACTTTTGAAATATGTACTTCAGTGGATCCATCCAGGAAATGAGATAAGTGGTATAGGACAACAAATAATGTTTCAGCTTTTGTGCAATCCAAGTTAGGGCACAATACGTCCTTTCCAACGAAGTGTATCTGGCCTCGCAATGTGTGAACTTCTTGCTCAGATAATAAATTACCTGCTCTTTCTTTCCCGAGGCATCATGTTGCCCCAGTACATAACCAAAGGAGTTTTCATTGACTGACAAGTACAAAATAATGGTCGTCCAGGCTCAGGCGAAACCAAAACAGGAGGATTTGACAAGTATTGCTTGATCTTGTCAAAGGCTTCTTGGCACTCTTCGGTCCATGCAATTGATGCATTCTTTTTCAACAACTTGAGGATCAGCTCACATATTGTGGTAAGTTCAGCAACGAACCTACTGATGTAATTCAGGCTGCCTAGAAAGCTTTTAACATCCTTCTTGGTTCGAGGCGGAGGTAATTCTTGTATTGCTTTGATCTTTGCAGGATTCAATTCAATACCTCGCCTGCTAACAAATACCTCGCCTGCTAACAATGAAACCTAACAATTTTCCAACAGGCACACCAAATGCACACTTGGCTGGATTCAGCTTCAGATTGTACCTATGGAGCGTTTCAAAAAATTTCCTGAGATCTCTCACGTGTTCCTCATCAGTTCTAGACTTGATAATCATATTATCCACATACACTTCTATTTCTTTATGCATCATATAATGGAAAATGACATTCATAGCCCTCACGTAGGTTGCCCCAGCATTTTTCAAACCAAACGACATCACTCTATAGCAATAGGTTCCCCAAGGCGTAGTGAATGCCATTTTGTATGCATCATCTTCATCCATCTGGATTTGGTGGTATCCGGCATAGCAGTCAACGAAGGATTGTATCTAATGTTTGGCACAATTGTCGACGAGAGTGTGAATGTTAGGAAACGGGAAATTATCTTTGAGTCTTGCCTTGTTCAAATCTCGATAGTCGACAGATATCTTTGTTTTTCCATCTTTCTTAGGAACCAGAACATCATTTGCAACCCAAGTAGCCTACTGAACCGATTGAATTACTTTTGCATCCAACTTTTTAATTATTTCATCATGGATTTTCTTGATCATATCAGTTTTATACTTTCGTTGCACTTGTCTCACTGGAGGGAAACCCGGTTGAATTGGCAATTCGTGGACTATCAATTCGGAACTCAAACCCGGCATCTCATCATATGACCATGCAAAAATATCCCGATATTCAAAAAGCACTTTTCGAATATCGTTCTTCACTTCAGGTCGGGCATACATGCTTATCTTGGTTTCCTTCACATCATAAGGGCTCCCAAGATTAACATCCTCTGTATCGGACAAATTGGGTTTAGGCTTGCCCTCATGGCGTTCAACTTCCAGGCCTATTTCAAAATCAGCCTGCTCCTCATCATATTCAATCTCGTTAACTAATTCCTCAACGTTTTCTTCATCGTGCCTGCTCCTCATCATATTCAATCTCGTCAACAAATTCCTCAATGTTTTCTTCATGAAGAAAACATTAAGGAATTTGTTGACGAGATTGAATATGATGGGGAGCAGGCTGATTTTGAAATAGGCCTGGAGGTTGAACGCCATGAGGGCAAGCCTAAACCCAATTTGGCTGATACAGAGGATGTTAATCTTGGGAGCCCTTATGATGTGAAGGAAACCAAGATAAGCATGTATGCCCGACCAGAAGTGAAGAACGATATTGAGAAAGTGCTTTTTGAATATCGGGATGTTTTTGCATGGTTATATGATGAAAAAGGGTTTGAATTACAAAGGGAAAAATGAGCAAAATAATACACTTGGCATAAAACCCTTAGAATATCCAAGTGTATTCAAAAGAAAACTGTAAAACAACAGTCTACCAAGACCCCTTCCTGATGGGGAAGGGAGTTGCAGTACAGTTAGTCAGGTGCACGTCCGGGCTAATGTACTGTATTGAAGCATTGCTGGAGCCTTCACCCAGCTGCACCATGCAGATTTCAAAAATGTCACCTAGATCAAATGGTGCATTCTGATTGTCTTCCACTGTGTTAACATTTGTAGCGACAACCTGTGCTTTCATGACATAACCCATAAAAGACTGAGCGAGACGCGAAATTGGTTTTGGGAGAGACCAAACTTCCGACTTCTTTTTTTTTTTTGCTTGCTTGCGATCAGCTGCTTTTGGCTTGAACCCTAGTCCCTACGTGCCTTGCACACCATTTGAATAAACTGGATTTACCCTGCCTTGTAGTGATGCTCCCAAGCCCTTTCTAAATTGGAAACCATGCTTTAACATTTCAAATGCCATCATAGTAGACGTCTCTGACACTCTTGGGACGTGTATAGGTTTCCCTTCTATTACTTTTTCCACATACACCACATCAGAGGTTTGATACTTGATGGTCAGGCGTGTGGTGACAACTTCAAGGGCTGGTACGTCCAGACTGTTGTTAAACTATAAGTCATCCTCTCCAAAAACTACAACAACTTGACTATCCCAAGTAAACTTGAAAACCTGATGGATTGTAGAGGGTACAGCACACGCCATGTGAATCCATGGTCGGCCCAATAACAGATTGTACGATGCATCAGTTTCCATGACCTGAAATTCAATATTGAAGGTTGCGGGACCAATGATCAACTCAAGATTAATGATGCCCAAAGATTCTCGAACTCCACCATCAAAAGCACGAACAGCAGAGGAACTTGCCCTAATTTTTCTCATATCCTCCTTTAGACTCTTCAATGTAGACAAAGGGAAAATGTTCAATCCTGCACCGCCATCTATTAGAACACGTGTGACATAGGAGTTTTCACACTTACCTAAGACATGAAGCGCCCGATTATGACTAGTTCCTTCTGCTGGCAGCTCCTCATCGGTGAACATCACACGATTAGTCTCAAATACTCTGCCAGCCAGTGCTTTCAGATTAGCCACAGTAGTTTGTTCAGGAATGTAGGCCTCATTAAGTATTTTCAACAGTGCGTTGCGATTTGCTTCAGAGTTCATAAGCAGAGACAAAAGTGATATCTGAGCTGGAGTCTTTCTCAATTGCTCGACGATAGAATAATCTGTCGATCTCATTTTCTTTAAAAATTCTTCAGCTTCTTTCTCGGACACTGGCTATTTGATGGGTCCTTGGTTTTCTCAAACTGGCTTTGCTTTTCTCAATTCTTCTGGGGTAAAACATCTCCCAGACCGAGTTAGACCATTTACATCGGCAACAACCTCCATGATTTCCTTCCCATTGTAAGACATAATTGTCTTGTTGTAGTTCCAAGGAACAGACTTTTGTACTTTTGACAGGGAGTTGCGCTGCCTGAGTGATGACAAACGGCTCACACTTCTTTGCCTTTACCTCGAAAACCGGAGTTTTCTGGCATGATGCCTCTGCACAATAAATTTTGGTGCAGGGTCATGATCTTTTTCTTGCTTTTCAGCCGGAATTGTGAAACTTGGCTCAACAGTCGCATCTGTCTTTGCTTTGTTGACAACAGACGCACTTGACTTTCCCCCTATTACAACAATAAATGGCTCATGGCTTTTGATGTCTGGGGAGGGACCAACAGCCACAATCTGTTTGGCGGTTTTCCCTTTCATGTCTTCTTCTATGCATACCATCCCTACCAAGTGTATGTTGTTTTGAACATCATGAGCTAGTAAAGGATTTTGATTCATATTTTGTGTTTCATCCCCCACGACTTTAATCTGATTATTGTCTATCACTGCCTGGATTGCCCTTTTGAGTTCCCAACAGGATTCTGTGTCATATCCAGGTGCTCCAGAATGAAATGCACAATGGCGTGAATGATCAATTCTTCTATTGGGGTTCACTTTTCCCGGGATTGGTTTCAACAGATTGGCTTGTTGCAACTTTTCAAACAAATTAGTATAAGTTTCTCCCAATGGGGTGAACTGTCTTTTCTCTTGTTGCATGTTTGGACGCAAGCCCGGTGGACCTCGTGGTCGATAGGACATCTCCTGCTGAGCCGGGAATTGAGCATGTGCCTGTTGATTGTTATACTGGACTGGAGCAGGGGGTGCACGCCATTGTGGACCTGACAGGGTTTGAGCATATGATGCTGCATTTATAGGAAATGAGAACTGCGACATTGCAAATTATTGGCCATGAGGTGGATAGAATCGTTGTGGCGGGGGTTTCTGAATGTACCCTTAACGGTCATTGTATCTTCCGTAATTTCTTCTCGGTCTAGGACCAACCATTGCCACTTCATCTTTATTTTCTTTCGTCTTCCCAAAAGCACCTGACCCTGATTGCAACGCTTGGGTAGTGGCTGTCAAAGCTGTTTGGCTGACAATCTTGCCTGCCTTGATTCCTCTCTCAATCATCTCCCCGATTCTCACTGCTTCACTGAACTGCTTCCCAATGGCAGAGGCCATCGCTTGGTAGTATGTTTCATCGAGCACTTCGACGAACTCTTCAACCATCTTATCATCTGGATCAAAGGGCTCACACGCGCCGCTTGTTCGCGCCACCTGTCGGCATACTCTCTGAAACATTCACTTGGTTTCTTTGTGATCATCTTCAAGGAAGAAAGATTAGGAGCAACCTCTATTTTGTAATCATAATGGTTTAGGAAAGCGCTGGCCATGTCATCAAAGGTGACCCACTTCGAAACAAATTGTTGTACAAACCATTTTGTTGCCGGTCCTCCCAAACTGTCAGCAAAGTATGCCATCAACAATTCGTCCTTCTCAATGCCCCTCATTTTGTTAAGGTAGATCTTCACGTGGATCCTTGGATCACTTTGTCCAATGTATGGATCAACTTTGGGCACAACAAAACCTTAAGGCAATGGCACATGAGGGAACAAACACATGTCTTTGTATGAAATATTGGTTTTGCTCCCTTGCCCTTGTATGTTTTTCACTGTTTGCTCCAAGCTTTTCAATTTCTGAGCAAAATCATTCTCTTCTATTATTCCCAACCTCTCGATATCAGCATGTGATTCTGGGTGGTGTCCTTGATCATACGACTCGGTTTGGCGGCACACACTACCCTTAGATTGGACAAATTGTTGATCGCGTGACCTTAACTTTGGGTCGCTGTTCGATCTTTGCAATGTGTGTCCTGCAGGAATGGTGAATGTTGTGGTAGGAACTTGGGGTTGGCCATGTTGTCCATTTTGTGGGAATTGTGCCCCAGGTTGTACAGTAGAAGGTCCGGCTGCATTGTCAGTTGCCAGATGTGGACCAAATTCTGGAGGGTAACAGGGGTCTCCTACCACTGTGGATTGCCCTTGCCCTGATAGCTGAGTATTTGCCATGAAACCAGCAGCACCTGGCGGAACAGGAGGTGCCTGAACTGTTGCAAAGTTACGAACCAGCTGCGTCATCATTTATTTCATAGCTGCGAAGTTCTCGGCCATCTTAGCCTGTTGCTCAGCTAAACGAACCAACTCAGTGTTCTCGGTTTCCTCGGCCATCGTTGTTGGAGTGTTTTCCTGAAGAGGTGCTTCAACCACTTCTAGAACAGGCAATGGTCCCTTGATTCTGGTGGAATAGGAATGTGGGACTAGCACGACAGTTGCACAATCTTGTCAAATCAAAACACGTTAGTGCAACAAGATAGCATGGAACATGAATTTGCTCGTCGGCTTAACCAATGCCTAAGGTCGTTATTGACATGACCCGGAATCCGGTTAGACCGTGCGGGCACCCGACATCCTCCCCAAGACCCGTCAGGCGAACCCTTACCAATTAAATTAAGAAAATAAATATAACAATTCATAAATAAAGACAGCACTAAAAAAAACACACAGACATAATGACACCTATAGGCTATACGAAAGAAAGTTACAGCTGACTACCCAACATACTAGGTTTAGGGTTATCCGGACTAGACATCTAAAAGTACAAAAGAAGACAGATACCTCTTGAAGGGAGAAAAATATAACTGAAATAATAACCAATAAACTGGTGGCCATTCGGAATAAAAGCTGGCTCACCCTGACAGCTGAAGTCGTCTTCGCTCCCTTACAACGTGGCGAACTCAATCCTGGAGCGAACCTACCGAACGAAATAGATAGACAAAAACAAACAACAAACAAGGGTGAGTCAAAATGACTCAATAAGTGGGGCAGACTAGCCACCTCAAAGAATAGGATAGCTAGCCAGGGAGAAGAAATAGATAAACCAGATTCTTCTTATTTAAATTATAAAAAGGCAGAGCCAGATAATAACTAGAAACACGTATGGAATGACAAACTCATCAACAACCAGGAACGTAAGATAGCCAAAACATATAGGTACTCCGAACACATCAACAATCAGAAATACATCCTGTTGCGGCGTGCAACCCGATCCATATATTCATACCGTTGTAGCGTGCAACCCGATCCATATATTTATACCGTTGCGGAGTGCAACCCGATCCATATATTTATACCGTTGCGGCGTGCAACCTGATCCCCGCAACCCAGAATACGAGCCAGAAATATATAAGCAAACTGAATTATGTCCACGACATAGCGCATACATAAAACACAACACAATATACACAATAGTCAGTATGCGGTGCAGTGAGATGGGATGAATGCGGTACGATGCAATGCAGTCACATATGCCTGATACCTATCTCCGGCACGGGACTCTCATCGTCTACCAGGAGAGATATGCAATAATAATCCTTCACCAGCTCGGGACTCTCATCGATTACCGGGAAGTTTATGAAATGATGACACTTCACCGGCTCGGGACTCTCATCGATTACCGGAAAGTATATGCAATAATGATCCTTCACCGGCTCGGGACTCTCATCGATTACCGGGAAGTATATGAAATAATGACCCTTCACCGGTGCGGGACTCTCATCGCCAACCGGGAAGTATATGCAATGCTCAAAACAAGAGTACAATGCTCATATGCTCAATGTAATACCAACAATAGGGCATAACATATAATATATAATGTAAATTCAAAGCGAAGGCGTAATGAGTACGCCTATCGGTAGCTACACACGTAAAGAACACGTGGTAGAAAATCCACGAGGCCAGGTGTCTCCAAAGAAATGGATATAATCACTTACCTCTTCCAAAAGTTAGCTCTGCTAATCAACAACCGCTTTATCTTTTGGTTTTATTGCCAAACGATCCCACTCTATTCAATAAGCAGAAAAATATATCAAATTAGGCTAACGGCTTCATTCCTCACATCTTAGGGCAATTCGGTTAGGAACCTGATACCTTATTTTCATACGCAATACGCAGGCCAGGCCTATATACAGGGTTTAAGGTCACATAACCCAACCCCAAATAAATTACATTTATATGTTGCCTATAACTCACTGAGTACGAATATATAATCAATTTCATTATCGGGGTCCATTTGACCCTTTAAACTATTAGTTGAACTTACTAAAACGATGTCTAATATCCAAATTTTCACCGTTAAAATATATTCAAACATTCGTAATAAACTCAAATAATGAATTAACATCATTACCTGGATGCTTCGGGGTAAAAATTCTACTATTTTCCCGACTCTTTTCTCATTTTCTGGCATTTTTTTCTCTACCGCGTCAGTCTCGTTTCTCTGTTCATATTTCATTTTTCGTTTTTTGTTTTTTGAATGTATCTGCCAAGGGATTATGATCCCTTGCTAGCTGACATATACTCATTTCTTTATTTTTTTTTTTTTGGTCGTTTTTCTTTTTCTTTTCTTTTATTTTCTTTTCTTTTCGCGACGAAAATTAAAACGGTACCCTGTGATATTCGAAATAATTCCAACTTTTGCATACAAGTTATACAAAATATATGTAAGATACTCACGAAGGCGAATCTCAAATTGGACTCCCAAAACTCAAGATGCGAATTTAAATGGAAAAAAAATAAAATTATTTAACTTTCGGCATTTTAGCGGAAACAAGCCGAACAACATCGAAATTCACTTTCGAAAGTTCACAAAAGACACAAATAATCATACGAACCTAACGGCGCTTTCGAATTTTGAATCGGAGTTCGTTCGCAAAAACCGAGCTAAAAAATCTCTTTTTAATATTTATTGTCAATAAAAACTGACACCTTTTTCCGATACCTACCAAACGAGTTCTGATTTGGCTCAAATTTTACAAACATGTCCTAATGGACCTTACAAATAATTTAAAATTATTGGCACGCCAATCGGAGTCCTAACTTCCGAAACGACTGACCGAGGTCGTTTCATTCTCCTCCACTTAAACTCTCGTTCGTCCTCGAACGAGCCTAAATCTAAAGAAAAATTCGCACAGATAGCAAAAGAGCCTGCACGACCTTCATGAGCTACTCCACGGGCATTATTTCCTGGTTACAGGATCAGAATTATAATACGTATATCGAACTTCTAGAGTAAAATATATCTAGATAATATGATAATTCCATTGCACAGCTTATTTTGACTGAGCTGATCCTTCATCGATCACGAGAAGAGAGTTCTACATTTTCGAAATAAAGATACATGAAACTTTGAATGGGTTAACATGATTCAGCCGATAATTACCTCTTCGATATACCTTTCGATGTAGAACAGGTCGATGGAACTAAGAATTAGCTCACGCTCGATGCAATAGAGGGAACTTTTGAAGTACCTTGTCACTACATATTATAGAAGATTTGATGTAAGCTATATTATTTTTACGACCGCACTATGCAACATCCCAGTTGATGTTAGTGTTGTTCCGCAAGCTCTTTGTGGGAATGTACTTACTCATATCCTAATGTATGTCAAAGGTTCATCTGAACATGGTCTATCATATAAGGATAAGGATCATGCAAATACTTCTGGATAGTATGATGCAGACCAGGAATGATCTCCAGACTGAACATCTACTTCAGGGTATTGTCTTTGCATTAGAAATATTATGACTTGAAAAAGTGAAAATAAAAGAGACATGTAGTTGGACCATGAGCTGAGGCAGAATACTAGCAACAAAGTTGATTACATGTGCACTTATAACGCTAAAGTAATTTCTCCATGAGTTGAGGTGTGAAGGAGATATACCAATGATGGATGGACGATAAGCTGCACTAGACCTTTAACTCTAAATTTTCATGAAGTAAAACATCGTCAGTATTAGGATCCAGTTCTAGTCGAATACAGAATGTTTGCCAGAAGAAAACTGGAGTCACCATACAGAGTTACTACTGACGGTGTTCTCATGTATAAAGATAGACTTTGTGTCCTTGATGTTTCAGATTTACGTGGACAAATTATGATAGAGGCACATTATTCAAAATACACTGTTCATCTAGGTTCGACTAAGATGTACCATGATCTTAAGCAGAGCTATTGGTGGGACAGAATGAAGTGTGACAAAGCAGAATTTGTGGCTTAATATTCTAATTGCCAGCAAGTTAAAGTCGTGTCATCTTTACAGACTTTATGCTTTCAGTAGATAGGTACGTATATATGATCAGGTTGCCAGTTTATCTCTAGCATTAATAGATTATTAGTGGGTTTAGCAATGATCGACACTCATTGTAGGTTTCTGTTGTAGCCTTACTTTGGGTCGTGAGAAAAGTAGTATCAACACCTCAGAGATTTAGTATTACCATTCAGTATTTGGAGGAATACTCCTCCACTTAAAGCACAAACTCATGCAGCTATTTGAATAGGAATAACCATCCTCGCACAGTCTGCTGGACTAAAGAAGATTTAGCTAAAGGTTGAACGTAGGCAGACCTAACCTACCAACTACCCTTTCGAGTTGCCAAACAGCTGCAATTCTCAAGTTCACAACTCCATACCTTTTCCGTAAACACCACTGCCAGATGGATGGTACTTCCATATAAAAATTTCGGTAGTGTTTCCCCTGAAACTGGATGATCCGCAAAAACAGAACCAGCACTATACTATACATAGGAATGGATACCCGGATAAACTGATATCCAAAACAATTACATGCTTACCCGGCTACAATAACACGTACTCTTGCTCAACACAGGGAACGTTGCAAGTGGCTACCATTCGCCCAAGCTCACTAGTGCCGGACGAAGAAGAAATGGAAATGGATCGAGGATAGAAATAATTAGAGCTTTAGGAAGTTCATCTTCTTTTTTTTGCTTGGCTACCAAAGCTAGACTACTTCCGAGTCAGGTGTGCCAAAGAATCAAAATTGAAGAGATAGACATTAAATAAGCTTTATGGAAAAACATCCATACCAATTTAACCTCCCAATAAGAAGGAAACTCTGACAATTTACCAGAATACCCTTTTATAACTACGACAAGCTCATAGAATAACATGACTCTACTAGAATCTCGAACCAAGAGGAGACACATAGATCGACCATTACTTACCAGCCACTTTACACCGGAAGAAACAACGACACTTCCTGATGGTGACGAATAAGAATCCCATCATCCTACCAACACTGATTTCCGAGGAGAGGTAAAATGTCTTGACATAATAACAGAAGGTGGCGTAGCAAGATCCCAAGCAGAAAAATACCGATACTCACTCACAAATCTCTCACATTTAAACCAAATAAACTAGTTGGGTCATCATAAATGCCAGGAATAAATCATATCAGAAGCTCGCCCCTCTACCGCAACCGATTCTTAATAGAAACAATATCCAAGGAAACCATGGAACATGATATGACAGACCATCTCCAGATCGATCAGAAGAATCAAAACTTACTCACATATAAGGAAAAAAGAAATACATGGGTCTACTACATCGGATGCCTCAGCATCCAGCCAGACTGGCAGTTCATAAAACTGCCTCTGCGGCTGAACTAGGTTGCTATAGTGATAATTACATTCTGAAGAATAACTACAACCACACTCTCAACCTTTACTGGATCGTGGCATTTCTCTGGCTGATTGAGATCTAAATAAAATCCCCTGCGACTATGCAGGTACCTAACGAGAGAAAGGATGACTGCCTACTCGCCGGAGTAAGAGAAAACTCCTTAAAGGATAGCCAGACTCACGACAATGATACCACCTTTTCGCTGAAAAATAGAAGCTGGAAAGATTTTTTATAGCTGTAAAGAAAAGACTGAATCTGATCTTGACGAGCTACTGGCACACTTTAAGAATCACGTGAGACAAGCTGAGATAACCTGGAAGATGACCTCCCAAAATAATCAGAGCATTTACCTCCAAATGAGGTACCATGGTTGCCCACCAGGGCCACAGAATTTCTTGCTCTCCCGCTCTAACTCTTCCCCCTCTAACTTATGGTATGCCTAATACCGTTGAGCAAATCAACGACGACATCAAATAAAGTCACAACATCAATTTTTCGAGCCATCTGGGATCTCAAGTAAGGAGAAAGGTCACCAATAAATCTTTGAATCTCTCAAAAGGTTCATGGACTAGTTCTAATGCATATCTAGCCATTCTATAGAATTCAATCTCATATTCTGAAATGCCAACAGGCTACCCTGTCTAATCCACTCAAACTGGTGACACTCTTCATCTCGCTCGCTACTCGAAAGGAACTTTTCCACGAATATAGAAGAAAAATCGAACTAAGTCAGCTAATAAGAGTGCGGTCCACCAATCCAGGACTGGACCTTAAAACTGGAAAGCAGAATAATCAACACCATGCCGCTCGATATAATCAAGAGCCTGAAGGATATGCTGACATCATTTTATTTTAAAAAGAATCACGAGGTTTTATGATTACCACGAAGGAATTAACGAATATACTTTTGCATCCTAGACCGACGCACGATCAGAAAAGAAGGAAGTGAAACTTCCTAAATGCCATCATAGCCTCTCGTAAATAAGCACGGACGTCTACGTACCCATCAGTGAGACTCTAGTAGACACTGTCTTAGTCTGGATAGACTCTAAACCGGGCTCTGACACCAACTGACACGACCCGGAATCCGGTTAGGCCGTGCGGGCACCCGACATCCTCCCCTAGACCCGTCGGGCGAACCCTTACCAATTAAATTAAGAAAATAAATATAAAAAATTATAAATAAAGACAGGACTAAAAAAAAATACAGACATATTGACACCTATAGGCTGTACGAAAGAAAGTTACAGCTGACTACCCATCATACTAGGTTTAGGGCAATCCAGACTAGATATCTAAGAGTACAAAAGAAGACAGATACCTCTTGAAGGGAGAAAAATGCAACTGAAATAATAACCAATAAACTGGTGGCCATCCGGAATAAAAGCTGGCTCACCCTGACAGTTGAAGTCGTCTTCGCTCCTTTACAACGCGGCGAACTCAATCCTGGAGCGAACCTGCCGAACGAAATAGATAGACAAAAACAAACAACAAACAAGGGTGAGTCAAAAGGACTCAATAAGTGGGGCAGACTAGCCACCTCAAAGAATAGGATAGCTAGCCAGGAAGAAGAAACAGATAAACCAAATTCCTCTTATTTAAATTATAAAAAGGAAGAGCCATATAATAACTAGAAACACGTATGGAATGGCAAACTCATCAACAACCAGGAACGTAAGATAGCCAAAACATATAGGTACACCGAACACATCAACAATCAGAAATACATCATGTTGCGGCGTTCAACCCGATCCATATATTCATACCGTTGCAGCGTGCAACCCGGTCCATATATTTATACCGTTGCGGCGTGCAACCCGATCCATATATTTATACCGTTGCGGCGTGCAACCCGATCCCTGCAACCCAGAATACTAGCCAGAAATATATAGGCAAACTGAATTATGTCCACGACATAGTATACATACCGCATACATAAAACACAAAACAATACACACAATAGTTAGTATGCGGTGCAATGAGATGGGATGAATGCGGTACGATGCAATGCAGTCACATATGCCTGATACCTATCTCCGATGCAGGACTCTCATCGTCTACCAGGAGAGATATGCAATAATGATCCTTCACCGGCTCGGGACTCTCATCGATTACCGGGAAGTATATGAAATGATGACCTTTCACCGGCTCGGGACTCTCATCAATTACCGAGAAGTATATGCCATAATGATCCTTCACCGGCTCGGGACTCTCATCGATTACCGAGAAGTATATGCAATAATGACCCTTCACCGGTGCGGGACTCTCATCGCCAACCGGGAAGTATATGCAATGCTCAAAACAAGAGTACAATGCTCATATGCTCAATGTAATACCAACAACAGGGCATAACATATAATATACAATGTAAATTCAAAGCGAAGGCGTAATGAGTACGCCTATCGGCAGATACACATGTAAAGAACACGTGGTAGAAAATCCACGAGGCCAGGTGCCTCCAAAGAAATGGATATAATCACTTACCTCTTCCAAAAGTTAGCTCTGCTAATCAACAACCGCTTTATCTTTTGGTTTCATTGCCAAACGATCCCACTCTATTCAATAAGAATAAAAATATATCAAATTAGGCTAACGGCTTCATTCCTCACATCTTAGGGCAATCCGGTTAGGAACCTGATACCTTATTTGCATACGCAATACGCAGGCCAGGCCTATACACAGGGGTTAAGATCACATAACCAAACCCCAAATAAATTACATTTTTATGTTGCCCATAACTCACTGAGTACGAATATATAATCAATTTCATTATCGGGGTCCATTTGACCCTTTAAACTATTAGTTGAACTTATTAAAACGATGTCTAATATCCCAATTTTCACCGTTAAAATATATTCAAACATACGTAATAAACTCAAATAATGAATTAAAATCATTACCTGGATGCTTCGGGGTAAAAATTCTACTATTTTCCCGGCTCTTTTCTCATTTTCTGGCATTTTTTTTTCTACCGCGTCTGTCTCATTTCTCTGTTCATATTTCATTTTTGGTTTTTGTTTTTTGAATGTATCTGCCAAGGGATCATAATAGCCGACATATACTTATTTCTTTCTTTTGTTTGTTTTTTTTGTCGTTTTTCTTTTTCTGTTATTTTCTTTTCTTTTCGCGACGAAAATTAAAACGGTACTCTATGATATTCGAAATAATTCCAAATTTTGCGTACAAGTTATACAAAATATATGTAACATACTCGTGAAGGCAGGCCTCAAATTGGACTCCCGAAACTTAAGATGCGAATTTAAATAAAAAAAAAGTCAAATTATTTAACTTTCGGCATTTTAGCGGAAACTAGCCAAACAACATCGAAATTCACTTTCGAAAGTTCACAAAAGTCACAAATAATTATACAAACCTAACGGTGCTTTCGGATTTTGAATCGGAGTTCGTTCGCCAAAACCGAGCTAAAAAATCTCTTTTTAATATTTATTGTCAATAAAAACTGAAACCTTTTTCCGATACCTACCAAATGAGTTCTGATTTAGCTCAAATTTTACAGACAGGTCCTAATGGACCTTACGAATAATTTTAAATTATCGGCACGCCAATCAGAGTCCTAACTTCCGAAACGACTGACCGAGGTCGTTTCAGTTATGCGTCATCCCGAATTGGTTTAGATTAGATCCCCAAGTGTATTGTTTGATTTCTTTTTTTTTTTTTTTAAAGAGAGGCTAGAGGGTGAAATAAATTGACACATAAAAATAAGGAAAAGATTTTCATTACTAAAAAAAGAGTATGTATAGTGCTCCGGAGCACGACCAAAAGAAACATACAAATGATTGAAAATATAAAATAAACTACAACTGTTAAGTTCGAAATCAACATAAAGCACAACATGCCAAGATGTTAAATAAATGACCAAAAGCAATAATCTGCATCATCTCGGCCTGATGTATCTACTAAGGTGACCTGGGCATAAAGTCAGCTGGCTCCTCGGGATCTTCCTCGGTTGGTGACAAAGGCTGGCTCAAAACATAACGCAATATCTCCACCCGTCGTGATACATTCCTAACATAATCTGGAGCTTCAATGAGGATAGTCCAATTAGACGAGTTATTATGATCTATGCACATCTGAGCCAAATAGTTTTCCAACTCCAACACCTGTTCCTGACCTCGATCAATGACTCTCTTTGAAACGGCTATTTGCTGAAGTTGGGTCGTGGCAAATCTTAATGCATCATTCTTTAGAATCATTGCCTGATCAATTTTTTTATGCAATCGGTCAATATTCCCAAGGCACTTCTGTATGAATCTGTCGCTCTCAGCCTGGGCAGTTAGAGCCGTGTCCTACTTTGTCAAAGCTCTACGATGCAAGTCATGAAGTCGCCTGATAGTATCTGAGTGCTGATGTGTTAAACCCTCCCTCTCTGACTGAGCAGCTCTAGCGGCGTCCCTCTCCGCAACTAAACTTTGTATAGTAGCACGGTATTCCTCCTTAATCTCACGCCTAGCAAGCTGAACCTGCATATCCAACCTGGCCTCAATGTCAACCATGCCTGCTCTCGATCTCGCAGGCATCTCTCTAGGTACGGGCTGATGGTAATACCATAACTTGTACTCCTGAACGACCTCCCCCCTAAGTCTATCCTGAACCTGTGTATTTTCTGCGAGGCGCCTCCTAGTATCCCACAAGCACAAGATATCACCTAAGAGTAGTTGGGTGGAGAGGATAGTCTGAGACATATGCACTCATGTCCTCAACTATTGGGATCTCCTTCTTTCGACCCAACTGTCTAAGTACATGCAGAGGAGCATAAGGCTGGGATACTGTCAAACCCATCAGAACTAGAAAAGGACGGTCCACATATCTGTGTACAACCTCCCTCTTAGGAAGGCAGTCATACTGCCACAAAATCCTGTCCGGTGCGAGAGAGTTCAAGAAAAACCTCCAATCTGGCTCATTTTCTGGAAATTTATACTTCTCGACATGTTCGAGATGATACCCGAGATAATCGATGTCACAGTGCCTAAGAATATCACGAGGTGGGCAAGGGCGTACATGCTCCAAGAACCAGACTTGTAATAGGAGGATACACCCCTCAAAGAAACCGTTTTCTCCTTTGTGGCATCGAGTCAAAGCATGAAATATACCACGCAGAATCGTCAGAATGATAATAACATCCGGTGCTCCACCATATAAAGTTGTCATGATCCAACTGACCTTAATAAATATCGCTCTATCTTGTAGTGGATAAACCAGCAACCCTAGCAAAGCGAACACAAAGACATTAGGACAAAGTTGAACCCACTCTTCATATTTCAGCTTGTTATGGAACTCAAACCCATGCTTTTTAAAACCATTATCAGCCCCAAAACGATCATAGAGGTAGTCAAATGAAATCCAGCCTTGACGAACACTAGCGATTGAGAGGTCTGTTTGTACCTTGATGTTACTAAAAAATCATACTCATTAACCTTCTTCGGAGCAATCATGTTCTTTTTCTCAAAATCTAACTTAATGAGCCCAGCTATTTCCTCGAGGGTCGGTGTCATCTCGAACTCCTTAAAATTGAAAGTGTTTTCGTTTGGGTTCCAATACCCAACTAGTGCACTAACCAACTCTCGACGTGGGACAATAGGTTTAGTCACAAGTTCAGTCAGAAAACCAATCTTATCATGGACTAATTTATTCTGCATATTATTCATTGTGTCCCACCAAGACTTCAAAGATTTCTCCGATTTGGGAGGGCCATCAGTCATCATGATAGAGGGTGGAATGGCATAAGCAGGATATTTTCTCTTGCTCGACCTAGAAGATGATGCAACCATTGTACCTAATGAAAACATGTTTCAAATGTTTGAAAACCTGAAAACAACCTAAACAACTGACCAACAGAGCAAAACAGGTGCTCAAACCTCTAGCTCGAAATTCAAATTTTCAACAAAACTTTGTCTTTGTAACGACGTAAAATTGACCCTAAGAGAATCAAAAAAAAAATTCCATCATAATGGCATCAGGACTGACTCCAAAAAATTACCAACATCGGTACTTAGATGTAATTACAAAAGAAAAAATTTGACGTTACAACGACGTAATATTGACATCAAGAAAATTCATTCTAGTAATGACACTACAGTATTTTGCAAAAATTTGCCAGCATAACGACGTGAAAAACTGGATTCCGAAAACTTCCAACATCGATATAAGAGCTCCTTTAAAAAGAAATTTCACCATTATAACGAGGTGAAGACTGACACAAACATTTTTGACTTCTGACTACTAAGAATATTTTTTGTAAAATTTTTGTCATTATAACGACACAAAACTGACATCTACAAGAGATGGCCAACACTGGCGCTTTACAGAAATTTGCCACTACAACAGTATGACTTGAATTTATAAAAGTACAAGACATCTACATTTAAAACATAAAATTCACCCTACTTCCTCACTTTTCCTTTCAATCATCATCATTCTTCTTTTTTTTTAATTAATTTTTTTTTGTTTTCTTTTGAAATTCATCTCTCTCCAATTTGGACAACATAACAACTTTTTCTTGGCCCATGCAACACATAAAATGTCTTGGACATATCTCTCTCGAGAAGTGGGTCCCGCTTAGATAAAAGGGTGGTCAGTCTAGACAAGTGCAATACCGGGGGTCATTAGGTAAAGTATGATGCAGATAATTGGGCCTAAAGGTTTACCTCTAGGTGACACAACTGACTCAGTGTCTAGATTGGCTGAAAGAATCCGGGGGACAAACCGGGCGGAAAGCGCATCAGGGCCATCCGGAAATAGTGTGTCCGGCCTAAAACCCCGTCACGCCTTCCTCCTAAATCATGGGAAATTTAGTAAGAAAGTCCCAGATGTCACAAGAAATCTGGTAAGTGCACGTGCGCGTGTGTTTCATAGATTCCGAGTGTTGCGGAGGAAGACAGTTTATATACAGTTCAACAATATCAAAGCAGTAACATTCAACTTTTCATGTGATAACGGCAAGAATATAACAACCAAATATTTAATAAACTAAAACATGCGACAGTCTTACCGAAGCCGGAGATTCTAGTTTTTTCACTATTTTTCCTAGCGGAGTCGCCAAGCTGTCACGCCCTAAAAAATTAATTTTGGGTTTTAAAGGCTTGTGACTGGTGTTCAAAAAGGTACAAAATTATTTAGAGAACTTGGAGTCGCCACTAGACAAGTTTAAGGTGTGCCAAGTCGCCAAAAGGTATCTTGGAACACCTCTGACTCGTCTAATGGTCTACGTTAGAGATTCGGGTAAGGTTCTCAGTTGACTCTCGGGAAGGTATTAGGCACCCTCGAGTCCTATGCCGAGCACAGTTGCTTTATTGTCGCATTTTTTAAATTCATTAAAATATGGTTATTATCTTTTGACGTTAATTTGAATTTACACTTTGATTCAGAAAATTTAAAGCGTTATTCTTATCCAACCTCACAGAGGACTGGACGAATTTACACTTTTGACTCATAGTAAATAAATAAATAAATAGATAAATAAAATGTATTACGCATTTCCAACCTCACAAATGACTGATCTATTTTTAAAAGAATTTAATTAACTTCAAAAATAACTAATTTAGAATTGGTTTATTTTATTTTTCTCGTGTAATAAGCGGACCACAAGTCACACTTTTCGTTATGCCGAATCGAGTGGAGGTTTTATCGTCCCTATTGATTTGCCTAATTACATTAAATATTAAATAGCAAACATAGGTTTGAAAATTTAACAACAAGGAAGCCAAGGTATGGCTATTTATATAAATAATAGCCATTTTATTAAATAAAAGCTGCCTTGTGGGCTGTTTATGCAAAGGAAGCTTGTACAATTGACGCCATTTAAACTGATGGGCTGAATTATTTTGCGAAAATAGACTGCTTTAAGGTGTTTTTTGCAAAAAGAAGCCATGATATTTTTATAAATATATGTTTTATCTCAAACAATGGCTGAGTTGTCAAAAGGGTGGTTGTTAATAAATTCAGTGTTTCAGCAATATCTACGTCATTTCAGGATTGGGCTTTGCTTTATTGGCCTCCAAAGATTTGCACAATTATTTCCCTTTTCATTTATTTGTCCAGATTTTTAAATAGAGAGCCAAGTTGAAAGGTGAAAACTTTGCAAAAGTAGTTTTAAATCAAGATTAATTCTACATTTGCCTATCCCACACATACAGAAATCATTCAAACTTGGACAATTGCACTATATGTCCTCTTTATGTCATTTCTATCAAATCTGTCCCGTTTTAACATTTTGAACAATCTGGTTATTGTCGAAAACAGTCCACAAAATATGTTTAAAAGCCTTAGGTTACATATTTCCTACCCGCGATGCTTTTACTCCTTCCATACATAGGTAGCTCAAAAGTGGACATGCAAAAATACCATATATACTTCTTTTGCTTTCCTACTTTTAACAAAACTAGTCAGTTTAACTAAATTAGCAAAAGAAAACATGCATACAAGGTATACAAGATTGAGACCTTTAAACATTGCTATTTCATATCATTTCATGACCAAATGGCTCAAAATAAACACAAGGTGAAGAAGGTATTTACCTTGTGTATGGAATTTCCAAGCTAAGAAGCAAACGGAACAGCAAACCAAAAGCCAAAAACAACCACTTATACTCTGAAATCAGCAACTGAAACAACCCTTTTAACCTCTACTTAACCCTTAAAAGCTTAAGATTTATGCTCTAAAATACCTTAGATATCAATGCTTTTGGTTGTAAATCTATCTCTTAAACTTACTATTGTTTTTCCTCAAATGTTTGCTCTCAATTAATGTGTTTTTTAGCTGGTTGTGGTTGATAAATGAAGGTAGTAAATGCCCTATTTATAGCTGAAAAGTTGAGGGCCAAAAGGTGGAGTATGGACTTATATAAAAGTACCAACCAACACCCCTATACTGGAGTGTTTTCCAGTCCCTTTTTCAGAAATAGTACAGCAACTATAGGACATTATTTCAGCCACCCTATGCTGCCCAAAAACTGAAAATATGCAAGAAGTGTCCTTTAAAAGGACACCAAACACTTATTATACTAACTAAAAGGACTAGAACTTACTAAACAAACGAAAAATCAAACCAAACTAAACTTAAACTAAACCAAAATACAACCAGATTCTAAATTAAGCTAATAGAGTCCAAACTCATCTTTTTAAGAGTTCTAATAACTGGGAAAAAGCAAATCAGCCCCACAAGCATCGCCATATAATTTAAAAATTATCATAGCAGCCTGCAAATCACCAATGCCATAAATGGAACTCCGTTGTCCCGAATCGCCATTTGGATGGCTTCATAATCAGCCAGAAAACATCATCAATATAACAGGCCTTAAACCTCACCATAGCAGCCCTTAAAAACTCTCCATAGCAGCCCCAAACATCAAAGAACAGCCCCCAAAACGCTATCATAGCACGGTCATCAACAAACAATCAACATCAGAAAAAAAAATAAAGAGAAAAAAGCGAGAAAGTAAGTACCATAACCAAAAAAGAAAAAAAAAATACGAGCAAGAAAAGAGGGGAAAAATAATAATCTTGAGAAAATGGTGTAATGAAAGTGATAGAAGAGGGTGAGAGAAAAAGGAAACATCAAACACTTACCGGGAAAAAGGAAAAGTTGCCGGAGTTCAAGTTTGACCGAAACTTTGAGGCTCGATCTGCAAAAAAAAGGGCTATGAATTTAGATAAAATAATACCAGAAATGGATTGAGGGGCTCGATAAATTTCTGGAATGGTATGGTTTGTATTTTTCCGACCACCGGAAGACGGTGGTCCGGTGGTGGAAATGTGGTGGCAGAGAGGGGTGGTGGGATTTTCTGATGTTGAGGAGAAAAATTGCTAGGGGAACCAAGCCTTGAGCTTCAGAAAGTGTAAGGGAGATAATGAGATAGATTTAAGCTTATATATGTAGAGAATGGGCCGGTTTGAGTGTGGGCTGGTGGGCCAAATCATTGGGCTAAAATTTTTCTATAAATGGCTACTAAAAGTCTACATCACTTAAAACATACACAACTAATTATAATTAATATCACATAATTTACAATAACATCACAATTTAAAACATAGAATCATAATTAAACACATAATAAGTAACTATTTTTTTGTAATTTTCATATTTTTCTTTCCGATTAATGACAATTTTAGTTAAAATAAAAGACTAAACTTTAGAAAATTCTGCCAAAATCCTAAGAATCTAACACAGCTATTTTGAGGAATTTTTTTTTATTTTGTGGCATAATTAGGTGATTACAGGGGTTGCGGGAGTGGTCGTGACGCTGCTGGAAGTCGCTCCTCCTCCACCCTTCTGCTTTAGTCGCCACCGTTCTTGTTGGGGATTCGCATATGGTTCCCGATAATCTTCAGGCTTTGCCGCGGCTTACAGTGGTTTTCCATTCGTTCAGATTGCTGTGGATGTACCATTTATACTATGGCTAAACTCTACTTGCTTTTACAGATATTGTGTTGATTTGCTCTTATATTTAAGTTATTATATTCACTGCCTTTGAATAAAGCGTCGCTAATCTGGTTTTTGCCTTTACGAGAAAGCTGCAAATCCTTTGACGTTATTTTGCACTGATGTGGACTACAGTACACTGCTGGTTTATGAACAAATGATTTAAGACTCAGTCTGATTATTCAATGGCACATTCTGAACGATACTACACTGGTTATGGCCAAGGAAAATAATTATGCACATTTATTTGAGGTCTATACATTGATTGGAACGTGATACTGCACTTAAACAGCCCCATACCCATGTCCCTAAAAAAAAGGCTATGATGATGTGTACGAGCCGTAATTGCAAAACGAGCCGGTGATGGAGTGGTGAGACCGGCACTTGGCATAGAAATACGATCAGCCGGCGTGTTTGCAGCGGTACCGACGTCCCTAACTTCTAGCCGATTAATACATACCTGAGCCTACACTTTTATAAAATCCATTTCACCCCTTTCATTTTATTATTATTTTATATTCATTATTAATTATATTTAATACTATTAATATTAATACACTAACTTATTTTCTCTATATTTTGTGCGAGTTAAAATTGGATGAAAGACGACGTTCTATTTTTGAAAGAGAACAACTAGAAGAAAATATCCTTTTATTATTATTATTATTATTATTATTATTATTATTATTATTATTATTATTATTATTATTATCATTTTCATTATTTTCATTATTATTATCTACTAATATTATTATTATTTATTATTGGTATAATTAATTGACATACTAATTCATATTTTTATATTTTTTTACGAGGTACCTCGTGGCGGAATTAAGAAAATGCCACTTTCGAAAAAGGACAAAATATCGAAAATCTTTGACTTTATTTAATTTCGTTTGCAATTCTTACTAATTTGTTTGTTTATTTTGCAAGGCATATTTGGACAAAACTTAGTCATTAGAAGAGACAAATATTTATTACTTGTCTTTAAATTTGTATATCATAGTTTAATATTCAAATATTTTATTACTTAGTTAGTTTAATTAATTACTTAGAATCCCAATTATTTAGTCCGGCCTGTAAACCACATTTGGTGGAGCCTGAGAGGTGCCTAACCCCTTCCTCTCGGTTAACTTGTACCCTTACCTAGATTTCTGGTTCTTAAACTAAGTTTCGGAGTTAATTATAAAATTAGTTAGAAACAAAATAGGTGCCCTAATACGCCTAGTTAAAAAAATATGTTAGGTGGCGACTACAACTCTTTGCCCGTGAGTTACCCAATAAGTCGAACCCTATTTCAAACTTTAACCAATTTGAAAAAAAAATAGGATGCGACAAGTTGAGGGAGACTGGGGAGACAGAGAGATTAGGATGGGGAAGAAGAGTTTGTTAGGGATTAGTAATTAGAATCTGCAATTATCTTTTTGCTTGCTAAAAGACAAAAAACTCCTTGATTTTAATGTGGTGGTACCAACCACTGAGGAAATTTTTCAGAATCAAAAAACATATACCAAGACCCGTGTATATATATATATATATATATATATATATATATATATATATATATATATATATATATATTAAAAAACAAAAACCAGCCAACCGACTAGCAATGATCCAGTAAGGCCACTTCAGTTGGTATGTTCAGGTCAAAGTTAGGATTCACAAGGCACAGTTTGCGGATTCAAGAGGTGCATATATGAAAATCAAAGGCCGTGGTGAAAAATCAGATAAAAAATCCAATTTCAGCAAAAAAAATAAAGATAAACTCAACACAAATCTAGGCATTAAAACACAATGCAGTTCATTATCCACCATAAACAACATCAAATCAGACAGCGACGTGAAAAAACATAAACTAGAATAAAATTAACGCAGAATAATCATACAGAACTCGAATGCCGATAAACAAAGTATAGATTTCTAAAGAAGCGGAAGTACCTCAAGATTCTACATGATCCCAACTTTAGTATCATCTCTCTATCTCTCTCACTGATAAGAATAGAAAAGGAGAGGCTATCTTCTTCTTGGCTCTGGTTCAAAAATATAAACTCTATAGTGAGGCCTAGTGTGGATTGCTCCCCTTCATACATGCTTAAATGTAACACTTAGCATTCTGAACACCTTTCTTGAATGGATCTAATATATATGAATGGACAAAGTAATAAGAGTTTACACCATTTAGTTTATATCATTTTCGTTTATGATGATCGTTACCATTATCAAACCTCTTATGCTTGGCAGCCATTTCTGGCCTTCTGGGAACATAAACAAAATTAAAAAGAAAGGTTCCATGTCAAGTGTTCTAAAATAGGTAGAACTACTAATTTGAGTTCCAAACTTTGGAACAATAACAATAATAATGAAAAAAGCTATGATATGACAAGGAGATCTAAGCTTAAGCATAATGTTAGAATCTATGCTAGCAGCTAGCATGAGTACATTGCCAAAAAAAATAAAAAATAAAATAAAAAAAACCAAATAGGGTGGGTCACTAAAAGCTACTTGCTAGCAGTTAGCATCAGTACATTTGCAGAAGTGCCAAATTACATATGAAGAGTAAAAGCACTAGCGGATATACATTGGGACAATCTCTTATACATGATCAAGGGTGGATTTCTGATATAATGTTCCAAGCAACAAATTCCACTTTCTTGTTAATGTATAAACATTGGGGAAGCCATAAAACAAATGCTCCTCGTAAATGAAGTAGCATCGCATCAATACCAAGCTTGACAAGTTATAGCTCAATCATGAAAACATGCATAAATTACTGTACTAATATAAAGAAAACTCTTTAGCCGAGGGTTTAGAGAAAACAACCTCTCCACCTTGGTGAGGTAAGGTCTGCGTACATCTCGCCCTCGCAAGACCCCACCTGTGGGATAACACTGGGTATCTTATTATAATATAAAGAAAACAGTATATCTTAACAGCATCTTGATGTAGCACATTGAGGCTTGACATTATAATCTTCACTCAAGATCTCCTATCTCATCATTTACCGATTCAATTAGTGAATGTTTTTTGTTGCACCTGGTGCACCCTTATAAAACACTAGTGAGGGGTGAATAGTGTTCTTACACGATTTTCGAACTCTAAAAACTTGCTCTTAACTTGATCGTCTAACTCACAAAGAACCAGGTTCCTTGCAAAGTTCATCTATTTCTGAAACTTAAACTAAATGCCGAATATAAAAATACAGATATTTTTATGTGGAAAAATCCTTGCTCAAGGGATCAAAAACCACAACCCAACACTCTTGAAATTTAAACTTTCCACTAAAGAAATACCGAGCAAGTTTTAGATTACAACATAATGCAATCAAGGAACTAACATTCTTAGTACCTAGAACTTTCCATGCTTCACTATAGCTTGTAAGACTGAAACTACCGCACCAAAAGTAATCTTTTCTCTCTGCTTCTAAACAAGCTAATATGATTACAACTCAATAGTCAATAACAAAAGCTAGACAAAAGAGACTAAGCTATGAAATTCGAACTCCTTCAGGCTCTGCTGCCTTGCTTTTGTTCTTGCACACACTCTCACGAATAATTTGCTCTCGATTTGCTTTATTTTGAATTCTTGAGTGCGTAAAATATTCTGGCCAAAACAACTTGTATTTATAGAGTTCTTGAAATCCTTCTTCGACTTAGCTTGGAACTCCTTTTATAATTCAGAATCCGTTTCTAATAAGGTTTGACAATTTATCCTTATTTGAAACCTAAGTTGTTTTGCCTAAGTCTTCAATCCTTTTCCGCCTGGGAGACTGCTTCCCTTCAACACCGCTTGCAAGCTCTTCCTTCTTCGGCTTGGATTGAGACTTGTATTCCAGTTGTTCTCTTTTTCCTTCTTCGTCTAAAACTCAAATACCAACTTGAACAGTTTCGTCTTCAACATCAACTGTGAACCTATTCCTTGTCCACTCTGCACTAGGCCCTTTGTCATTCATCAAAACCATACTTCAACAAATTCCCCCTTTTTGATGATGAAAAACAATATTGGCTCACCGACGGTATCATCACAAGAACCTGTATACAAGTCACTACACTAAATAGTGAACCAAGGTAAAACAGTTAGGCAAAAATTAGGTCACAAATATACACAAATCTAAATAACATCCTAACTTCCCCCTTTTGACATCATCAAAAAGTTCACAGTTCATGAACCTGATCAACTTAAATTAAGTCAAGTTGACTCTAGTGCCATAGGCAGCTAGCCAACCTTTCAAGTTAGGAACATGTTTCAGACAATAAACACCAGCAAATATAAAACAAAGGATAATTTAAAAAAATATGCGCCAAACCAGCTTAAATATCAAAATAAACATCCAAAATATTACAAGCCAAAAGTAATAAATGTCACGCCCTGAAATATACTAAAATAGGCAGCGACTTAGGTGTTAAAAGGTACACGAATTATTTAGAGATTTTTAGAGTCATCACTTGACAAGTTAAAGGTGTGCCAAATCACCAAGAGGTGCCTTGGAACACCTATGACTCGTAAATGGTCTGTGTCAGAGTTCCGAGTAAAGATCTCGATTGACTCACGGGAAGGTGCCGGCACCCTCGATTCCTGTGTCAAGCACAATTGCTTTATTGATGCTCTCCGGCATTTGTGAATTATGTTTGTTGTTTATTGCCAATTATTTTGTTACATTTTGATTTGCATGAAAGTCGCTCGTTCATTGACAGAAACTCTACCAGAGATTAATCGCAGACGCGTTGTGCATTCAAATCTTGATATAAGTGAGTTTCATGTAAACATCGAACCTTTACATCTTGATTTTTAGTTAATGTTGCCCGTTTAACAAATGAAAACTCAGTCGGATATCAAGCACCTTACTCGGGCGAAATCTTCCAACTTAATTGAGTTCCATGAAAAATTGGGGCATTCATTATACTTTGATTTAAATAAAACATCATCCATTCATTGATGGATACTCTATCAAAGATTATCCGTGAACACGTTGTTCGTTTGAATCTCTAATATAAGTGAGTTCCATATAAATTTTTGATAACTTATTAATTTGTCATTGTCTCGGCCTATTTGAATATTGCCTAAGCAGGCGTTTCTTATGCCTAATCAAACTTGAGCACGCAATTTTATTTAGCGTTAAATCGAGTTCCAAAGATCTAAGTCATTTGTTGAGCTGATTTTACAATTAATAAGGCTGTTTGTTGCGTCCTAGACTTGCGATTTTTCCATTTTTTTTTTTTGGTTTTGGATTCATCTCCTATTTAGTTAATATCTTTAAACTATATCCTCTGGCTAGCCATTTTTATGTCAGCCCAAAATAACATGTGAATATTATTACACATATCTGGATACACATTAATACCATAATACATACAAAAAACAGATGGACCAACGAGAGTCTGCCCAGATCAGTCTTGACCAGCAGATCTGGGCCTTATGAGTTTGAGCCCACAAGAGAAATCCAAAGAGTACATGCAGCTGTTCCTTTCTTAAACTCAAGCCCAACACCTTTGTTCACAACTCAGGAGCATGCTAGAATTTTTTTAATAAAAGAAAAGCACGAACAAACAGAACAAATTACAGTGACCTAAACTTGGTTTATTTTTCTCAAATATACAGTCATTAGTAGAGTGCCTTTTATCATATAAACCAAAGTACATGCAATATAAGGCAAAGCTTAAGGAAATACCTAGTGCGGTGACTATACAAATGCAAACAATGACGATCCACCAGCCAAGCCCTAACACCATTAATAAAAACAGCACCAACAACTAACCAAAGCAAACAGACCAAGAAAACAGCCCTTTTTAGAGTCCTGAATTTAAAGCTTAGACTTCCCTTCCATACTCTTTCCTTCTTCTCCTCTGTTTCTCACTTTTCTCTCTACTTTTCACTCTCTATTTCTTCTCTCAACTCTTTAACGTTTTTGATCTAGAAAATGGTATTTCCAAGAGTGACCAGTGTTTTTCAGATGTTTCTTCAGCTCATGAAAAGTTTGTGAAATAAGAGTGAAAGTGAATGGAATATCTTTTTTAGAGAGTATTACTGTCCCCTCCTCTTCTAAAATGAAGAAAGGAAAAAGATTCAAATAGGCTAAGGGACTGGGTAAAAACTTGGGTAAATACACACTCCATATGACCATGTTTTTTACTCTTACGAAAAGTTATTTTCCATGGCATGCTTGGTCTATTATGAGCCAAAAAGTGGCTGAAAAAGCCTCTTTGGGTGCTGCCATGTTTGTCCCTTTCTCAAGTCTACAAGTTGGTCAGATGACTCCCTTAGGACTTCTCAAATTACCTGTCTAACAAACCATGTTACTTCTTAAGACAGAAAAATCATAAGAGGACATTCGGGAGCATGTTACATGACTTTAACTAACTATGAAATATAACATAAACAAAACAAGGTAGGACTAACTCTATATTTAACAATAGCACTTCGAATTGAGGAAACAAACAACATGGAGGTGAATATCTTTACAGGTTAAGCGTGGTGTAAACAACAAAACCAAACCATTTGCATTCTCAAACAAAACCATTGACAGTAAAAGAGAACATGAGTGCTCATGAAATAATTTCATATCTATGCAAACACATAAACAGACTTCATGTTCAACGAGTACGACTCGTGTTAGAGACAGGGAAGGCCAACATGTGTTATACATATTCTCACACTAAAGCACTAATATGAAGACTGCACAAACAACATTTTAAAGCTAAATTGACAAAGTGCAAGGTCATTTCTATGCTCAAACGACTCAACAAACTAACATTGAACGGAACAAGTGCGGAAAAATCACTTCAATATACGAAACTGGCATACAATTGAACTTTAAGCTGAATATTGCCACTAAACAAATATTACCTAATGACTAAAACAAATCTAATGAATATATGGGATAAAGACATCACTGAGGATTAAGTTCTATCTAACCCGTCGATACCAAAGAGTCAACAACGTTATCCTTGCCATACCTTCTAGCGATCAGCCACTGCCTCATGATCATGGCACCACCAGTGCGACCACAAAGAAAATTCCAAGCTAAACAAAAGCAGGTTCATCGCCACTGTTGCCCGAATTCACCCCCTAAGTCATTTTAATCACCACCAAAGCTACTGCATACACTTCGCCGGCACTGGTTCAGTTCCACCATTCATCACCCTCAAGCCATCGCTAGTGAACAACAAATCAACATCATCACACCTGCGTCAAAGCCAAATCGACAAACAACAACCATAAAATTCTCCGACATCAACCCCTACACGCTGCCTCATATCAGCGAAACAGCCTCGTCACCAGCATTCATAGCATCACCGTGAGAAACATCGCAGAATAACTTTCACCAGAATTAAACTCCCCATCACACCATCACAATTCCACCCTCCGTTCAGTCTCACCATCACATACAACCGATCTACCCAATTTCATTTACATGGAAGAACAAAATTCCCATCATAATCTACCTCGTCACCACCCCCATCACAGTTCCAAAGGCAAAAGGAACACGGGCAGCAGGGAGTGAAGGACGAAAAATGGGGATTTTAAGGGACAATTACCTCAAGGAACATGTAGAGGAGACTGAGACAAATCCATTGGTATAAAGTTTGGTTGGAAAAAACTCACTGTCGTCGGAGTTAGGGTGTAGTTCAATGTTTTGAGCCTCGATCTACACCGAACGGCTGAGAATTTCGAGGAACTAATCCCATAAACGGAGAGAAGGGTTCAAGGTGAGTCAGAAAATGTAAAGTTCGCCGGAAGAGAGCGGTGACCGCCATCGCCGGCGCGGCGTCTCTTGACGATTTTTGGCGGTGTTTAAAAATAGAGCAGAATATCCTCAGGCCTTTGGCTTATTATGTAAATGCCAAAAATTGCAATCGAAATGATATTAAACCATGGAAAATGGGCCGGGTCATAGGATATTGGGTTGGTCTTCTTTTCATTTTCTTTCTTGAACTTCTGATTGTCCAAATCACATTTTAAGTCCAAACGAATCCAATTACAAACAGATGCACAACTATGCAAGCTAATTAGTTAACCCATTAGTTAAACCACAAAAAAATAATCACTGAATCATTGTTTAAATAATTAATCATAATATATATATATATATATATATATATATATATATATATATATATATATATATTTGCTAATTTATTTAACTAAGATGCTTACAAAGAATCATGAAAAATTCAATTAAACTAAACTAAAATTAAGAATTTAGTGCCAAAATTAGGTGATTACAGCTGCCCCTCTTTGGTTGAGAACAACGAAAAGTTTTCGCGTAAAGATATAATCACAACTAATTTTGGCTTTTTGGTTCTAGCTAAGAGCATGCAAAATGATGATCGTACCTTGACTTTTTGGTCCTAACCCAGAACAACGCTACCTACATATCCTCTGACTAAGGAATTAGGTCAGTGTAGTTCCTCACGTGCGGTAGCTGGGACTACCGCTTTCAGACAGACAACGTAACACTTTTAGAGTCACTAAGACTAACACTAAACGCTTCTAGACATGCTATGACTCACAGTAGACGCTAAGGCTAATTGGGACTGACTCAAAACACTTATGGACACACTTAAGACTGTTGTTGCTGGTCTTTTATTGCTGTTTGCTGGTTGCTGGCTGGTGGTCATTGCTTTTACAAAGAAAAATGGAATTACAACATTGAAAATTGTAAAAAAAAAAATTACTACTCCTATACTATATCTTCATGCTTTTCAATGGTGATGGTCTGGTCACTTCTTCAGTTGATTGGCCGCATCTCAGTTGTGAAGCGAGCCTCCCAGTACCCAAGTGGGTCTTGACTTGAAAGATATCACTACAGCTCATCGTGCAGGTGAGTCCGATTTGAAACTTGAAAATGGCCACTTTTGTTTGAGTGGATTTTGTCTTGAACGGAAATGACCTGCTTATATTTGAGCGGACCTTGACTTGAAAAGGAAATTGCTGCTTATGTTTGAGCGGACTTTGACTTGAAAAAGAAATGGTCGCTTATATTTGAGCAGACCTTGACTTGAAAAGGAAATGACCGCTTATATCTGAGCGTGTCTTGACTTAAAACGAAAATGACCGCTTATATTTGAGCAGGTTTTGACTTGAAAATGGGAATGGCCGCTTATAATTGAGCGGACCTTGACTTGAAAGGAAAACGATCGCTTATATTTGAGCGTGTCTTGACCTAAAGAAAATAACCGCTTATATTTGAGCGGATTTTGACTTGAAAAGAAAATGGTCGCTTATATTTTAGCAGAGCTTGACTTGAAAAGGAAATTATCGCTATCTTTTAGCAGATATTGACTCGAAAAGAAAATGATTGCTATCTTTAAGCCGAGAAACTGACTTGAAAAGAAGATGATTGCTATCTTTTAACGGAGACTGACTCAAAAATAAATAATCGCTATCTTTGAGCGGAAACCAACTCGAAAAGGAACTTTTGCACTATCTTGAGAGGGCCCGACTATTGAAACTAAAACTTTTACATTATATGGGAGTGCTCTGACTTTTAATCTAGAACTTCTACATTAGATGGGAGTGCCCGATTTTGGAACTAAAAGTTCTACATTATATGGGAGTGCCCGACTTTTGAATCTAAAACTTCTATATTATATGGGAGTGCCCGATTTTGAAACTAAAATATCTATATCATATAGGAGTGCCCGCCTTTTGAAACTAAAACTTCTACATTATATGGGAGTGTCCGACTTTGAAACTAAAACTTCTACATTATATGGGAGTGCCCGACTTTGAAACTAAAATTTCTACATTATATAGGAGTGTCCCACTTTTAAATTTAAAAATTCTACATTATATGGGAGTGCCCGACTTTGAAACTAAAACTTCTACATTATATGGGAGTGCCTGACTTTTGAAACTAAAACTTCCACATTATATGGGAGTGCCCGACTTTTAAATTTGAAACTTCCACATTATATGGGTGTGCCCGACTTTTGAAACTAAAACTTCTAATTGTTGAGACTATATCCTTTTACATTGTCAATGGCGAGCCCTGTTTGCTGAATTCGACATATTCTATTATAATGGGGAGGCCCGTTGTTGAGCTTGACATCTTTCTGGCGAGTCATATCTTCTCAGGTTATTAACCCATGGAGAACTCTTATCTTGAAGCTGGGAATTCTACTGATTTCACGCATGTGGTGTTGACTTGATAGCTGGAAACTTCACCAATCTTTAAAAATAGGGTTTTAGTTGAAACATTAAAACTGTCATACTAAGTCCTGGTGGTCCTTGCTCTTGCCACAAATGCAGAAAATATCATTCTGGCAATCTTTCATTCTGGTTACACGATCCTCAAATCATGTCCTTGTAAAATGAGGTTGGTGATTCTTGGCTTGCCCTTCAAAGTAATTTGAGACAAACAATGTCTTGATATTGTCAATCTGTTTCTGCTATCCCAACAAATAAGTCATTCAATGCCAAATGTTCCCCCGAATCTTTAGCCAAACACCTGTACAAACAGTATATCGTTCCATAGAGACTTATACGGTACAATCTTGGCATGTTATTTTTGTTGCCGAGATGCGGCATGGGAGCTGCCCATTTGGTTCTTGACAATGATATGGTCCAACTTTGAAACCTGCAAACAAATTTTGCCAAACTTTCTTTTTGCTTGTTTCGTATTATCAAATGAAATAAATTGAAAGAGTAGTGAAGCAAGGATGAATTGAAGAAATTTGAAGAGGAGACATTGAACAAAAGATGTCCCTGAAAGATAGAAGAAAAACTATTTAGAGGTGAAATGACGAATTTCAATGAACATGACATACATCTTGGAATAAAGTCTTGACCTTTTTCAGTACAGTCTATCCTTGATTTTGCCCTAGTTTGAAAATCTAGAGGCAATTGCATGCTTGGTCAGAAAGGTCTTTATTTGGACACATTGGACTGTTGGGATTTGATTAGGTTTGAAAGAGTTAACCAAAAGGCTTAAAAAAATATCTCATATGATGACTGGATGAACATTGCAACCATTGAAACCATCTCTAAATTAAAATAATCTTCTTCCCCAATTTAGAATAAACTGGGGATCTCTTTGGTATGAAAGCATCTTATGAGATGTTTTGGGTGTCTGTACAACCTTTGGAATCAATTCTTGAAAAATAACAACAAAGTATTGCCCCAGTTTAATTGAATCTAGGGACCTTGATTTTCTTTGATTTGGCTGCAGAATCAAGGGCAAGTCTTGCATCAATTTCTGACCAAGGGACTTTTGAAATTTCATTGGATAAGACAGAAAAGGAGCGGAACATCGAACTTCTTTTTTTTAATTTATATGACACTAAAAAGTAGGGGGATATTGAATTTTTTTCCTTGATATGAAACAGAAATGCAGGGCGATATTGAACGTTTTCCCTGGGATAAACATGAAGAAAACAAAGAGGAATATTGAATTGTCACGCTTTTTGTTAAAAAATAAAAATAAAAAACTTTTGCCCCAGTTTAGGATAAACGGGGGAATTATATTTTTTTTGTAAACTTCGAGGCAAGTTTTGCGTCAATGTGAAACAGAGGAAAAAGGATCTTTCCCCTATTATGACCGCACCCGAATGGTTGCCTATGTATCATTTTGAGAGGAATTAGGTCAGACGTAACTCTAGCAACTTAATGCTAGATTTTGTATTGTTGTTTTCTTTGTCTTTTCGATTTTTTGTCGTTTTTTTTCACAAGTACAATGACATTGATTCCAAAGGAGGGTAGCCAAAAACAAAAAAAAAAATACGGAAGGCTCAAAGGGCTGACAAGTTGGTATAGTATTTGGGTAGTAGAAATGAAAGTCGTTCGTCATCCCGACCCGAGAATGTCTTAGACAACTATGAACCGTAATAAGTCGACCTAGTATGGTACAAAGACAAGACTAAATCTACTCAGCATCCTCAATTTCTGCTTTAATAATGATCTTCAAAGAATGGCATTTCAAACTTCATCCGAAGTGATTGTGCGCAATTTGGAAACTCTCATGTATCTCCTTATCACATTCGTCCTAACTGTCCAGTTGGTTCATTTAGAAAATTCTAGACTATGTGTTTAGATCAAGACGTGAATTCTACGCGCATGTCATGTTATTAGAGCTAGCAAAAAGTAAAACTACCAAAAAAGCTAAAGGAACGAAATAGGAAATATAAGAGATAGAGTGTATTGAGACTAGGAGTGAAACTCGCTTTTCATTTAATCAAAGAGATAAGGGTTTTAAGATTAAAAAAAACAAAATAATGCACTTGTATTACAACTCTTAAATAAACAAGCGCACATAAAGTTCAGCAAAATAAGTTAACAAGTGCTCTCTTAGAAGGGATGGGTGTTGCTCCTCAATTGTTCATTTTCATATCAGGGCTAATATATTGCACTCATGCCATATTGAGCCTTTCATCAGACTATGCCACATTGGTGTCAGTAACGTGCTTCAAACTTGACAACATCTTCTTCCTTGCCTCATTTTCTTGAAATCCCAGTTGGGTAGATATGTTTTCTTTAGAACAGATGAATGACCGGGTAAGGCACTGCATTGGCTCAACAACCACATCTTGCTTTGTTACAGTGATAGTTGATGCATTTGGCCCACCGACTGATACAACAATAGATGACTCATGGCGTCTGGTGTCTAGGGAAGGACCAACTGCCACAATCTGCTGGGCCTCATTCTCTTTCAAGTCTTCTTTTGTGCACATTGTCCCAACCATACCTGTATCATTTGGAACATTTTGAAACGACAAATGAATTTGGTTCACAAGTTGTGCCTCATCCCACACCACCTTTATCTGATTGTTATCTATCATCGCTTCGATTGCTTTTTTGAGATCCCAACAGTTCTTCAGAATGAAAAGCGCATCGGCGCGAGCGATCCACTTTCTTAGTTGGATTCATGTTTCCTGAGATGGGTTTCAGCATGTTAGCTTGCTGTAGCTTTACAAACGAGTTGGTGTAAGGTTCTTTGATTGGTGTGAACCTAATCATCCCCCCTCGTCGCAACATCTTATGACATGCACTCAGACGGGAGGTTGTTTGCACCGTTTCTCGCTATGTTTTATGGGACCTCGTTCCATTTGTCTTTCATTCGCAAGACTCTTTGGCCTAGCTAGGCATGTGAATTGTAGAGCAGAGGCCGATGGTTGAGCAAGTGGAGGCGGTGGTGCCAGTGGACACATTGTGAAAGATTCTACCTCTTTTGTTGCACTACAGTAGTGAAGAGAGTCGGGAGAATATTGAGAGTCTTCAACAATTGTAGGCGGGCCATGTGCCTGATATATGACATTCGGTACAAGATCTAAGAGACTGGCTGGCATTAGAAAGGTTGTCTGTCCCGAAGTAATGGAAAGATACAGTTTAGCCACTAACAGTTTCAGATTTTTGAACTCTTCAGTCAACCTTTCATTCTGCTCGGCCATTAGTTGTTTCATAATTTTGGCCACTTTAGTCAACCTATCAGTTCGCTTGGCCACCAATTGTTTCAAATTTTTGACCTTTTTGTTTTATCCTTTTGCTTTTAATCATTTCTCTCGAAACTGATTGAGTTTAAAGCAAGCAGTTCCCTGCTTCATCAGAATGAGCAGCTTTACTAACATAATTTAAACAATGAAACGAGACAAGAGTAAAAAATAAAAACGCGACATTTAGGTATTTACAAAAAAACAGAGAAATACGAGGATACGAAATGACAGACCATGAAACACACAAACGATTATATATATATATTGGCTATTATAATTGTGTGAGAAGACGACAAATTATTCTCAAACTTAGGGTGAGATCCAGACACAGACTCGGACACAAGTAGGTTCCAAAATTTTTGTCATTATAACGTAAAATGACGATCAAGAAAATATTTTGAGACTCGGGATGAAACCCGGACACAGATCAAGGCAAAAAGAGAGGTTGCCAAAAATATTTGTGTTATAACGGCTTGAAAATGACAACAATCAATTTTCTACAACTGGGGATAAAATTTGGACACTGACCTAGGCAAACAGAAAGGGTTCTAAAATTTTCGCCATTATAGTGACAACAAATTATTTTCAAAAAAAAATTCGGACCAAAACCCGAACACAGAACTAAACACAAGATTCTAAAAACAAATTCTTCGTTACAGTGGCTTAAATGAAGACTAAAATATTTTTATTTTTTTAATTTTTTTAAGACTTGAGGTTCAAACCCCCATTATTTAATTAATTTTTTTTGAAGACTCGGATAAAGGTATAAAATTGACACAAATCTCGAAAATTTTGTCATTACAACGGCGTTAAAATGATAGTTTATTTAACAACTTGGGACAAGATCCCATACTAAAATTTGGATGGTTTTTAGAAAATTCATCATCATAACGACTTAAAAATTGGACAAAATTAAGGACCCTTTGACATACATTTAGAAACAAAATTTCAAAAAAAATAAAAAATTCGCCATTATAACGGCGTATAAAATTATTTTCACATTTTACAATAGACTGTGAGACTTGACTTAAACACAAATGGCCTAAAAAAATTCAGTATTATAATCACACATATTTTATGATTAAAAAAACTTTTTTTATGGATTTTGACACAATAACCTAAAAAAATTTGCCATTATAACGACGTAAAAATAATGATGACATTTTTTTTTCTCTCTTTTTTTTTTCCTTTTCTTTTTACCCAAAACTGTATGTTCCATTTGTATTCGTTTCAGTATACCCCGACCCCCGAAATCAATAACAACATAACAACCTTTCGAATATATGCAACACAGAAAAAATGACACTAATATGTCTTTTAGGGACGCAGGTCCCGTCTTGACACGAAGGAGGTTAGCCTAGACAAGTGCACTACCGGTATATCGCATCTCACTAAGTCATCAAATGAAATGCAGATAAATCGGGCCTAAAGGTTTAACTCTAGGTGACACAACATGACTCAGTGGCTAGACTGGCTCAGAACCCGGTGGACAAACCGGGCGGACAACGCATCGTGGTTGTTCGGCAACAGTGTCTCCGACGTAACCCCGACACACCATCATCCTAAATCATAGGCAATTTTTTGTAAGAAGGTTTCCTAGATGCTGAAAGCAATACTGGTACATATATATCAGAGACTCAGAAGGCTTCGCGAGAGGAGACAGTTTATATACGGTTCAGATAAATATCGAAGCAGTAACATTTAAAACATGGCAAACAAACCAATATTCACAAGACTAAAAGCAACAATGATTAAAGCCTGAGATTCTAATTTTTTTTTCAAGCAGAGTCGCCAAGCTGTCACGCCCTAAAATTTACTAAAATAGGTGGTGACTTAGGTGTTAAAAGGTACACGAATTATTTAGATATTTTCGGAGTCGCCACTTGACAAGTTAAAGGTATGCCAAGTCACCAAGAGGTACATTGGAACACCTATGACTCGTAAATGGTCTGCGCTTCCATTCCAGAAGAGATTGTAAAAACACTCTTTCTCCCACTTATCATCTCTAGTTCCAGTGAATTTCGCTCCAAATAGCATAAAACGAAGCTTGAGTTCAATTAGGGGGGAACCCAAGTGGCACAGCACCTTCGAAGCTATTCGAAAAGAGGAGTTCATCATACCTGGCTTGACGAATTCAGTGATCGACTGTGCCAGAATTTCGAGTAAGGATCTCGGTTGACTCTCAGGAAGGTGTTAGGCACCCTCGAGTCCTCTGTCAAGCACAATTTCTTTATTGACGCTCTTCGGCTTTTGTGAATTATGTTTGTTGTTTATTGTCAATTACTTTGTTACATTTTGATTTGGATGAAAGTTGCTCGTTCGTTGACGGAAACTCTACCAGAGATTAACCACGGACCTTTACATCTTGATATACGTTATATACGTGAGTTTCATGTAAACGTCGAACCTTTACATCTTGATTTTTAGTTAATGTTTCCTATTTAACAAAAAAAAATTCAGTCGGAAATAGACGTGCAAGCACCTTACTCGGGCGAAATTTTCCAACTTAATTGAGTTCCATGTAAACATTTGAGTATTCGTTATACTTTGATCTAATTAAAACATCATTCATTTATTAGTGAATACTCTATCAAAGATTATCTATGAACATGTTCGTTTGAATCTCTAATATAAGTGAGTGCTATATAAATGTTTGACAACTTATTAATTTGTCATTGTCTCGGCCTAATTGAATATTGCCTAAGCGAGCGTTTCTTATTCCTAATAAAACTTGAGCACACAATCTTAGGGTTAAACCGATTTCCAAAGATCTAAGTCATTTGTTGAGCTGATTTTACAATTAATAAAGCTGTTTGTTGCGTCCCAGACTTGCGATTTTTCTATTTTTTTCTTTTTTCTTGGATTCATGTCCCATTTAGTTTATATCTTTAACCTATATCCTCTACCTAGCCATTTTTATGTCAGCCTAAAATAACATGTGAAAATTATTACACATATCAGGATATACATTAATACCACAATACATACATAAAATAGATGGACTAATGAGAGTCTGCTAAGATCAGCCTTGACCAATAGATCTGGGCCTTATGAGTTTGAGCCCACAAGAGAAATCCAAAGAGTACTTGTAGCTCTTTATTTTTTAAACTCAAGGCCAACACCTTTTTTCACAACTCATGAGCATGCTAGTATTTTTTAAATCAAAGAAAAGCACGAACAAATAGAAAAAAAATACATTAACCTAAACTTGGTTTATTTTCCTCAAATATACAGTCTTGAGTAGACTGCCCTTTTTCATACATCAAGACTCTTAAACATGATCAAATTACATACAAGATAAAGCAAAACTTGAGGAAATACCTTATGAGGTGATTATACAAATGCAAACAATGACGATCCACCAGCCAAGCCCCCAATACCATTAATAAAAACAACACTAGCAACTAACCAAAGCAAACAGACCTACGAAACAGCCCTTTTTAGAGTCCTGACTTTAAAGCTTAGACTTCCCTTCCATACTCTAACCTTCTTCTCCTCTATTTCTCACTTTTCTCTCTACTTTTCACTCTCTATTTCTTCTCTCAACTCTTGAAAGTTTCAAATCTAGAAAAATGGTATTTTCAAGAGTGACCAGTATTTTTCAGATGTTTCTTCAGCTCATAAAAAGTGTATGAAATGAGAATGAAAGTGAATGAAATATCTTCTTAGAGAGTATTACTGTCTCCTCCAATTCTAAAATGAAGAAAGGAAAAGGATTCAAATAGGCTAAGGGTCTGGGTAAAAACACACCCCATGTGACCATATTTTTCACTCTTAGGAAATGGTATGCTTGGTCTAGTGTGGGTCAAAAAGTGGTTGAAAAAGCCTCTTTGGGTGCTACCAACTTTGTCCTTTTCTCAAGTCCAGAAGTTGGTCAAATGACTCCCTTAGGACTTCTCAAATTACCTGTCTAACAAACCAAGTTACTTCTTAAGACAGAAAAATCATAACAGGATATTCAGGAACATGTTTCAGAACTTTAACTAACTATGAAACATAACTTAAACAAAATGAGGGAGGACGAACTCTATATTTAACAATAGCACTTCGAATTGAGGAAACGAACAACATGGAAGTGAATATCTTTACAGTTTAAGCGTGGTGTAAATAATGAAACCAGACCATTTGCATTCTCAAACAAACCAGTGACAAACCAGTGACAGTAAAAGAGAACATGAGTGCTCATGAAATAATTTCATACATATGCAAACCCATAAATAGATTTCATGTTTAACGAGTACGACTCGTGTTCGAGATAGGGAAGGCTAACATGTGTTATATACATTCTCACACTAAAGCACTAATACGAAGACCGCACAAACAATAATTCAATGCTAAATTGACAAAGTGCAAGGTCAATTCTATGCTCAAATGACTCAACAAACTAACATTGAATGGGACAAGTGCAGGAACATCACTTTAATATATGAAATTGGCATACAATTGAACTTTAAGCTGAATATTTCCACTAAACAAATGTTCTCTAATGACTAAAAAAAATCTGATGAACATATGGGATAAAGACATCACTGAGGATTAAGTTCTATCTAACCCGTCGATACCAAAGAGTCAAGAACGTTGTCCTTGCCATACCTCCGAGCGATCAGCCACTGCCTCGTGATTATGGCACCACCAGTGCGACCACAAGGCAAAGTCCAAGTTAAACAAAAGTAGAGTCATTGACACTGCTGCCCGAATTCTCCCCCTAAGTCGTTTTAATCACCACCAAAGCTACTGCATACCCGTCGCCAACACTGGTTCAGTTCCACAATTCATCACCCTCAAGCCATCGCTAGTGAACAGAAAATCAACATCATCGCACCTCCGTCAAAGCAAAATCAACAAACAACAACCACAAAATGCTCCGACATCAACCCCTACACGGTGCCTCATCTCAGTGAAACAGCCTCGTCAGTACCATTCATAGCATCACTGCGAGAAACATCGCAGAATCACTTTCACCAGAATTAAATTCCATGTCACACCATCACAGTTCCACCCTCCGTCCAGTCTCACCATCACACAAAACAGATCCACCTAATTTCTTTACATGGAAGAACAAAATACCCATTATAATCTGCATCGTCACCACCTCGGTATCACCATCACAGTTCCAAAGGTAAAAAGGAACACGGGCAGCAGGGAGTGAAGGGCGAAAAATGGGGATTTTAAGGGACAATTACCTCAAGGAACGTGTAGAGGAGGCTGAGACAAATCCATTGGTATAAAGTTTGGTTGGAAATAACTAATTGTCGCTGGAGTTAGGATTTAGTTCAATGTTTTGAGCCTCGATCTACACCGACGGCTGAGAATTTCGAGGAACTGATCACATAAACGGAGAGAAGGGTTCAAGGTGAGTCAGAAAATGTAAAGTTCGCCGGAAGAGAGCGGTGATCGCCATCGCCGGCGCGGCGGCTCTTGACGGTTTTCGGCGGTGTTTAAAAATAGGGCAGAATATCCTCAGGCCTCTGGCTTACTGTGTAAATGCTGAAAATGGCAATCAAAATGATATTAAACCATGAAAAATGGGCCGGGTCATAGGATATTAGGTTGGGTCTTCTTTTCATTTCCTTTCTTGAACTTTTGATGGCCCAAATCACACTTTAAGTCCAAATGAATCCAATTACAAACACATACACAACTATGCAAGCTAATTAGTTAACCCATTAGTTAAACCACAAAAAAGTAATCACTGATTAACGAAGACGCTAACAAAGAATCATGAAAAATTTAATTAAACTAAACCAAAATTAAGAATTTAGTGCCAAAATTAGGTGATTACAGCTGCCCCTCTTTGGTCGAGAACATCGAAGAGTTTTTGGGTAAAGATATAATCACAACTAATTTTGGCTTTTTGGTTCTAGCCAAGAGCATGAAAAATGGTGACCGTACTTTGACTTTTTAGTCCTAACCAAGAAAAAGGCTACCTACATATTCCTGGACTAAGAAATTAAGTAAGTGTAGTTCCTCACATGTGGTAGCTGGGACTGCCGCTTTCAGACTGTAATCACCTAATTTTGGTACTAAATTTTTAATTTTTGTTTAGTTTAATTAAATTTTTCATGATTTTTTGTTAGCGTCTTAGTTGAATTAATTAGAAAAAATATACCAAAAATTACAAAAAAAAAATATCATAGAATAGGAATGTGATTAATTATTTAAACTATGATTCAATGACTATTATTTTGTGGTTTAACTTATGAGTTAACTAATTAGCTTGCATAGTTGTGTATGTGTTTGTAATTAGATTCATTTGGACTTAAAGTGTGATTTGGGCCATCAAAATTCAAGAAAGGAAATGAAAAGAAGACCCAACCCAATATCCTATGACCCGGTCTGTTTTCCATGGTTTATAATCATTTTGATTGCCATTGGCATTACCACAGTAAGCCAAAGGCCTGAGGATATTCTGCCCTATTTTTAAACACCGTCGGAAACCGTCAAGGGCCGTACGCACCGGCGACGGCGGTCACTGCTCTCTTCCGGCGAACTATACATTTTCGGACTCACCTTGAACCCTTCTCTCTGTTTATGGGATCAGTTCCTCGAAGTTCTCAGTTGTTCAGTATAGATCGTGGCTCAAAACTTCGAACTAAACCCTAACTCCGGCGAATGTGAGTTTTTTCTGACCAAACTTTATACCAATGGATTTGTCTCAGTCTCCTCTACACGTTCCATGAGGTAATTGTCCCTTAAAATCCTTGTTTATCGTCCTTCACACCCTACTGCCCGTGTTCTTTTTTCCTTTGGAACTGTGATGGTGATACCGGGTGGTGACGAGGCAGATTATGATGGGTATTTTGTTCTTCCATGAAAATGAAATTTGGTGGATCTATTGTATGTGATGGTCAGACTGAACGGAGGGTGTAACTGTGATGGTGTGACGGGGAGTTTGATTCTGGTGAAAGTGATGCTGCAATGTCGTTCCGATAAGGCAGCATGTGGGGGTTGATGTCGAAGCATTCGGTGGTTGTTGTTTGTCGATTTTTCTTTGATGGAGGTGTGATGATGTTGATTTGGTTTTCACTAGCAATGGCTTGAGGGTGATGAATGATGGAACTGAACCACTGCTGGCGACGGGTATGCAGTAGCTTTGGTGGTAATTAAAACGACTTAAGAGGCGAATTCGGGCAGCAGTGGCGGTGATGCTGCTTTTGTTTAGCTTGGACTTTGCCTTGTGGTCACACTGGTGGTGCCATGATCACGAGGCAGTGGTTGATCGCTCGAAATTATGGCAAGGACAACATTGTTGACTCTTTGGTATTGACGGGTTAGATATAACTTAATCGTCAGTAATATCTTTATCCCATATGTTCATCAAATTTGTTTTAGTCGTTAGATAATATTTGTTTAGGGGCAATATTCAGCTTAAAGTTCAATTGTATGCCAGTTTTGTATATTGAAGTGATGTTCCCGCAATTGTTCCGTTCAATGTTAGTTTGTTGAGTCGTTTGAGCATAGAAATGATCTTGTAGTTTGCCAATTTAGCTTTGATTTGTTGTTTGTGCAGTCTTTGTTTTAGTGCTTTAGTGTGAGAATATGTATAACACATGTTGTCCTTCCATGTCTCTAACACGAGTCGTCTTCGTTGAACATGAAGTCTGTTTATGTGTTTGCATATATATGAAATTATTTCATGAGCACTCATGTTCTCTTTTACTGTCAGCGGTTTTGTTTTAATATTGAAAATGGTCTGGTTTCGTTGTTTACACCACGCTTAACCTGTAAAGATATTCACTTCCATGCTTTTCGTTTCCTCAATTCGGAGTGCTATTGTTAAATATAGAGTTCGTCCTCCCTCGTTTTGTTTAAGTTATGTTTCATAGTTAGTTAAAGTCAAGAAATATATTCACGAATGTCCTGTTATGTTTTTTCTGTCTTAAGAAGTAACCTGGATTGTTAGACAGGTAATTTTAGAAGTCCTAAGAGAGTCACCTGACCAACTTATGGACTTGAGAAAAGGACAAAGTTGGCAGCACCCAAAGAGGCTTTTTCAGCAACTTTTTTACCCATACTAGACCAGGCATGCCATGGAAAGTAACTTTTCCTAAGAGTAAAAACATGGTCACATGGGGTGTGTTTTTACCCAAGTTTTACCCAATTCCTTAGCCTATTTGAATCCTTTTCCTGTCTTTATTTTAGAAGAGGAGGGAACAGTAATACTCTCTAAAAAAATATTTCATTCACTTTCACTTTCATTTCATACACTTTTCATGAGCTGAAGAAAAATCTGCAAAACACTGGTCACTCTTGAAAATACCAGTTTCTAGATCTAAAACTTTCAAGAGTTGAGAGAAGAAATAGAGAGTTAAAAGTAGAGAGAAAAGTGAGAAACAGAGGAGAACAAGGAAAGATTATGGAAGGAAAGTCTAAGCTTTAAAGTCAGGACTCTAAAAAGGATTGTTTCATAGGTCTGTTTGGTTTGGTTAGTTGCTGGTGCTGTTTTTATTAATGGTGTTGGGGCTTGGCTTGTGGATCGTCATTGTTTGGATTTGTATAATCACCTCACAAAGTATTTCCTGAAGCTTTGATTTATCTTATAAGTACTTGATCATGTTTAAGAGTCTTGATATATGAAAAAGGACACTCTACACAAGACTGTATATTTGAGGAAAATAAACCAAGTTTAGGTTACTGTAATTTATTCTGTTTGTTCGTGCTTTTCTTTGATTTAAAAAATGCTAGCATGCTCCTGAGTTGTGAACAAAGGTGTTGGGCTTGAGTTTAAGAAAAGAAGAGCTACAAGTACTCTTTGGATTTCTCTTGTGGGCTCAAACTCATAAGGCACAGATCTGTTGGTCAAGGCTGATATGCGCAGACTCTCGTTGGTGGATTTGCGCAGACTCTCGTTGGTCCATCTATTTTATGTATGTATTGTGGTATTAATGTACATCTAGATGTGTAATAATATTCACATGTTATTTTGGGCTGACATAAAAATGGCTAGGCAGAGGATATAGGTTAAAGATATAAACTAAATGGGACATGAATCCAAAACAAAAAAATAGAAAAATCGCAAGTCTGGGACGTAACAAACAACCTTATTAATTGTAAAATCAGCTCAACAAATGACTTAGATCTTTGGAACTCGGTTTAATGCTAAATAAAATTGCATGCTGAAGTTTGATTAGGCATAAGAAATGCCCGCTTAGGCAATATTCAAATAGGCCGAGACAATGACAAATTAATAAGTCGTCAAACATTTATATGGAACTCACTTATATTAGAGATTCAAAGGAACAACGTGTTCGCGGATAATCTTTGATAGAGTACCCATCAATGAATGGATGGTGTTTTAATTAAATCAAAGTATAACGAAAGCCCAAATGTTTAAATGGAACTCAATTAAGTTGGAAAATTTTGCCCGAGTAAGGTACTTGTGTGCCTTTATCCGACTGAGTTTTCATTTGTTAAACGGGTAACTTTAACTAAAAGTCAAGATGTAAAGGTTCGACGTTTACACGAAACTGACTTATATCAAAATTCGAATGGACAACATGTCCGCGGTTAATCTTTGGTAGAGTTTCCGTCAATGAACGAGCGACTTTCATCTAAGTCAAAATATAATAAAATAATTGGCAATAAACAACAAACATAATTCACAAAAGCCGGAGAGCGTCAATAAAGCAACTTTGCTTGACACAGGACTTGAGGGTGCTTAACACCTTCCCGAGAATCAACCGAGATCCTTACTCGGATCTCTGACGAATACCATTTACGAGTCATAGGTGTTCCAAGGTACCTCTTGGTGACTTGGCACACTTTTAACTTGTCAAGTGGCGACTCCAAAAATCTCTAAATAATTTGTGTACCTTTTAACACCTAAGTCACCGCCTATTTTAGTAAATTTTAGGGCGTGATAATAAATTATCTTAAAAACAGGCCAACATAAACTAGGGAATATGAGGAAGAGACTGGTTCAGACTTGGGGTTCATCAGGAATGTTAAAGTGTGCGAGCAACTTGGAAAGACGAGCAGCATTCTCTTGTCTTTCATGTTCCAACTCAGCATCAAGCCTAGTGTTTTCAGCATTCAACCAAGCCAGCTCATCAGTCTGCCTGTCTAGCTGTCTCCGATAGAACTCCACTCTTCTATATGCACGAGCACCCAGTCTCTCCTCAACTTCCTCCTCTGGATGTACTGGTTCATCAACAGGTTCACCATCTAACACATAGTCATAGAATTTCAAGATGTTCCTTCCAAACACATTATTGTGATCTGGGTTAGTCCACTTTGCTTGAGGCACCCAAAGAATTCAAATACTTTGCCTAAAAGAAATCCATAGACCAAGGCATGCTTACCCAAACCCATAACCGCCACTCTAGACATGTGCTTAATTATCAGCTCAGGAAGATTTATATGAACCTCTCTATCCAGTAGGTCCATATAGCTCAGATCAAGAAAATTCGCCTCACTGCGCCTTTCTGACCTCTGCAAAAGGTTCTTCAGCACGAACTCAAAAAGCAACTAATAGAAGGGTTCCATAGCCTTCTTTTTTACTTGTGTAGCCCTTGCCAGTCTAGGTCTCCCTGCAAACATCCTTGTAACCTCTAAAGTAGACACACCATCACCTTTTGGTGGCCTCGAGTTTCTTAAATACTCACTGTAGCCTTGACATAGAACACCCAAAATCGATCCAAGTTCATCACAGTTGAACTGAATTATCAACCCTTTCACAATAGTAGTCACAATCCCCTCACTCACAGTACAATTTGTGTGCAATTCCCAAACCTCCTGTTCATACAGCTTCCTTGTGTTGACCCTAAACATGTTCAATCAACCCTGAGCACTCAGCTTGTCTCCCAGCTGAACCATACCTTCCATCTCAAGGTCAATAAGAATTTTACCATTCACCAGGGGTAACCTCCTAAATTACTCCACTTTTCTATTCTTTTCATCCTTGTCATTCTCAATTACCAACTTCAACCTTGTTTTTCCCCGCACATCAGGCTCATTAACAGCTTTGCTCTGTTGTCCCTTGATAAAACCTCGAGTAGAAGATCTTCTCCCAATAGTACTAGCTTTCTTACTACATTCACTACCATCATCATCTTGATGCCCTGAACTTCTAACTCTAGAGCTACCTACACGCTCTCCTCCCTTCAGAAGTCTCATCTTTTTCACGGATCTCACCAGAATGTCAGATTCAGGTCTTTTGTCTGTCTTTCTCTTAGACTCACACACATCCATTACTTCTGTTTCAGCTGAACTCTCAATTTTATAAAGAGTATGCTTTGCCTCCTTATCCTCAGGCATAACCATGTTCAGAGGCTCAGCGTAACCTACCCCATCTTCTTTATCCTCCTCATAGTCATCAATTTCTTTAAATCTGCATCATCACAAGCCACATAACCAGAGGGTGAACGAGGTTCTTTCCCAGGTTCCTTGGCAGATTCAGCAAACTTCTATTTTTCTCCATCTTGTCTACCTGGCACATTATCTAGAGGAACTGCTGAAAGAACAGGTTCCTCAGCAGGTTCCTCAATCGCCTTCTCAACTAAAGTACCCTCTGCATGATCAGATTTTTCTTTTTCATCTACCACTACTACTTCTTTCTCTTTCTCCATAATGTCAACCACAGGTTCCTTACTTAAATCTCCTACAGGCTAAGGATTCAAATTACTAACTACGGGAATGGTAGCAATAGAAGAACTAGGGTTTACCTTTTCAGTTTCTTGAACACTTTCTTGTATCTCTACGACCCTTTGTTCTACCACCACTGTTGACACAGTTTACCCCTTACTTGGAGCTTCCTCAGACACTTTCTTTTGCCTTAACACCGCAAACTTTTTCGCCATTGAAACTGAACGACTTGCTGCCAATTGCTTCGCTTTTTGGTTAAGTTTGGAAATTTTTAATTTAGGAGAGGTAAGGTTGGTTGAGTTCTTGGATGTAGTAGACATGTTGAGAGAATTTTGAGAATTTCAGAGAGAGATTGTTTTTTCTTTTTCTCAGAAAAGGTTTTGTAGTAAAGTGAAACGATATAAACAATGTATATGAATTACTAAACCTTCTTAGATGACTTAAGGAAATAGGGAAGGTCTATAGTCTGTATCGGGAAGGAGAGCACGCTGATGGGACGTGTAAAAGCTATTTTTACCATTATTTTGTATTGGAGCTGACGTCTGCAGGGTTCAGTGAATTTGAAATTTAAAAACTACCCAATAATCAGGTGTCATATGTGGTTACTTAGTAACTAATTGGCCGCGTAAGACAAGTATTATGATCAGTGTAAGTAATTGGATACGTACCTGAACGTTCAAGCACTAGGTTCTTAAGTCTTTATCCTCTACTTAAAAAGATTAATTGCCAGCATCTAAGTTATGAAAACAGGTTCCAAACAGGTTAGCAAGCAAAACAATTAAGTTTCAAAAGTAGAGTCAACTAAACAAAGTTAAGCTAAGTTAAAACTAGAACATCACTAGCCAATCATTGGGAGAACCAGGTGCTGCCTCGATCAGTGTGTCAAGGTCATCCCTAACTCAAGCCTGTTATTTTCAAATTGTACCCTGTTCAAAGATTTAGTAAAGATGTCAGCGATTTGATCCTCGGTCCTACAAAATCGTAGAAATAGGCCTTCTTCAACATTATCCCTTAAAAAGTGAGGCCTAATATCAATGTGCTTTCTCCTCTTATGCTGGACCGGGTTCTTGTCTTTATTAACTGCACTGGTATTGTCACGAAATATTAGAACTGGTCCACACTTAATTCCAAAGTCCTCCAACTGCAACTTGATCCATAATAATTGTGAATAGCACAAAGCAGCTGCTACATATTCAGCCTCTGTTGTAGATAATGATACTGAGTTCTTCTTCTTCGTAGCCCATGACACAAGACAAGGACCTAGGAAGTGTTCCATCCTAGATGTACTTTTCCTATGGACCAAGTGACCAGCATAGTCAGCATCAGCAAAATCAATCAGATCAAAACTTCCACCTCTTGGATACCACAAGCACATATCTTGAGTTCCTTTCAAATATCTTTAAATTCTCTTGACTGTTGTTAAGTGTGACTCTTTTTGTTTTGATTGAAACCTTGCACACAACCAACAACAATAACAATAACTTACCCAGTGGTATCCCATCGAGGTGGGGTCTGGGGAGAGTGAGATGTACGCAGACCTTACCTCCACCAAGGTGAAGAGGCTGTTTCCGATAGACCCTCAACTAAATAAAATAGTGGGAAACATATACGAGAGATGCAAGATGACACTACCAAACAACGAAAATAAGTACTGATACTCAAGATAAATAGAGAACACCAATAACACATAAAGGTCACAGTAGGCTGAATGCATAATATACCGAAATAACGCTCGATCACTATCTACCCCTCTAACCTAATCTTCGACCTCCACTTTTTCCTATCTAGGGCCATGTCCTCGGAAATCTGGAGGTAGGCCATGTCCCACCTTATCACCTCCCCCCGATTCTTCTTTGGTCTACCTCTACCTCTCCGTAGGGTTAGCACTGCCAACCCCTCACACCTCCTCACCGGCGCATATGTACTCTTCCTCTTCACATGCCCAAACCAGCTCAACCTCACTTCTCGCATCTTGTCCACCACTTCAGCCACTCCCTTCTTGTTGCGAATGAATTCGTTCTTGATCTTATCCAACTTAGTATGCCCACACATCCATCTAAGCATTCGCATCTCCGCTACACTCATCTTCTGAATCTGGGTAACCTTTACTGGCAACACTCCGCCTCATACAGTAAAGTTGGTCTAACGACTACCTTATAGAACTTACCTTTAAGCCTATGAGGCACTTTTTTATCGCATAGGATACCAGAAGCTAGCCTCCATTTCATCCAACCAGCCCCTATCCGATGAGTGATATCCTTGTCTATCTCTCCATTACCCTGTATAATTGACCCAAGATACTTGAAGCTCCCTTTCTTGGGGATGACTTGTGTACCCAGTGTCACATCTACATCCGACTCCTGGGGAACATCACTGAACCTGCACTCCATGTACTCTGTCTTTGTTCTACTCAGCTTGAACCCTTTTGACTCTAAGGTCTGCCTCCAATCCTCTAGCTTATCATTGACCCCGTCGCGGTCTCATCAACCAAAACTATGTCGTCGACAAACAACATACACCATAGAATCTCCCCTTGAATACTCCTCGTTAATACATCCATCACCAGACCAAACAGAAATGGACTAAGGGCTGACCTCTGGTGCAACCCCATCTCAACGTGAAAATGACCAGAGTCACCTCCTACTGTCCGCACTCGTGTCTTTTCTCGTGATTGTATTTGCTCCATTATACATGTCCTTAATTGCTCCAATATATGATTCAGGCACAACTTTAGCTTCCAAATATCTCCACAAAATTTCCCTAGGGACTTTATCATATGCTTTGTATAGATTGACCCTATACTATAAATAATGTCTGGACGGCTTGCAGTTAATTATTACTCTGTACTTAGTTTCATCAATTGAAGCACCAGTTTCATCTAGATCCAACTTAGTTCCAGGGGCTATAGGTGTGCTCATATCCTTAACCTCATCAAAGAGTCGTATTACACATCATCAAAGGGTCGAGGCCCACTGACTTTTACTGAACGTATAACGGAAGAAGAAGCAAAGAAGAGGGAGCGAGAAAAGAATATTTCTACAAGTCGGTGGTCCCTTCGTAAACAAGCCCAAGAGCAGTGGGAGGCTACGAATGTCTCTAAGATGTTTACCAAAAAAAGAAACTTGGAAAAGCATTCGAGTGTCCCTAAAAAATCTGAGATAAAAAGTAGGTTGGTTGATGAGCCTACTGATAGTGAGAATACAGGCACATATAAAGATGTTAGTGAAGAACAAATTGAAGTGGGTGACAATTCCGAGTTCTTAGGTGCAAAACGAGCATCTGCTGATATGTTTGATCAAATTGATGCCTTTGAAGATGTGTCTGAGGCTGATGGTGGTGGTGGTGGTGGTTCTGCTGCAAAAAAAAGGTTGTTGTTGTTATTGATGATGGTGATGATGAGTCTGTGGATGTAGGAATGAACAGTGCAAGACAAGAAAGAAGAGAAGATGAAGATGAGGAGGAAAATGCTGGTGCACATGCACAGAAGGGGGGTAATGGATTTGATGAAGGAGTTGATGAGGTTGATGGTGGTGCTGATGATGTTGAAGAGAACAAAAAAAAAAAAAAGAGGAAGAAGAGAGCAAAGATGAAGAAGAGGATGAAGAGGATGTGCATCCTCTTGATAAGTTGAGTATACCAAAGAAAGTCATTGACATAGATGTGCAGAGCTTCAGGTTCAGAACCTGGTTGTCATCATTTGATTGTTTTTTAGTGAACATCTCTGAGAGATCTGCAATGAACAAATTTTATTCATTTAAGAAAAAGTTGACAGGATTGGGGATCTATAAGATGTTTGGAAAATCAGTTTTTTGTGATTTCTTGAGCATGTCTAAAAATTGGCAATTTAATGGACAGTTGGTGCATTTTGTGCTTTTGAGGACTATAAGGCAGTCCAACAAAAGGCATGAAATTTGGTTCTTGCTGGATGGGAAGCTAGCTTGTTTTGGCTTGAAGGAGTTTTATTTGATGACTGGCTCAAATTTTTGTCAAGAGCCAGATGTGAAAGTGAGTTCCAAGCATTTGAAAAAAAATTGAAGGTTTTCTGGAGAAGGTGCATGGGGATGGGGATGTGAGGTCTGAAACTCTGCTGGGGTTGATGGAACAACAAAAATTCTCAAAGGAAGAGACGTTGAAGATGGCTTTGATGTGGTTCCTGCATACAGTACTGATGGCCAAGGACATCTCCAAGAATGTAGAGAAATGGTGGATTTAGGCTGTGGATGATCTGGAGTTCTTCACCAAGTACCCTTGGGGTAGGCTGTGCTATGACCTGATAGTTGATTACCTCTATACCAAAGTAGATATGTCAAGAACATACCAACAACATGTAGAGAGAAAAATAGCTGGCTATGCTCTCTTTGGATTTTCCTGGGCCTTTCCTATAAGTATTGTTATATGATATCTAATTTCGTTAAGTATTCTCTTTTCTTATTTTTGTATTGTGACTGTGGCATTCATGACAGACATGGATATATGAGGCAGTCCCCTTAGTAGGCCGAACACCTAGAAAGTCTAAACAATCTCCCTTGCCAATCTCAAGGATCCTAAGGTGGCATCAAACAATAGGGCATGTTGGAGATGATGATGCAGCCCAACAAGGAGATACACAGGTATATTTCATTTCATGAATTATTTTATCAATTAATGATGCTGTTTGGTTATTATTCTTTTAATTTTATGTAAAATGGCAGGTTCTGGTTCTGCACTTTTTCTTAATCTCAACTGTGCAAAAGGTTGAGAAGGGCTGCGATAGATATGTGTCTCCACATGATGATGAGGCAAAGAATGCTGCATTGGACAAGTTAAGGGCTCGACTGGAGGGGGTCAGAGGCATCAAGTACATAGTGCAAGAGTATGATGATGGTGAAGCTGGAATGGAGAACCAGGATAATGGTGTTCAAGGAAGAGATGATGGTGGCAGAAAAAGAGGTGATGGTGGTGAGAATGGCAGTGGGAGAGGAGGTTGCAGGCATTGTAGCCATTTGAAGGTGTAATGAAAAGGATGTTGGAGGTGAGTAAGGAGATACTGAAGTTGATGAAAGAGAAAAAATGAGAGGAATAAAGAAAGAGAAAGTCGAGAAAGTTGATGAAGAGGAAGGTGTTCAAGTTGAGGAAGGTTATGAAGAGAAAAAAGAAAGGTATGTACCTTAATTACTGATATTTTCAAGTTATATTTTCATTAATTTTGTGTGTATATAAGTATTTCCTTTTACTTGTAGTGAATGTTCAAGTTGAAGAAGAAGAAGAAGAGATGAACGAGGAGAAGAATGAAAAATATACTGCTATCGATGAAGAAAAAAACAATGAAGCAGCAGTTGATGGAGGTGAGAAAGAGTTGAACAAAAAATATTTTTCAGTTGAGAAAGAGGAAAACAATGAAGTAGTTGTTGATGGAGCTGATGAAGAGATGAAAGAAAAAGATGTTGCAGTAGAAGAAGATGAAAAGAATGAAGCAGCTGTTGATGGAGAAGATGACAAGATGAAGGACAAGGATGTTGCTGTTGAAGAGGAAATGAAGAATGAAGCAGCTGTTGATGAAAACACAAAAGAGATAGGTGAAGTTTGGGTTGATAAGGAAGAGATTGTAAAGAACATGAATGTTGAGGAGCAGACTCAAAAGACTGGAGAAGAAGCAGTGGCAATGAATGACGTGTTCAACGGAATTGTGAATGAGGTGCTTGTGAACTTGGATGAGCAATTTCCTTTAGAAAATGATGGGCATGAATACAATTGAAATTTTATTTGGTTTTGTATAACTTGAAAATAGTTAAATTACGGTGACAGTAATTAGAATAATACTATTTTTAGATATTATGGTTAACCATGGACAAGTCTATGGTGGCTAACCTTTTTTTTTTTTTTTTGTGGTTAGCCTTGATTTTGGTTGGTTAGCCTTTAATATCCATAATGTGCGGTTAAATTTAGTTTATGTTGATGTCATCAACCACAAGTTCTAATCTACCCTTGTTTTTTATGCAAGTTGTTAAGAATTCAATCCTGTTGTTTAATTTATGCAAGTTAGTTTGCAACTTTTGACATATTTCTACTTGTCATGGTTTGGGATTACGCTTTGCAACTTAAAACAATATAGAACTTTTGAAACTTGAACAACTATAAGAAAATAAAGATTTACATATATCCAATTAGATAACAAAATTTTACATTGTGGAAATATTACATTAGTAGTACAAACATGAGACACCCTACAAATATTTTTTAGAACACCCAAATTTGCATATTAATCTAACAGATCCATTTAAATAAACAGTAGATTAAACAACCAGCAACCATCGACTGAATCAACTTCTTCAGTCGATCCCTCTCCATTTAAGCTGCTTCCCTCTTCAGTTAAGCTTCTCTCAGCATGATTTTCAGATAACTTCTTTGCTCTTCCCACTCATTCAACATAACTCTCACTAGAGCCAAACTTTCGTCAACTTCTTTTTGCCTTTTGGCCAAAGTTACAGTCACCCTTGATGCTTCTTCAGGTAGTGCAGGGTCGTACCACCTAAAAAAGTCACACCCACCACTTTACTGCATTATCAAAAAACATCAGTAAAGTAAAATTACAGTGAAAACAAACACATCTAAACAAATTAGGTACATAACAGGCTTTTGGGGTTTTACAATTCCAGAATCTGCGGCAAGGGTTTGCCACAGTACGAGAGGTCTTCAATCTCGTAGATTGTGAACATAGACAAACATCTGGTTCCTCTGGTACATTAGAACTCTGTGAAGTCTGATTCATGATGCCAGGGAAAGGGACTGTGTGTGTGAAGTTATGAGGAGAGTGGAAGAGAAGAATTTGAAGAATTGAGGAAGATGACTGTGTAGATTTTGGGTATTGTGTTTTAATTGGAAAATAGAACTTTTTATTTTGGGGTTGGAGAAATAATTAGCTTTTTATATTTGGGGTTGTTGTAAATGTTTCAATTTTTGGTGCATGGGAGGCGGGAACTTGAGTTGCCGCTTAAAATTTTCATTTTTGGTCGAAGCCACGTGCCCTGGAGCATGACATGTTACAGGTTTGGGGTTTGGGCTTTAGGGTTTAGGGTTAGGATTTTTTTTTTTTTTAAATCAAGAGTCAACTAGGCATTGCACCTAGTGACTATTTTATTAATAAACAAAAAATAAATACAATGTCTTACAATGTGTGCACCAAACAAGTGCAAAAACCAAATGTACCCTACTTCTCTTTAAAATAGCACCAATCTTACTTGTTATCCTCACTCTCTTGGATTGAATGCCATTGGGCATTAATACCACCAAGTAGAATGAAAATAACTCATAACCTTGATGCCAATGAATATGAGAAGTAGGATCTAAACAACTATCAAAACAAGGAGTACAAACTAAGCAATGTGTAACATTAACTAGTCTTGATCCTTGTTGCCTGCAGGATGTATGAAGCTCCAGAAAGTGAAGCCAAAGTAGAAGTAGTAGTGTCCCGCAGCAAATAATGTGATAGTTGAGCCTAGCAAGTCGACCAAAGCAACGGAAGATCAAAGCAACAAGCAGCCTATCCCTTTGGCTCTCAACTTGGTTCTCTACTAGATGAAGATGCAGCAACATAACATCTCCCAGATGATTGAGGCAATGTGAGGCTCCTTGAGCAATCAGTAGTGCAATCAGCATCATTCCTAATTGATTGAGGCATTGTGAGGATCCTTGAGCAATCAGCAGCATTCCAAGTTGATTCTGAGCTAAGTGAGGATGTAGCATTAAAAACAACTTAGAAGTCAAGATGTTTGTAAACCAAGACAAGAACACAAGCTGGATGAAATGCATTATGTTTAGAGAAATCCCAGCTTGTATGAATGTGAAAATATTCATTGTAATCCAGCTTTTCCTTTTCAGTGTTGTTTCAGCACATTTGCATTGAATGAGTCGACTAAGGCAGTGAAGCACCAGTGCTCCATCAGCATAACACTTGTAGAGCACCGGTGCTCCACCATTGTCCCTCAGCATATTGCTAAAAATTATAGCAACAATGTAGTCCCAATCATGTGTAGATGTCTCCACCTTGTACCTGCAAACAAAGAAGCTAATGTTAGTGAAAACAACCCCTATGATCTCCACTCTAAAGTCTTGATAATAGGGGGAAAAGTCCAAGCTCCAATTAGCTCCTTCCAAACCACCTCCTCCTCTGATTGTCATCACTATGATCCTTTCCATCTCTTAGGTCTATACTCCACACAGTGATGCTTGTCAAAGTTGACTATGAACTTGGCTTTAGAAGGCATTTCACCAAAGGAAGTATATCTAACATTGGGCAGCTCATAGGCTAGATTGGTAAGACAATCAGCTAGCTTATTGCCCTCTCTCAAAGTGTGTTGAAACCTAAAGTTCCCTAGCTGCTTCAACTTCAAAATATCATCCACAATTGAAGCAATAGACCACATAGGTTGCCAGGCCCCTTCAATCACCTGCTTGACAACTAGAGAGTCAGTTTCTATGACAACTTCTCCTAGGTCATTCTCCACAGTGTACTTCATTGCTTCCCTGATAGCCATTGCCTCAGCATACATATTGTTGTGCTCCCCAATGAGCTTAGCAAAGGCATACAGAACATCACCCTCTACATTCCTCACACAGAAAGCCATAGAACTAGGGCCAGGATTCCCCCTAGAAGCACCATCAGTATTCACCTTCAAGACTCCATAGTTTGGCTCCTGCCATCCCACTTTAATATACCTGAATCTAGGCAAAAAAGCCTCTAGAGCATTAACAATGTCAGGCCATGACTGTCTCACTATATGCACAAAAGGGAACCTCAGTTTCACAAAGTAAAAGAGATTGCTAGTAATCTCATAAAGCAGCCTAGAGTAGGAAACAGTTTTATCATGTTTTAAGGCATTCCTTCTCTTCCAAAGTGACCAAACGATAAAGGAAGGAACAGAGTGAAAAACATCCTTTATCCAAGGTTTAGGCCACTGCCTCCACCATTTAAAACAAACCTGATGAAGATTGCATCCATTCACTTGGACTCCTGCAGCTTGAGCAAAGTACTTCCACACATTGTTGGCTACATGAATTTCTCTGAAAAGATGTTCTCTAGTCTCAATGTTAGGATTTGTGCACCAACACCTGGATGGAAATTGATACCCCATTCTCTTCAATGCATCATCAATTGGCAGCTTACACTTCCACAGCCTCCACATCATAAATAACACTTTCAGTGGCATCCCTTTCACCCACATAAACCTGGAGATGGGAACTTTATGCTGCTTAACTCTCATGTAGTTCCATGCACTACTAAACTGAAAATTTGCCATTTGATGTCAAGCCCCACCAGGCCTTGTCTCTTCTCTGATCAGTCCCAAGCAAGTGAACATTCTGAAGAATGTGATCTACAATGTCTTCAGGCAAAAGAAGATTCAAAAGGTCAACATCCCAGGTTCCCTCATCAATCACCTCTCTCACATTGTTGTACCAAAGCTCATAGTTAAATGTATAGGGTACAATGAAGTACAATGGTCCAAGCCCTGACCAATTGTCATACCAAAGATGAGCTGAACCTTGACTAATCTGCCAATGTATCTCATGATCAATAGCCTCCCTAGCTTGTATCATTTTCTTCCAGACATAGGGGCCTTGCTTGAAAGGCACAATTACCTTATGCAGCTTCTTGCAATACTTGTTAGACATGTATGTAACCCACAAAGTCTCCAGTTCTAAAGTTCCACCAAAGCTTAGCAAACAATGCACTTGAGACATCAAACAGTGACCTGAATCCCATGCCTCCTTCTTCAGCTGGAAGGCAAAGATTCTTCCAGGAAGACCAATGTCTATTAGACCCTTCTTGTGAGTTTCCCCAAAAGAACTTAGCAAAGAGTTTATGCAACTGATTGAGCACACTATCTATAGGATTGACTGCAGATAAGAGATGTATTGGCATACTTTGTAACACATGTTTGATCAGGATGGCCCTTCCTCCAAATGAGAGCATTTTTGCACTCCAACCATGAATCCTTGAAGTTACTTTCCCCACTAGCTCCTCATAATAAATCTTCTTCCTCCTACCATAAAAGATAGGACAGCCTAGGTATGTGAAGGGAAAGTCCTTCCTCTGAATGCCAGTGATCAATTCTACCTTTTGTACCTCCTCTTCACCCACTGAAGCATGAAGATAAATAGCACTCTTGTCCTTGTTTATCTTCTTACCTGACACTGCTTCATAAGCTTGTAGAGCACCAGTAATCAAGTGCAAAGAATCCTCATGAGCTGATGTAAAATACAATGGTGTCATCAGCATAAGCTAGATGATTGAGATGAGGGCTCCACTTAGGCATTGCATAGGGCCTATAGAAGCTGTGAGTGTTGAGGGAATTCAAGGTCCTGGAAAAAACTTCAGCAGTGAGAATAAACAATGTAGGTGATAAAGGGTCACCTTGCTTTAGACCTCTTCCTAAATGGAAAAACCCATAACTTTGGCCATTGAACAAGACTGAATACCAGTTTGATGAGACAAGCTGGAAGATGACATCAATAAATTCATGGCAAAACCCCATCTTCCTCAGCACCATTGTCAAAAAAGGCCAGGATACCCTATCATAAGCCTTCATCATATCCAGTTTAATCACAACATTAGCATATTTCCCTCTTTCATTGATATCATGAATGATTTCTTGAGCAAGCAAGACATTCTATACTATGCTTCTCCCTTGCACAAAGCCTGCCTGATTCTGTGAGATGAGTGTAGGTAGAACCTCTAACAATCTATTGTGTACCACCCTGGAAAGGACCTTGTTAATGAAATTGCTTAGACTTATAGGTCTGAGATCAGAAAAGGTTGCAACTGAAAGCTTCTTAGGAATTAGAACCAAATTGGTGTGTGTGACATAGCTAGGGATGTGTCTTCCACTAAACAAGGCCTGCACCACCCTAACAATATCATGCTTGATGATATCCCAAGCAACATGAAAGAACCTGCCAGTATAACCATCAGGGCCACTAGCACTATCTCCATTAAGCCTAAACACTGCTTGTTTGACCTCTTCCTCCCAAGGCACTTTTGTAAATGCCTCATTCTGTTCATCACTAATCATAGAGGGAACATTCATCAAAAGATCATAGTTGTTAGATACCTCCTCAGTAGCAAATTGTCTCTGAAAGAACCACAAAGCTTCATTGGCCATTGCTTCTTGTGAGTTAATCCAGTTGCCATCTCTATTTTGAATTCTGCTCACATGTAGCTTCTTCCTTCTTCCATTGACATGAAAATGAAAGAATTTAGAGTTCACATCACCTTCTTTGAACCATTGAATGCCTGCATTTTGTTTCCAAAATTCAGCTTCAATAGCAAGGTATCTCTTCAGCTCAGCTTCAGCTTTCATCAAGGCTTCTCTATTCTCAGGTGTTGGTGCTAATTCCAGCTGATACTCATGTGCCAAGATAATGTCCTCCATGGTGGATACCTGCTGAAAGATATTACCATATGTAGCCTTGCTCCAAGCAGTCAATTTCTTCTTTAGTGTTTTCATTTTTGTGTTCAAAGAGTAGAATGGATCTCCTGCAGCTTCAATGTCCCAATGCTCTCTTACCAACTCAAGAAATGAATCATGTGTAGTCCAGAAATTGAGAAATTTAAAGGGCTTAATAGTAGGAGTATCATCCTGTGAGAAGTTCATCAACAAAGGAGAGTGATCTGAGCCCACTCTAGCAAGGTGGTCAATTTCAATCTTGGTACACATGTTAATCAATTGCTGGTTACCTAAGCATCTATCCAGTCTTTTGAGAATGAAGTCCTCCTCGGTCCTTCCATTCCACCAAGTGAAGATGCTCCCAGAATTAAAACCAAGGTCCATAAGCTGACAATTAGCAAGAGTAGAAGCAAATTCTTCATACTCAGGCATGAAGACTGGAAGTCCTCCATACTTCTCATTCTCAGATAGAATGACATTGAAGTCCCCAGCAACCATCCAAGGCCTCACATTGTTACTAGCAAAGTACTGCATTGCCTCCTAAAGAAAGAACCTATCTCCAGCATTTGTTTTGGCATACACAAATGTGATGACAATTTCTTCATCAAAGTGTTGGTTATTGAAGGAGAGTGTGAGCTGCTGTTCATCATTCATTACCTCTTGCACCTCATAATCAGCATTAACAAACACCCAAACCTTCCCATTGACATTATGAAAGCATTGTTCCATCACAAGTCTCAATTTATAGCTATTAATGGTACAAACATCCTGGAATGGTTCCATCAATCCTATAGCTTGAAAGTGTTTCCTTTGATGCAATGTGATCAATCTATCAAAAGCTTCTTGTGTGTTTACTGACCTTATGTTCCAAATGAGAAGCTTATCCATCTAAATCTGCTTGGTAGAGGTTGATCTCAAAGCTTTGATTTTATTAGGATCCTGACTATAGTTCTTCTTGTTTCTCTTTTGTGCCTGCTTGGATTGACTTGAAATCTCTAATGGTGCTGGTGGAATCAGTTGCTGTTGTGATCTTGCACTTCTTGGAGATAAATCAGCTTCCCTAGCTACTTGCTCAAAGTTATAAGCAGTGGAGTCGTCATCAAGTTCTTGGTGTTCAAGCCTGCCTAGACTCAAAGGACCATCCCTCAATTTTATAACTTCCTGAGCATGAACATCCTTGACAATTGGTTGCAATGGCATGCTTTCAATAAGATCATCTTCATCATCATCAGAAGTATCCCCTGCAGGAATCAAAGATGATCCCTGGGCAAGATCCTCACCCTGAGCTTGACTAGGAATAGTAGAGGCAGTCGTGTTCAAGTTACAATTTAAAAAATTGTTCTCTCCCACATCGACTGGTGGAAGTGAAGGTGCCTGAGGTATATAAGCAATTTCCCTCCCTTTACCGGATTTAACCAACCCTAGGGCTTTTTGCATTAACTCTCAAGCTTCAGAATTAATTCCCCTCAGCTCATTCAATGCAGCTTCATTAAACACACTGAGTTTACCAACCAAATCAACCTCGTGAACTGAATTTTCAGTTTGTGGGATCGTAATCAACGCACGATCTTTGTCTGAACCTTCAGCTTTATTCAAAACTCCCAGCTCGTGTTCATCTACAACCCTGGAATTAGCTGCATCACACGACTCCTTCTCCTTTAAATTATTTTTATTTTTAAAAACTTCTTCAACCCACTGACGAGTACTTATTTCTCCATTGTCCACTTTTGTATTAGCCTTAGGATCTTTAGGAATTGCACTCCTTAATGGAGTCGAATTTGTATTCCTAATTGCAACTTGTTCAGAATTATCAATCTTCCTAGCTGAATTAACATCCTTCTCCTCTATTGATTGAACCTCAATTACATCATCATCCTCAATATCTAACTCTGCAAACGAGTTGTTAACTTGAACATTGTCTCCCTTAGCCTTGGCAGCCTCTTTACCTTGATTCTTTTTATTCTCAACTCTAACCCAAGCATTAGGGTTTCTATTAGGATTCACACCCTTCCTAGCCTTAATTTGTCTTGCAACTTGCACTGCATTCCTGTTGTTCACCTCCTCAACCTTAGCTTGGTCTTCCTTGTCATTCAAATTGCCCACAAGTTTGCCACTTTTAAGCACCCTAAGAGGCTGCTTCATCCCAGTAGTCTCACCATTTGTCAAATCTTTGTCATCAAGCTCCGGATGCAAAACAAAACATTGTTCTTCATCATGCCCTTGCAACTTGCAGTGATTGCAATACTTAGGCAAATAATCATATTGAACCTTGATCCATTTATACTTGACATCACCAGTGGTTGAGTTCTTGATTCCAATCCTCACTCTTTGAGGCCTTGGAGATAGTAAATCAACTTCTACCTTAACCTTAGCACAACTAGGTCTTGTTCTAGCCTTTGTAGCTGCATCCAATTGCAATGGCTTACCAACTGCACTAGCCAAAGCAAACACAACCTCTTTAACAAAGAAAACTGGTGGCAAGCCTGGAAAAGAGATCCAAGCTATTGCCACTGAAGTCTCTTCCCTTGGATCAAACCAAACATCATACTTCAAAGCTCTCATCTGATGATACACGTTTGCAAACTTAAGATAGAAAGCTGGCCTTGACAATAGATGAACATAATCCTCCAGCAATGAAACCCTAATCAAAACATGCCTAAGATCTAAAAAGCCTATGGAACACTCTCCTTTCAAATCACATTGCAATGGTAATTGCTTTTTAAGCTTGTGAAAGGCAGGCATCCAATAGGAGAACTTCCCCACAACTGCATATTGCAATTCCTCATGAAGAACCATGTTATCAACATCCTTGTCATCCCAAATAAAAGAAGGTTCTCCATGATGAAGTTCCATAATAGGATCTGGGATTGAAGGCATCACAAAAGGTCGAACAGTGGGCTTTAAGGTAGAAGCATACGATAATGGTGGTGGAATATTATTAGGAGGTGTTATTATGGTGGTAGAAGGTTGTATAGGGTTACTACTAGGCTGGACAACCCCAGTGGGGGGCTGTCCAGTGGCCGGAGTGGCCATGGGAGATGGACGAAAGCAAGTTGCCGAAAATCGCCTAGTCTAGGGTTAGGATTGAGGATTGAGGGTTTAAGCTATTTTACACTTGGTCGATAATCGACTAGTTGTAGTAGATAATCAACCTTGTCAATTGAAAATTAATTTAACGAATTTTTTTGCCACAATCAAAACAAGTAATAATTGAATTATTCATTGTAAAGTACATAAATTATATAAATGGATTACAGTGACTTAATACATGCGTATAGTTGATGTATATAGCCATTATACCAATATTTGAGATGTAACAAGAGATATTAGTCATAACACTAGGGCATTGTTTAACAAAAATAGACATAGTAGACTTATGTATAGATGAGTTATAACCTTTGAGGCATCAATATGTTGTTATAATGTATTAATGTGAGCCATAACGCTCAAATGGGCACATTATACCAATATTTAAGGTGTAACAAGACATTTGAGTCATAACATTAGGGGATTGTTTAACAAGAATAGACATAGTAGGCTTATGTATAGATGAGTTAGACCCTTGTAGGCATCAATAGGTTGGCATAATGAATTAATATGAGCCATAATACTCAAGTGGCCCCAGTATACCAACATTTTGAGGTGTAACAAGACATATGGGCAATGGATTACTGATTTAATATGAAATTACACAAGGTCGATAATCAACCTTATTTCTGATTGATTTGGTTAATAGTCGATTAACGAACATGTGTCTTATTTGGTAGTCGTTATATCTTTCATCGACCACGCTATTAGTTGATAGTCGATTAAGGAAGTCGTACCTTTTCTAGTCCTTATTTGAGAGCCCTTATATTAGTTATTAACTGATTTACTATGAAATTTAACAAGGTTGATAATCAACCTTCCTTCTGATTGATTTGGTTAATAGTCGATTGGATTACAAGTAGTGCCTTTTCTGATACGTTTCCTTTTTTCCTGATAATTTCCTTATTTAAATATTTTCTTACTACTTATTTTTTTTCTTTTCTCTTTTTCTGTAAAATTCCCTTTTCTTATTATTTAAATATTATGCAACTACATTATTTTTATTTTATCTTTTTATGTTTATTTAATTTTCTTATGATTTAAATATTTTTTTTATTACTTATTTATATTATCCATGCATCTGATAGTTTTCATTTATGAACCTATCGCTTCATCTACTTGGTGTTGGTTTATTTTATACCAAATTGAAAAGATTGAATTTAAAAACAAATACAAGAACGGGAATTAAAACTAAATATAAAATAAAATAAAATAAGGAAGACTATAATACTAATAATAATAATAATAATAATAATAATAATAATAATATAATAATAATAATAATAGAAATTTTTATTAATAATAATAAAAAAAAGAGCAATAATAATGAAATCTCTCCTTCTTTTTTTTTTTTTTTTTACATTTTTTAATAAAATAAAGAAAACTAATTATTACAAGGGGAGGGGGAGGGGTAATGTAGTTGTCCAGATCCTCCCCTGCCCGTTCTATGAGAACTCTCAGCATCCTGGCCACACGACGGATGTTCATATCCTGCCTCCTTCTATCGTCGGAGAGGAGGCGGATAAGCCGATCAATGTCGGCACGTATCAGCAGCACGTCTGGGTCGTTCTTGAGAGATCCTCCTCTATTGGCTCTGGTTCCACTTGCATTTTCGGCTGAAGCCCTTGCCATTTCTTCAGAAAAATTTGAAATGATTTTCTTGAGTTTGTGTTGTGGAATATTGCATCTGAATGCCTCAATTTATAGGCACAAAAATGATTCCAATCGATGCAACTTTGTTGTTCTCAGAAAAAGTCTCATCGTTTCCTGAAGTAATTATGAACAACCACTTCGTTTAACCCAATTCCGGCTGCTCTCAGTGACGTGGCGCACGCCTGTATTAAATGCGTGCAGATACCTTATCAACGACATTGTGTCAATTAATCTACGCATATCTTTTTTTCCATAATCTACCTCTATTAGTCAAAAAATATAACTACTCCTTTGATTGTAAAAATATCCACCATTTGGTGAAATAATGCAATTTAAAGAAAATAAAACTAATGCATTAATGAAATTATTATAATCACTTCAAATGGTTCCAACGACTATCACAGTACCAAATTAATAAAAAGAACATTTTAACAGTACTAAATCACACCAAATTATTCCAACATAATCTAATACCCCAAATTAGAATAAACAAGTTGATTATCAACCACGCTGTAAAGTAGGACAAGTTGTCCTCTTATGGCCACTTCTCTTGCAGTTTGAACATCTATTTTGCCTCTTCCTTGAGAAAAATGATTCACCAACTAAGAGAAAATAATTAATTCTCCTTCTACCCTTTTTAGGATCGACCATCAGCGGAAGAATTCTTCTCTCAACTACCTTAGGAGGAACCATCCACTCTTGCTCTGGTGGCATTGGATGAACATTTTCTTCATATGCAAGCATGTAAATCTGCAGCCAATAAAATGGACAAGTGTAATGGTACGAGCTAGCACCATATTCATCTCCATACCGTATTCTTAGCTCTGAAAACGCATGCTTGCATGGTATCTTTTCCAGGTCAAACTCCTTGCATATACATGTTCTGAAATGAAGATTGACAGTGTGGGAGTCGCCATCTCCAACCACAGTGTACTTTCATACTTCCATATTCCCGCCTGCATGATAAGCAATCAATTTGTACCACAGTGTACTTTCATACTTCCACATTCCCGCCTGCATGATAAGCAATCAATTTGTTTTCTTTAAGCATATTATGATTCAATTTCTTTCAGCACTGGACACCGAAATGGTGTTGTGTTTCTTCATTGCCTCACGCCTCTCATTGAACATATCAAAAAATCTGCGAGTAATAGCATTGCATAGGTCCAACATGGGGTATTCTCTTTTATCCTTAAACATTGCGTTAAGGGACTCTGAAAGGTTTGTTGTCATTACATCATACCTGTTTTCGGGGAAAAATGCTCTGGTCCACCTATCAAAGCCCACTTCTTCTCGAAGACATGCAGCTGCAGTAGGACATTTTGTCCCAAGCTGAGTGAAAGCATTGCTGAACACGTTAGCACGGTACTCCTTCGCTGCAGTATAATAATCCTTCAAAAATGATCCACACCTAAACCTTACCCGCAAGTTCTCAGCAAGGTGCTTGGTGCAACAACCATGATGGGATAAGGTATACGCCCTTTTAATCCCATTTGCTATGGCATTGGCACGATTGGAAATTATGCACAAATTTGGTGTATTGGGGACTACGTGAGCCAACTATTCAAAGAAGAATTGCCAAGAGTCATCGCACTCCTTGTCTACCACACTGGAAGCCATTGGATAAATATGGTTCTCCGTGTCCTGCACGACAGCCGTCAACAAAACACCGCTGTAGCTAGATAATAAATGTGTCCCATCGAATGATATCACCTTCCTCATATATGAAAACCCTCTAATCCAAGCTCCGTAAGCTACAAAAACGTACTTGAACCTCGCCTGTTCATCTACCCTCAAACCAGTCTTGCTACAAGGATTTAGGCTTTCCAAAACAAAACTATGCGCATCTAAAACTGCATATCCATGCTCCAGACTGCCCCTGACTAAAGCCTTTGCAATTTCTCTTCCTTTCCAGCACTTCCAATAACTTACCTTGCTATTGAGTTGTTGATCTAAAGCACTCTTGATATCTTTTGTCGTCAACCCCTTTTTTTCAATAAACATGTTTTTGAAATATTCATCGATGACATCCGCTGAAGCATGTGAATGATGGCTTGGGGGATACTGCACCCCACATCTGTGATCTTTAATGTATTTGGTGATCACAAACCTGTTCGAATTAACTTACTTCATGGCGCGCACCATCCACCTGCTGTGCGTTTTTACACACGCCACGACATACAGAGATTTAGTACTCTACTTTGTTTTGAAATTGAATGGCTTCTTCATTCAACCCAGCTTCAAAGACACAAGCAAGTTCTTCTAGGTATCGAAGGTTTTCCCAGTATGAAAACCTGTGCAATCATCAACCTCATCCAGGTTGCTGTCTTGAGTGGTAGCAGATTCGCCAACACAGTTGCTTGCATTTACAGCGGGATGTCCAACCTCTGGATCTTCAATAACATTTTCTTCTTCACTATCCACATCACTAGTAGTATCACCAACACCAGCATCATTGCCATAGTCACCCATACTCTCATTGAATAGTGGTGGTCATGGTGGTTGTGTAGAAGCAGCAGCAGCATTCGTGGCAGCATTTGAACGTGCTTGAGAGCTCTCGACAACAAATATCTTTAAAATAGGTCTACTACCATTGCTACCAACATCGAGCATATAAACATGCAAATCATTATCATCCCTTATAAAAGAAGGAGCCACATTACCCCTTGTAGGAGCAGCACTAAAAACATAACTAGTTGACACCTCGTTGCGATGCCATGTTAATTACCGCAATTGATTAATTGGTCAATTAACTGATCGTACGTACAGTCTAAAGTTAAAGACAATAGGTACTGTTGTCTTTGTCTTAGATTGCCAATTCAAGCATTTTGGGGTCTCAACCCATTAACCCAGAAAGTCAACACCCACTACTACGGAAACCCCCATCTATTTCAACAATGTCGATAATAAACTAAATGTGGTCGATGGTCGGTGAATTAATACAACAGGTCTGCAACAATGGTGAACAAATCAAAAAAGCTTGAACTTCTTACCAGCTGAAAAAAACAAAGGATGTATGTGCAACGACGAATGCCCAATCCAATTTACCCCAGATTTCCATCCATATTACACGAATTGAGACGTTACAACTTCAGTACAAATTTCCAGAAAAATGTGGATCCAAAATAGAAAATAGTTACAAATGAGACAAGGCAGTTCTTGATGAGTGAAATCGAGCAAAAATCTGAGCTCAAGCAGCCATGGAAGGCACAACTGGTTTTGGGCGGGAGAGCTTGGAGGGAAAAAGAAAATGGCGCCTAGGGGTTTTTATGGGAGGTTTAATTATTTTTTTTGCTATTTTAGGAAAATAATAATAGTTTATATAGTAGACCAAAGTATAAAATACTGGGCCTTTGAACAAGTTTTGTTCAAGGCCCCAGCATTTTGTTATGGAACTTTGTATAAAGCTTCAGTCCCATAACAAAATATTGGGGCTATATTCACAACCCAAATATTTTGTTATGGGACTGAAGCTTTATATATAAAGTCTCATAACAAAATAATGAGATTTATCCATTTGATGGGACCTTTGTTATGGGAATAAATCTCATTATTTTGTTATGGGATAAAGTCTCATAATAAAATAATGGGACCTTTGAACATGTTAGCTCAAGGTCCCATTATTTTGCTATGGGATTTCTTCAGTCCCATAACAAAATACTTGGGCTTTGAAGTTTTTTGTTATGGGACTAGTCTGGGGTGTTTTTCCAACGCTAATGGAGCTTAAGTATGCGCGTGAATTTTTGGCTATTCTTCAATGAATTTTGAAACGCTGGATAGTCCCCAATGAGCGCGTCCAAAAATTGCTACTGATCAAAATTTCCCCAAAGTACCCGGATAACTTGTAGTATTAAGATATTTTTACGCTAATTGACATACTAAACCACTTAATTACAAAAAATACCGATAATTTTAAATAATTACCCTATATACCAATACTTTTTCACATTTTACAAAATATACAATTTTTCATTTCCTTTCTTCCCTCTCTACCCAAAACCCTAACTTCTCCCTCTCTCTTTCTCTCCTCTCCTCCACCCACCCACTCCACCCTCCCGCCGTCACCCCCTCCCCCGTGCCTCTGCTTCGCCGTCACTGTCGCTGTGTGGCTCCACCACGGCGATTGGAGTAGATCTGCTCTTATTTTTTCATCTTCTCCTCTTTTTTCTTTTTTTTTTTTCATTTTGTACGTGTATATGTGTATTTTTATGTATGCACACGTATTTTGTTAATACAAGTTCAGATCTGCTTCTCCTTCTTCTTTTTTGCATTTTAATATACACATGCAAATTCAGATCTGCAAGTGTATCTATCTGTATGTTCGTGTATATACATGTAATAATTTTCAGCACACAAGTGTGTATGTACGTGTATATCACTATATGAACGTGTATATTCGAGCATTTATTTGTATTTTTTGTATGTATTTTTGTGTATATGTCAAGTAATAAATGTCAAACACATAAATTTGTATGTTTCGTTTGTAGATCTGTAGATTCGTGTATGTATGTGTGTGTTTAGTGTATGTATAACACAATTTTTTTGTGTACTTACATGTATTTTTGTTTATATTTATTTTCCAACTTTAATTTCAAAAAAAATCAATGTTTATATGTGTATTTATGTGTATTTCATTTTTTAGATTCAAAAAAAAAAAAAAAAAAACTGGTGGTGGATGGCAGCGGCTGGCGGCAGCCGGCGTTGACTAGGCAGCGCCGCCGCCTGGGGTGGTAGCAGTGGGAGAGGGAGCAGTAGAAAGAAGGAGGAACCCTAATTTATTAGTTTTATTAATTTTTGTATATAATGTGTAAAAAAATGTTGGTATTTTTGTAAAATGGAATAATATTGGTATTTTTTTGTAATTTTGGTGTTAGGATTGTATATATTTGTAAATCTCCCTAGTATTAATACCTCATACCCAATGGGTTTTGGTATCCATTGCCTTTTACATAAAAAAAAATAGTGTGAAAAAAGCTTTCCACACAATTGTTTAACTTGAAATACAAATTTGATGAGAATAAAAAAAGCAAAAAAGCTACAGAGAATTGATTTACCTCGCCAAGCATGTCGACCCAGAATTCAATTGAGGAGGGTTTCTTTTAAAAAAAACAATAATTCAGACATTATTTCATAAAGATTAAAAAAAGAATATAAATCTGAGAAGGCTTTCTTTATCAATTGCACAATGAACAAATCCTCAAAGATAATGAAATCTGGAGAGAGAGACTTACAAGTAGATTAGATTTCTGGACAGAGAGAGAGACTTCCAAGTAGGTGTCCATGGAGGATATCAGCACCCAACAACAGCTTACAATTTTAGGAGGAGGGATTTCTAGGTTTTGAGCCTTTCCGGGATGAAGGGACTTTTAATTTTTTTAATTTTGTAGTGCCAATTTTTTGGATGAAAATTTGGGGGTGCTTTTTCCCGCTCAATTTGGAGTTTCAGGAACCAGATATTATTCTTTCCGAGGACCAGATTTGTCACCTCGTTAATTCAAAATGCGAAATCATAAGTTAGGGACCTGAAAAAGATCTCGTCCTTGTATGTACACTTTTATGGACCAGTTTTTTACCAGGTCACTAATTATTGGTCCCTAAAGAGCATTTTTCTTGTATCAAACTCCTGCATCTTTGGAACAACAAGGCCTCTGAAGATCTCACAGATTTCAGCACACATTTCTCCTTTAGCATCAATTCACAGGGCAACACAAATTATGGTGATGTTTTTGCCTTTTTCCTTGCACTTTAAGGTTCACAAATTCCTGAGAACAGATCTGGAGGTGGTAGCTGTTTAACCTAGATCCGATTTTAGGCCAATTAACAATTAAATTTATATTTGCGGAGTCACGATCAATGTAGACAAGAAGTAAAAGTTGTGTTACAATTGGTTAAGGTAAATGCTATTTATAGGCCTGATAGGCGCCCGTTGGGATTGTAGTAACCATTGGATGTGGATTCGTCTGGATAAGTAACCACTGGGCACCTATTCACCGAAGTAGTAACCGCTGGGCTGTAATGATTGCCTTAATGACCATTTAATGAATGATCGCGTACAATAATTCTAATAACTGCTCATTTAAACTATGTTGACCGTTGAGATGTTCCGTAACTTCCTTGGGTCTGCTCGTGGGAAATATCTGTCCGGTGAATGTCTGTCCGGTGAATGTCTGTCCGTTGGAACGTCAGTTCGTGCCACATGGAAGACACGTGTCATCCTTCAAAGTCCAGTCAGCTTTTATCCAATACATATAGTCCCCGCACTTCTCGGGCAGGGTATCTGTCCGAGGAGTGGATAAGAGCTTTTTGCGGGAGTTTTTGCGAACTTTTTGTTTCCATATGACGTAACTTGATGACGTACGAGTCTTATCAGATAAGTGATAAGCCTCTATGTCGTGCGCATTAAATGCGCCGCATAGAAAAGTAACTGCAGCTGGCACGCCTATGGAACCGCAGTTCACTCTGAAGTGACTACTACGTATCCCAAGGGTAAAAGCAATGATTTTAACCGCCTCAACCACGTGCGCATGTCGTCTGTTGATTGCGAGGTGACCGCTGCTCTTCAGAATAATGATGGCGCTATAAAGTTTTGATTAACCCTATTTCCTCCTTTGACGGCCAGTTCTGGTCGTAGTTTCTCCGATAACCTCCACGTGTCTTCGAGGGAAGTCGGGGATCTGAATCTTGGTTCCTATAAATAGGGATTCACTTGATGAGAAACTTTTTACTTGCTTTTATTTCCTCTGTGTTGTTCTTTGAAAACCTCTGAATTAGCTCTTGAGTTCTTCTTGATAACTTCATCTTTTTCCTGAAATCATGGCTTCAAGATCTAGAAAAAATCAGAGTACCGATATTGCTGGTAGTTCCACGGCGGCCACTCCTAGGCCACGGGCTACTCAAGCCACTGCTGCGGAAATAATCCCCAAGAAATGGGGTGAACTTGAGGCGGACTGTAACATTAAGTCCTTTCATAACAGGGAGGGAGATACGCGCAACTGGCCGGCGTATAGGTTTAAGTCGGGGATCACGAAGGAGGTGATCCCTCATCTGAGGATGGACTGCAACTGGGGTGATGAAGTTCCCCTCTTGCCGGTCTCTGAGGGAGAGAACATTACTTCCCACAGGGTTGGGTGGACAGCTATGTGCACCTACCCCTTCACAGTGGGGTGTAGGCTGCCTTTGCACCCTGTGCTGGAGAGGCTTTGTAGGGAGTACCTTCTCTGCCCGGGGCAATTGAGCCCCAGTATATATAGGATAGTTACACTCTTAGATTGGTTTGCGGCAGAAACCGATCAATCTTTTGACTACAAGCATTTTATTTCTTTGTATAGTGTTCAGATTTTTAAAGATGGCTATGTAAATGCCAGGATGCGCAGAAGCAAAGGCTTGGTGCGCAGTTCTGAGGATGCCAGTGACCGAGGCTGGGTGCACCGGTATCTGTTCGTGCGTTCCTTGGCCTTGACTTTCGACGACAAGACTTACCTTCCAGAAGTCTGGAATAAGACGCGTAAGTCCCCGAGTTTTTTTTTATATTCTCCTTCCTTCTTCCTCTAATATTCGTTCAATTTCTTCGTGCAGCGGCCAAGCAACCTTATGACAGGTTCATATCTGTTGATTAACTGACGGCGTGGGTTGAGCCGATTTTGGAGAAATTCGGACCAGAGAAAAGAGAGTTGGCGTACTTTGCTACTCTTAAAAGTTTGACTGTGAAACACCACGGTGAGAATATTTTTGTCTCTCTGATAATTCTTCTTTCTTGAACCCTCCTCATGTCTGACCGTTTCATCTTTGTTGCAGGTTTGGGCACTTCGGGAGATTTCTTTCCCGCGCCTCCCCAAGACAAACCTAACCAACCTGTTGCTGACCCAGCTGCTGAGGCTGAGGCTATACTAGCTTCGGTAGGCGCTCTGCGCAGTAGGGTAAAGAACTTTTGTCCGATGGACTGGGCTCCTTAAAGAGGAAGAAAAGAAGCCAAGGATAGGGCAGAGCACGGAAGAAATCTACTCGTAAGACTTCCGTGGCTGCCAGGCAACCCTCGTCGGTCGGTGGCGATCTTCCTCCTAGGGCCAGTGTCCCGGAGCCTATGGAAGCAAATGCCGAGGTTGCTGCTGAAGTCCCCGAGTCCGTGCGGGGAGAGGGTCTAGCCAAGGAGGTCATCTATCTTTCGGACACTGAAGTCGAAGTGGATGTTCCTCAAAGACCTCATCTTCGTAGTGACAGAAGAAGGGCCGAGGAGGAAGTCGTCCGTACTCCGCAGAGGAGTCCTCGAGTTGGTGACGGGGAGGAGGCAGGTCCTTCTCGTGTGGACAAGGGAAAGAAGAAGGTGGATGAAGAAGAAGTGAAGGAAGAAGCCAGGGAAGAAGTTCCCCAAGAGAGTAGCCGGGGTCCTCGTGTTTTACGTTTCGAGGATCTGGAGAATGTGGCTATTGAGGAGGCGACTCCAGTTGGTCTTCGTGAATGTGAGACAATTAATCCTGGGGCAGAAAATGACTATAACCTCTCGTCGTCGAGGTTTGTCTGGCGATCAGTCGTCAGTGGGCGGACAGAGTTGAAGGATATTAGGGGCATCCGTTACAAGTTCGGGCCGAATTACCCTTCCGATCAGGCTTGGGAACCCAAGTACTGTGAGAGGAAGCACACTTTGAAACTTGCCCCTGATGTCAACTTCATAACTGGGCAGAGAGGCTTGGCTAAGGTGGTCTCCTCACTCATCGGTCCCCGTGAAGAATGGGTACTGAGGGAGCTGAGCGATGAGGAATTGGCCTTTCAGATTGCTGCTGATTCTGCCCGAGTAAGTATTTTCCGTTCTTATGTTGGAAGTAACTTTAGCCTCGGACCCTTAACCTTAGCTTGTTTCATTTTTTTTTAGTCAAGCATGTTGGCTGCTGAGCTTATGTTTCGTTCCAGGATTAATAATGTCGATCAGGTGGTAGAGGTAAAGAAAGAACTGCTGGAAGCTCTGAAGGACAACAAAACTCTGGTTGAGCAGTGTGGTTTCCTTAGTGGAGAAGTTAATCGGTTAACTGATGTTAACAATGATCGTCTTGAGCAAATCAATGCTCTCACCAGGGAAAATGACCTTCTTTCCGAGGAAAAAGAAGGGTTCGCACGCTCTATCCAGGGCTTGGAGAGACTGCTTGAAGAATGCCGCAACTGCTTGAATAGCGCTAATGACAACCGTGTATCTCTTGAGATGAATCTGCACAGAGCAAATGAAGAATCAATCAAAGCCCGTTCTGATCTTCAAGCTGCCAAGGACCAGGTCGCTCAGTTAATGGGTGCTCAGACCGCATTAACCAAGGACTTGGCAAACTTGCGTGATCAGTCGGAAATCAAGGCCAAGCTTGCGGCCCTTGAAGCCAAGCGTACATTGCTCGTGCAGATCCAGGCTGGACAAGTTGATGTCGAGGAGATGCTGCAGACGACAAAGAGCGCTGTTCGAAGAATACACCAAGCATTGGGTCTCTCCCCCGAAGAGTCTGAAGGCGATGATGATGATGATGATGATGAAGACGAGGATTCAGGGAATGACGGCAGGACTGACAGAGCTGGTGCGTTGAGTCCTGGTCACGGCCCTTCAAGTTAATGCTCTTTTTCCTCAGTTGATGTATTTTTATTTTGTCTGGCGAGAGCTAGACTTGTTTGTTGGAGACTCTCTGATCCTTTGTATGGCCAGTTTGTTTTGGCCTTTGAACACTCTGCAAATTTCTGTCAGCCGTTCTCGACATTTTATCAATTTACAGGATAATGTATGTGTGTTATTTTAGATCGGCTCAGTGACTATATTTAGTTTGAACTTTTGATCTTTTTGTACGCATACGCTGTGGCTTTCGTGCCTTATGACTGGGAGTTATTCTTTCTTGAATTTTGAACTTTATTAAGTTCGTATTTTCAAAAGTCTGCCCGAATGTTTTTAACTTAACCTTTCATTAGGAAGAGGTCGTAACTTGTAAGTAGCTTGACCGAGTTGTGGTCGTTAGGGTTTTGGCCAAACATTTCTCTATGCGTATAACTTTGCTTATCGTTTTGATAATCGAAGGTTGTTGCATGGCATTGTAGGTTGGCTCTGGCCGAGTCGTTGGCCTTGTGAACGACTTCTCTTACTTTCGCGGAAGCCTTGTCACATGAAGGTTTTTGTTTTGTGAATGACTTCTCTTATTTGCCGTGGAAGTCTTATCACGTAAGAGTTTTGTTTTGTGAATGACTTCTCTTATTTGCCGTGGAAGTCTTATCACGTAAGAGTTTTGAAAATTTGCTGCCTTTAGATAAGGTCTTTTGCCTCTATGAAGGTCTTATCTGGCCTACAGGGCCCTCACCACCCCCCTTGTTTTCATGTTTGAACACGTAAAGTGACAATATGAAAAGAGTTTCCGGTGAGTTGTATATTGAACACATATAACCAAACGAGGAGTGTGTCCGTTGTGGGATTCGAACCCACAGCCGCGAAGTTAAGAACTTCGAGCTCTGCCAGTTGAGCTAAACGGATCTGACCTTGTTTAGGTCGTTAGTACCATTTAGAAAGAATATATAATGAAAGCAAGGACTTTATGTAAAGATAAAAAGGTAAGTGTAGAGTAACTAACCATTTTTATCACCTAGAAGTGATACCTTTTGAGGTGAACCACATTCCAACTGTTCGAGATAATCGAGCCATCTGGTCGTGCCAAGCGGTAAGACCCCTTGCCGACCGAAGCGACCACTTTGTAGGGTCCTTCCCAGTTAGGGCCAAGCTTCCCTGAGTTTGTCTCTTGTGTGCTGTGGGAAACTTTTATGAGTACAAAGTCCCCGACTTGGAAGCTTCGTACGCGCAGTCCCCGATTGTAGTATTTTTCGATTCGTTCCTTTTGGGCGACCACTCGTACGAGGGCCAGTTCTCTCCGTTCTTCAAGGAGATCCAGCTCTTCAGATAGGTTAACTGAGTTTGATTCCTCAGTGGCATGTGCGTATTGTAGGCTGGGTTCTCCTGTCTCGACTGGGATCAGAGCGTCTACACTATATACCAATGAGTAACGAGTCTCCCCGGTACTCATTTTTACTGTGGTGCGATAAGCCCACAATACTCCAGGTAGCTCTTCTGCCCAACATCCCTTTGCCTGCTCGAGGCGCTTTTTAAGAGATTCAACAATGATTTTGTTGGTAGATTCGGCCTGCCCATTGGCAACAGGATGATATGGAGAAGAAGTGATTCTCTTAATGTGTAAATCGTCAAGGAACCTAGTCACTTTCTGGCCGACGAACTGCGGGCCATTGTCCATGACTATTTCCATAGGTGCTCCAAAGCGACATATGACAAAGCGCCAGAGAAAATCGACAACCTCTGTTTGCCGTATCTTCGAATATGCTGCTGCTTCGACCCATTTTGTGAAATAATCAGTGATGATCAGTAAAAAAATGCATTCCCCTTGGTGCCGTGGGAAGAAGAGCAACAATGTCCATTCCCCATTTCATGAAAGGCCACGGGGAGATGATTGAATGCAATGGTTCGGCTGGCTGATGAAGAAGATGGGCAAACCTCTGGCATTTGTCACATTTCTTGACAAACTCATTTGCATCTTTCTCCATTTTGTCCCAATAATAACCTGCACGTATTACCTTTCGGGTTAACGCCTTACCTCCGGAATGATTTCCGCAACAGCCTTCGTGGACTTCTCTCATCACATAATTAGTCTGATTTGGCCAAGGACATTTTGCGAGGGGTCCTGCGAACATCCTCCGGTACAGCTCGCCATTGAGAATGGTGTATCGGGCAGCTTTTACTCGGAGTTTACGAGCAGCCTTTGCATCTGCGGGCAGAGTCCCATGGACAAGATAATTCATTATCTCATTCCTCCATCCCAGGTAGTGCTGACGGCGTTGACTTCAAACTTTTCCCTGTCCATGGTTGTGTAGAGAAGTTGAACAATAGCTGAAGAGCTAGCTGCCCCTACTTCTGCAACCGATCCCATGTTTGCAAGAGCATCAGCTTCGTGATTCTCTTCCCGCAGAATCTGAATTGCTTCCCAGTTGTCGAACTGTGCCAAGAGTTCTTTCACTCTGCCGAGGTACTCCCGCATCCTGGGTTCTCGTGCAACGAAACCTCCATTGATCTGATTGATCACTAACTGAGAATCGCTTTTTAGCTTGACTATGGTTGCCCCATAGTTCCGTGCCAATTCTAATCCTGCAATAACGGCCTCATATTCGGCCTCATTGTTAGTAATGAAGGGACATTTGATAGCTTGCCTTACCGTCTCTCCGGATGGAGCAACGAGGACCAGTCCGAGTCCTGACCCTTCTACACTCGAGGAACCGTCCGTATGGAGGATCCAGGTACCCGGAGCCTGCCCTGCATAGAGAATGGCTTCTTTCTCTGCCTTAGGATATATATTCATGCTGAAGTCTGCCAAGACTTGTGACTTTATCGCTACCCTGGGCTGATAAGTGATATCAAATTCGGATAATTCTATAGCCCATTTCACCAATCTTCCTGAAAATTCTGGTTTGTGCAGGACATTTCGTAAAGGAAAAGTAGTAACCACAACTATCGAATGACTTTGAAAGTATGGGCGTAACTTTCGAGCAGCAGTTACTAGAGCTAATGCCAATTTTTCTAAAGGTTGATAGCGGGTTTCTGCATCAATTAGAGCTTTGCTAACATAGTAGATAGGAAGTTGTTTACCTTTTTCTTCTCGAACTAGTACAGCGCTTACCGATGACTCTGAGACTGCCAGATAGATTAGCAGCTGCTCACCTTCCACAGGTGTGGTAAGTAGTGGAGGATTGGATAGATATTTCTTTAGATCCCTCAATGCCTGCTGACATTCGGGAGTCCATTCGAACTCCTTATTTTGCTTTAAGGTATCGAATAAACTTTTGCAACGATCAGATGACCGGGAAATGAATCTGCATAGAGCTGCTACTCTCCCCGTTAGTCTCATGAACTCTTTCTTATCGCGAAGTACATCTGGGATTGATTCAATAGCTCTAATCTGAGCGAGATTGACTTCAATGCCTCGCTGAGAAACAATGAACCCCAGAAATTTTCCCGATCCAACTCCGAAAGCGTATGTCTCTGGATTCAATTTCATGTTATATTGATCCAAAATTCAGAAAGCTTCTTTCAGATGTGCCAGATGGTCTTCTGCCCGTTTGGATTTTATCAGCATGTCGTCAATGTATACTTCCATAGTATTTCCGATATGGTCATAGAACATTCGATTGACTAGACGCTGATAGGTTGCACCTGTATTTTTTTTAATCCAAATGGCATAACTTTATAACAATACGTACCTCGACAGGTTATGAATGCCGTTTTTCCTGGTCTTCAGGGTCCATCAGTATCTGGTTGTATCCGGAGTACGCGTCGAGGAAGGTTAACACTTCGTGTCCGGCTGTTGCATCGATTAGCTGATCTATCCTGGGAAGAGGATATGAATCCTTCGGACAGGTTTTGTTCAGATCTTTGAAGTCAATGCAGACTCGCCACTTGCCATTCTTTTTAGGTACGACAACCACGTTTGCTAGCCAGTCTGGGTATTTGACTTCACGCATTGAACCGATCTTTAACAGCCGATCGACCTCGTCATTGATTACCTGGTTTCGGAAAGCTCCTTGCTGGCGCGTCTTCTGTTTCACCGGGCGGTGGTATGGATCAACGTGCAACCTGTGGGTAATGATGTCAGGAGAATTACCTGTCATATCTGCATGGGACCAGGCGAATGTTGTATGCCGCTCTTTGAGGAACCGTAGGATATCTCCCCGCAGGCGTTTGCTCAGCTCAGTCCCCAAATACACCTTTCGCTCTGGTTTATCAGTGAACAGCTCTTCGGGTTCTAGAGCTTCTACTGTTGGCATGTGGTTTTCTTTCTCATCCATCTTGGCGATGAACTCCGGGACTTCGTACTTAATCTCCTCAGGTGTAGTATTCGTGCTCGGGTGCTGTAATTGCTATTTGTTTTCCTCGGATAGTTTGAGGGCTACCGAGTAACAATCTCGTGCAGTGCGTTGCTCTCCTCTGACTTCACGTATTCCCCACTCGGATGGGAACTTCAACACCTGGTGATAGGTAGAAGGGACGGCTTGCATGTCGTGGATCTACGGTCTACCCAGAATGATACTGTAGGCTAAATCTGCATCGACAACATGAAAAGTTGTCTCCTTTGCTACCCCCTCAGCCAGAGTCATCAAGGTAATCTCCCCGAGAGTCTTTTCGCTCGAATTGTTGAAACCAGAAAGAACTCAAGATACTGGCACAATTTTATCTGCTAGCTGCATTTCAATTACAACTCGCGACTGGATAATATTCGCAGAGCTGCCTGCATCGATGAGCACTCTCTTCACGTCGAACTCCGCCACGCGTAACGTTATGACTAACGCATCAACATGCGGAAACTGTGATCCATCAGCATTGGATTCCTCAAAGGTGATTACTTCTTCTGACCGAGGACGTTTATTTTTTGTAATAGACACCTTTGCATACTTCTTCGCTGTGAAGGTAACCGAATCTACCTCGATCCCACCCGAAATAACATTGACCGTTCGTTTCGGAGAGGATTCTCGCGGCGGACCAGGTTTGTTCTGCTGGGCCTTCGCGTGAGTTTGCTTTCCCTTCTCAGTCAGGAACTCCTTCAAGAATCCCTGTTTCAACAAATGAGCAATTTCGTACCTTAAAGCTTTGCAGTCTTCGGGGGTGTGCCCATGGTCGCGGTGGAATTCGCAATACAGGTCTTGATTTCGCTTGATGGGATCAGTCTTCATGTCTTTTGGCCACTTGACTTTTTCTCCCATGTTTTTGAGTACTGCCATGACCTCCGTCATTTCAACGTTGAAGCTTGGTAGGCTTGGGACTCCATGGGGATTCGATTCAGAATTCTCCCTTCGAGATAGTCCTCTATTGTTGTTGCAGCTGCGTCCCTTGGAATTGTTACGCGATTGGTCGGGGTACGGCTCATACCGTGTGCCTGACCTCTCCGTTTCTGCTTTTCCACCGGATCCACTGTTGCGAGCCTGAGCCCTTCCCCGAGCACCTGTTCCAATCAGTTTATCTTCATCGATACGTACCTTGGAATTATAACGATTGTAGACGTCTGACCAACTGGCTCCTGGAAACTCTCGAAGAAACTCGTAGAGCCTTCGTGTGGCCTCTGAGCTCCTAACATCCAAGCTGTTGGTGAACGCGATTGCTGCCCACCTATCTGGTACTTCGGGGAGCATCATACGTTCTCTCTGGAACCGATCCACGTACTTGCGAAGTGACTCGTCGAGTCTCTGCTTATTTCAAAGATATCTTCTACCCGGGTCTCTGTCTTCTGAGCACCCGTGTGTGCCTTCACGAACAATTCAGCCATTTCTGCAAAGGACCCAATGGAGTTGGGTGGAAACATTGAGTACTATCGCAGGGCTCCATCTGCCAGGGTTTCTACGAACTTCTTCAATTGCACAGATTCGATCTCCTCGTCGGTGAGATCACTGGCCTTCATAAAATTGCTGAACATCATGAGGTGATCGTTGGGATCAGATGTTCCGCGATACCTTGGAATATTCGGCATTTTGAACGTTTTAGGTATCGCTTTTGGAGCTGCCTCATTCTTCCAGGGCCTCTGTGAATAATGCTGGACGTCAACTTTCTTCAGCGTAGGTGGGGCGCCTGGTATCTGATCGATTCTCTCGTGAAGAGACTTTTGAAGTGCTTCTTGGCTTTCTTTGAATTGTTTGGTGAGAGTTTCTACGACAAGGCTCATATCTGTAGGTGCCATAGATCCTCCGTTCGGGTTCTGATTGGCTTGAGTCGCCGGATCTGCAGTACCACTACCGTTGTTGCGCTCTTCTCCTTGCCTTGAAGTATGTGAAGAGGGTGCATTGGGGTTAGGTGTTGTAGCGTCAGCCCTTGCAGTTGAAAGATTGCTTTTCCGGAGAGAGGTTAGTGCTTCGTTGATTCCCCAGTTTACTTCTGCCTGTTCCTGCATAAAAGCAAAAAGTATTTTCTGCAGATTCCCTTGGCCAGGGGAGAGACTCCCGTGTCGTCGTCTCCTGGGTGGAGTAGTACTCTGAGAGCGCCTACGCCTATATTTCCTGACCGGTCCTTGGGAAGATTGTTGCTGCCCATCGGACGAATAATCGGGAGAGTACTCAGGAGAATAACTAGGACTGAGTGAAGGGGTGTTTACTTGTTGTCCGCCTATGATGGTTCGCTGGGAATTGCTTTCTGCCATGTTAGTTAAGAAACAAAAAGATAGACGGAAATAGATATAATATCAAAGATAGACTTTTTAACCTACGAAAGCTATTGACCGGCTCCCACTGTGGTCGCCAAATTGTTTAACCTAGATCCGATTTTAGGCCAATTAACAATTAAATTTGTATTTGCGGAGTCACGATCAATAGTTGAGATTAAGAATTTGCACGATGAATCAAGTAATATCAATATAGAACGTTAAAGGTAAAGTATAAGCGAAAGCAAAGAGAGGCAAACGTATCGTATCCTTCGTCTCCGGGGAGAGTTGGTCGATATCCGCCACACTTCAGATGATCAAACGCTAAAATAGTAATTGAAATATGAGCAAAGAGTATATCTGAACGAAAGAGAGAGAGTATTCTTATTGATAATGTAGACAAGAAGTAAAAGTTGTGTTACAATTGGTTAAGTTAAATGCTATTTATAGGCCTGATAGGCGCCCGTTGGGATTGTAGTAACCGTTGGGTGTGGATTCGTCTGGATAAGTAACCGCTGGGCACCTATTCAGCGAAGTAGTAACCGCTGGGCTGTAATGATTGCCTTAATGACCATTTAATGAATGATCGCGTACAATAATGCTAATAACTGCTCATTTAAACTATGTTGACCGTTGAGATGTTCCGTAACTTCCTTGGGTTTGCTCGTGGGAAATATCTGTCCGTTGGAACGTTAGTTAGTGCCACGTGGAAGACACGTGTTATCCTTCAAAGTCCAGTCAGCTTTTATCCAATACAGTAGACTTGGCCATGCAGGTGATTCTCAACGATTGAATACATCGAGAAATCACTTTGTTGCTGTTGAGTTTGATACATATAAGAACTTTTATGACCCTGTGGGTGATCATGTAGGCATTAATATCAACTCTTTGCATTCTGTTGTTAGTGTGCCATGGTTTACTAGCATTCCAGATGGTTCGAGAAGTGAAGCCTGGATTACCTATAATTCAACTTCAAAAAATCTTAGTGTTGTCTTCACTGGTTTCGAACACAAAGGGGATACCACTATCACTGTCCAGCAGAGCCTATCTTACAAACTTGATCTGAGGGAATACTTGCTTGGAAAGGTAACTTTTGGTTTCACAGGTGGAGTAGGAGCCTTGTTTGCATTACATAGCATATGTTCTTGGAACTTTACTTCTTCGTTAGCGGATAATGACAACATAACAGATCCAGAGGTAGCCTTACACAACATAACAGATCCAGGGGCAGCCTTACCAAACCCCAAGCTGAAACGTGCTCCGAGCAAAAAAAGGTAAGTATTTGTGGTTCGATTGGTTTCTGGTGTTTGTGGTTTTGTTGCAGTATGTATTCTGATGTTGCTTGCATTATGGAGAAAGAGGAAGGTGAGAAAAAATAAAAATAATGATACCTTTGATGGTTCCATGAGTGATGAATTTGAAAGAAGCACAGGACCAAAGAAGTTCCTCTACAGTGAGGTTGCTAGATGTACAAATAACTTTGTGCTGGAAGAAAAGCTTGGGGATGATGGCTTAGGGTGTGTTTACAAAGGATATCTCGGGGTACTGAATTCTTATGTTGCAGTTAAGAGGGTTTCAAGTGAGTCCAAGCAAGGAATAAAAGAATATAAATCAGAAGTGCAGATCATCAGCCGGTTAAGAAACAAACACTTGGTGAAACTCATCGACTGGTGCCATGAGAAAAGAGAACTTCTACTTGTCTATGAGTTTATGCCTAATGGAAGTTTAGATTCCCATCCTTTCAAGGGAAAGAGCCATTTAACATGGCTAATAAGATACAGGATTGCTCGAGGCTTAGCCTCAGCGTTAAGATATCTACACGAAGACATGGACCAATGTGTGGTGCATAGGGACATAAAGTCTAGCAATATCATGTTGGATACCGATTTCAATGCCAAACTTGGGGATTTTGGTTTAGTTCGGATGGTTGACCATGAAAAAGAATCCCAAAGAACAACTTTGGCAGGTACACTGGAGTACATGGCCCCTGAATATAAAGTCACTAGCAAATCTAGCAAAGAAAAAGACGTCTATAGCTTTGGTGTTGTCGCATTAGAAATAGCTTGTGGAAGAAGAGCTATTGATCGTGAAGCTGAATATTATCAAGCAAACATTGTTAAGTGGGTTTGGAAACTACATGGGATGGGAAATATTCATGAAGCAGCTGATCCTAAGCTCTCATCACAGTTCAATGAAAAGGAGATGGAGCACTTGCTTATTGTTGGCTTATGGTGTGCTCATCCAGAGAGTAATTGTAGGCCTTCTATTGGGCAAGCAATTCATGTGCTTAATTTTGAAGCTCCATTGCCCATCCTCCCTCCAATCATGCCTGTGCCGATATGTTTCAGTGCACACAATGTACCGACTACTTCATTGTCATCATCATATGACACCTACAGTTCTGAGATCACCCTCAGTCAAATGCAGCACTCGGTGAACGGAGACAACTATGATTTTTCTTATAACACAACAGCTTCTGCAACATCTTCACCTTCAGCAGCACTTCTATATGCACGTTAATGTTTTCTTACAATGATATTGCTCAAATATTTCCCAACATTTGGTCTTTCACTAGTAGTGTCCATCTTTTTCCCTCGTTACTCTTTGTTGTTTCTCTTCTAATGAAGAGGTTTGAATAGATCAATCTTTCTTGTACTTCCAATTCTTCCATCAAGAAGTCAAATATTCTTCTTTTAAGGACATGTCTTATGAAAGATTCAATTTTAAAATCCAATTGATTTTATCAGAATCTAGAAAGTAGCAAAGAAAATGTAGTGGTAACATACAAGAATCAAGATAGTTGACTTCTTAAAACACAAGGTTCTGGTCATAAGAGTTATAATAAAGATACTAATAAAGCAGACTTTGACCTGCTTATCAATTCAAGAAAATCAGTAATTTAACCAAAACTCATAAACAACTACATTGTTAAACTCCTCTCCTAAATTCCTATTGCATCAATATTCTATTACAATTTACAAGAGGTGGCATCTGAAAAAGGTTCTAGCTATTCTCCTCTTGGTAGCATCAATAAAAGGTCTGCATCACTAAACTAGTAAGGGGTCAATGGCGAAATACACAGATATTAGTATAGCACTTCATACATGCCGAAAAAGTTTCGCTTTCACCAGAACAGAAATTTTTTCTTCCTGTTGTAAGAGTTTTGACTATGGTAAGAAGACTGATTTTTACCCAAAAGAATAACCATTTTGTAATGATGGTAAATTTAACAATTGATCACTAAACTTATGTAGTGTCGCAAGAAAAAAGATCATAACCGAGAATTCCTCGAGGGCTGGTGTCGCGGCTCGCGTTGTTTGAAACTTGATGGATAATGGCTCCACTATCTTTGACATATGTCTAATGCACACATCACAAATTGAGTTCTTATTATTACAAAAAATAATGGAGGTTGTCGCGAAATTATTATTTGTATCATTAAATTTATTGAACTATGTGAAAAACTCACCAAAAAATCAACTTTCCAGCACGATCAGGGGCCTCGTTACATCTGTTCATTCATGTTTCATGTCGATTTCTTGACCTCTATGTTTCTGCTAAGGTTCAATCAGATTTATCATATGATTAGACATGTTAAAAATTTGAATTTAAACAAACAACATTAAATAGGATAGAGTAAGTCGGTGATTAATTATGCGTTAGAAATTCGGCTCTTTACATAAGTATACAATATTAGGTAATAGTTATATAAAAAAATCTATTTTATACCACTATACAAAATATAGTAATATTCCTTAATATAATATACACAAACACCTATAACTGTGTTTATACCTTTATGTAAAAAAGTATATGTTGAATTTATGCAATAATGGAGAAGATTCAATGAAACAGTAGAGAGGAATTTGGGAAAGGAACTTAGCTTCCACTATGACGAAAAGAAAATGAGTCCATCTATCTTTACAAGCTAACTATCAGATACTTATACTAACCACTAATAACTAACTAATTGGTAACAAATTCCTACATAGTTAACTTTAACACTCTAATATTCACTATTTATGCTTTTACCCTAATCTCTTAGTTCAATACTCCCCTTAAGCTGAAGATTGAAAGATACTCTTCAACTTTAGCTTGGACACCAGTTATTCATGTAGATAGTTTCCAAGTCTTTTTGTCAAGAGATAGGCTTGTTGTTTAGTTGTGCTTATGTGATGTGTCTCAATTAGTGTTTGCATAATCCTTTTCTTTACAAAGTCACACATTCAATATCTACATGCTTTATTCTTTCATGAAAAATTGGATTGGCTGCAATCTGTATTGCAACTTTATTGTCACAGAAATGTTCTACCGGTTACTTGATCTCAACTCCAAATTTTCTGTGTAGTCCAACAAGACAAGATATTTCAACTTCTACTGAGACCATGCTTCTAGATTTAGCTTCTGTTGAACTTTTGACAACAATTTCTAGTTTCTTTGATTTCCATGATACTATAGCCTCTCCAAACTTGACTAGGTATCCTGTTATAGATCTTCTAGTTTGTAGATATGCTCCTGAATTAGAATCACAGAAAATAGTCGGTCTATGTGTAGCCTTGGCAGGCATTAGCAGTGCAAGCTTAGATATATTTTACTACCCTTAGAGCTGCATCCATATGGGATTTTTTAGGAGCATGCATAATTTGGCTCAAGACTTGCACTGAAAATGCTACATCCACCTTAGTAATAGTGAGGTATAATCTCCCAACAAGCCTTCGATACTTCCCTAGATCTTCTAGCAGACTACCAATGATTTCAATATCAGCTGTCTTGCCTCTTTTCCTGATAAATTGACCATAGTCCGTTGAAGTAAGTGGCTGATTTGTAGTTAGCTGGCTTGGCACCACTTAACCCTATTTCAAAGATAAGATCTAATGATACTTCCTCTAACAAATCAAAATACCTCCATTAAATCTAGAAAATTCAATGGCTAGAAAGAACCTCAACTCTCCTATGTCTTTCATCTTGAATTTTAGTTGCACATCATTTCTAGTATTCAAAATCAAGTCAGCATTACTTCATGTGACAACCAAATCATTTACATAGATGAGCACAACAGATGAGCACAACAGTCACAAAACCTGACCTTCCAATAAAGAAAGAGTATTCAAAGTAGCTCTGCTTGAACCCAAGTTATTTCAAAGCTTCAGTGGGCTTTAGGTTCCATTACCTAGGAGCCTGTTGAAGCCCAAACAAGGTCTTATGTAATCTGCAAACTAACTTTCCATTGATTCTCTCGACGTGTCTGCAAGAACCTTGAGAAACATCCATATATACTTCTTCCCACAAATCTCCTTAGAGAAATGCATTTTGCACATCCATTTGGTATAGTGTTTAGATGCTGCAACTGCAAGAAGAGATCTGACTGTGACCATCTTAGCAACAGAAGAGAAAGTCTCATTATAGTGTGGTCCTTCTTTCTGTCTATACCCCTTGGCCACTAGGCTGACTTTATATCTCTCAACTTCTCCAGAAGCTGTGTATTTAACCTTAAACACCCATTTGCAGCCAATTGTGGATTTCCCTGGAGGCAATGATACAATGGTTCAGTATGATTGTCTTCTAAGGCCCTAATCTCTTCCTTCATAAAAGCTGTTCATTTTGGATCTTTACTAGCTGACTCAAAAGATGTAGGTTCGGTAATAGTGGAAAACGAGGATAGAACAGCCTTATATTTGGGGGCAAAAATGTCATAGCCCACATAGTTTGACATAAAATAGATACAAGAAGCATCTATTTATGTAGTTACACAGTCTTGGAGCCACACTGGTGGTCTACTGGTTTTACAAGTATGCATAGTGGTGACAAGTGGTTTATTTTGATGTTCAAGAGGATCGGGAATGTGATCAAGTATTGTTTCTTCATTGACCAGTATGGGTTGAATTTAGGAGATAAATGTGGTGAGGGAGAATCTCTAGTCTGTTGAGTAGAGACTGGAACAATTAGAGGTTCTAGTTTAGCTGGTATAGTGAAATGAAGAACATGAAAAAGATGAATACTGGACGTGGGCATTTGACTAAACGGAAATATATTTTCTTTGAATATGACATCTCTCTGACTAGGAACTTCTTAGAATGAAGATCAAACAGCTGGAGTAGCTCTAGGATTGATCTTGTCATTTTTTCTAATAAAAGTAGTGTATACCAAACATCCAAACATTCTCATATGATCTAGAGCAGGCTTATTGTGAAACAACCTTTCAAAAGAAGATTTACAATTAAGAATGTTGGAAGAAAGTTTATTGATAATAGGCGACAGTTAGAGCACATTCCCTCAGGACTTGAGTGGGACACTAGCCTGAAACCTTAGAGCCCTATGACTGTCAAGTATGTATCTGTGTCTCCTTTCAACCACCCCCATTCTGATGCTGTGTGTATACACAAGAGCTTTGGTGTATAATTCCTAATGAATTCAATGGACTATGTACTAAGAATTGAAGAACTGACAACTATTATCAGACCTTAACATCTTCAATGGAGTAGAAAAGACATTAGCAACCATTTTAAGGAAGTCTTTCAACACCACTATAACTTCAGCTTTGGAATTCAACAAAAAATCCATGTATATCTAGAATAGTCATCCACTAAGGTTAAGAAGTACCGCTCAACATCATCTGTTAGAACACTCTAAGGTCCCCACACGTCACTATGAACAAGATGAAAACAAGCATTAGAGACAATAGCACTATCTGGAAATGACAGTCTTTTTTTGCTTTGTCGAAAGACATACAGTACAACATTGAGTACATTTAGAATTCAGACTTTTTGCACACTCTTCAAAGTTGTTATAGGAAATATCCTAGTCTCCTATGCCAAATAGAATCATCTGCACTTATTTCACAATCACTTATTTTATTTACATTCTAGGACTTAGCTAAAGACATAGAGTGTTCTTCTGTCCTTTGTGATTGTATAATGTCCACTCTCATCACATATAGTCTAGCTTCAAGCATGAAAATCCCCTTTACCTTCCCACTTTTAAGGTCCTGAAAAATACATATATCAGGGCAGAACACTATTGAGCACTTTAGCTCCTTTGTAAGCTTGGAAACAGATAGCAAGTTATATCTGAACTCAGAAATATGCAAGACATTAGTTATCTTGTAATTCTGAAATGCATTGGCTGAACCTATATATGTTACTGATGCAAATTCTCCAATAGGTAGGTCAACCGTTCCATCCTTACTTGAGTCCACTTTCTTTACCTTGTTAGCATTTTCAAACTACCAATCATGTGGTTGGATGCACCTGTATCTATTATCCACCTTATCTCCTCTACTTTTGGCATAAGGGAAGACTGTGTATCTGCGACTTTTGGTGTATTTTCATTGTTGGAGCCTTGTCCAATCAACTAAATTAGCTGCATATACTGATCTTGAGTGAATTTAGGAGCTGACCCAAACTGTGAGTTTCGATATGCCTCATACTGACTACTAGTTCCATCATTCCTTCCCTAGCTTGATCTTGCATTATTAGCCCAGCTAGCTAGGTCCTGCATTGTTAGTCCAATTTTCATATATTTCATCAGATTGATTCACAAAGTTGGTTGACTTGTTGTATCCTTATTGCTTCTTTTTCTTGAAATTATCAAAGTTCCTCTTTTGCTTAAGATGATTCTCTGTATAGCCATTCAATTTATAACAGTCCCCTCTTGTATGACCTTTCCTACAATAATAGTCACATTGAAGATTTCTTTTCTTCTCAAAGTTTCTATTGGGCTTATAGTTGTTGTAACTGTTATGGTAATTAGCTTGTCTAGAGTAGTAGTTGTTCCTAGTGCTATTGAAAGCAGTTTTTTCAGTGATTTCCTTCATGTGTGTAGAGTACACTATTTCTCTCTGATTCTCTTCTAGCACAATCATGGAATAAGGTTGATCAACACGCTAGCCATTGGCACTACAACTAGTATCTCACTTCTTGACTATGAAATTGACTCATTGAGTCCCATAAGAAATTGAAGCATATCTATTGTTGCATGTATTCTAAGAAGGGCCTAACTTCTTCCCATGTACATGTAGGTGCTTCCATAAGAACATCATATTCATCTCATAATTCCCTTAATCTAGAGAAATAGGCTAAGACATATGTTGTTCCCTGAGTGAAGGCTACAATTTCCTTGTGGAGGTAGTAAACCCTACATGCATCAGCTTTGTCGAAACTCTCTTTCAAATATGACCAGACTCGATATGCATTTGTTGCATATACTGTACTACTCTACAAATCTTTTATAACAGTATTCATTAGCCATGATGTTATAAAGGTATTACATTTTTCCCGCTGATCATGTAGAGTTGAACCATAGCTCTCTTTCTTACCACTTCCATCTATGAACTCTAATTTTCCTTTAGTTAATAGTGCAATTCACATAGTTAGACTCCACAGGGCATAGTTATCAGAGTTAGAAAGTACAATGGAGATTAATGAAGTACATGATGAATCAGAGGGATATTATGTACAAAGAATGATTATGATCAATTTTTATTTCTACCTCTCCTGCTCCATTAGCTGGTTGTGGCTCTCTAGTAGCACACCATTGTTGAATTAATCTCAAGCTTGAATGCTAAAAATAAAACCCTAATTTCTTCTACTAGTTCGAAGCAACCAAAATTGGAAGCAACTAGAACCTATAGAAGCGGCAATAAATGGAGTTTGATCGATCAACCGAGCTCTGATATTATGTTGAATTCAAGCAATAATGGAGAAGATTCAATTAAAAAATAGAGAGGAGCTTGAGAAAGGAACTTAGCTTCCACTCTGATGACAAGAAAAGGAGTTCATATATCATTACGAGCTAACTACCTAATATTTATACTAACCACTAACAACTAACTAATTGGTTACAAACTCCTACTTAGTTAACTTAAACACTATAACTTTTACTATTTACACTTTGACCCTAATCTCTTAATTCAACAGTATACAAGTTGTATATCATTGTATGTATTTGTATGTCATGTGTATGTATATTCATGTGTGAATGTCATTATATATACATGAATATACATATATATATATACAAATCGTTTATGTTTTGCCTAAAATATTATGCTTTTGTATAATAAATAAATGATGTTATGTTTAGAAAGTTTTTAAAAGTATCAGTGTGTTGTGTAATGAAGATCTCTAAAGCATCCATTAGATTAAAAATCTTACCTATAGATTGTTGATTTAATACAAGCATTAAAAAAAAAATTTGCTCATTGATTTATTTATGTATTTTATTATTTACTAATCCTTGAACCAAATGGCCACTTAATAAATCACGATTTTACATTTGAGAAGTAAAATATAGGTTGTTCTTTTATTACATGACTTGCTCAAAATGTTACTGATTTTTTCTTGTTCTTTTGAAGGTTTATATATTTAGGTTGCACATATTTGCAGTTCAATATGAGTTGTAGAATACATATAGGTCCATTTAACAAACAACTTGCAGCCGGGTGTTAACACCCATTAGCCAGGTCTGCTTTTTTTTTTTTTTCTACTTAGGTTGTTTGTTATATAAGTGAACATCTTATTTATGGACTGAAAGATAACTCATTTTTGAATCTTAATTAGTTTGTGTAGGAGCCAAAAACTAGTAGTAGTATATTGTTGTGGATAATGTGTGGATTTGACCATAGTAAATGATATGTTTATTTATTGGACTTATGATAATTTAGATTCGCTAATCACTTATTAGTACTCGTCTTTGCACACCCTGCTATTGTACATTAGTAGTTGTCTTTGCACATCTTACTATTGTACAACTGTATCGATAGTACAACACATGATTTACTATAACAAAGGACAAAAGGCAACACAATCATATATGGGAAATGTTTTCCCAACCTATATATTATTCTAAACTACAAAGGAACACAATACCTAACACTTAGACTACAACGATCCCCAACGATCAGTAGACACACCCTAATGTTTTTCCTCTATGGAAGAACTCTCAATTTTCATATCTCAGCCAAACTAAGGCGGAGATACACTAATTATATAGAAGGGGTTGCGTGGGCAATTGCATGAGAAATGGGGCATGCATGGTACAAGCCAAGGCCAACTATACACGTCAAAGCCAAGATCTATGCATGACCTGCGCTTTTCGCAGTACTCAGCTTCAGCCAACTGCTTTGCTTGTGAGCTGCACGTGAATCTAGCACGTGGCTGTCCCCGCCCAAGACTTGATCCATGGCAAGTCATGTTGTCTTGAAATTGTCTACGCTAATGTCATGCCCATGCCGTCTCGCCCATGCTCTGACACACGTATGCACACATGCCTTTGATATTGCCATGTGCCTTGCCTTGTCATGCCACGACCTTGCCCACACTAGCTGCCATTGTTGGTATATAAACTCTTGATATGACATTCACATAGCGCACATTGTCATGCCCAAAATTTTCCTACATCGTGCTGTTTCTTTGCTTTGACATTATCGCACCATGCCATGACGCTCTTGTCCGTGCCAAGTCGTTTGCCCACTTATATTCACCTTGCTATCCTCAAGGTGTCAACGCCCGTCACACATCAGCTCCGCTCATGAATGAAATCCTCACTGCCCATAAATGTAGTGTCAAGGGCCACTATCAAACCCTTTAACACTCATCACAACCCGCATAGAAAGGCCTTTCCATATAGGCCACACATTGCCCGCCCTGGCCATTCACCACCGTACCCCTTTAATACTGCCTTAAAAAAATAAAACACAGTGTCGAGAGTAGATATGATTTTGTCAAAAAATCATACTGTGCCAACCCATGTCAAGACTCAACTCTTGCCTCAAACCTTCCTTTGACACAACTATCACTAACTCTCCAAGGCCACAGCCTTATCACACAAATACCAACGCTCAGTGTCAGCCTAATGTCATGTTGTTTCCACACACAAATAGGCCAACGACAAGGGAAACATGCCCAACCCTTTTTAATATCGTGCCAACTCTAAGTCATAAGATTAGGGACTAACACAAGAGATGTACGAAAATTGCTGATTACTTCTGTGTTCGGGGAAACAAAGGCTTTTTCTCTATGTGCATGAGAATTATCAAGTTGATTGAGAATAACGACCAAAGAGACAGTAAAATGGTATAACCATAGGTGGTTAAATAAGATCAGAGATCCAAAACCAAAACATAATAGGACAAATAAATTTCTAATAACATGCATGTATATTTTAATTTAAAGTTTACTTTTTTTAATTCTTTTGAGATGCAAAACTACAAATTAATATTTTTGAATTACTTCCTTCAAATATATTTTTAGTAAATAAATAAACACAATTTTATGGTCAAGACAGTAATAATGTGATAAATCTTCTTTTCAAAGTTGTTATTTTTTTTCTTTCTTAAAAAAAAAAAAATCATATTTTCTATAGTATAACATTGTCTAATATTTTAGACCTCTAAACTAAACTCATATCTATCAATAAGATTTTTGACACATATAATTAAATAAAAATAACTAATAGTAAAATTTGCCTCTTAATTGATTTGATTCGAGATCTGTCAATCTTCTCATCATAAGACTTCCAGTTGATTTGCTTCCAAGAGCTTCTATTGATTGATTGCTTGCTTTGTCAATATTCCTTATTACCGAAGAGAAATACAATTTGACATAAGGGAATTGTTCCTTAAAAGGTTGTAAAGATTTAGAATTTTTGAGAATAAGGTAAGAACTTGTGTTCATACTACCCAGTTGCAATCCTTTAATGTGAGTGATTTTATTTCCACATGCAGCTAGCCTTTCGAACCTTAGAATTACTCTCGTCAATCTTTCCATAGTCAGCTTCCTTCTTTCCATATAAAATTGTTTGAGTCCTCTTTTGTGTTCACATCTTTGTTCTTCAACTTATTCGATCTATTACAATTTTATATTAGTTAGTCATTATCAAAGTATGTTCAACATATTGATCGCATCACCATCTCTAGAAGGTTGCACATTATAACATCACAAAATTACTTCTATTTCAGGTCGACATATTTGTGTTGTATGTCAAAAGGCTTCCCCTTATATGTACTATACTTGTATATATTCATTATGCAAGGGATGTATAAAAAATGCTGATTACTTCTGTGTACGGGGAAATAAAGGCTTTTTTAAGATATGGATGAGAACTATCAAGATGACTGAGAAGAATGACCAAGGAAAGAATAAAAAATTATAGTATATGCACAATCTCTGTTTTAATTAAAAAGCAAAATTGGGACCCTTCTGGGGCTCGCCCCAAGGTGGGGCACTCGTAAAAAGCCCTTGGGCTTACGTGGAGGGAATTTTCCTTGTAAGGCTTACACCTCAAGTGCCTGGGCTTACGCTCCAGACGCATCGAACATCTAACACACGAAGCTCGCCCTACCGTTCTCCATGTAATTATGTCTAATTAGCCTTTTAAACCCCCAAAATCGCTTTATTCATAATTGACTCTCCTCAAGAACTAATCACTAGTCACATATTAGAAGTTGAGAATATTTAAACTCATAATTATAGTTTCGATTATATTGCATATTACCACTAAAAATGAAATCATATTGGATTATTATGATAGGAATGTTTTATCTAAAAACTATTCATGTAATAACTATTTCTAGGTCTTCACTATTTAATCTTATATTTTTTCTCTTTTTAATCTCAAGTTTCTTAATAATTCTTCTTTTTGTTTGTATGAGGTAAAACTTATCAATTTAATAGTTATGTAATAGCGAGTAACTATCGATATACAATGTCAACGCTCAACACACACCTCGAATTGAGATATGTGATGATTGTTGTAATAATAATACCCAACTAGGAGTCGGTGTCGAATACAATTGGAGCAATGTGATAAGATTAAGGTAGTGAAGGAACTAAACCAATAGATCTAAGCCAAATGGGTGCAATAAATTGATGAGTGATGATTCTAACACCTACTAACTACAGTAGGAAAGCAAGTAAAGGTGATCAATGGCATTCTCAACAAAGGAAGACAAGTTTGGAGTCTAGGATGCAAACATGGCATGGGATTTATGTATTATGGTGGAACCATACATTTAACCCTCGAAAACCGTTAGGTATAGAGAGGAGTCTACCAAGTTAAGCCTGTTGGGGTCAATAACAAAGCGCATAAAGATCTAGTTCAAAGACCCGAGTAGAAATAGTCATCTTTAGCTACTTATTTTAGATGGGGTAGGATCGTGAGCCAATATAACTCAAATCCTCGCTAGTTCTTATAAACCCACATCTTCAACCCTGTTAAGATGATGAAAGCAAAGTGGGGTTTAGTTTAAGTGTGGCCACACCTTAAACTTGAATATGAAATATGATAAGAACTAGACAAACATTAACCCGTAAATATGTTAACCTAGTCATGAGATATATATACATACTGTTAGCCCCTTGATCACTTGACTTAGAGTGGCACGGCTATGCTAAGGGTTGGGTATGTTGTCCCTTGTTATTGGCCTAAGTATTAGTGAAAACAACATGTCGTGTGATCTAACTTAGAGTGTTGGCATTGTGTTTACAAGGCTTTGGCCTTGGCGTGTGGAGTGGAAGTGGTGTCAAATAGAGGCTTAGGGCCAATAGTTGAGTATTGACATAGGCTGGCGAAGTATTATTGTCTGGCAGAAACATGTCTACTCCTGAGACTTAGGATTAATTTTTAAGGACATATATAAGGGGGGTAGAGGTGTTGAAGGGCCGACATGGCCAAAGTTGGGGGCTGCGCCAAGGGTCTTCCTAGGCGGCTGTGGGCTATGTCAATGAGTTTGATGGTGGCTCATGACACTACTTTTGTGGGCAACGGCTATGCCGGTGCTGGGCGACGCCGATGACTGGTGGGCGGTGGCGGCAGCCTTGAGCTGGGCAAGGCGGCTGCGTGTGGCTATGTGTGGGCTACGTTGTGGGCTAAGAAGTGCATGTCATGGCATCGTGTGAGCATGACATGGGCGGCAAACGATGTGCAAGACTAGGCCATGGCATAAGGGCAAGGCAAGGCGAGACAGTGGGCTATGACAAGGGCATGGCGCATGGCACTTGACAAAGGCATGTGCGCATGTGCGTGAGGCAGCAAGGGCATGGCATTGGCTTTATGCGGGCAGGGCGAGCTAAGGCAGCAACATGGGCGAGCTAAACGCATTTTGCATGTTAGCTAAGCGAGAACTGGATGTCAACCTTAGGGGCTGGCACAGGCAGGCACGCACAGGCGTGCAGCGCATGTGAGCGACCGGCAGAAAAGGCCAAGCACCGAGATTTTTGCGGAACGTGGGCTGATTTGGCAAGAACGTTTGCTGAACGTGGCTTAGTGCTGATTTTAAGTCCTGGCATGTGCCAGGCATGCTCCAGTCCCCTTGTAAACTGCCCAAGGCAATCCCTATTGTATATTAGTCTATGATTAGCCATTTTTGTAGCCTAAGGTTTTAAATGTGAGAGTTTTTCAGTGAAGAAAAACGTGTGAGTCTCAATTGACCGTTGAGGGTCAAATCCTTTGTATTGTATTGTATTGTATTGTATTTTTGAGAATATTAATATAAGGATTGGGAAAGAATTTCCCATACTTGTGTTGTGTTGCTTTACGTTTATATGCATTGTGAATACTTGTTTTACCTTCAAACGTTGCTGCAAACGATCCTATTTTGTGATTGGCACCAACACTGTCTATTTTTATCTAGGTGTGGGCGAAGGCTGAGCCAAGCATGTAGGCTTGACTGTCGCACAGGTTGGTGCTATTTTCAATCACGAAAACCACCCTATGACAACTGGTATCAGAGCTTGGTTGAGGCGAGATCTGATGATGGTGGGTGGTACGACGAATGCAGAACTTCGTCAAAGCGTGGAACCACTCGAGGCATTGATTTTGCTAGAATGGCTCAAATGGAGGCCGAATTTGCTGCTTCTAAAGAAGAGTCACCGGCTGAAATCGAGACAATACTAAAAGAGAATGAAGATTTTTGATCTGAGGAGTTACTTTTGCGGAGGGCTTTGAGTTGGACAGTTCCAAGAAGTGACAATCGTCCAAAGATAAAATTTCCAGAACCTAAGGCATTTGAGGGAATGAGAAGTGCTGTTGTGCTTGAAATTTTTTTACGGGACATGGAGAAATATTTTGAAACTGCTCGTGTCAAGGAAGAAGAAAAAGTGTCAATGACATCGGCTTATTTAGAGAGGGATGCAAAATTTTGGTGGAGAACTCGTGTCAATGAGGACTTAAATGTGGGCAGGCCTACGATCGAGTCTTGGGAGTTGCTGAAAAAGAGTTCAAAGACAAATTTTTGCCTAGTAACTATTCTTGGGTTGCTAGAAACAAACTAAAAAGTTTGAAACATGTGAGTTTGTTGAGGGACTATGTCAAGGATTTTTCCTCTTTGATTCTGAGTATTAGCAACATGTCGGAGGAGGACAAGTTGCACAACTTTATATTCGGGCTGCAAGGGTTGGCACAAATGGAGGTGCGTAGGCAAAATGTGAAGGACCTCGCTAGTGCTATTGCTACTGCGGACGCATTGGGTGTTTTCAGGCAAGAGGATGCTGAAATTTCCACTTCTAAGTCTAAAAATGGGAGGAAAGAGAAGGCTAAGGAGTTGAGAAACAAGGGGAAAAGTGTTGTGAATGTTGCTGCACCAATTGAGAAGAATAAGCAAGTGGCTAACTCTTCTAATTGGAAAGAGGAAAACAAGAAGGGAAAGGTTTGCTTGTAGCTGACCTCATTTTGCTAGAGACAGTCCAAAGAGAGAGATGGTAATTGCGATGCTTGCTGAAAAAGAGAAGATGCAAGACGTGAGGGAGGTTGAGCAGCCAGAATGTATCAATGCAATGTTCACTGGTCCCTTAGGCTTGATAACTAGCAGCGACATTGGTTCGACGAGGACGTCGAACTTAGCTGGTCAGGATGGTTTGTTAGCCCCTTGATCACTTAACTTAGAGTGGCACGGCTATGCCAAGGGTTGGGCATGTTGTGATAAGGGGTAAAATACGGAAGCGAACAAAACGATAATCGAGCGGAAGCTATTAAAGGGACAACAAGAAATTGGGATTGGGAAGACATGAAATGAGAAGAAAGAAAGAATCAAACTCACGTACGTTAGTTGATTCAAGGGGGAAAAGAGACTCGAACCATTCAAGGATCATACTAGGACGATCCCATAGATTCCAGGTTAACGAGATACATGAAGCCTCGGGCTTCAACAAAGAAGGCAAAGCCTCTCTTCCAATTCTTCTCTCTATAATATTCAACAATGTCAAGGCGGCTAATGAAATGAAATGGCTAAGTGTGGTATTTATAGTTTTCCCACACTCCTAAGTGAAATGACTAAATGCCCACAAAAGGGTGTAAAATAATACAAGCAACGTAGGGTTAAAATAGGAATTACACCTAGGATCCTCATCCAAAACATAGTAGAACCAGGCGCCCCGCCTGAATCCTTCAGCAGCAGAGTAGGCGGCCCAAGTCTACACAGTAGGCGCCCCGCCTGAAAAGTGGGCGGTCCAAACTCCAGAGAACACCACATCAACTAGGCGGTCTGCCCCTTCATGTAGCCCCTTGAGGCGCCTCAATTTGTGTCTCTCGAGCCTCTCCTTTGGAGCCTAAGTGGTCCTCATTCCATAGTGCTCCAATGCATGATCTTCAAGTCGCTTCCAGAGCCCGTGACTTGCCCTTTTTGTGCTCTCGAGCTTGGCACTTTGATGGTTGACGCTTTGGCTTAATTTTCCCCGTATCATCCTCCTTTTCTTGAAAGGATTTTGTCCTCGAAATCAAACCATCAAGCCTACATCCAAAACAAGCACAAACAAAGCTTCCCACTACAAGAGTAGGTTAGTACCAAAAAGTATGGAAACACACTCTTATGATAGAGCCAAGCATCAATACTAATCAAAAAGCTCATGTCTCTAAAGGAAACAACAAGTACTTGACTCAAAAGGAAAGTGTATCCAACACAAGAACAATCAAAGAGATCATTAGGACATGGAATATGCAAGATATAGTAATCAAATTCCCTATGACCCCTAAGCTCATGACCAACATACCAAGCCTTCAATGTATTTTTATCACAAGGTGACACATTGGCTTTGGCATGCCCAATACTCAAGGTGTGATCAACATATGGGATGGAGTAAGTAAAATAGTTCAATTCACAACTAACATCGAATCCTCCACTTCCCTTCTTAGAAGCACTCTTACACACACGGACAGGTACCTCCATACCTCCAAATTTATCTCCAAGACAATCCTCCTCACTAGACAAGATCCCAAGGGAGGTCTCAAACAATGGATTATCTATAGAGTTAATCATTCCACGCCATGGAGGTCCAAACTCACACTCCACTCTAGCTTGATTCAATTCACCATTTCCGTTGAAGTTGCCCTCATACAAGGGATTAGTATAGGCACACTTCTCAAGTTCATTAGCAAGCAAAGGTGAAGTTCTCAAACTAGAGGCAACATCTACACTTGAGGAGTCACCGAAAACAATTCGATCCATCTCATTCACTAGAGACTCCTCAAGGTCACAACCATCCTCACTACGACACAAGAGACCACCACTATCAAGTAAGCAATCAAAGGGAAGAATAGGATAATTATTCAAGTCATCTTCTCCTTTATCAAATATGGGTGGGGTGTCACAAACAAGGTCAGCTTCAATATTTTCATTAAAGACAGGTTCAATAAAAACCGAGCTCACATCATGATGTGGCTTTTAAACCCCCTCAACTAGTGGTTCATTGGCACACACAAGTTGACCATTCGACTCTACACTAGGTTCAAACACATTGTAATCATAAAAAACATCAACTAGCCTAGAGTTCTCACAAACAACATCACAAGACAAGGAAGTATCATGCTCAAGGGAGGAAGAACTAACACATACCTTTGAGAGGCCATCTTGCTCATTCAATGCATTTGAAGTGTCATAATAGTCTCTCCACCTTGTAGCTCACATTTGGAATCACCTTCACCTTGTATTTCCATCTTGGAACATGGTTGAGGCTCCATCGGTTTTCCTCCAAGAATACCTACACAAGTACTCAAGCAAGTAGAAGAAAAAGATAAAGGGTTAAGGTTAGAATAAGGAGTATCCTCACTCTCAATGATTCTTTTTTCCTCTTTCTTTTCCCTCATTTTCTTTTCAAGGTCGGGTGTAGATTTGGGTGGTGACATCCCATTTACATCACTCAACACATCCTCTCCTTTTTCCACTCGATGATTGTCTCTACTCACTCCCTTACTCCTCTCTATCTTTTGTCTCTCAAATTCGGGTTAGTTGGGACGAGGCCAAAGAATACCTATAGCCAGAGTAGGTGGAATTTTAACATCAACCCAAAATCTAGGACTTGGATACTCATCACTTGATGTCTCTTTTTTCTTTGTTGTTAAACCACTTAGCTTTGAAACTTGTGATTTTGGGTTCAACTTGGTGACACTTGCCAACTCTTTTCTTGCAGTAGTCCCACCATTGCTTGTGTTTGTAGGACTCCTTGATTGCACAATTTCTCCAATGGAATGAAGTTCTCGCTCCTTGCTCCTTTGCATAGCCAAAGAAGGTGCACTAGTAGACAATTGGCCTCTCACCCGATAAGGTACAAAGTCATAAACCCTTTGCACTATGCCCACAAGATACGTATCCTTCATAGCACTATATTTCACCCTCTTGTCTTCCAACAACGGCTCACCTGTCCACACATCAACATGACCCATGGGATACACATCACACCACACATAACATTTATAATTTCTATAAGATATGAGTACTCGAGCCTCCTTGGAAACCCACACTCCATCATACTCATAAGGATGCTCTAGCACATGGCATGGTATCCTTAGCCTATCAACCAAAGAGGAGCTAATGCAATTGGCATCGGTATCACCGATCTTGAGCAAGTATCCCCCAATACCATTTACCTCAACAACGAACCTTTGCCTACCCAAGTTTCGTAGATTGGCATCGAAGTGAGAACTTGGACACCCACAAGTGTCAACACCAACAACTTGGGTATCCCTTATCCCTCCTCGCTTAGCAAGATGGCTAGGGTAACTTCCACTTCCCGTCACTCTTCCAACATTAGAAGTGCTGTTGGAAGTCGAGGAAAGAACCTTGCCATGGAACCCATAAGTGCCTCTCGCCTTGGTTCCATAGGCCATAGCACTACTGTTGACACCCAATTTCGTCCCGAGATTTAATTAATAACTAATTATTTAAATGAAAGTTAATTATTTAAAATAAAATTGAAATTAAAATTAATTAATTAAAATTAGCTATAGTCAATTAATTAATTTCAAAAGGAAAGGTTAAGTGTGCAATGCATAACCACAATTTCTACCCACCCCGCGCAACCCCTTCACTTCAAAACTAAATCCTAAAGCAGGTTAATTTTGCACTTAGACCTGAATCCTAGCCTATATGCGTAAAGCATTATATACATACACAACACAAAACATGCGCGTCTTTCCCCATCAGATTACCCTTTCCCCTCTAACCCGTTTTCCTCCAATTTCAACCCTTTTCCCCCAAATTTGATCCTAATCAGTCCAAGAAATTCAAACCCGCTGGTCCCCCCGCGACCCCACTTCAAAACCCAGCTGTGGAGATAGTACAACCAAGGAATCTCGAGCGTCCAAAGCTGTGCGAGATAATCCAAGCCGTAAATCGACCCCAACGGGCAAATCCTTAGAGATAAGGGTGGAGCTTGTACGAATTTTGGATCTTTTGGACAAGTTTCTCCCTTATCTCATGAGGGAAATGTCCAATTTGGGTCTAAGGGATATTCAAAAAGAATCTGAAAACCCTAAAGCTCAGGTATATATATTCTTATTTGGTTCATTTTTAAAGAGGGAGGGGAAGGAAAAACGACAGCATTTTTTTTGGTATATATAAATATTTTCTCCGTTTTAAGAAAAGATATACATATAGCTTATTATTTCTGTTTTGGAATGGACGCATTGTTTTCCGAGTGTGTCGTCGCTTCATTATACTAGTCGTCGACCTTGCTCGTGTCGACTTTATTCGAGTCGCTTGGTCGAGTCGCGTATTCAAATCCCTCGCTTTCGTTCACTGCCTAGCAAAAGGTCAGTGTATAACTCCATTCCTTTGTAGTTTATTACTTGCATTTTATTTGCTTTTGACTGTCTCTGCCTTATTAAGTTATGTTAGCATAAATAATGGTTTATTCAATCAGTGAGAATGGTTTCAGCTTGGAGTTTGCTTTCCAGGATTTTGAAAGGAGTGTTTCAGGCAGTTTTTGTTTTGTATTTGGAGATTTTCTGTGAGCCGGGAGGGAGTTCAGCTTGTTTGGAGAGTGTAAAGCATATGTGCAGGGGTGTTTGGGTTGAGTTTATTTCAGTATCTGAGTGGTTGGTTCTGTCCAGGTGAGAGTTGAGGATGCTGTTAGTAGCTGATGGAGTTCTGGTGGTTCCTAGGTAGTGTCCAGGGTTTGGTTCTGTGAGGTCATCAGGTTTAGGGAGGATGTCTGTGAGGGGTCCTTCCTGGTGATTTGCAGGAGTTTTAGTTGTTGGTCCAGGATTCTGTTAAGCATGAAGGGTTGAGAGGGTGAATGAGCTGCTCTAGCTTAGGGAGTTTAGTAGAGTTGTTTCTGGTAGTAAGAGAAGTGTAAGGGTGTTGTTTTAGGGTGCAGGGTCTAGCTCAGGGAGTTTGTTCCTTTTTCTGGTGATGAGGCAGAGTTTTAGGTGAGGAGTGTGAGGGTATGTGTTAGAGGGCATGTAGGTGTGCAAGTGGTTGTTCAGGGCAGTGTGAGTGTTTGTGAGATGCTGTTTGAATGAGAGTTTGAATAGGAATCAGTTCAGGGGAGCCTGGATCAGTTTAGACAGGTCTGTAAGTTTGTAGTTTGGTTTCAGGCAGTGAGGGTTTAGGATGAGGCTGCTGATTCTGAAGTTGTTCTGGGGAGAGTAGAAGCATTCAGGGAGGTATTGCATGTTGCTGTGAGTTGGTCAAGGGTTTGTTTCAGGTTGTTATTTAGACTTAATAGACTTGATAAGAGCTCATTAAGCTTGCAACATGAAAGAGTGATGTCTAGATTCAGGAATTTGTTAGCAGCCTGTTCTTGTCTAAGTTCAGTTGCTTGAGCTTCCATCTTCTGTTAGAGGCTTAGGGTGTATAAGGTCTGCTCTAAGTGGTCTATGGCTTTTGTTGTGAATGTTAGTCTATTCCTTTTACAGTCAGTTTTTCTTTTTTTTTTTTTCAATGTCCATCGTGGTTATATTCAGTAGTTGCTGAAGCCAATAGCTTTCTTTAGAAGTAGTGTCCAGTTTAATCAGGTTGGCCATCTGAATGACCTAATTCCCTCTCAAAGGGCTAGTGCTTTAATGCAAATTCCTTGATTCCCATTCCAGCTATGAGCAAGATTGATCTAACCTTGTTTTACATAAAAATTGTCTATTCATGCACCTGATCATGTCTGCTTGGGTCTTTATATAGAGTAGGTCCTTAATTGAATTAAATCTCACTAGGGTAAACTATGCTCCATGTTTCATTGGTTATGTCTGGTATTTCGAGCATGAATAGTTGAAGCTATATTCCCTTGTGTTTGTCAGGTTTTCCTCTTAAACACTATAACTGATTGCATTGTTTTAAGTTTCATTCAACACAAAGTCTTAGAAGTAGGTTCTTTTGTTGATGAACTGCCGAAAGTCAGGGTCTAATATGAAAGTGCTTAATCTACGATCCTACTTATGGCTTGCTTAATCATGGGGATTTGTTTTCTTATGTTCTGAAGAGAAATACATTTTTTATGATTCATATGCAACCTTGTTAGTACCTGCGATCGAAGTTGCGTAGAGAGTTGATTGAATTTCCTGTATATTCAAACATAGTTCATGTCTCTGGTTGTTATGGGAAATGCATGTTGCTAATCCTTTTAGTTTCTTCTTTTATAGAATATTTACTAATCCTTATCTCTTGTCTATTTTTACATGAATTTTGGGATCGAGTTGATAAACTCACAAGTGGGAAAGCGCATTGGCTTAGAGTCTCTTGGGGTCAAGTTCGCACTCAAGATTCAAGAAGTGAAGACTATAGAAATTAAAAATGCTTTGTTGAGCTGCCTATTCTAACTTAGGCTCATGGGCATATAATTGTATAAATTAAGTTCAAGGCTCCCATGAGTTTTGTCAATTTCCGGGTTCTTCTCCTAAACCTCCTCTTTTCCCATCCTTAGAAATTGCATGTCTATAGGAATTCCCCGTAGATAATTAATTATTTGATTGATTATGAATGAATGTTTAGTTATTTATTGAGTTATTTTGTGAATATTTTATTTCTTTAGAATCTCCACCTTATTTACGAATTGTGCATCTTTTAGTTAAATAATGCGTGCAATTAAAATTCGAAACTAATAAAAAGTAACTCATTTTTATGAAAGTACAACTTCTTTCCAATTAATTGGTTTTCCTATTTTAGCAAAAATTATTTATTTACTTATTTATTTATTTTCCTTTCTTTCTTTCTTTCATTTTCAAGTCTAAGTTTATTTAAATTCATATTTCTTTAAAGTATAATTTATTATAATTTTAGATTTTAATATTAATCTTAAAATATTTTATCAACATATTGAAAGTTAACATCTTGAGTTATTTGGTGAAAACCGAAGGATTAACCGTAATTTTTACGGATTTTCGAAAGTGCTTTCAAATCGAAACCTTCTTTCGAAAATAACTGAACCTCTTACTTAGAATCTCTGAAAAGACCATTTTCCTTAAAACGGAGGAATTGCACGCACTATTTAATTAATTGGTTCCTAATTCTCCTAAATTAGGTGGCGACTCCAAAGAAAACCCTTTGGAGTCCCATATTGTTGAACATTATACCCGAAACCTATCTTTTCTTAAAAGAAAGGGTAATTTTTTTTTTTTGGGGTTCAACAGCGTGGCGACTCCGCTGGGGATTACCTTAAGGTTCTAACCGCAAGGTTTTCACAAAATAACTCTTTATTTGTTTATTATTTGCAAAAAGCATGATTAGTTAAATTGATTATTTGCAATTGTTTGTCACTGAAAGCATGTCACTACACCTTTATTTGCGTACATATTAAACTGGCATTCCGTTCATATTTCCCCCATTCCTGGGAGCTTCTTCATTGTTACTTATACCCGCGAGGTGTATGCATATACACCCGCAACTCACAAAAAACCCTTTAAGAAAGAGTGCGTGTACCTGCGGGGTGAGCGGATAGTTTTACTACCGCGTGACCGCTTGCCACTCAAAACAGCCTTGTGTTTAGTAAACCCACTCTAGAGTTTCCGTTAGGAACATGCATGCATAAGCCTTAGATTGGACCCGGTCCTTGGTACCGCCTCCATAGTTAGGAAAACCGCCCTTTTTCGTTGACGGGTTTAAACCCAACAACAGTGCATATTATGTGTTTATGTGATAACGGAATTTCCAGTCCAAGCCAAGTTTTGCAACTAATTAAATTTAGAATACTTTTATTAATTTTGTAGACTAGAAGATATTTGAATTCAAGAGGTATTCAAATAGTCATCAAGTTGAAATTGAGAAGATACTTGCAAGAAGATAATAAGTTGGGGCAAGAGACGTCGAAAGGACGATAAGACGTTCGATCCATTTGATTGATGTTTGATTCAAGCAAGTTTTTTGGATGTAAACGACATTTGGGACCAGATGTGAGAAATTACACCGATTATGCAAGCAAGGATTGATCCTAACCAGGCCCGCACTTCAGTTCCATTGCCTCCTCGAGCCTGATGCAGCATAGTTATAGCAGTTATTTATATTTTCATTGTACTCAAAATGATGTATTTAAATTATGTCTGGCAGTTTCTATTTTTTGATGTAATAATGATGTACTCAAAATCAAGTTATAATGAAAGAAAATTATTATTACTGTATTTGTCACTTACTCTAAATTCGATTATTGCAAAACCGGCTTGGACTACTTTTCATTATCACCTATTTGGCGTCTTAGGCCCACCTCTGGCATAAAGAGGCACTTACAGGGTAGGACGCGCCTGCATCTTTATTTACGCTCGATTACTTGTGTTTGCTACATATCAATTATTTGTCTACTATGCAATAACTTGCAAAATGCTTATTTGCTATGTGCTAACCGCTTGTAATTCATTTGCGTTGTTTGTTGGGTAATTCAGTTTGCTTGATATCGTGATTCAATTAACACTGTATTTGTTTGCAGGAATTAACCGCTTTATTCTTTTTATTCATTTAATTACTTTATTTTCTGAATGCATGCATATTTTTATTCTAAAATACCTTTTGAATTTTTATTTGGTCTGCCTTAATTTTACAAAAATATTTTTTTAGCGTCAAAGTTTAAGTATTCTATCCTTTTAATAAATATAAGCATTTTGTGTCTAGTTTTCTTTAACGAAACAAATGTCCTACTTAAACTTTTGGGGTCTTTTCAGTACGGTCTCAATTTCTCCATTTTGGAATAAGTTGATCCGTCAGTTTCATCTTTAATAAATTCGGTATGCGTCGCTAAAGGGTTAATTATTTTGAACATTAAGATCAGGACATATGGCTCGTCAAAATGTCGTGATTGACTTGATTGGAAATGATGGATCTCACCAAGACAAGGTTAACAAGCTTGAAGCAACCGTAGCAAGTTTGGAAAAGAGACTTGATAGCCTTACTGAATTGGTTATCGCGCTCATGGATGCTCGCAATCCAGTGCGTAACGTGCCAAGCCCAGGACCAAGTGCTGTTGTTGCTCCTATTTATACTGTTGCACCTCCTACAATGCAAGTAGCTCCAGCATTTGAGTGTGATGCTCAACAGTTCCCTAATTTGCATGCATTCCTGTTGGAAAAGGAATTTGGTGGCTTCTCAAAGACAAGTAATGAGAAAAGCAACGGGAAAGGGCTTCCCAATGCTAAAGAGAGAAATGGCACAATGGCAGACAAGTGGGCTATACCATCTCAAGCAGGCTTATGTGAGGTAGAAAAGGGGAATGTGAATATTCTTGACGTGGCTGATCCACCAGTGTATGATGGAATAGGAAACCCTCATGATCATTTGAAAGCATTCGTTGATTGGGTGGCAATATTTGGAAAAAGCAATGGGATCAAGCTGAGGTTATTTGTTAAGACGCTAGCAGGGCCGGCTTTAACGTGGTTTGCACTACAAGACCTTGGAAAGCGATTCACATGGGATGACTTAGCTCGTAACTTTGTCAAGCAGCACGAACTCCCAAACCTGACTTTTTCAAGAGGCAGTCCATTGAAGAGAAAATCTGTAGAGCTCCAAGAAGAGCCGGATGAGAGGACTTTGATATCTGACAAAAGAATGTGTAGCTTGGTCGAGGCACAGTCCAAAGCTAAAGGAAAAGCTGTTATGCCAAGTCCTTTTCCAGCGATAGCGGTGAGACCTAATACCGTCAAGCAAACAACTGTCAATCCAAGATTGCCATCAAGCCGCACTAAAAGATCTGCTTCGGCATTCACACCGATACCAGGTTCTTATGTAAAACTGTTTGAACGGCTTATGGGGACCGATTTGGTGCAGCCTATAGCATCAAAGCCGTATGAACCACACAAGCCTGAAAATTTGGGAAAATTTTGTGCTTACCATTCAGGGATGCAGGGGCACAATATTGAAGAATGCACTTTATTTAAGAGGAAGGTTGAAGACTTGATTAACTTTGGCCAGGTCAAAATTATATCTCCAAAAGGCATTGGCGAACCTTTTGTCGCAATCTTTCCATATGCAAAGGGAGGTCCCTCGAAGAAGGGCATTTAGGCACCTATCAAGTTCCAGAAAAGCAGTAGAGTTGCAGAAGCAGAAGTTAGTTTATTTGCATTATTAGGAAGTAACTATTGTATTTTCCTTTTGTTAGTTTGTTAAAAGACAAGAAAGAATATCAAATTATGAATGTTTGAATTTATTTCTATGTAAGAAACTACTGTAACCGGTTTCCCAAGGCGGGAAGCGTAGGCAACTCATATCGAGTTTTGGTTACACCATCATTTGAAAAATCTCTTCTATGTAAGCAGAACTACGCACAGTCTGATTCCCGTGGAGGGATACGTAGGCGCTCTTAACGGGTTCGACTCTATAATATTAAAATTTCCAGTCTCCCCTAAGGCAAGCAACTGGGGCAATTTTGCAAGATAACTTGAAGATTTGAAAGATATCAACTGGGGCAAATTTTTCAAAGCAAGTAGAAGACGTGGGAGATTGCAACCGGGGCAGCTTTTGATAAGTAGTTTGAAGTTTTGAAAGTCATAACTGGGGCAATTTTGCAAAGCAAGTTGAGATGTTGAAGTTATAACTGGGGCAAAATTGTGCAAAGGAAAATTGAAGAACATTGATGTTGATTTCATAGTTATCAGAAGCAGGTTTTCTATGAATTGGTACAGATTGTTATGCGACAAACAAGAATCGATAGCCCAGCACAGCATTGATGTTCAAAATAAGCCGACCATTTTTAGCAATTTGTGTCAAAATGGTCTAGCACGCATACTAATTTAGTAAAAACTTTCAAAGTTGTTTTTCTCAAGTTTCGAACTCTTAAATATTTTACTCATGTGTTGAGTCGAGATTTTGGTCCCATCCATTCGGCCTAATGGCCTATTTTACGTTTGAAATTTTATGCATGAATTATCATTTTACGTATTAACTTGCTTTTGCTCAATGCGTAGAATTCATTTGTTAAAGGTTGGCTAGCATTGAACACTGGAATGGCTGAAAATCTGCATCAAGGACAAAACAACATGGCAAAGCAGCTTCAGGCAACCAGTTCTGGTATGGGTATCTTGCAAGCACAGAATGATGATGTTGAAGAACATGTGGTCCAAAGGAATAGGATTGTCAACTTTGTCAACACTAGCAAACCTTTGTCAAATACAAGCTTTACCTCAAATCCACCTTACTTAACAATGCCTAATTACCCAATGCCTATAAATACTATATATCCACAAATCCCACAAGAATATCTTACCAATCCAAATGCTGGGCCAGCTGCAACTTTATACCAACCACCTTTTATCACTATGCCTGCTGCGGGGAGTCAATCAAATCAATTGATAGTGCATTCACAAGAATTGCCTGAGAAAGAAGTTGAGACAACTTATCCTCATAATATGGATGAGCAGGTTTTGAGAAAGATCATGCAAAAAGAATTGCGCTCTAGGAATATTCAAAGCCTATGCTATGAAGATTTAAGCATTCACCCAGACATTGAGCTTCCAAGTGGGTACAAGATACCAAAATTTAACACTTTCAATGGAAAAGGGGACCCCTATGCACATCTGAAAGATTATTGCAGCAGATTAATTGGAATTGGCAAGGATGAAGCTTTGCGTATGAGATTGTTTATTCAGAGTTTATCAGGAATGGCACTTGCATGGTATACTAAGCAAGATTTTACCAAATGGCACACATGGGAAGACATGGCTCGAGTCTTTGTGGAACAATACAGGTTCAACATAGTAAGAGATCCTTATCTAATTGATATGCGCAGAATCAAGAAGATGCCGCATGAGTCTGTTGCAGAGTTTGCTGTGAGATGGAGGCTAGAGGCTTCTAAGATGCATCCTCCATTGCCTGAAGATGAGTTGATAGCAACTTTCATTGACCTTCAAGAAGGCCTATTTTATGAAAAGCTACTTTTTGCTAATTTAAAGGATTTTCCCAGTTTAATCCGGTATGCAAAGATTTTGGAAGAAAAGTTTCAAACCGGAAAGTTGATTGACCATGACACTTCAGTGCCAGTTTTCAATCGTTCTGATGTACCTGAAAATATTCAAGACTCCCAGCCTTCGCAAGTGCACTACAATCATGATATGCAGAATTCAAGCCGTCAGCATCGATCTTATCAGGCACCATCTGGTCATCAAAGGATGAAGAAGTTAAGACCCCGCACTTTCACTCCTCTATATGAATCATTGTCAGCCATATTTGAGAGATTGAAAGCAGAAGGACTATTGCAAGCAAGGAAGGGATGGATCCCAGAAAATCCGCCTCAAGGATTTGATTTATCAAAGAGGTGCGCATATCACTCAAGTATTCAAGGTCATGACACAGAAGAATGCTTGGCACTTAAGCACAAAATCCAGAATATGATTGAAAATGGAAAGATAAGTGTGAAGCAAAGGCAAACAAGCAATTATGATCCTCCAGCAGCAAATGCAATTATCATCAGAGGTGATTCATCAAAATTGGCACCAAGGCATTTGAAAAGGAAGCGTGAGGCTTAGCAAAAAAATCAAATGAAAGCACTTCGTTTGTTGAAATGGCATTATTGCACGACTATCTTATGTTTTCCTACTCTTTTGAAGTTTCATGTAATGAACTATCTTGTACCCTTTATTGGATTTTTAATCCCGAAATCAATGAAAATTCATTTTTCTAAATAAGCCAAGCCAAACCAATTTTGAATGATATCTTTTGTACAAAAGAAGAATTTCAAGGGCATCAGACTCTCACAGCAGCAAGACATCTGATTTCCATACAAGAAGATGCAGATTTGAAGCCGCATTAGGTGTTCAATCAAGCCAACCACTATTTGTTCAAAAACTAACAGCTTTTTCTTTGGAAGCAGGGGCAAATTCGTTTTGGTGCTACTGCAAAGTTCGGCATAAAGAGAGAAGGAGCAAAACAAAATGTTGAGGCTTTCGGGCCCATCTTTCCGAACTCACGATTTTTCTTTGGATGCAGGGAATTCCAAAAGCGGTAGAATAAGAAGAACTAGCAAAATTGAACATCGGTTTCAATATGGACTGAAGGCAGCATTCAACGTTACTATTAAATGAAGATTTACTTCAAGTCGTTTTGGAACATTGGATGCTTCAAGACTGGACGTCTCATTTGCCTGGACAAGTGATTCGAGCACAATTCAAGATTAAATCGCAAACCGCCACTTTATCCACAGTTTATTGCCAAAAGGCGGCCTTTCTATATCCTATAATTCTCGCAAATTGTTGAAAGCAGATTCATTTCTATTCCACTATGATAACACTTACTAAAATTCCATTGTTGTGATTTGCAGATATTGTTATGTTTGAAGAAGTACCCACTATAATAAGTTTTGTATTTTTCGCCTTATCTTATGCATCTTAGGCTCGTTCGCCTTATAAATGAACGTTTTGGGCTCGTTCGCCTTATAAATGAACGTTTTTGGGCTCGTTCGCCTTATAAATGAACGTTTTAGGCTCGTTCGCCTTATAAATGAACAATTCGGGTTAACCCACCCGTAAATGGGATATGCAGGTTTTCAAGTTGCACTAGGACGTTGGACGCTTCGAGACCCGACGCCTCATTGCTTCATCAATAGAATGGAGCACATTCCGAGATTGCATTGTGGACTACCTATTCATGATCTAAAGCATTATGCTTTATCATGGTTTATTGCTGAAAGGCGACATTTCTATATTCCTTGCAAATTGTTAAGCCTATCCGTTTCATTTCTATTTCGCTTTGTGGGAACGTTTACTAAAATTTCATTTTGTGATTTGCAGATATTTCTAAGAGAAGTACCTGCTTTAATGAATTTTGCCTCTTTTGCTTGCCTAATGGTCTAGGCTCGTTCGCCTTATAATTGAACGTTCTAGGCTCGTTCGCCTTATAATTGAACGTTTTAGGCTCGTTCGCCTTATAATTGGACGTTTTAGGCTCGTTCGCCTTATAATTGAACGTTTTAGGCTCGTTCGCCTTATAATTGAGCGTTTTAGGCTCGTTCGCCTTATAATTGAGCGTTTTAGGCTCGTTCGCCTTATAATTGAGCATTTTAGGCTCGTTCGCCTTATAATTGAACGTTTTAGGCTCGTTCGCCTTATAATTGAGCGTTGTAGGCTCGTTCGCCTTATAATTGAACGTCTTAGGCTCATTTGCCTTATAAATAAACGTTATGTTACCTGCGTAGGATGTAGATTAGCCAAGTCGACTTGAGGCATTATGTCTCGTTAGTCGACTTATTTTGTAACAGCCTTATATTCTGCAATTCGTACCCGCTTTACTTATTGTCTTGCTTTACTGTTTCAGAATAATGATCAGCCTAGAGGTTCTCCGGGCGGAGCACTTTGTCAGTTGATCGAAAGAAGAACTTGTTGATAGCATCACAGCCAGCATTTACAATTTTACATTATCCCTTTATTTATTTTTCATTCCAATTATTACAGTTTATTAGCAGTTGCTCGCTTACAGTTTGTTAAGTCTTTACAGAATTTTGGCAATACCGCAGCAGCATTTGGAGTATTTGGAGCATAACGTGGAACTTTTTCTTAGCAGTGAACTGGGGCAATTGTTGATATGGGCTAGACTCGTCAACAAGGATTTGAAGAATCGCACTCGAACAAGCAAGTCCTTTCCTAGTCTTTCATTTCAGATAAGATGTCAGTTTGAATTCTTTCCTATTTCGTGCGTCATTTTCTGTCAATCGTGCGAGTTTCGTGCCTAAGTGTCGTCGAACTACATATGGCCTGATTCTCTTTCAGCCCGAGATATGTAGGCAACTCAGAAACCGGAGCTCGGCCATGTCCATAAGCCTCGCATTTCGGTCCTTAGAATCGAAGTCTTGGCTTTACCGTGACGAAATTGGTTTTCACGTCAACTTTCTTTACCCTGAAAACTCTTTCATCCTTTTCGGGTAAAGAGGGGCAGCTGTTGACACCCAATTTCGTCCCGAGATTTAATTAATAACTAATTATTTAAATGAAAGTTAATTATTTAAAATAAAATTGAAATTAAAATTAATTAATTAAAATTAGCTATAGTCAATTAATTAATTTCAAAAGGAAAGGTTAAGTGTGCAATGCATAACCACAATTTCTACCCACCCCGCGCAACCCCTTCACTTCAAAACTAAATCCTAAAGCAGGTTAATTTTGCACTTAGACCTGAATCCTAGCCTATATGCGTAAAGCATTATATACATACACAACACAAAACATGCGCGTCTTTCCCCATCAGATTACCCTTTCCCCTCTAACCCGTTTTCCTCCAATTTCAACCCTTTTCCCCCAAATTTGATCCTAATCAGTCCAAGAAATTCAAACCCGCTGGTCCCCCCGCGACCCCACTTCAAAACCCAGCTGTGGAGATAGTACAACCAAGGAATCTCGAGCGTCCAAAGCTGTGCGAGATAATCCAAGCCGTAAATCGACCCCAACGGGCAAATCCTTAGAGATAAGGGTGGAGCTTGTACGAATTTTGGATCTTTTGGACAAGTTTCTCCCTTATCTCATGAGGGAAATGTCCAATTTGGATCTAAGGGATATTCAAAAAGAATCTGAAAACCCTAAAGCTCAGGTATATATATTCTTATTTGGTTCATTTTTAAAGAGGGAGGGGAAGGAAAAACGACAGCATTTTTTTTGGTATATATAAATATTTTCTCCGTTTTAAGAAAAGATATACATATAGCTTATTATTTCTGTTTTGGAATGGACGCATTGTTTTCCGAGTGTGTCGTCGCTTCATTATACTAGTCGTCGACCTTGCTCGTGTCGACTTTATTCGAGTCGCTTGGTCGAGTCGCGTATTCAAATCCCTCGCTTTCGTTCACTGCCTAGCAAAAGGTCAGTGTATAACTCCATTCCTTTGTAGTTTATTACTTGCATTTTATTTGCTTTTGACTGTCTCTGCCTTATTAAGTTATGTTAGCATAAATAATGGTTTATTCAATCAGTGAGAATGGTTTCAGCTTGGAGTTTGCTTTCCAGGATTTTGAAAGGAGTGTTTCAGGCAGTTTTTGTTTTGTATTTGGAGATTTTCTGTGAGCCGGGAGGGAGTTCAGCTTGTTTGGAGAGTGTAAAGCATATGTGCAGGGGTGTTTGGGTTGAGTTTATTTCAGTATCTGAGTGGTTGGTTCTGTCCAGGTGAGAGTTGAGGATGCTGTTAGTAGCTGATGGAGTTCTGGTGGTTCCTAGGTAGTGTCCAGGGTTTGGTTCTGTGAGGTCATCAGGTTTAGGGAGGATGTCTGTGAGGGGTCCTTCCTGGTGATTTGCAGGAGTTTTAGTTGTTGGTCCAGGATTCTGTTAAGCATGAAGGGTTGAGAGGGTGAATGAGCTGCTCTAGCTTAGGGAGTTTAGTAGAGTTGTTTCTGGTAGTAAGAGAAGTGTAAGGGTGTTGTTTTAGGGTGCAGGGTCTAGCTCAGGGAGTTTGTTCCTTTTTCTGGTGATGAGGCAGAGTTTTAGGTGAGGAGTGTGAGGGTATGTGTTAGAGGGCATGTAGGTGTGCAAGTGGTTGTTCAGGGCAGTGTGAGTGTTTGTGAGATGCTGTTTGAATGAGAGTTTGAATAGGAATCAGTTCAGGGGAGCCTGGATCAGTTTAGACAGGTCTGTAAGTTTGTAGTTTGGTTTCAGGCAGTGAGGGTTTAGGATGAGGCTGCTGATTCTGAAGTTGTTCTGGGGAGAGTAGAAGCATTCAGGGAGGTATTGCATGTTGCTGTGAGTTGGTCAAGGGTTTGTTTCAGGTTGTTATTTAGACTTAATAGACTTGATAAGAGCTCATTAAGCTTGCAACATGAAAGAGTGATGTCTAGATTCAGGAATTTGTTAGCAGCCTGTTCTTGTCTAAGTTCAGTTGCTTGAGCTTCCATCTTCTGTTAGAGGCTTAGGGTGTATAAGGTCTGCTCTAAGTGGTCTATGGCTTTTGTTGTGAATGTTAGTCTATTCCTTTTACAGTCAGTTTTTCTTTTTTTTTTTTTCAATGTCCATCGTGGTTATATTCAGTAGTTGCTGAAGCCAATAGCTTTCTTTAGAAGTAGTGTCCAGTTTAATCAGGTTGGCCATCTGAATGACCTAATTCCCTCTCAAAGGGCTAGTGCTTTAATGCAAATTCCTTGATTCCCATTCCAGCTATGAGCAAGATTGATCTAACCTTGTTTTACATAAAAATTGTCTATTCATGCACCTGATCATGTCTGCTTGGGTCTTTATATAGAGTAGGTCCTTAATTGAATTAAATCTCACTAGGGTAAACTATGCTCCATGTTTCATTGGTTATGTCTGGTATTTCGAGCATGAATAGTTGAAGCTATATTCCCTTGTGTTTGTCAGGTTTTCCTCTTAAACACTATAACTGATTGCATTGTTTTAAGTTTCATTCAACACAAAGTCTTAGAAGTAGGTTCTTTTGTTGATGAACTGCCGAAAGTCAGGGTCTAATATGAAAGTGCTTAATCTACGATCCTATTTATGGCTTGCTTAATCATGGGGATTTGTTTTCTTATGTTCTGAAGAGAAATACATTTTTTATGATTCATATGCAACCTTGTTAGTACCTGCGATCGAAGTTGCGTAGAGAGTTGATTGAATTTCCTGTATGTTCAAACATAGTTCATGTCTCTGGTTGTTATGGGAAATGCATGTTGCTAATCCTTTTAGTTTCTTCTTTTATAGAATATTTACTAATCCTTATCTCTTGTCTATTTTTACATGAATTTTGGGATCGAGTTGATAAACTCACAAGTGGGAAAGCGCATTGGCTTAGAGTCTCTTGGGGTCAAGTTCGCACTCAAGATTCAAGAAGTGAAGACTATAGAAATTAAAAATGCTTTGTTGAGCCGCCTATTCTAACTTAGGCTCATGGGCATATAATTGTATAAATTAAGTTCAAGGCTCCCATGAGTTTTGTCAATTTCCGGGTTCTTCTCCTAAACCTCCTCTTTTCCCATCCTTAGAAATTGCATGTCTATAGGAATTCCCCGTAGATAATTAATTATTTGATTGATTATGAATGAATGTTTAGTTATTTATTGAGTTATTTTGTGAATATTTTATTTCTTTAGAATCTCCACCTTATTTACGAATTGTGCATCTTTTAGTTAAATAATGCGTGCAATTAAAATTCGAAACTAATAAAAAGTAACTCATTTTTATGAAAGTACAACTTCTTTCCAATTAATTGGTTTTCCTATTTTAGCAAAAATTATTTATTTACTTATTTATTTATTTTCCTTTCTTTCTTTCTTTCATTTTCAAGTCTAAGTTTATTTAAATTCATATTTCTTTAAAGTATAATTTATTATAATTTTAGATTTTAATATTAATCTTAAAATATTTTATCAACATATTGAAAGTTAACATCTTGAGTTATTTGGTGAAAACCGAAGGATTAACCGTAATTTTTACGGATTTTCGAAAGTGCTTTCAAATCGAAACCTTCTTTCGAAAATAACTGAACCTCTTACTTAGAATCTCTGAAAAGACCATTTTCCTTAAAACGGAGGAATTGCACGCACTATTTAATTAATTGGTTCCTAATTCTCCTAAATTAGGTGGCGACTCCAAAGAAAACCCTTTGGAGTCCCATATTGTTGAACATTATACCCGAAACCTATCTTTTCTTAAAAGAAAGGGTAATTTTTTTTTTTTGGGGTTCAACAACTACTCCTACTACAACTACCCATACCCTTCACGGCATTGATAGAATAATACAAGCTCCTAGTAGCAAGAGCAACACCATCTCTCAAACCATCCTCCACATGAGAATTAGAAGCATTAGGTCGCTTAGCGTACCTACAAGATGCAAGCTTCTTCTTTCCCATGGAATAACCACCGCCTCCTCCCATACTAATGGAAGGAACTCTACTACTCCCTTGTACACCATTAGCAACACCAAGAGAAAATGCAAATGAATAATGCGTATAATCAACTTCATCATCAATTCCCTCTATGTCACTATCAACATGTTCATATTCATCACAAGTAGAGTAAGTAGGATCGATGTACCTTGAAGCATCACCATCTTCATATTCTTGACTAGAAGCGTAAGGATCATCACATTCATCATCATAAGCTTCATAGTCTTCATCAACTTCACGATCATCATAGTGAACCGCTTCATCCTTATAGGAGCCATGGCTTCCCGAGTCATCATAGTAATGCCCATCATCAACATTGTAGGAACCATAGTCTCCATCATAACTGTACGAGTCATAGCAACTCGCATCACCCCAGATGAGCCATAATCTCAACAATCTTCATCCGCCATAGTTGCAACACCAAAGAATAACCTCACAAAAAATCACTCCCTCACGTGTATCACTCAATATATGAACACTCCAGGGCGAGGCCTTAATAACATAGAAACCACGGTGATCACAACTAGCATGTCCAAGTATTAGTTCGGAGTGGAATTAATGGGACTCTATGGACGGACTGTTATTTAAGTGCGCACTTTAGGCCAAAGAAAGTTCTACGACTCTTCTTTGAATTCTAATCTCCTTTACGCACGAATGTCCTAATACGCTAAAGTGTTAGTGTCTTTCGAGTAGGCCAATTACCCAAAAAACACTAACCAAGAGGTACGGAAGCAAAAGAAACACGAAAACTGACGAAAAATCTACCCAGGCACCCTTCAGGAAATCAGGCGCCCCGCCTCTGTACAGAGGCAGTCCGCCCAAAAATCTTCATAGAGTTGGGTAGGTGGCCATCCTACTATACTGGACTCCCCGCCTACTGCGTGTATCAGCACAGTTCAACTTCGGTTTTTCTGGCCTTTGCACCAAATTTTTCAATGGTTTTCAAGATATTTTCAATTCTAATGATGCCCAAAGATGTATATGATGATTCTAAACAATCCCAATAGGTTTTAACCCCAATCAAACAACAACAAATTGATTTTGATTCTTGAGCAAAGTTCTAGGGTTTTTAAAAAATTTGGGTATTTGAATTCTTCAAATTTTGAAATACATCACCAAATCATGAAATTTTGGTACCAAAAGAATGGGAATCACATATGTAACAAAATCCAATGATTTTCAATGTATGGGTATTCCAATCCAACAAGTTCAAATAATTTTTGTGTAATTTTTAAGTTTTTCTATTTTTTGGTTTTTCTTCTTTCAAGAACAGCAACAACAAATAACAATAAGATAAAGAGTCACGATCGAGGGTTTGTAAGAAGAAAATCTATCCGTACACTGATACCAACTGATAAGGGTTAAAATACGAAAGCGAACTAAACGATAATCGAGCCGAAGCAATTAAAAGGACAATAAAAATAAGGATTGGGAAGACAAGAAATGAGAAGAAAGAAAGAATCAAACTCACGTACGTTAGTTGATTCAAGGGGGAAAAGAGACTCGAACCATTCAAAGATCATACTAGGAAAATCCCATAAATTCCGAGTTAACGAGATGCATGAAGCCTCGGGCTTCAACAAAGAAAGCAAAGCCTCTCTTCCAATTCTTCTCGCTACAGTATTCAACAACGTCTAGGCGGCTAATGAAATGAAATGGCTAAGTGTGGTATATATAGTTTTACAACACTCCTAAGTGAAATGACTAAAAGCCCAGAAAAGGGTGTAAAACAATACAAGCCACGTAGGGCTAAAATAGGAATTATACCTAGGATCCTCATCCAAAACATAGCAGAACCAGGCGCCCCACCTAGAAAGTAGGCACCCCGCCTGAATCCTTCAGCAGCAGAGTAGGCGGCCCAAGTCTGCAGAGTAGGCCCCCTGCCTGAAAAGTGGGGGGTCCAAACTCCAGAGAACACCACTTCAACTAGGCGGTCAGCCCTTCAAAGGAGGCGGTCCGCCCCTTGAGGCACCTCAATTTGTGTCTCTCAAGCCTCTCTTTTGGAGCCTAAGTGGTCCTCCTTCCATGGCGCTGCAATGCATGATCTTCAAGTCGCTTCTGGAGCCCGTGACTTGCCCTTTTTGTGCTCTCGAGCTTGTCTCTTTGATGGATGATGCTTTGACTCAACTTGCCCCGTATCATGTTATCCCTTGGCATTGGCCTAAGTGTTAGTTAAAACAACATGTCATGTGAGCTAATTTAGAGTGTTGGCATTGTGTTTACAAGGCTTTGGCCTTGGCCTGTAGAGTGGAAGTGGTGTCAAACATAAGCTTAGGGCCAATAGTTGAATATTGGCATAGGATGGCTTAGTATAATTGTCTGGCAGAAACATGTCTACTCCTTAGACTTGGGATTAATTTTTAAGGACATATAAAAGGGGGGTAAAAGTGTTGAAAGGCCGACATGGCCAAAGTTGGGGGCTGTGCCAAGGGCCTTCCTAGGCGGCTATGGGCTATGTCAATGAGTTTGATGGTGGCTCATGACACTACTTTGTGGGCAACAGCTATGCCAGTGGGGGGCAACGCCAGTGACCGGTGGGACGTGGCGGCAGCCTTGAGCTGGGCAAGGCGGCTGCGTGTGGCTATGTGTGGGCTACATTTTGGGCTAAGAAGAGCATGTCATGGTATCCGGCAAACGATGGGTAAGACTAGGCCATGGCTCTAGGCCAAGGCAAGGCGAGGAAGTTGGCTATGACAAAGACATGGCGCATGGCCCTTGACAAAGGCATGCGCGCATGTGCGTGTGAGGCGGCAAGGGCATGGCATTGGGTTTGTGCGGGCATGGGCGAGAGGCAGCGACATGGGCGAGCTGTGCGCATTTTGGATGTCAGCCTTGGACGCTGGCACATGCAGGCACGCGAAGGCGCGCAGCGCAAGTGAGCCGCCGGCTGACAAAGGCAAGCTTCTAGATTTTTGTGGGAGGTGGGCTGATTTGGCAAGAACGTGGGCTGAACGTGGCTTAGTGCTGATTTTAAGCCCTGGCATGTGCCAAGCACGCCCCAATCCCCTTATAAACTTCCCAAGGTAGTCCCCATTGTATGTTAGTCGATTATTAGCCATTTTTGTAGCCTAAGGCACTAAATGTGAGAGTTTTTCAGTGAAGAAAAACGTGTGAGTGTCAATAGACCGTTGAGGGTCAAATCCTTTGTATTGTATTGTATTGTTGAGAATATTTATATAAAGGTTGGGTAAGCGTTTCCCGTACTTGTGCTGTGTTGCTTTACGTTTATATGCATTGTGAATGCTTGTTTTATCTTCAAACGTTGCTGCAAACAACCCTATTTTGTGATTGGCATCAAGACTGCCGCATATGTTGGTGCTATTTTCAGTCACGAAAACCACCCCTGTGAATATACCATCATATCCTCATTAACATCAACAATATTAAATATATTCAATATAGAGCATGAAAATGAAGAAATAAGTAAAAAAATTATGAAATTCTCAATGGGTTGCTAGAAATTCTCACTTTCTTGGTGTTTTGAAGTGGGTTCTTGCTCCTAAGCTTGGAAAATAACCAAAGATAATGGTCTAAAGACCTTAAGGAACTATTTATACTATCCTACAATTATATAAAATAAGTTGTCAAAAATTTCCTTCATGCTAATTTTGCTTGGCAGCCGATGATTAAGTAAACAGTCAAATCCATTCAGTGGGAGCCGATTGAAACAACCGATTCCAAATTGGCTCTGCATCCATCGGCTGAATAGCCGAATTTTCTGCTAGATTCATTTAGCCGAAATATCGGGGGGGGGGGGGGGGGGGGGGGCGATCACTTATGCCTTGCTTTTTCTCCAGTTTCTTAAATTGTGTCCAAAGCTTCATTCTTTCCTATTCCTTGAGTCTGTTTAGCTTCTTTTGGCTCCTTAACTCATACTATCACCAATTTCCTGAAACAAAGAGAATTTACATAAGATTCGTTCATTAATAATAGTTAAAAGACAATAAAAGTCCCATAAAGAGCTAAATATGAAGGTAAAATACGAACACATTACACCCGAAAACTTGAATTTTTTCTTGTCCTCAAGCAACACTAAGGCTCTATCTTATTTTATAATTTCAACCAAGACTTGAATTCAATCAACATTGGAAAAGCACAAGAGTCTATGATTTACCAATATTTAGTTTCACACATGAGAATTCAACCGAAATATTACCATCCATAAGAACCAAAGTCACAAATCACATCAATTAAAACTTCTAATGATAACTAGAGCATGCTTAACACATTTTACTCACACGTCTCACTCTAGGCTCATGATATTGTCTTTTCAAGTTCTAAGCATCATCACTACAAAGAATAGGTCTCTATCTCACAATATAATTTAAATGAGGGACCCTTAATAAAAAACTCTCACCCTCACAAAGAAATGCAAGTGATGCAAATGCAATGTCTTAGGCTTAGTCTTTATGTCACTCATCATTCCTTTCATAGCACTTGGTGAAGGATCAAATAGGGTTTTCTAAGGTTGTAATGTAGGCTTTTGGGCATAGGTAGGGTATAGTTTGGATTAAGAAGTGACTAATCTCCTTCTTGGGTACAACACTAACTTTTCAATTCATTTCATTTGAGCTTTCCTTGTACTTTAGCTCTTATTCCCTTTCTCATTCTTGATTTTGCTTTGCGGCTCTTATCTTCCTTTTTTTTTCTATTTTTGCTCCTTTTCTTTTGTCATTTTTTTTTCTTTTTTTTTATTTTCTTCTTTTCTTTCTCAACGTTTATTTTGAATATCTCCTTTTGTCAAGCCACCTAGCAATTACTCCCTTAAACCCCTCCCCCAAACTTAGACTTTAGTCTAAGTTGCATGTCTTTCAATGCTCAAGGAGATAGGCCAAGAGAAGGTTAGTGCTTTGAAGCACTTAAAATTGGTCCAGGATAGTTATGTGGTGAGCAAAAAGAAGGTATTTTAGGCTCAAAATTGGTTAACTAGGGGATAACATCATTTGGTAGGCTTGAAAGGCTCAAACGGATCAAAGAAAACCTATCATACTATCCAACACTAAGTATGCAATTCTATTCATTCCAAGGACATACAAACCAAGTTCTAGCATGCAATGCACTCACAAGAAACAACCAAACCTCACCACACATGTCACAAGAAATAAGATAGATAAAAATCGACTCACACAAGCACCAAGAGTAAGAATTTAAGCTTTATTACTTCACATGCATAGAGTCACCACAAGAACCTAAAAGTTGTAAAAGGTAACTCTCACCAAACAATCCACATTACTTTCTTATGTATGCCCTAAACATGTTAGTATCAAATAAACAAGATCACACTTTTATGACTAAGTCCTAAAAAGTGCCCGGTTCAAATTAAAGAATTGCATTCTTGAAAAAGAACCGAGTCGAAAAAAAAACCAAAAAGGTTATTATCTACGTCTAAAAGTCATTTATAAGGGTGGTATTCACAATTGTTGGTTCGGACCCCAGTGGGTTGCCTATGTATCGCAAGAAGCGCGAATTAGAGGAAAGAAGTAACATCCCAAACGTAGTTCATGGGAGCACCTTTTGATCTTCTATCAAATTTTTTGGATATTTTTGGGATTTTTCAAAATTTTCAATATTTTTTTGGATTTTCTTTAATAACAACTAACTACCAATTAAAAGACAATTATATTATGAATTTAAAGTCGACTAAGCTAGGAATGTAAAGACAAAAAGAAAGTAATATGTACAATATAACACAGGACAATCAAACATATATACCTCACCCCCATCATGAAACGTTGCCTTGTCCCCAAGCACCAAAATTGCCATATAAGCACAAAAATAACTAGAGTAAGGGTGAAAGGGCTCCCTAACAAGTAGTGGGTTGTAATGTGACTTCGGAAGCATCTTCCATGGCAAAGGAGTGGATGAAGTTCCTTTGTATTGGACATCCCGCTGAACATTCAGCACTCCGCCGAATCAAATAGATGGATCTCCGAGATGGATCGGCGGTCCCTGATTAATCGGCTGAATGCCATCCATCTTCTATCGAAATAGTTTGCTCACGGTGAGCACCGGCAATCCCATCTATGTTTCAGCGGTCTGCCAAAGGCATTTCACCCTTCGTTCAGCGGGTGCCGACCTCATTCGGCCACCTTCGTTTTTCCGCTTCTTGGGACTATGTCCCCCACTTTTTGCACACTTCCACGCTTTCGTTCCTGCACTTACACCACTCAACAAAGATTAAATACAAAAATCAAAGAACTTCATGTGAAAACTAACACAAACTAATTGCAAAAATGTAAAAGTTGGGTTGCCTCCCAAGAAGCACTTGATTTAACGTCGCGACACGATGGGTACCAATATTACCACTTTTCTCTCTACATTGAGAGATGAATTGCCTGGTGCTATGAATCTCGAATTGTCAAACAGCATATGCAACATCTTGCACTTATTTGCCTTTAAGTGAGGAATGTCATTTTGTCTCCTTTGACATGGACAATCCTATGAAATAAGCACTTAGTTCCTCATCCCAAATGTTCTCTAAGGATTTGAAAGGTTCAACTTCCATCTCCTCTCCCGAACTCAATTTGGACAAACGCAAGGAATGAGGTCTCACTCGCTTTAACTCCATGATTTCCTCACTTTTGACATCTTCATTTTCCATTGCAGTAGAGTCCTCATCAATAATGTTTTGCAACTCAACAGAACGCTCTAGTGCACCTTCTTTCTCTTGGGCATCATCTTCAACTTTTGGGTCAAATAATTGGAATTCCACCATTAGCTCCACAATTTGGCTTCTAAGTTCATTCTCAACTTCATCATCCTCAAATGGACTATCCACAATCAAAGTTAGTTGGGTCTTAGACGCCTCAACTAATTCACTCAATGCATCCTCCATGGCATGAAGAGCCCAACCGAATTGTTTCATCTCTTGTCCTAGCTCAACTCTTCTTTTCTCAAAACCACTCCATATTTCATTAAAATCTTCAAGACACATTTCATAGACCTCCATTCTTTGAGCTTGATCTTGTAGCCAAGTTTGGCTTACAATCTCTTCTTCTTCACAAACTTCATCTTCTTCAATATTTTCTTCTTGAAACGCAAGCTCATCATCCATGGGCTCTCTTGGAATTTGGCTACCTCCTTAGCCATTTGATCATTAAAAGCTTTAATCATTGGCTTCATTTTTTCCTCCAAGTGATGAATGGCTAAGTCATTATGATGGACCACCTCCCTTATTTCCTTGATAGCTTTGGCTTCTTCTTCATGGTGCTCAAGTATCTATTGCAACAAATATTCATATCGTTCATTTTGAGCATGTTCTTCTTCTGAAATGGATAAGCCAATCTCTTCTTAAAACTTTATTTGGATACCTTGCCATTTAGGCTCAAGTTCCATATTCTTGCTTGCATTGGATCTATCAAACTCATAAGCATCATTAGCACTATTACAAAAATCATTAGTAGAAGTATAAAGAATATTAGGACAACCATCCCAATGACCATTTTGGGCACCACACTCCTGACATATGTTCCACTCAAGGGATTGAGAAGGTGCACACAACTCATTCCTTGAAACAATTTTACAATTTCGAAAATAGTGTAGTCTTCCACAATAAGGACAATGATCGTTCACATATAGATTTTTTAACATTTGACCAATTTTGATTCCATGATGCCATTTCAATATAACTAAAAAAGCTACACTAACTAACACAACTAAACAAGACACAACAAATATTCACAATTCACGAGATAAATATCCACAAAGTTTGGGTCAAAGCTAACTAGTTCAACTCCTCAAACTACTCTACTACGCCAATTGTTCTACGGCAACGACGCCAATTTTGACAATGCTCAACACACACCACGAATTGAGATATGTAGCGGTCGTCGTAAAAATAATGCCCAACTAGGAGTCAGTGTCGAATCCACAAGGAACAATGTGATGCGATTAAGGTAGTGAAGGAACTACACCAATAGATCTAAGCCAAACGGGTGCAATAAATTGATGAGTGACGATTCTAACACCTACTAACTACAGTAGGAAAGCAAGTACAGGTGATCAATGACATTCTCACAAATAAATGAAGACAAGTTTGGAGTCTAGGTTGCAAACATGGCACATTATTTATGCATTATGGTCGAACCACATATTTAACCCTCTAAAATTGTTAGGTATAGAGAGGGTCTACCAAGTTAAGCCTGTTGGATTCAATAACAAAGCTCATACAGATCTAGTTCAAAGACCCGAGTAGAAATAGCCATCTTTAGCTACTTTTTTTAGATGGGGTAGGATCGTGAGCCAATATAACCCAAATCCTCGCTAGTTCTTATAAACCCACACCTTCAATCCCGTTCGGATGATGAAAGCAAAGTTGGGTTTAGTTTAAGTGTGGCCACACTTTAAAATTGAATATGAAATATGATAAGAACTAGATAAACATTAACCCGTTAATATGAAAACCTAATCATGAGATATATATACATACAACCATGTCCTCATTAACATCAACAACACCAAATATATTCAATACAAAGCATGAAAATGAAGAAATGAGTAAAAAAGGATTAAGAAATTCTCAATGGGTTGCTCCAAATTCTCACTATCTTGGTGTTTTGAATTGGGTTCTTGCTCTCTAAGTTTGGAAAATAACCAAAGATAAAGGTCCAAAGACCTTAAAGAACTATTTATACTACCCTAAAATTAAATAAAATAAGTTGTCAAAAATGCCCTTCATGCTGATTTCGGTTAGCAGCCGATGATTAGGTAAACAGCCAAATCCATTCGGCGGGAGCCGATTGAAACAACCGATTCCAAATTTGCTCTGCATCCATCAGCTGAATAGTTGAATCTTCTGCTGAAACGGATTCATTTAGCCGAAATATCGGCGGGGGCCGATCACTTCTGCCTTGTTTTTTCTCCAATTTCTTAAATTGAGTCCAAAGCTTCATTTTTTTATTCCTTGAGTCTGTTTAGCTTCCTTTGGCTCCTTAACTCATACTATCACAAATTTCCTAAACCAAAGAAAATATGCATAAGATTCGTTCACCAATATAGCTAAACGACAATAAAAGTCTCATAAAGAGCTAAATATGAAGGTAAAATACCAACACATCAAACAACTATATTCATATACTACTACTTTTATCATGGATTGATGTTTGGCATTTTATGCCTATAATTCCTTAATATTTCCTCACGTTTGAGTTCTTTATTCGCCCGTTTTCTAGTTGATGAATGTAATTTTTCACTGATTTTATGTCGTATGATTGTAGGTTGTTATGAAGTGTAATTGGAGCTTTAAAGACCATGATCGAGAAAGAAAAGATTGAATTTGGATTGAGGATTGGATCGAGCACACGAAGGCACGACGCGAGCTGCGGACGAAGAACGCAGGAAAATTTCCTAGCGCCCTAGGTGGCGCGGCACGCTAGGGAAAGCGCCCAACTGCCCTGCGCGTTTTGTGGTGCGGGGGCGCGGGGCATGGCTATTGCGTGCAAGATTCGACAGGTTCTGCCTAGTTGAGCGCGTTTTGAGGCGCGGGGCGCCAGCTATAGCGGCCCTGGAATGTTTTTGGACTTCCTATTTCGTCCAGGCTTAGGCGTAACTAATTGCTAGGCTTTTCTAACCACTATAAATACTCTTTACTTAGTTTTTGAGAGGAGTTCAGACTTTGGAGCAAATTGGAGAGCTCATAACATGTTGAACAAGGGTTTTTCTTCCTTCCATTAATCGATTACATCATTATTTCATTGTTTCATCAAATCCTTGTCTTGTGATTATGAGTATGCGTTGCTAGATATATCGTTCTAGGGTTAGAGCGAATTCATTAAGGTCGAGGTTGGAATGTTGATTTCTATGAATTGAATTCCAATTATAGATTGTTTATTCTTTCTTGATCATAATTGTTTGATTATAACGGCTGAAAAATTGAACGCTATCTACGGTTCTTAGATTGAACTCGACAGAGGGAATTTATGAACGCACATAAGAAAGAATAGGGCTTGATTGTGAACCTGGGCATCGGGCAATCAATTTGTGGGTAGGATAGACATATACCTATTCACCTTGCTTAGCTAAATACAGAGTTCGTTAATGCATGCACGTGATTCAACCCATAGACATATAGGGATTGGAGTAGCCTGTATAGACCGTGAAGAATCGAAAGATTTCACGGGTACATTTAACCTGTTAGTTAGCAATCTTGGGACTTAAGAAGTGGAATCAACAGGATGACTCAACTGGATTGGTCGCAGCTCTAGCTCTGAACCGTCTCCTAAATATTGTTTACAACCAACATTTGCTCCATTGTTTGACTGAATTTCCACCATTTTAATTACTGTTCTTTAGTTAATAAAATCATCACTATTGGAAAAAGATCCCTAGATAGTTAGTTAGAAATTGTTTGTTAGGAGTCCAGTCTGAATAGTCCTCGTGGGAACGATACTCTACTTATCACTTTATCACTTGTCGACCGCGTATACTTGCGTGTGCGTTGGGAGCAACAAGTTTTTGGTGTCGTTGCCGGGGACTAAACAGTTGACTGATTTCTTTTTGAACAGTTTATTATTTTCTATTCAGGTTTAATTTTTGTTTTGAGTTTTGTGTTGTTTCAGGTATTAGGTCCTGCTTGATCGTTACCTACAGGAATGGCAGAAGAACGCACCTTAGCTGTGCGAGATGTTGCTCTCCCAACCTGGAGGGAGTAGCCTCGAGCACAGTTAAGCCTGAAATTACTGGAAACTTTGAGATTAAGTCTGGCATGATACAACTGTTACATGCGACTGGACAATTTGCTGGATTACTTAACAAGGATCCACAACAACATATCCAGAATGTCTTGGAGATCAGTGATACTTATACACTGACGGGGGTTCCTATTGATTATGTTCTCTTGACATTGTTCCCGTTTTCACTGATTAGGGCAGCAAAGAGGTGGTTAAAGGCTGAAAAGCCTGGGTCTATCACTACTTGGGATGACTTGGCTAAGAAGTTCTTAGCTAAGTTTTATCCATCTGCCAAGACAACCGGGGTGAGGAGTGAAATTATGTCCTTCAGACAGATAGAGTCTGTATTCAGCCTGGGAGCGGTTTAAAGCTTTACTGAGAGTTGTCCACACCATAACCAATCAAATGAGGTTCTGGCGCATACTTTTGTTGAGGGGTTGACTGCGCATACTAAGATCGTGGTAGATGCTGCTGCTGGAGGCCAAGTACTGGCCTTAAACTTTGACCAGATTTATGAGTTACTAGATAAATTCTCGCAGAGCAATGCTGACTGGCAGGGTGATGGTAGAGCTACTACGCAGAAATCTGCTGGGGTACTTCAGTTAGATGCAGTTTCGGAGCTGAGGGCAAAGATGGATGCTATTTCCAATCAAACCATCAAGCTAGTTCTGCCAAAGACTCAGCAACCAGTGGCTCCAGTGAAACCACTCCAGAGTTTTTGTGAAGTTTGTGGTCAACATCATGCTACAGAGGTTTGCTCCTCTAATCCAGAGTCAGTTTATTACGTGGGTAATCAAAACAGGCAGCACGGTCAAAATCAGTTTGGTAATGCTTATTATCAAGGAAACATGAGAGCCCCAAATAATTACCAACCACTTTAAGCTCCACCAGAGCAGGTTAGCAATTCAGTTGAAGATATGCTAAAGCAGATAATGGCAAGCTAGCAGAGAATGATAGCTGACACTACAGCCAATGCACATGCCATACATGATCTTGTCAATGCTCAAAAGACCCTTGAGCACCAGTTGGGGCAGTTGGTGGGAGCAGTAAGTACTGTTAAAAAAAAGGCCTGAACAATGTCTTGCAGTGACTATAGTTGAAGGTGGAGAGCTGATGGCCAAGTCTGAGAAGAGAGCTGAAATAGAAAAAGTTGAAAAAGTGGAGAAGATAAGGAAGAAAGAAGAGAAAAAAGAGGCACCTCTGCTGCCTACACCATTCCCGCCGAGACTTATACTATCGAAGGATGTGGTCCAGTATCAAAAATTTGTAAGTATGTTGAAAGAGCTTCAAGTTAACATTCCTTTGACTGATATGTTTGAATTGATGCCATCCTTTGTGAAGTTCTTAAAAGAAATTTTAGTCAAGAAGAAAAAGCCCCAAGAGATAGATACAGTTGAGTTAGTCGTGGAGTGTAGTACAATCTTGAGCTCGCTACCTCCAAAACTTCAAGATCCTGGGAGGTTTACTATTCCTTGCACCATTGGCAGGCATAATATCATTGGTGCATTGTGTGATCTGGGTGCGAGCATAAATCTCATGCCTCTATCTGTTTGCAAAAGGTTAGGGCTAGGAGCAATCAAACCCTCTTCAGTTACTCTTAAGATGGCGGATGGATCACTCACTCACCCTGATGGTAAGTTGGAGGATGTGTTGCTTAAAGTTGGTAAGTTTACATTCTCTGCTGATTTTGTAGTCCTAGATTATGAAGAGGACCGAGAAGCTCCAATCATTTTGGGGAGACCATTTATAGTCACCTCGAAGGCAATTATTGACATGGAGCTGGAGGAGAGATGACTGTTAGAGCGCATGGAGGAAAGGTTACTTTCAAGTTTTATAATTAGAAGGAGCACATAGCTAAGGTTAAAGAGTGCTCTATGATCGAATGTGTCAAACAATAACATGGAAGTAAATCCAATTACGTGTGTGAGAAGAATGTGGAACAAGATAGCAATGGCGCATCACATGTGAAGTTGAAGAGGGGTTCTCTCAAAGAAAGGAAGAAAGCAAAGGTTCGTCGTAAGAGGAGAAGACATAAATGCTGGAAGTGAGCTGAAAGTGTCGTCGTGCCACGAAGTTAACTAAGGCGCTTCTCGGGATGCAACCCTTGTTTGTATTTGTATTATTTTATTTATAGTGTCACATGGTTTTTGTTTTTCTTTAGATTGCAGGTTCATGTAATGTCGAGCTTAAGTGTGGGGTGTCCTCACTCCTGCCTAATACTGCTGACCTGTTGGGGGAAGTCTGAGTACCTCATACTATACGGAAGCTTTGAGGATGCTACCACCAACGACTAGAGCCTGCAGGGAAGTTCCTTTAAGTCTTGCACTCTCTTTTTGTTGCACTGAGGACATTGCTTAGTTTTAAGTGTGGGGTGGGGGAACTCCCCTTTATTTTTGAGGTTAGGGATGCATGTACCGTTAGGATTTTTTCTTTGTCGCTTGACTTTATTTTTATTAGTTTCTTACTTTAATATATGAAAAAAAATTAGAAAAGTAACGAAAAATTGCAAAAAGATTTTGTTTTTAGTCTTTCTTAGTGGTACATGTCATCCACCCCGTAGTTTTTCTTTTGACCTCAGTTCTTTTCCACGGGGAGGCCTTTGAACCGGGTAGTTTTTATTTTGATTAGGATTAGAGTATTTAGTTATAGTTGGCCCTAGGCGAAGGAAATAGGTAGAATGCTAGCTGCCATTGATTTGTTTGATACCGGTGGACTTGAACTTGTTGCATGTGCTAATTGTGGTGTCTTTTGGTTTTAAATTGTGATGCATGCCTAGAAAAAATGGAACGACCCCCTTGAGATGCTTGAGTCCACTCACTTGACATAGTTGTGAACCTTTGTGCATTATTGCTTAATTTTCCACAAGTTGCACCCTAATTGCTTGATTGAGAGTTGTGATGGAGCCATTTCGTGTGGACTGTGTGCAATGTGTGTTGTGAGGCATATTCTATTTGTACTCTGTATTGCATAGTGGAGTCTAGAACTTGCCCTGTGTGTGTGCAAAGCAAAATCCTAGGTTTTGCTCTAGTCGGGAGATGATACAGGCCTTCTTTGATTTGCCTTCTATCCATTAATTGCCTACCTTTATATACACCCTTGATTATTGTTATCCCATTGATCTCTTTGTTGGCACCCATACCGCGAGCCTACCCACCTGTTCTAAATTGCCTTCTTCTGACCCTTTATTCCTTGAGCACTTTAATTGATAGTGTTATATTATTGTGGAGTTTGTGGTTGAAATATTGGAAGGTTTTTGAGTGGAACCAATGAGGGGAATACTTGAGGGGAATATTGTGAAGTAGTTGAAAGAGCATTGGCATGGTTTGAAAAGAAGTGAATAGAAAAAAAAACAAATGAAAAGAAAAAAAAAAGCTGAAAAAAATTTGAAAAAGATATAAAGAGAAAAGAAAAGAATATCCATCCTTGCTAGTGTTGTGCATAAAAAAAAATTGCTACTTGTTGAAAAAGGTGTGTGTGAGATTTGTTGGTTGTGTGAAATGGGTGGCTTTGATGAGATATGTGCTTAAGTTAATTGTGATGTATTAAAGTGCTTATGGAGGTAGTCACTATTACGCATATTTATCCTACCAGCCCTTTAGCCAATGATACAACCTTTTAAAGTCCTAGCTAATTCCGATTGGAGTGAGCTTACATTAGTGGAGTCCTACACTACGGGCAAGTCTATGGTACATCGTGTGTGACATGTGAGTTTTTCATGAGAGTGAGTGAATTCTTTCTATGCTATTGTCCCCATTCCATTCTTGATAGTCATTTTTGTGTGTGATATTTGGGGGACACTCTCTTGCTTCATTTTGGAGAGGGCACATGGTTTGCATGAGATAGGTGAAGTCGTGGCTTATTGGTTGTGTAGATAGGTGTGACTTTTTGGGAGCATGGTTGCAATGAGTCGAGTTTGTGCGTTTGAGTTGTCTTGGGGTGGTTGTTCTCATGTTTTGATGTTTGATAAATTGTGGCATGTCTGTTGGACCCATAGTAGTCATGTGTGCACTCGTTCAATGGTTGCTATCAACCATAGTCATAGGCAGACCTGTTCTACCTAGGTTGGGAAGTTATTTGTGATTGCTCGAGGGCGACCAAAGATTCAAGTGTGGGGTGGTGATGTTTGGCATTTTATGACTATAATTCCTTAATATTTCCTCACATTTGAGTACTTTATTCGCCCGTTTTCTAGTTGATGAATGTAATTTTGCACTGATTTTATGTCGTATGATTGTGGGTTATTATGAAGCACAATTGGAGCTTTAAAGAGCATGATCGAGAAACAAAAGATTGAATTTGGATTAAGGATTGGATCGAGCACAAGAACGCACGACGCAACGCGAGCTGCGGACAAAGAAAGCAGAAAAATTGCCTAGTGCCCTTAGGTGGCGCGGCGCGCCAGGGAAAGCGCCCAACTGCCCTGCATGTTTTGTGGCGCGGGGAGCGGGACATGGCTATTGCGTGCGAGATTCGACGGGTTCTGCCTAGTTGCGCGCGTTATGAAGCGCGAGGCGCCAGCTATAGCGCCCCTGGAGCGTTTTTGGACTTCCTATTTCGTCTAGGCTTAGGCGTAACTAATTGATAGGCTTTTGTAACCACTATAAATACTCTTTACTTAGTTTTTTAGAGGAGTTCAGACTTTGGAGAAATTTGGAGAGCTCATAACATCTTGAACAAGGGTTTTTCTTCCTTCCATTAATCTATTGCGTCATTATTTCATTGTTTCATCAAATCCTTGTCTTGTTATTATGAATATGCATAGCTAGATATATCGTTCTAGGGTTAGAGCGAATTCATTAAGGTTGAGGTTTGAATGAATTGAATTCGAATTATAGATTATTTATTCTTTCTTGATCATAATTGTTTGATTATAACGGCCGAATAATTGAACACTATCTACGGTTCTTAGATTGAACTCGACAGAGGGATTTTATGAACGAACATAAGAGAGAATAGTGCTTGATTGTGAACCTGGGCATCAGGCAATCAATTTGTGGGTAGGATAGACATATACCTATTCACCTTGCTTAGCTAAATACAGAGTTCGTTAATGCATGCACGTGATTCAACCCATAGACATATAGGGATTGGAGTAGCCTGCATAGACCGTGAAGAATCGAAAGATTTCACGGGTACATTTAACCTGTTAGTTAGAAATCTTGGGACTTAAGAAGTGGAATCAACAGGATGACTCAACTGGATTGGTCGCAGCTCTAGCCCTGGACCGTCTCCTAAATATTGTTTACAACCAACATTTGCTCCATTGTTTGACTGAATTTCCACCATTTTAATTACTGTTCTCTAGTTAATAAAATCATCATTATTGGAAAAAGATCCCTGGATAGTTAGTTAGAAATTGTTTGTTAGGAGTCCAGTCTGAATAGTCCTCGTGGGAATGATACTCTACTTATAACTTTATTACTTGTCGACCGCGTATACTTGCGTGTGCGTTGGGAGCAACAAGTTTTTGGTGCCATTGCCGGGGACTAAAAAGTTGACTGATTTCTTTTTGAACAGTTTATTATTTTCTATTCAGGTTTAATTTTTGTTTTGAGTTTTATGTTGTTTCAGGTATTAGGTCCTGCTTGATCGTTACCTACAGGAATGGAAGAAGAACGCACCTTAGCTGTGCGAGATGTTGCTCTCCCCAGCCTGGAGGGAGTAGCCTCGAGCACAGTTAAGCCTGAAATTACTGGAAACTTTGAGATTAAGTCTGGCATGATACAACTGTTACATGCGACTAGACAATTTGCTGGATTACTTAGCGAGGATCCATAACAACATATCTAGAATTTCTTGGAGATCAGTGATACTTATACACTGACGGGAGTTCCTATTGATTATGTTCTCTTGACATTGTTCCCGTTTTCACTGATTGGGGCGCAAAGAGGTGGTTAAAGGCTGAAAAGCATGGGTCTATCACTACTTGGGATGATTTGGCTAAGAAGTTCTTAGCTAAGTTTTATCCATCTGCCAAGACAGCCCGGGCGAGGAGTGAAATTATGTCCTTCAGACAGATAGACGGAGAGCCTTTGTATTCAGCCTGGGAGCAGTTTAAAGCTTTACTGAGAGATTGTCCATACCATAACCAATCAAATGAGGTTCTGGCGCATACTTTTGTTGAGGGCTTGACTGCGCATACTAAGATCATGGTAGATGCTGCTGCTAGAGGCCAAGTACTGGCCTTAAACTTTGACCAGATTTATGAGTTACTAGATAAATTCTCGCAGAGCAATCCTGACTGGCAGGGTGGTCGTAGAGCTACTACGCAGAAATCTGCTGAGGTACTTCAGTTAGATGCAGTTTCAGAGCTGAGGGCGAAGATGAATGCTATTTCCAATCAAATCAGCAAGCTAGCTCTGCCAAAGACTCAGCAACCAGTGGCTCCAGTGCAACAACTCCAGAGATTTTGTGAGGTTTGTGGTCAAGATCATGATACAGAGGTTTGCTCCTTTAATCCAGAGTCAGTTTATTACGTGGGTAATCAAAACAGGCAGCAGGGTCAAAATCAGTTTGGTAATGCTTATTATCAAGGAGACATGAGAGCCCCAAATAATTACCAACCACTTCAAGCTCCACCAGAGCAGGTTAGAAATTCAGTTGAAGATATGCTAAAGCAGATAATGGCAAGCCAGCAGAGAATGATAGCTGACACTGCAGCCAATGCATATGCCATACAAGATCTTGTCAATGCTCAAGACCCTTGAGCACCAGTTGGGGCAGTTGGTGGGAGCAGTAAGTACTGTTAAAAAAAGGCCTGAACAATGTCTTGCAGTGACTATAATTGAAGGTGGAGAGCTGATGGCCAAGTCTGAGAAGAGAGCTGAAATAGAAAAAGTTGAAAAAGTGGAGAAGATAAAGAAGAAAGAAGAGAAAAAAGAGGCACCTCTGCCTCCTCCACCATTCCCGCCGAGACGTATACCATCGAAGGATGTGGCCCAGTATAAAAAATTTGTAAGTATATTGAAAGAGCTTCAAGTTAACATTCCTTTGACTGATGTGTTTGAATTGATGCCATCCTTTGTGAAGTTCTTAAAAGAAATTTTAGTCAAGAAGAAAAAGCCCCAAGAGATAGATACAGTTGAGTTAGTCGAGGAGTGTAGCACAATCTTGAGCAAGCTACCTCCAAAACATCAAGATCCTGGGAGGTTTACTATTCCTTGCACCTTTGGAGGGCATAATATCATTGGTGCATTGTGTGATCTGGGTGCGAGCATAAAACTCATGCCTCTATCTGTTTGAAAAAGGTTAGGGCTAGGATCAATCAAGCCCTCTTCAGTTACTCTTAAGATGGCGGATGGATCACTCACTCACCCTGATGGTAAGTTGGAGGATGTGTTGCTTAAAGTTGGTAAGTTTACATTCTCTGGGGATTTTGTAGTCCTAGATTATGAAGAGGACCGAGAAGCTCCAATCATTTTGGGGAGACCATTTATAGTCACCTCGAAGGCAATTATTGACATGGAGGGGAGAGATGACTGTTAGAGCGCATGGAGAAAATGTTACTTTCAAGTTTTATAATTAGAAGGAGCACATAGCTAAGGTTGAAGAGTGCTCCATGATCGAATGTGTCTAACAATAACATGGAAGTAAACCCAATTACGTGTGTGAGAAGAATGTGGAACAGATAGCAATGGCGCATCACATGTGAAGTTGAAGAGGGGTTCTCTCAAAGAAAGGAAGAAAGCAAAAGTTCGCCGTAAGAGGAGAAGACATAAATGCTGGAAGTGAGCTGAAAGTGTCGTCGTGCCACGACGTTAACTAAGGCGCTTCTCGGGAGGCAACCCGAGTTTGTACTTGTATTATTTTATTTATAGTGTCACGTAGTTTTTTATTTTTCTTTGGATTGCAGGTTCATGTAATGTCGAACTTAAGTGTGGGGTATCCTCACCCCTGCCTAATACTGCTGACCTGTTGGGGGAAGTCTGAGTACCTCATACTATACGGAAGCTTGGAGGATGCTAGCACCAAGGACTACAGCCTGCAGGGAAGTTCCTTTAACTCTTGCACTTTCTTTTTGTCGCACTGAGGACATTGCTTAGTTTTAAGTGTGGGGTGGGGGAACTCCCCTTTATTTTTGAGGTTAGGGATGCACGTACCGTTAGGATTTTTTCTTTGTTGCTTGACTTCATTTTTATTTATTTCTTGCTTTAATATATGAAAAAAAAAATCAGAAAAGTAATGAAAAATTGCAAAAAGATTTTCTTTTTAGTCTTTCTTAGTGGTACATGTCATCCACCCCGTGGTTTTTCTTATGACCTCGGTTCTTTCCACGGGGAGGCCTTTGAACCGGGTAGTTTTTATTTTGATTAGGATTAGAGTAGTTAGTTATAGGTTGCCCTAGGCGAAGGAAATAGGTAGAATGCTAGGTGCCTTTGATTTGTTTGATAACGGTGGACTTGAACTTGTTGCATGTGCTATTTGTGGTGTCTTTTGGTTTTAAATTGTGATGCATGCCTAGAAAAAATGGAACGACCCCTTTGAGATGCTTGAGTCAACTCACTTGACGTAGTTGTGAACCTTTGTGCATTATTGCTTAATTTTCCACAAGTTGCACCCTAATTGCTTGATTGAGAGTTGTGATGGAGCCATTTTGTGTGGACTGTGTGCAATGTGTGTTGTGAGGCATATTCTATTTGTACTCTGTGTTTCATAGTGGTATCTAGAACTTGCCCTGTGTGTATGCAAAGCGAAATCCTTGGTTTTGCTCTAGTCGGGAGATGATACAGTCCTTCTTTGATTTGCCTACTATCCATTAATTGCCTACCCTTATATACACCCTTGATTGTTGTTATCCCTTTGACCTCTTTGTTGGCACCCATACCGCGAGCCTACCCACCTGTTCTAAATTGCCTTCTTTTGACCCTTTATTCCTTGAGCACTTTAATTGATAATATTATATTATTGTGGAGTTTGTGGTTGAAATATTGGGAGGTTTTTGAGTGGAATCAATGAGGGGAATACTTGATGGGAATATTGTGAAGTAGTTGAAGGAGCATTGGCAAGGTTTGAAAAGAAGTGAATAGAAAAAATAACAAATGAAAAGAAAAAAAAAGCTGGAAAAGAATTGGAAAAAGATATAAAGAGAAAAGAAAAAAATATACATCCTTGCTAGTGTTGTGCGTAAAAGAAAAATTGCTACTTGTTTAAAAAGGTGTGTGTGAGATTTGTTGGTTGGGTGACATGGGTGGCTTTGATGAGATATGTGCTTAAGTTAATTGTGATGTATTAAAGTGCTTAGGGAGGTAGTCACTATTACCCATATTTATCCTACCAGCCCTTTAGCCTATATTACAACCTTTTAAAGTCCTAGTTAATCCCGATTGGAGTGAGCTTACATTAGTGGAGTCCTACACTACGGGCAAGCCTATGGTACATCGTGTGTGACATGTGAGTTTTTCATTAAAGTGAGTGAATTCTTTCTATGCTATTGTCTCCATTCCATTCTTGATAGTCATTTTTGTGTGTGATATTTGGGGGACACTCTCTTGCTTCATTTTGGTGAGGGCACATGGTTTGCATGAGATAGGTGAAGTCGTGGCTTCTTGGTTGAATAGATAGGTGTAAATTTGCGGGAGCATGGTTGCAATGAGTCGAGTTTGTGCGTTTGAGTTGTCTTGGGGTGGTTGTTCTCATGTTTTGATGTTTGATAAATTGTGGCATGTGTTGTTGGACCCATAGTAGTCATCTGTGCACTCGTTCAATGGTCAGTATCAACCATAATCATAGGCAGACCTGTTCTACCTTGGTTGGGAAGTTATTTGTGATTGCTCGAGGGCGAGCAAAGGTTCAAGTGTGGGGTGGTGATGTTTGGCATTTTATGCCTATAATTCCTTAATATTTCCTCACGTTTGAGTACTTTATTCGCCCGTTTTCTAGTTGATGAATGTGATTTTGCACTGATTTTATGTCGTATGATTGTAGGTTGTTATGAAGTGCAATTGGAGCTTTAAAGAGAATGATCGAGAAAGAAAAGATTGAATTTGGATTGAGGATTGGATCGAGTACACGAAGGCACGACACGACGCGAGCTGCGGACTAAGAAAGCAGGAAAATTGCCTAACGCCCTAGGTGGTGTGGCGCGCCAGTGAAAGCGCCCAACTGCCCTACGCGTTTTGTGGCGCGGGGCGCGGGGCATGGCTATTGCGTGCGAGATTCGACGGGTTCTGCCTAGTTGCGCGCGTTTTGAGGCGCGGGGCGCCAGCTATAGCGCCCCTCGAGCGTTTTTGGACTTCCTACTTCGTCTAGGCTTAGGCGTAACTAATTGCTAGGTTTTTGTAAACACTATAAATACTCTTTTACTTAGTTTTTGAGAGGAGTTCAGACTTTGGAGCAAATTGGAGAGCTCATAACATCTTGAACAAGGGTTTCTCTTCCTTCCATTAATCTATTACATCATTATTTCATTGTTTCATCAAATCCTTGTCTTGTGATTATGAGTATGCGTGGCTAGATATATCATTCTAGGGTTAGAGCGAATTCATGAAGGTTGAGGTTTGAATGTTGATTTCCATGAATTGAATTCCAATTATAGATTGTTTATTCTTTCTTGATCATAATTGTTTGATTATAACAGCCGAATAATTGAACACTATCTACGGTTCTTAGATTGAACTCGACAGAGGGAATGTATGAACGCACATAAGAGAGAATAGGGCTTGATTGTGAACCTGGGCATCGGGGAATCAATATGTGGGTAGGATAGACATATACCTATTCACCTTGCTTAGCTAAATATAGAGTTCGTTAATGCGTGCACGTGAGTCAACCCATAGACATATAGGGATTGGAGTAGCCTGCATAGACCGTGAAGAATCGAATGATTTTCACGGGTACATTTAACCTGTTAGTTAGCAATATTGGGACTTAAGAAGTGGAATCAACAGGATGACTCAACTGGATTGGTCGCAGCTCTAACCCTGGACCGTCTCCTAAATATGGTTTACAACCAACGTTTGCTCCATTGTTTGACTGAATTTCCACCATTTTAATTACTGTTCTTTAGTTAATAAAATTATCACTAATGGAAAAATATCCCTGGATAGTTAGTTAGAAATTGTTTGTTAGGAGTCCAGTCTGAATAGTCTTCGTGGGAACGATACTCTACTTATCACTTTATTACTTGTCGACCGCATATACTTGCATGTGCATTGGGAGCAACATGGATTATATAGTATGTTGAGATCTTTGTTTAAACCCTGCTAGAGTTTCATCATGAGGCTGTGAGTGATTTTCATAAAATATATAATTATTTATTTATTTATTTAAGATTTTATTCTTTATCAAAAAGAAATCTCAGTTATGAAAAGATGGTTATTATTGAAGAGAAAATTTCACATTATAATAAAAAACTATTGTTTATTTATTTAATTTATTTTTAGCAAATACTACTAAGCTCGTAGCTTAGCGGCTAATTTTATTAATAATAAACACAAAAAATAATAAAGTCTTACAAGAAATTTATAAAGTAGAAACTAATGCTATGTGACCTAGCCTATAACGTGTACTATTCCTCTCTATCATACTTCTCTCAACGGGTTGAGCACCAAGTGCTAATACCACCATTAAAGAAGAATACGATAAATTAAAATAGTACAATACAATGAGCCAAGCAAAGACTAGGCTAAATGTTCTAAATAAACCAATGTACTCACTCCGTTCCATTTTATGTGTCATAGTTTGACTCGCCACAAAGTTTAAGAAATAAAGGAAGACTTTTGAAACTTGTGGTGTAAAATAAGCCAAAGATGTTTGTGTGGTTGTAAATCATTTCAGTAATGACAAAACTGTAATTTTATAGTTAAATTATTACCAAATTTAGAATGCTGTCATTCTTTTTGGAACAGACAAATAAGGAAATGCTGCCACGTAAATTGGAACGGAGGGAGTAATAACTATATCTATTTCTGCATGTGTGCAGGGCCTCCAAGATGCACGATGTTGACCAACAAACATCACAACAAGTAACAAATTAAGAACAGCCTGCCATGCGTCGCCCCAAGGGCTGTATCCCATGAGCAACCAGCGTACAGCGCCCAGCACCATGGACCTACAACACTGCCTAACTTCAGCGCGAAGAACCCAGCCAAAATAGTGAAGCGCGCATCGCATAGAGGGCTGTACCATGGATATAACCAGCTGTACTAATGAAGACTCCAATTCGAGCAACTGAATGAAGATGCAGCGCAAGAGAAGCAGTCGACTAAGATGTGAACAATAACAGCCCTTGAAGCTTGGCGAAACCTTCAGCACAAGCCACTTTACCCCGCTGCTGTCTCTTGAATAAAGAATCGAGAGAAGCAGCTGCTCCAATGAAGCTCCAGCTGCACGACATTCAAGCAATGACAAAAGTTGACAAGAATCATTCTAAAGGCCAACTGCAACAATTAATTGAAACACACACGAAACCACAGCATAGCCTTGAAAATCTTGAGCAAACCACGTCGTGTCAGACCTCCAATAGAACGTAGATTTGCAGTGTCTTGTATATCCAAAAACCATGAGAAAAGAACAATAAAATAGCTACATGGCAAGACAAGAAATTAAGACTTGAAAATCCTCCAATGCACTTATTTGAAGCAATAACGGGCAAAAAAGATGACTTCTTCGATCAATCGTTATAGATTAAGGCCTTCTTTCCCATGTAACAATATATCGCCTTGTAAAATCAGCAGTCCTCACCATCATTGTACCTGTCCCTAATCTCAAAATCAGCGCCATCTACTTGGAATTATAGCAAAAAACTTCCCACTCACCAGGTTGAAACAGGTGCACGAAAGATGAAAAAACCGTTGGAGCACCTTCAATTAGCACCTTCCTCGAACCAACTGCATGCTCTCGAATTTCTGAAGCAAAACACGCTAATGAAGACCTCATAATCAGTGAATTTGAACAAAGCCTTGTATACCCAACAGTCATGAAATATTCGGACATGAGAGAACACGAACATAAGCCTAGAACAGCCTCCAATAAACTTGCAAAACAAGAAACAACGTGAGTATAAAAACGTCCAGTGTCCTTATACTCCTTTCCCCCATCAAACCCTTGAACGAATTGATAGACATTGCAGCTTATCCAAATTAATTATTTGCTTTCCCATGGTAGAAAAATCATTAAAACTTGTGTAGCCCAATTCACCCGCATCATCCAACACCTTATTAGCAAGATAGTCCGCAAGTTGATTCCCTTCTCTAAATGTGTGGATGATTTTAAATTGCCACCCCATAATCTCCTTAATATCATCTACCACACTAGCAATTGCCCATGAGAATTCCCAGCAGCCTTCAATAACATTCTTCGACAAAAGCGAGTCCGTCTCCAAAAACTATTGTTTATTCATTTTGGAGATCTACATTATTTTTTTATCCAAAATAATATATTTTACTTTTAATTTTTAGGTTGTTCGGACATTATGGTAATTTATGTATCATGATATCTTATATGTGTTGGTGTTATTCATAGTTATGTTATAACTTATTTTAAATATTTTTCTACTTTATTTTATTTTTAAAATTTATGATTATAATGTATTGATGTGACATATATATATATATATATATATATATATATATATATATATATATATATATATATATATTTGACACTATTTTAAAACTTTTAGAAATAAAATATAGAAAAATATTTAAAATAAATTATAACATAACTATGAATAACACCAACACAAATAACTATTTTAAAACTTTTAGAAATACATAATATTTAAAGACCCGTTTGGCTTATGCCTCACCTTGTACTAGCTAAAATTCCTCGCCTCGCCTCACGCCTTCACATTTGAAAACACTGTGAAACATGATACTGACCGACTGTTAATTATGCATATAATAATTTCAATACAATTAATGTATTTCGAGTATTAGTTCCTCCCCTTAAGTAGTAGTGAGGAATTGAATTTGGTTATCAGTTCTAAATTACTGATTTTGGTCTCTTCATAATTTTCTTGTCATAGCTCGCAAGATTTACTAAAAAGTCATGCATAAAGAAAGAAATCATTTAATGTGATTTTATAAGCAAATACTTTAACCACCTTCTTCATTTCTGCAATCTAAAATTGGGTGAATTTTATATAACTATACATAATGAAATCATGTATAGTTTCAAGTAGATTTTGATGACGAAAGCAGCTGGGAGTATTTCTACCGTTGAAAGAAAATCTATCACTAGCACTTAAAGAACTTACTCAAGCTAAAACTTCTTAGAGAGAATCAGATAGGATTCATGGTAAGCTGATATGCAGTATCCATGTTGCAAATAACTAGATGTCGATTGTACTATCACCATTTTAAATGTTATCTCGGCTTGATTTATTTAGACTCTTTGTCGTGCTTACCCTGTGAAAGAAGCAAAAATAGAGGTACCTTGCCACCTTCATAGTGCAAGTACAGGTTCAAATGGAAACACTGAGAATGCAAGGGTAAATGGACTGTCTCCTTGTTTTCCATAATGCTTGGACTTGATTAATGAAAATTCTTATGCTGACAAATCCCAACTATGTAGCCCAATCTCTTCATCCCTTCATTAGGAGGTGCATATAGTTCTTCCAACTCAGGAAAAAGATCATGAAAACGTGGAGCATTGATAAGTTGGTAAATTAAAGACTATTTTAGACTTTCGTTTTTGAATCCAAAAATAATATTTTGTATTATTAATGCCATAATTTTCGTAGTTTCAGGTTACAATGAGTTACAAGAGTTGATGATTGAAGATTGGAACTAAATATCAAGAAATAGAGCCAAAGTGTGAAAATGAAGCAGTTGCAGAGAAGGGCGCCACCCCGCCTTGATGATTAGGCAGATCGCCCAATGAACTCCTGCGAGCCATCATTCCAGGACTCAAGATGGGCGCCACGCCCTGATGATTAGGCCCACCGCCTAGTAAGGTCCTGAGATCCATCATTCTAAGACTCAAGATGGGCGCCCCGCTCTGATGATTAGGCACACTACCTAGTGAGATACAAAGAGTGTGACAATCTGGAGCTGGAAAAGGCGGCCCGCCTCGAACTAAGGGAGGACCGCCTGAACAAACTACAAGAACAACCCTTAAGTCAGCCACATCACAAAAGGGCGGGCCACCCTTGTCCTTAGACGGGCCGCCCATGCCTGGAATTTTGTAATTAAATTTCTTCCATAGTAATGATAGAACATAATAGGGTTTCATCATATTCTATTCTATATTCAAACTTCTACTCTTGGAGGCAAGACTTAAGAGGCAAGAAACAAGGCTTTTCATTGATTTGTAAGCTCTTTAACTTGTACTTTTGAATCTTTAATCATATATCAATACATAATTCATATTCCATTCCATTTCATCATTCCATTACATAATTATGACTTTGATTCAAACCCCCAGTATGAGTATTTAAACTCATAACTAGGAGTATAAACATGCTATAAGTGGTAGAAAATCAATGGGTATTGCTTAGTTTCACTAAACATAATATGGGTAATGATTATCTAGCTCCTTTAATATTAACATAAAACCTTAGTGATCATGACATTAGGGTTTCAAGTCTACTTTGCTAGTTAAAGATTCGGGAGAGATTAACTAGTGTAGATTAATGGAGTTAGCAAGAATTTGGGTCTTGTTGGCTAAAACTTAGCCTGACCCATCTAAAAGAGGATACAATCAAAAGAGGTCCTCTTTCCTTGGGTCCATGAGTTAGGCCCTTTTGCTCCAAACTATGGCTCTGGCGAGCGTAATGAAGTAGACCCCTTCTAGGCATGGCGGATTCTAGGGGTTATCTTATAATAACTCGACCATATTTATACACGTATTTGGTAGGTGAAAATACTATACCCATTGGTTGAACACCACTATAGCCGTTTATGCCCCTAGGTTCCCATTTATAGAATCAAACACTTGCACTTTAAATACTTGTTACTTTAGTTCATAATATATTTTACAACAAAATACCTCAATTCTCTAGGACTATTAACTAAACAAACCTTGACTACCTATTTGCAACCTCTTACTTGACGAGCTAGTTCCCTTGAGAAATCTACCTAGACGCATATTAGGTATATATCTTTGATGACCACCCCTCACCAATCGTGGTGTAGGATTGAGCGTGCATAAAACATTACTTTGCCATTGGTTACAAAAGAAGCACAATGTGCCAAATCACTAATAATTGCAGTCATTTAACCAATCTAATAACCAGAGTTGTGTAGACTAGTCTTCTGGACAAAATCGTGCTTAACAAGTAGTGGAGTTCATTTAACTTGGATGTTGCTTTTGCTTCAGGAACCAATTCAATCGATCCATTGGAAAAGAAAGGTAACATGAATCTTTGGGATAGGCCAATTCCTACCCCAAACACAAGCTATAATGATGTTGAAGCTCAAGTTTCTCAAAATGGTATGAGTCCTATGCATGATCAATGGACCTCAAACTAAAAATGGACCTCAAACTAAAAATGGTATGAGTCCTATGCATGATCAAGCTAATGCATTTGACACTTTAAAGAGATCTGATGGGAAATCCTAACCAGCACTGATAGAGAAAGCAAGTCGGCTGATTCAATCACTTGTGACTATTAGGTAGTTGATGTGTGTTTGTGTGTGTGTATGTGTGTGTGTATGTGTGTGTGTATATATATATATATATATATATATATATATATATATATATATATATATATATATATATATATATATATATATATATATATAAACCTAATTGAATTGAACCGCTAGACTTTCTTGGGCGAGTAGCTATATTCCCCAGAAACTTCTAGTTATTCTCCAGTATTAAAGGTTCTAGTGACATTGCTGCTATTGCTGGAAGTCCAGTTGGATTTTGGCTGGGAGTTCTCTGTCAGCTAGTGGGAGTCCTGCTAATTTTGTTCAGACAATCAATATGGAATAATAAATATTATCTAATAAGAGTCGCTTTTTCCCTAACGGTCGAGTGACTTCTTACCTCTCCACCCACTCTTAGCTTATTTCCTAGTTTAGTCAGTCAGTCGAGCAACGGAAAAAGGCTTTTTTAGGGATAAAAACCTTCTCTGCCCCGATTCCTTCGACCTAGAAATATAGATCCAAAAGAATGGTCTGGGCTTTAGGAAAGATGAAGATGAAAATGGTTGAATTTGCCAGCGGTGCAGAGAAGAGAGAGAGAACTCCCCAAGCCAATCGCGCAAGCGAAGCCGGGAAACGGACCGCAGCGCAATGACTAGGACATTTCACAATCCCTAGAGAGATGGTTCACTAATAGACCGAAGGATAAGTCATTGAGCGCTTAGGGCCATTGGGAGGGGGCTTTCCGATAGGGCTTCCTTCGGGCCGGCAGGCCGGGCGTACGGGGACCGTCGAAGGCATATCAGGTGCCATTGAACACAGTCCAGGGAAAGCAGCTAAAGAAAGTGTCTAAACGCATCCAGGGACCATGAAGGTGTTAGTGCTTTATCATTGGGTCAATAATGCTAATCCCTCTTTTTGTGCTACTCCTAGGGCGGGAAGAAGATAAGAAAACGCGAAGCGTTCTCTTGCTTTCCCAACCTGTTCTTTTATACAAAGGATTGTGGCAAGCAACAGAAAGTCAAGTTAGTGTTATGGTGCAGCGGAAGGTCCCCTCGAATCTTCCTTGAGTTGACGTCACTGGGACATCCACCCGGAAATGACTTACCACCTCTACTACTTTTATACGAGATGGATCAGCGTACTGGGACTCAAACCAGTCTGTATAGGAGGTGATCCAGCCGCACCTTCCAGTACGGCTACCTTGTTACGGCTTCACTCCAGTCACTAGCCCTGCCTTCGGCATCCCCCTCCTTGCGGTTAAGCAAGTACATCCTTAACGGCAACTATTCTTGACGTGAACGGACGTTTTCTCGAATCTTCACCTTTCCCCAGAACCTCTTAACATTACACCACTGAATCCCCAATCCTTTGCTTGTTGTGAAGTGACAGTACCAATATCCACTAATCGTTGTTTCCAGATACGGTTGCCGGTTGACATCTCATAACATAGATGGAGGAGATAGTAAGCACGACTTTCTACGCAATGATTTCTTCTTCTCTTATGATTTATCAAGTTACAGGGGGGAGACCACTGCTTGGATGCGTTTGAAAGCCTCGAGATGACTTGCAGAAAAAATTCTTTCTAGGTTTGTCTTGTGTCTCCGAAACAAAAAAATGGAAAAATCGTAACATGGGAATAGATTTGATACCAATACAGACTACCTATTTCAATTGTTGAGAGGCTGTAAGTGCATTCTCTCCTTCTCCATCTTCTGGAAAGCACTCTTTGAGCATGCTGACAGAATGATTGACACTCACCTTCTTTTCTTTGGATCGACATTAACTTAAGCGTGTGTGTATATATATATATATATATATATATATATATATATATATATATAGTTATAGTTATAGTAGTTATATGAGAAGTTAAAAAAATACGAAATAACCTCTTCAGATAGAAGCCCTATAACAACATAGGTGACTCAAGTGTAAGGCAAGCTTTCGTTGTAGGCTCTCAAGAGTCCAAGGCCCGCAAAATATTATTATAAGTTATATTTATTTATATTGGTATAACTTATCTCAAGTAAATAAATATTAGTCATTTGTTTCAATAGATATTATTGGTTCAAGTTGTCAAAAATCTTATTCATAAATATGAATTATATTGGAGATTACTATTTTCATTCACTTTTGGCATCCATATTTTCTTTCACTCTACTCCTTTTAGTGAATTTTCCTCGAATAGATAGTCTTAACGGCACTGTAACATATTATAGTTATATAACAAGTTCAGGTTCATTAATTTCATTATGGATCTAAATATTTTAAAACTGTGGATTCTTCATCAGGTAAACATTTCATCACATGTGAGATTTTGTTGACTCATTGCCCCCCCCCCCCCCCCCCCCCCCAAAAAAAAGCAAAAAAGGACAATAGCATATAAAATTTAAGTTAAACTGCTATACGAAGCCCAACATTAATTCTCAATACAGGGAAAAAAATAATTTTAATTTGCAATTTTCCAGCATATGGACGAACCAAAAGCTTGGTAATGTTTTGCGACCTAGAAATAGAATACAATAGTTGTACATTATCTCTTGAACTTAGAAAATAAGGACCCGTTTGTTTATAAAATTTGGAACCAAAATTTAGGATAATATTAAAATATTTTTTTGTTTATACAATTTGTTCAAAATTTAAAATTTTTTTTCCGAAATTCCCGAATATGGTTGATACCAAGATTGGGGAGATTTTGGGAATTTCTTTTTCCACTAATAAAATTTCAAATTTTTTTCAAGTGAAATATATATGTATGTCCAAACACAACTTCAAGTTTCAAAAAGTAATTTTTCAACTAAATTTCAAAAACTCAAATTTTCTAAATTTCAACCAAATCATGTCCAAACGCTAGCTTAGAGTTAGCCTCAATCTCCATGCCCCCGCAATAAGCTGAAACCCCCTTTGCCCGGCATAAGTTCAAACTCGTCCCGCCCCATTGTCATCCGTAAATACAATTAAGTGATTACGTAAAACAAATAAAGAATTTGTTTTTTCCTTTTTCAGTACTCTTTTGCTTTCTCGAGCTGGAATACTTATTTATCCTGCATTAGCTCCAAATATACGACAGTCCCATGAACTGACTTTCAAATAACCCCTTTATGGAATTGCCAGAATTAGTAGTATTTCAGTAATTGCTAATTCTAATAAAGTAACCACACTAGAAAGGACAAGAAAAATAGCTATTAGCTAGACTTAACCTTCCAAATATAATAGTACTACCAGGAAAGAAGACATCTCTAAATCTTCTTTTTGTCTTTTTTTAACTTAAGCTTTTCATCTCTAATAATTTGTTCTTATCTTTCTTCTAATAATACAATCAATTCTACCAGAGATCTTTTAGTAGCTTTGATGCACTCTGCATTCAATACCAACTTGCATATTCACCATCACCCCTGCCCTTTAATTACTCCTGTGTCCATATTAGCAAGTACTACTATATAAGTAGCGTTCGTTCCAAGTATTTATTATTTCCCGTGAAATGTTAACTTTCTTCCAATCTTGTATAGCCTTTTTCCGTTGACAAGTAATAGTAAATTAATGGATCAATATTCATCAGAGTACTCAAGCAAAACAATTCTGGATTCACACTATCAAGTCGTGTCAAACATGAATTCTTCATTATTCAACAAATATTATTACTCATCTTGGCAAGAACAAGCAGTGTTTGTGTGGCCTCCGAGATGTTATTGTTGTAGCTTTTGTAAGAGAGAGTTCAAGTCTGCTCAAGCCCTTGGTGGTCATATGAATGTCCATAGAAGGGATAGAGCCAGACTCAAGCATCAATCACAAAACCAAGCACATGATGAACCTCTTTCCAAAAGCCAAAGCAAGGCTACCACTCTCCCAAAATCTCAGAAACAATCCCCTGCACGTCTCAAATCGAAAACCGTTGCTTTGATGACTAATTCATCAACTCTTTCTTTAGGTGAGCCTACAAATATCTCTCATCTTTCTTCTCCTATAATCAAAAAAAGACTTTGCAGTGATTCAGATTTGAAAAGAAGAAGTGATGAAAAGGGTGCTGCAAAGGAAGTTATTTTGTTGGATGATCATGAATATGTTGAAGCGAATCGGTCAGTAGTCATATCAATGGCAGCTTCTGAGTATTCAAAGGGACAAAACCGCAGCATGTTCTCATCATTCCCTTTACTCCATAAACCATATTGTTGGAGTGGTAATAATTATTTCAGTAACAACAACATGCCCAATCATATCTCAAGGGAGGTTGAACTGCACACAGACCTTACTTCAATCCTGGGTAAGGTGGAGCATGGTAAATATTGTTTCAGTACTTCAGAGAAAGTGGGAATTAGAACAAGTTCCATGGAGGACATTGACCTTGAGCTCAGGCTAGGTGATCCACCAGCAATTAGTAGCTAGTACTTCAAGGAAGCAAGTTATGACTAAGTTTAATTTAGTGATCAAGAAACAGTTATCTATCTCTTTTCTTCTCATCCTTTTAGTATGATGGTCCACTTACGAACCTCTAATTAATTAACTTTGTTACGCGTGCAATTTAATGTCAGATTAGTTATGGTGTAAACATTTGAATCGTAATTTACTCGATCAATCACTTTATTACACAAGCCATCCGCATCCATCCTAAATTATCAAAAGTAAAATGATTTTAAAACAAAGGATTCAAGTTATATACGCGCAACTCAAAACTCAAGAAGAAGTTTCCTAGTGCATGCACTTGGAAATTACTTTCTTAAACTTGATATATTGTCTTGCTAGCATAGATGAAATCAGAATTTAGAGTGAATCGGTTCAAATAACATGTACATAATATCCAAAAAATTCTTTTTTACGTGTATGCTGAAAATTTTAAACCATTTAGTTTAGTTTCCTAGTAGCGATTATTATTTCCATTTAGTTTATCTGGATAAAGTAATGAGTAAGAAGATAGTAGTATTATCATTTTGACTGATCATACGTCATCGCTTCTCTAACTGCTAGCTAAATTTTCCTTTAGATGACTGCTAGCAAATGCGACTGAAAGTGAAGTTTTCTCTTGGACCGAAAAGTACAAGAACAAATGGGGTTTGGAGTTAGGGTTAGATGGCTAAACAAATCAGTATCAATGACATATAATCCTATCCTAGAAACAGCAGTTAAACAACAGAAGTCTTATCAAGAGGAACATGAATTAACCTATTTTATTCGTAAACATAAATTGGACGAGTAGTACTTGACGTGTCGCTACGTTTAGTTAGAGTTTAACTTTTGTATATAGACCGTGGCTAACGGGTTTTTATAGTAGATCACCCAAAGGTAATTATATGTGTAACTGTCCATAATAAGTACTTGAAAAATAAGACAAACAAACAGCTACAATGGGTTAAATTATGATAGCTATAATTTTCTTTACACTATTAGTGTAAAGTTAATCCTTTTAACTATCCCTAATTAATTGGTTTCTAGTCATTCCGAAACCAAATGAATCAACTTAATAATATATTTGTATATTGAGCAAAACCTCAATTCTTTTCCATGTGATTTATCGTATTCGTTGGCACCATTTCCGGGTCTCTTTTGTTTTTCACATTTGCATCACTGCATGTATGCAATATAATACATACACTACAAGCTATAACATGATGGTGAATAGAACAGAAGCCACCAAGCAACCTAAGAACCTATTAATCACAGCCCCTTTGAAATCATGGAAGAAACAAAAAAGAGTCAGAATCTTAAAAAGGCCTATTATAACAAGCTTTTAGCTACGCACTAGTTAATACCGAAGGTTCTTGCAGAATACACGGCCACTGCTGTCGTTCAGTAGTGTGTCTTCTTCAATACTTTAAAAAGATAATTGATGGAACACAGCATTTGACTTAAGTAGGTTCTTGCATAGGTATTGAGAATGTAGCTAAATATGTTGGACAGTTAATGACACCCCCAACAAAGATTATTCTATAAATGAATGGGCTAAATACTTTCTTTTGGCAAGTCTAGAGAGGTTGGCCACTTTGTTCTTTTCACGCGGATCAATGAAATGGCAACAGAAGGGAACTCAGAAGGTATAGAAGGGGAATCCTTCAGATTTTGGTGGGTACAATAACTGGTGCATAAGTACATGGAGAGTAACTTAGCTTCTTTTTTCATGTTTGCCATAAAAAGTTAAAGAGTTTTATGAGCTTACTGATTTCTGATCATAACTGTTGAGGCTTTACAGGTACACAGTCACAGACTTTCACATGGGACTATGAAATGTCTGCTTCTCCTTTGCTATCAGAGAATTTACGGGAACACATAGTCACTTCCTAAATTCTTGCTTAATTAGTGAAACCACCTAGCTTTAATGTCCTTGAAGTCCCACGTGTTGTGGAAACGTGGCCATTATTTGGCCTTTAGTGTTTGTTCAATAAAAGAAAACAACAAAAGAAAAAAAAAATTGTGATTGGTGGCTTTGAAGGAACTGTAGGCGCACACGTTTGGGCAAACAAGTTACAAAACTTGTTACTGAATACCAATGTTTTGATTGGTCTGGAAGGCGGCAACATCTCCTATAAATAGCACCATTTGCTATCTCAGATAAATGCACAAAAACATTGAATTTCCTTTTTCATTGTTTTCTCTTCTTCTGTAGAGAGTAATTTGTGAGAGAGTTATATTTTGAAAAACACTAGTGTGATATTCTTTCTGAGTGTTTTTGTGAGGTTATTCTCTTTGGATGTTAGGGATTAATTAGAGTATTATCTCTAATTTTGTATTCTCAATTTCGTATCCATTGATATAGTGAATTTGCTCCGCTCCGCCGTGGATTAGGTCACATTGACTGAACCACGTAATTCTCGTGCCTCATTTATTTGCTTTAATTGCCGTTACTATATTTGTAGTTATCGTCGTTACGCTGCTTTGTCTTATTCCACACTATACCCGGGTTTCGATCCTAACAAATTGGTATCAGAGCCGGACCGGGTTAGTTGTCAATAGCCAAGATGACTATAACAAAAACATACGTTGAGAAATTTGATCGAAGTGCAAACTTCGGAATGTGGCAATTAAAGATGGAGGCTATCCTAATTCAGGATGGCGTAGATGTGGCGCTACAAGCCAAGCAGGCGAAGACGGAGAATATGACAGACGAGGAATTTCACATCATTGAAAAAAAAGGCAAAATCAGGTATTATTAAATCTCTCAAATGAGGTTTTGCGTGAAGTAGCTGCTGAAAGCACTGCTAAAGGAATGTGGGATAAATTAAAGACACTATACTTGAAAAAGACAGTAGAAAATAGACTCTACTTGAAGCAAAAGCTTTACATGTTTCGTATGGATGAAGGTACTTCTTTACTCTCACATCTTGACACATTTGATTTCATTCTTATGGATTTGACTAATATAGATGTTTAGATTAATGAAGAAGATCAAGCTGTTTTGTTAATATGTTCCCGACCCCACTCGTTTAAACACTTTCGAGACACAATTCTTTATGGGAAAGAAACTATTTCCTATAAAAAAATTAAGGCAATGCTGAAATCGAAAGAGCAGATCGATAGGGATATCACTGGGCAAAGTAGTGGAACCCAAAGGGAAGGCTTGTTTGTGAGAGGTAGATCTGATAAAAAAAATTCAAGTTGTAAAAAGTCCATATCAAGGTCAAAATCCAGATACAAAAATGTAGAGTGCAATTATTGTCATAAAATGGGCCACATTAAGTCTGAGTGCTATAAGTCTAAAAATAAAGAAAAATATAAGAAAAATGAGCATGAGAACACTGACACCGCCCAAGCAAGTGTAGCTGCTGATGAGGCTGATTGAGCTATATGTTGGAGAATGAAATTAAAGAAGGAAACTGAAAAGAGAGTATTTTGAAGTCTGCTTACTTGCATTATGAAAAACTGCAGCATAGGCCTTTTAAATAGGCTTACAACTAACTAAACTTAGCTAAAAATAAGAAAATAACTAAGAGAAAAGTGGATATACATGTTCTCACTAATTCTACCATGATCCACTACAAAATAGCCAACTAACACATAATGTTAAGTTACTAAACAAACACTAAATTTACTGATGCCAGAAATCAGGAACTAAGCTGTCACTTTGAAGCATTAATCAACACTCCCCCTTGCTTCAAACTTGTCACTCCCATATGTTATCCGAAATACTCATGCTTGCCAACTAGAAGTGCTTTGGTTAGAACATCAGCAACTTGTTCATTTGTGCCACAATGCTTCAACATAATGCTTCCACTTAATACCAGATGTCAGATGAAATGGTACCGAATGTCGATATGCTTTGTCCTGCTGTGAAATGCGGGATTCTTTGTCATTGCAATAGATGCTTTATTGTCACAGAAAATTTCAGTTGCAGCAGCTTGCTATTGAAACATATCAGAAAGTAACCTTCTTAGCCAAATAGCTTGACAAGCTGATGCAGTGGCAACAACATATTCTGCCTCGGATGACGACAAGGCCACAATTTCTTGCTTCTTTGAAATCCAGGATATAGCACCTGAGCCCAGAGAGAAAATATATCCAGATGTACTCTTTCTATCATCTAGACAACCTGCCCAATCACTATCTGTGACACCAAACAATCTGAAATCTGATACTTTAGAGTACCAAATTCCATAATCAACAGTTCCGGCAACATATCGAAAAATCTGCTTTACTGCCCCAAGATGATGCTTTGTTGGGTTATGGATAAATCTGAAACCACACTAATAGAAAATGATATGTCAGGCCTAGTGTGAGATAAATAATTCAGACCACCAACTATGCTTCTAAAGCATGGGGCATTCGTTAAACCTGTACCATCATTAGATATGAGCTTCTCATTCACATTCATAGGTGTAGAAGCTATCTTACAACCTAACATATTAAATCTCCTAAGAAGATCAGTTGCATATTTTCTTTGCGAGACAAAAATTCCATCTAAACTTTGTTTAACCTCAAGACCAAGAAAATATTGCAACAACCCCAAGTCTGTCATTTCAAGTTTTTTCATCATGAAAGACTTAAATTCAGCGATAAGAGATTCACAAGAGTCCATATAAATCATATCATCTACATAAAGGCACACAACCAAGGAATCAGTTTTACCTTGCTTTTTTACATAGAGAGTTGGCTCATTTTTGCTTCTTTCAAATCCATTTTCTAGAAAGTAAGAATCAATCTTACTGTACCATGCTCGCGGGGCTTGCTTTAGGCCATATAAAGCCTTTTTTAACCTGTACACTTTACTTTCTTCTCCAGTCACAACAAAGCCTTCAGGTTGAGAAACATCAACTTCTTCTTACAACTCTCCATTTAAGAAGGCCGACTTGACATCAAACTGGTACACAGGCCAAAAAAGTTAAGCAGCAAGAGCTGAGAGAGTTCTTACCATTTCAAGGCGTGCTACAGGAGAGAATGTTTCATAAAAGTCAGCTCCTTGTTGTTGAGCGTACGCTTTTGCAACTAATCGAGCTTTGTGCTTCTGAACCATTCCATCAGCTTGGTACTTTGTGCGATACACCCATTTCAGGCCAATAACATTCTTTCCCTCCGGCAAGTCAACCAATTCTCAGGTTTCATTCTTTTCGATAGTATTCATCTCTTCCACCATTTGCTTGCTGCCACTCTTCTTTTTCAGCTGCTTCGCCTAAGTGTATGGGATCTGAAACAGTAAGAGCAAATTAACAATAAGTAAACATGTTACTAGAATATATGGGATTTGGTTTCTTCTCCCTTGTTGACCTTCTTAGTTGAATTGGCTCTGCTGAAGTCTCTTCAAGTTCTTCAGGTGGTGTTGGTGCTAAAGCTTTAGCGACAGGTGTCTCAGATTCACTTTCAGGGACTAGAGACTTTACTGGTGCAGAAGTAATGCTATCACTCCAAGCCCAAGATTCTGTTTCATTGAACTTGACATCCCTGCTTATAATAACTTTTCCACTCATCAGGTTATATAGCTTATACGCTTTGGATTGAGTACTATAACCCACAAAAATGTATTTTTCTAATTTTATATCAAGTTTATGACGAGATGGAGAAGTATTCAAAGCATATGCCAAACAACCAAAAATTTTCAGATGGCTTACCCGCAGCTTCCTGCCCTTCCAAGCTTCATTTTGGGGATCGATTCATAACTGCCTTTGTCGGTGAGATTGAGAAGATACACCGCTGTCGCTACTGCTTCTACGCAAAATTTCTTTGGAAGATCTGCTGCTTTCATCATGCTTCGGGCCATTTCAACCACTGTTCGATTCTTTCGCTTGGCTACTCCATTTTGCTCCGGTGTGCGTGGTACTGTCAACTCTCTGTGAATACCCTTTTTTCACAAAAGTCATTAAATTAATTAGAAGTAAATTCGCCACCTCTATCGGAACGGAGAGCCTTTATGGAATACCCACTTTTCTTCTCTACTAGCGCCTTGAATTTCCTTAAATTCTCAAAAGTTTCAGATTTGAATTTCAAGAAATAAACCCAACTCATTCGACTATAGTCATCAGTGAACAACATAAAATAGCGAATTCCACCTAAGGATTCAACACTCATTGAACCACAAACATCAGCATGCACCAATTCAAGACAGCTTGATGCTTTCCAAGCTTTGTTAACGGGAAATGAGATTCTACTTTACTTCCCGTAGACACACCCTTCACAAAAGTCAAGATCATCTATTTTAGGCAACCCAATAACCATATTTTTTTAACCCAACAGTTTCAGCCCTTTAACATTCAGATTCCCATACCTTAGATGCCACAAATTTGTGTCATTAGTTTTAGCAACTAAAGCACAACTTTTTACACTAGAGACTTCTAAAGTAAACATTTTATTTTGTGTCATACTAATGTTGACAATGTTTTGCCCAGATTTCTTATCATAAACAGAGCAACAACCATCATCAAACACAATAGAATAACCACCATTCATCAATTGTCCGACACTTAACAGATTATGAGCTAAGTTTGGAACATACTGCATATTGTGGAGAAGCTTTAGATTAGCTTGTGTGGTTTCAATGGCAATTGTACCTTTTCCTTCAACCTTCATTTGCTTGTTGTCTCCAAGTCGAACCTCACTTTTCTGAGACTCTTCAAGTTCTTTAAAAAGCGACCTTGTTAAGGACATATGGTTTGAGCACCCACTGTCCATGAACCACACTTCATTAAGAGTGGCATCATTGGTTCCAGATTAGGTCATGAACAACCTACTGCCCTCTTCAGCTTCCTCTGTGAAATTTGCCTGTTTTTGCTCATCTCTCTGCTTGGTCCAACAATCAGCTTCTATGTGGCCCACCTTCTCGCAATATCGACATTGAATGTTGTTTTTGTTTATACGTTGATCACCAAATTGGCCTCTTCCTCTGCCGCTACCATGACCTCGACCACGATACCCGCCTCTTCCTTTTCCTCGGCCACTTGAAAATTCTTATTTTCCTTTGTTAAGAGGCTCCCCTTCACCTGAAAAACTTTTTCCTCCATTTTTTCGTAGGACCTACTGATCCGAACTTCATGAGCTAACAATGAACTCATTAGTTCATCAAAACTGTAAGTAGAAAGGTCCTTAGACTCTTCAATTGCAGCAACAACATGATCAAAGCTTTTTGTTAAACTTCTCAATACCTTACTCACAACAGTTTCATTACTAACACTTTCACCATATGTTTTCATATGATTAACAATTCCTGACACCCTAGATATAAATTCTTGCACGGGTTTTTTTTCTTTCATGGCACGATGAAGTGTTTGTAATTTCACAGTGATTACCTTCTTGTTGCCCAAATACTCTTGCTTTAGAGTCTCCCAAGCTTGATTGGAGGATGTTGTTGTTGCACTTCTGGGAAAAATTTCATCATCCAGTGCTGATTGGATGAGTGCCTTCGCATCTTTCTTGCGAGTTTCCCGCAACTGTTGGTCTGGTTGAGCCGGTGCTGGATTTGGCTCAACATATCCCGTCTCTACCAAATCCCATAGCTCCTGAGATTTGAACATTGTCTTCATTTTGAGACTCCAGAAATGATATTTTTCCCTTTTAAATATCGGAATCAGAGGCTGAGATGAAGAATTTGCGTTGTTGTTTGCAATGACTTCCTCTCAATTTTGAATGTCTCACTGGACTTTTCTCGAGTTTTACTGTTCCTGAGCTCTGATACCACACTATTGTTGGAGAATCAAATTAAAGAAGGAAACTGAAAAGAGAGTATTTTGAAGTCTACTTAATTGCATTATGAAAAACTGTAGCAGGGGCCTTTTAAATAGGCTTACAACTAACTAAACTTACCTAAAAATAAGCAAATAATATATAGAAAAGTGGATAAACATGTTCCCACTAATACTACCATGATGCACTACAAAATAGCCAACTAACACATAATGCTAAGTTACTAAACAAACACTAAATTTTTTTATGCTAGAAATCAGGAACTAAGCTGTCACTTTGAACCATTAATCAACACTCCCCCTTGCTTCAAACTTGTCACTCCCATATGTAATCTGAAATACTTATGCTTGCCAACTAGAAGTGCTTTGGTTAGAACATCAACAACTTGTTCATTTGTGCCCCAATACTTCAACATAATGCTTCCGCTTAATACCAGATCTCAGATGAAATGGTACCGAATGTCGATATGCTTTGTCCTGCTGTGAAATGCGGGATTCTTTGTCATTGCAATAGATGCTTTGTTGTCACAGAAAATTTCAGTTGCAGCAGCTTGCTATTGAAACATATCAGAAAGTAACCGTCTTAGCCAAATAGCTTGACAAACTGATGCAGTGGCACCCACATATTCTAACTCGGATGACGACAAGGCAACAATTTCTTGCTTCTTTGAAATCCAGGATATAGCACCTGAGCCAAGAGAGAAAATACATCCAGATGTACTCTTTCTATCATCTAGACAACCTGCCCAATCACTATCTGTGAATCCAAACAATCTGAAATCTGATACTTTAGAGTACCAAATTCCATAATCAACAGTTCCGGCAACATATTGAAAAATATGCTTTACTGCCCCAAGATGATGCTTTGTTGGGTTATGGATAAATCTGGAAACCACACTAATAGAAAATGATATGCCAGGCCTAGTGTGAGATAAATAATTCAGACCACCAACTATGCTTCTAAAGTATCGGGCATTCGTTAAACCTGTACCATCATTAGATATGAGCTTCTCATTCACATTCATAGGTGTAGAAGCTATCTTACAACCTAACATATTAAATCTCCTAAGAAAATCAGTTGCATATTTTCTTTGCGAGACAAAAATTCCATCTAAACTTTGTTTAACCTCAAGACCAAGAAAATATTGCAACAACCCCAAGTCTGTCATTTCAAGTTTTTTCATCATGAAAGACTTAAATTCAGCGATAAGAGATTCACAAGAGTCCATATAAATCATATCATTTACATAAAGGTACACAATCAAGAAATTTGTTTTACCTTGCTTCTTTACATAGAGAGTTGGCTCATTTTTGCTTCTTTCAAATCCATTTTCCAGAAAATAAGAATCAATCTTACTGTACCATGCTCGCGGGGCTTGCTTTAGGCCATATAAAGCCTTTTTTAACCTGTACACTTTACTTTCTTCTCCAGTCACAACAAAGCCTTCAGGTTGAGCAACATCAACTTCTTCTTCCAACTCTCCATTTAAGAAGGCCGACTTGACATCAAACTGGTACACAGGCCAAAAAAGTTAAGCAGCAAGAGCTGAGAGAGTTCTTACCATTTCAAAGCGTGCTACAGGAGAGAATGTTTCATAAAAGTCAGCTCCTTGTTGTTGAGCGTACGCTTTTGCAACTAACCGAGCTTTGTTCTTCTGAACCCTTCTATCAGCTTGGTACTTTGTGCAATACACCCATTTCAGGCCAATAACATTCTTTCCCTCCGACAAGTCAACCAATTCTCAGGTTTCATTCTTTTGGATAGTATTCATCTCTTCCACCATTTGCTTGCTGCCACTCTTCTTTTTCAGCTGCTTCGCCAAAGTGTATAGGATCTGAAATAGTACGAGCAAATTGACAAGAAGTAAACATGTTACTAGAATATATGGGATTTGGTTTCTTCTCCCTTGTTACCCTTCTTAGTTGAATTGGCTCTGCTGAAGTCTCTTCAAGTTCTTCAGGTGGTGTTGGTGCTAAAGCTTTAGCGACAGGTGACTTGGATTCACTTTCAGGGACTAGAGACTTTACTGGTGCAGAAGTAATGCTATCATTCCAAGCCCAAGATTCTGTTTCATTGAACTTGACATCCCTGCTTATAATAACTTTTCCACTCATCGGGTTATATAGCTTATACGCTTTGGATTGAGTACTATAACCCACAAAAATGTATTTTTTTAATTTTATATCAAGTTTATGACGAGATGGAGAAGTATTCAAAGCATATGCCAAAAAACAAATAATTTTCAGATGGCTTACCCGCGGCTTCCTGCCCTTCCAAGCTTCATTTGGGGTTCGATTCATAACTGCCTTTGTCGGTGAGATTGAGAAGATACATCGCTGTCGCTACTGCTTCTACGAAAAAATTTCTTTGGAAGATCTGCTGCTTTCATCATGCTTCGGGCCATTTCAACTACTGTTCGATTCTTTCGCTTGGCTACTCCATTTTGCTCCAGTGTGCGTGGTACTGTCAACTCTCTGTGAATACCCTTTTTTCACAAAAGTCATTAAATTAATTAGAAGTAAATTCGCCACCTCTATCCGAACGGAGAGCCTTTATGGAATACCCACTTTGCTTCTCTACTAGCGCCTTGAATTTCCTCAAATTCTCAAAAGTTTCAGATTTGAATTTCAAGAAGTAAACCCAACTCATTCGACTATAGTCATCAGTGAACAACAAAAAATAGCGAATTCCACCTAAGGATTCAACACTCATTGGACCACAAACATCAGAATGCACCAATTCAAGACAGCTTGATGCTTTCCAAGCTTTGTTAACGGGAAATGAGATTCTACTTTACTTCCCGTAGACACACCCTTCACAATAGTAAAGATCATCTATTTTAGGCAACCCAATAACCATATTTTTTTAACCCAACAGTTTCAGCCCTTTAACATTCAGATGCCCATACCTTAGATGCCAAAAATTTGTGTCATTAGTTTTAGCAACTAAAGCACAACATTTTACACTAGAGACTTCTAAAGGAAACATTTTATTTTGTGTCATACTAATGTTGACAATGTTTTGCCCAGATTTCTTATCATAAACAGAGCAACAACCATCATCAAACACAATAGAATAACCACCATTCATCAGTTGTCCTACACTTAACAGATTATGAGCTAAGTTTGGAACATACTGCATATTGTGGAGAAGCTTTAGATTAGCTTGTGTGACTTCAATGGAAATTGTACATTTTCCTTCAACCTTCATTTGCTTGTTGTCTCCAAGTCGAACCTCACTTTTCTGAGACACTTCAAGTTCTTTAAAAAACGACCTTGTTCCGGACATATGGTTTGAGCACCCACTGTCCATGAACCACACTTCATTAAGAGTGGCATCATTGGTTCCAGATTGGGTCATGAACAACCTACTGCCCTCTTCAGCTTCCTCTGTGAAATTTGCCTGTTTTTTCTCATCTCTCTGCTTGGTCCAACAATCAGCTTCTATGTGGCCCACCTTCTCGCAATATCAACATTGAATGTTGTTTTTGTTTATACGTTGATCACCAAATTGGCCTCTTCCTCTGCCGCTACCATGACCTCGACCACGATGCCCGCCTCTTCCTTTTCCTCGGCCACTTGAAAATTCTGATTTTTCCTTTGTTAAGAGGCTCCCCTTCACCTGAAAAACTTTTTCCTCCACTTTTTCGTAGGACCTACTGATCCGAACTTAATGAGCTAACAATGAACTCATTAGTTCATCAAAACTATAAGTAGAAAGGTCGCTAGACTCTTCAATTGCAGCAACAACATGATCAAAGCTTTTTGTTAAACTTCTCAATACCTTACTCACAACAGTTTCATTACTAACACTTTTACCATATGTTTTCATATGATTAACAATTCCTGACACCCTAGATATAAATTCTTGCACGTGTTTTTTTTCTTTCATGGCACGATGAAGTGTTTGTAATATCACAGTAATTACCTTCTTGTCGCCCAAATACTCTTGCTTTAGAGTCTCCCAAGGTTGATTGGAGGATGTTGTTGTTGCACTTTTGGGAAAAATTTCATCATCCAGTGCTGATTGGATGATTGCCTTCGCATCTTTCTTGCGAGTTTCCCGCAACTGTTGGTCGGGTTGAGCCGGTGCTGGATTTGCCTTAACATATCCCATCTCTACCAAATCCACTAGCTCCTGAGATTTGAACATTGTCTTCATTTTGAGACTCCAGAGATGATATTTTTCCCTTTTAAATATCGGAATCAGAGGCTGAGTTGAAGAATTTACGTGTGCCATGACTTCCTATCAATTTTATATGTCTCACTGGACTTTTCTCGAGTTTTACTGTTCCTGAGCTCTGATACCACACTATTGTTGGAGAATGAAATTAAAGAAGGAAACTGAAAGGAGAGTATTTTGAAGTCTACTTAATTGCATTATGAAAAACTGCAGCAGGGGCCTTTTAAATAGGCTTACAACTAACTAAACTTACCTAAAAATAAGCACATAACTAATAGAAAAGTGGATAAACATGTTCCCACTAATTCTACCATGATGCACTACAAAATAGCCAACTAACACATAGTGCTAAGTTACTAAACAAAGACTAAATTTTTTTGTGCTAGAAATCAGGAACTAAGCTATCACTTTGAATCATTAATCAACACTATATTTGTAGCTATTGATAATAGCTCAAGAACTAAAAATGAATGGATTTTAGATTCTGGTTGTTTGTATCATATGTGTCCCAACAGGGACTGGTTTTCAACATATGACTCAGCTGCAGGTGGAGTTGTCTTAATGGACAACAATGCCATTTGTAAAGTTATTGGCAAAGGAATAATCAGGATCAAAATGCATGATGAAGTGGTGAGAACACTCACTGATGCTACAGCTTGTTATATTCTCTATCGGGCTCCTTCTGCACCTTTGAACTTTAAGACTCCAGAAGAAATGTGGTCAGGTACTCCCGCTAATTATTCTGATTTAAAAGTATTTGAGTATCATGCATATATTCATGTGAATGAAGGAAAATTGGAACCAAAAGCTAAAAAGTGAATTTTCCTTTGATATGCATCTGGGGTGAAAGGATACCGACTCTAGTATCCTGATCCCAAGTCACCAAAATTATTATTAGCAGAGATGTAACCTATGATGAATCTTCTATGTTACATTCAAGAAAAGAGTCTTCCAGTTCATGTAACACAGATAAACAGAAGGATACGGAGAATCAGGTGGAGCTTGAGATTGACACGCTTTCCGAGCCTAACTCATCAACTATGGAACAAACTACTGATGGAACTCTATAAGTTGTTCCAGAAATTGTAATTCCTGAAGTTGAGCCAGAAATTGAGGCTTCTGAAGTCAAACCAGATGATGAGGAGTATTGCATAGAAAAAAATAGACCAAGGAGACAAGTTAAGCAACTAGAGAGATTTGGAGATTTTGTTGGATTTGCTTTTTCAGTTGCACAGGAAACTGAAGAAATTGGAAAACCATCAAAGTACTCGTAAGCTGTTTCCGGTGCTGATTCAGCCAACTTGTTGATTGGAATGAATGAAGAAATTGAGTCTCTCTATAAGAATTCTACTTGGTCTCTTGTAAAGCCGCCATCAGGAAAGAGAATTGTTGGATGCAAATGGATCTTCAAGAAAAATGAAGGCATTCCGGGGGTGGAAGATGTAAGGTATAAAGCACGGTTAGTTGCAAAGGGCTATAGTCAGGTACAAGGAATTGACTTTAATGATGTTTTCTCACATGTTGTTAAACTTAGCTCTATCTGTGTCTTGCTTGCTTTAGTTGCCATGTATGACTTGGAATTAGAACAGCTTGATGTTAAGACAACTTTCTTACATGGCGAACTTGAGGAGCAAATATACATGAGATAACCCGAAGGATTTGAAATTGAAGGAAAAGAAGATCATGTTTGCTTCTTAAAGAAATCTCTGTACGGATTAAAGCAGTCTCCAAGATAATGGTACAAGAGGTTTGATTCTTTTATGTTGGGTCATGGTTATTCCAGGAGCATGTATGATATTTGTTTTTATTTTTGAAAATTGAATGATGGTTCATTTGTATATCTGTTATTATATTATGATGAAATGCTCATTGCTGCCAAGGATTTAACAGAAATTCACAATTTGAAAAGTCAGCTAAATAATGAATTTGAGATGAAGGATTTAGGAGCAGCTAAGAAAATCCTTGGCATGGAGATCAAAAGAGATCGTGGAGCCAACAGGCTATTCTTGACCCAAAAAAATTATTTAGAGAAGGTCTTGGAGAGGTTTGGTATGAGAAATGCTAAACCAGTTAGTACCCCCTCTAGCTGCTCATTTTTGGTTGTCAGCTGCTCAGTCACCGCATTCAGAGGAAGAAGAGAGGTATATGACACGTGTCCCTTATTCTAGTGCCTTCGGCAGTTTAAAATGCATTCTGTAGAACTAAGTGAATATGACATTACCTATACACACCAAACGGCTATAAAATCACAAGTCTTAGCAGATTTCCTGGCTGACTTTAGTGTGGGAATTCTTCCCGAGGCGGAAAGGGAAAATTCAATGTCCAAGGGGATGACCTCGGAGGTTTGGACACTTTACACTGATAGGGCAACCAATTCAAAAGGTTCGAGGCTTGGAATTGTCCAGGTGACCCCAGCGGGGGAAAGAATCAGACATTCGATCAAGTTCGAAAAGGTAGCCAATAATGAAGGCAAATATGAAGCTGCCTTAGCAGGGTTAGAATTGGCCAAAGAGATGGGAGTAGAAACCGTTGTGTTAAAGTGCGACTCGCAATTGGTTGTGAATCAAGTACTCGGGGAATATACGGCTCGTAAGCCCAGAATGCAGCAATTTTTAGCCCGAGCACAACAAATCTTGGCTAAGTTCCAAGAGTGGAAGATTCACCAGATACCTCGTGAGGAAAACACCGGGGCTGACGCCTTAGCTAACTTAGGTTTGGCTATTGAGGAAGAACACTCGGGGTCTGATTCTGTTATTCGACTGCATTCTTTGCAAATGAAAAACATGAAGCTAGAAGTCAATTTGGTGAATCATACTTGGGATTGTTTAACCAAGTTCATCTCTTATTTGGAATCGGGGACTCTTCCAACCAATAAGAGAGAGGCGAAAAAATTAAGAACTCAAGCAGTTTCATACTCACTAATCTTGGGAAAGTTGTACCGAAGGATGCACTGTGGCCCAATGGCCAAATGTTTGGTCCCGGAAGAAGTTGAATACGTAATGAGGGAAGTTCATGAAGGCGAGTGTGGCAACCGCTCGGGGGGAAAAACTTTGGTGCGCAAATTGCTTCGGGCTGGATACTATTGGCTAACTATTAACGCAGACGCCAAAGCCTTTGTGAAAAATTATGACAAATGTCAACAACACATCCGAATGATCCATCAGCAGGCCGAGCCTCTACATTCGGTTGTGTCACCTTTGCCATTCATGAAATGGGAAATGGACATAATAGGTCCCTTGCCAAAGGCAAAAGTAATTGTTTGATTCATACTCGTGCTAACTGACTACATCACAAAATGGGTGGAAGCGGGGGCTTTCGCCAAAGTTAGACAGAAGGAGGTGATAGATTTCATGCACAAAAATATCATCTACAGGTTCGGTGTCCCAAGAGCAATTACTTGTGACTATGTCCCTCAATATATGGGGTCGGTGGTCACACATTTCCTGAATCAGTGGGGCATAAAAAGGATAGTGTCAACCCCTATCACTCAAGTGCCAATGGACAAGCTGAGTCTTCTAATAGGGTGATCATCAAAAATATAAAGAAGAGGTTTGATGAAGCAAAGGGTTCATGCCCCGATGAGTTGCCCTGGGTGTTGTGGGCGATGCGAACTACAGAGCAAAACAGCACCGGTGAAACTCATTTCTCCCTCGCTTATGGGATGGACTTACTCATTCTCGTGGAGGTAGGCGAGCCTAGCCTTCGGTACGCTCATGCTACCGAAGATACAAACCAACAAGCTGTGCCTATAGAGTTGGATTTACTTGAAGAAAAAATAGAACTATCTTTGGTTCGGCTAAAGGCGCATAAAAGATAAATCGAAGCATATCTCAATAGGAAAGCTAAACTCAGGGATTTCAAAGTCGGTGATTATGTGTTGAAAGCTTCAAATTAATCAACCAAGGAGAAAAATACTGGGAAACTCGTTGCAAATTGGGACGAACCCTACAAAGTTAAAGCAATCGTGGGGAAAGGATCTTATTAATTGGAATACTTTAAGGGCAAGCCCGAACTCTCAAATTGGAATATCTCTAATTTAAAGCGATATTATTTTGGACAACGAGGTGTGTTACCCTTGATCAATAAAATTTCACCTAGAGCTACGAGACAAAAACACTCTGAAGCTTGGATTGAATGACTTTATCTAACCCCTCATTTTTGCTTGACCTTTTCAGGAAGCGGAGGGAATGACACACGGTGCTCGAATCTTCATCAAGATTCATAACCGAACATTGGGGGATGGGAGAGATGGGGTGCAGTCAAACTCGACTTGAAGCCTTGCATACCGGGAACTGTCGCCCGTGGATTAGTTTAGTCCTTTGTATTTTCCACCCAATGGTGGCGTCATTTTGAAATTTGCTTAAGTCTCCTTTCGACTAGGTTTTATGTAAAAGCCAGTTTTGGCTCGTTATTATCATCAATGAAATGAAGTTGATTCAATATCTCTTTGTTTCTGCGATTTTATTTATCGAAGATATACTATTTGAGAAGTTATTCTTTCATGCCATGGCTCGGGGCCGAGACGTCAGTCCAAGCTAGCATCGGTTTATTATAAATCATAAAGCCTTGCAAGCAAAATTATCTTAAGTGTTCGGTCAAAATTTCCAAGACAAAATAAAGGCAAACACTTAAAGACAAAAAATGAAATTTATTAACACAAGGCCCGGAGGCTTCAAAATGTCATTAGATTAAGCTCGAATACTACAAGGATTTTTCATATAAAATGGCTCGACAGCCACAACCAAAAACAAAAATATTACGAGAGAACTGCAATGTTTCGTGACTATCTCCCTCCTCGGAAGTCCCATCCTCGGCATCATCGGTGTCTTCCTCACATTCATCTTCTTCATCCTCGGATTAGTCATCGCCCGAACCTTCACTTGAGGGGAGCTGTTCTATCATGGCTTGGTCTTTAGTTGTATTATCTTAGGCTTTAGCTATTTGATCCTCCAAATTAATTTCGCCAGCTTGCCATCGCTTAAGTAGCTTCAATCGAGATCAAATGACAGCCCAACATTTATCCAGCTCTGCCCTCGTGGCTCTGATCTTTGCCTTTGCCTTCAGATCCACCACATCATCTCGACGTTGTTTAGCCTCGGTTTCAAGGACTGGAATCCTCAAATTTTGACCTTCAAGCCTTTGGATCGCGAGTACATGCTCTTTCAACTGCTCGTGATGTTTGTTGGCTTTTTCCATGAACTTATCCTTAACCCGAGCCAATTCATCATTGAGCCTCACGATCTTGCTGTCCAACCTCAAGCGCTCTACCTGAAAACCATCACCCAGGGCTTGAATCTTGGCCCCGGAGGCTGCAGTAGCTTCATGTAGATCGGAGTGGGACTTTTCCAATTGGGCTTTCAATTCGGCAATTTAAGCATTAAAGTTGTCCTTCTGCTTATCCCAAGCATTGGCGACACGTTGAACCTCTTCATACCTCGTGGTCTCAAGTTTAACGGCCCTCAAAGATAGAAGGAAACCCTGAGCAAAAGTTACCGAGGAGTCAGAAGAGGAATAAATACCCAAACTAAAGAAGATTTAAAATGATATAAACTAACCTTAAGTGCATTCGCAACAGTGGTGGCGGCTAGTTGTGCCGAAGTAAATTTTTTAACAACAGCCTCTAAATTCCACCCTAGCAAGGGCATGAGGCTTAGAATATCTCGGCGAGATCATTCCAAGAGGTTCGACAAAGCTGAAACCTCCAACTTCCTCAAGAGACTCTCCGAGGCTAAAAATCTAACAAGCTTGGAGTGGGCTCGAGCAACACTGATAGCTGTCTCCTGCTCGGCAACAGGAGCCACAACATCTCCAACCTTGGCATTACTTTTAGCCTTGGAAACAGCCACATCAGGTTCAAGCTCTAACTCTTCGAGGTTCACTACCTCAATTTCCTTTTGAACCTCAAGACCCTCGTCGATGGGCTCATCAATCAGCCCCCGGCACCGCTCAAAAACAGCTTCAAGCCCGAGGGAAGTCACCGCCTCGGTGCGAGGACGGATCGAATAGGAAGACTTCTTTGAAGTTTCCCTCTTTCTTTTTGAATCTGAAAGAGTTAAGGTGGGAAGTTTATAGACGAAAAAATGAGAAGAAGCTAAAATACAAGTAAAGTGACCGAGGAAGCTGTCATCATTACCTTTTGAGGTCCCCTGACCGAGGGACCCCTTTGAAGGTTTGGAAGCTTTTGAGGACTTAAGCTCCTTCAAATCACCGACCAGATTCACCATCAAGGGCACATAGTCATCGGTATCAAAAGCTTTTTTTTACTCTTTCTTCTTTTCCTTTCCTTTCTTGCTTTTCATTTTCTTTTTCTTGGGTTCAGTATTAACCGCCCTTTTCGAAAAACTTAACGCAAGAAAAGATATTAGCAACAAGGAAGACAATCTCGGGTGATATCCCAGGCTCAAGATGGTAATAATGCTCACCATGCCTCTTGTATGCCCAACCATTGCTAGCAGCCATGTCCATCCAAGATCTAATAGGACGCTTGCGAGCCTTGGTTATGGCCTTGACCCAATCAGACAAACCCTCGGGGGGGAACAATGTCGACCCTATTGGCTGCAAATGAGAAACGAGTCAAACTACAAGTCAAAAAAAGGAAAGAAAGAAAGACGGAAACCGAAGGTATTGAAAGTGGCAAATCACTTACGCGTCCTATTCCAGTTTTTTGGAAAATCAGGCTCGGAGGATAAGCAGCTAGTCTCTAAAAGGATATAGCGGACAAACCAACCTCGGTCCCCATGGTCCTCACTCTTTGTAAGAATAGAGTACTTACCTCGGTTGTTCAAAGCCACAACCCCAGCCTTATGGAAGTATGGATAAAAAAGAGAAATAAGATGCTGAAAAGTAAATCCACCTTAGCCCTTTGGCTAAACCAATCTAAACATTGCACGACCCTCCAAACGTCGGGGCCCAGCTGAGCCAGACAGAGATTGTATTTTCTACAGAATTCGTCAATCACCCTATGTACAGGAAGTGAGAACCCGATGGTGAATGGATATGTGTAAGCGAAGGATAACCCCTCTACGTGGTCACAACATCTATTATTCGGGTCGGGAACAACAATTTTGACCTCAGCTCCAAATCGGCAACCTCTGCTAACCAATTCCATGTTGCCTTGAGTAATAAGCAAAGGTTTCATTTTCATCGGCACATTCCTATTCAACTCTTGTTGATCAGCAGTTTGGCTTTGTAACTTGAAGTCTTTGTCGGTGTTGAAACTTGAAGGGATGATGTGGTGAGGCTCGAGTTCTTGCACGAGGAGAATTTTCTTCTTCTTCCTTGACCCCGAGGGTCCAGCCTCGACATCATGCCCTCCCTCGGTGCTAGGCAATGCAACCCCAATCTCCGTGAGGGCGTCGACCTTATCATTTTCAGCTTCGATGTCACCTTCGATGTCATCATCACCTTCAGCGTCATCATCCTAACCACCATCATCGTCTCCTTCGACAAATTTATCGTCACCAGCAGTTTGCTTACGCCACCTTAAACCACCCATCTACGACGATACTTCTTCGTCGCCTTCCACTGAAGTGATGATGTTTAAAAGCTGAGGCGCGTTTACTAACTCACCGCCAACGATCATGGTGTCGGTGGGAGGGATCCTCCTCTCAGAAGAACCACTAGTAGCTTGAGCGAAATTCATTGTAGACATTATAATTGTAAGCTGAAAACTGTGATTTTAGAGAAATATGAAGGAATAACAGGTGGAAGATCAAATCTCAAAGAAATTTCTACTGTTGCTTCAAAGATTTGGGTGAAGGAGAAAATGATCAAATGGAACTATTTATAGGTGAATGGTCATCATTACTTAAACGTTGGGAAGAGCAAACGAAAAGGCGTGACACCCTTCGAAGCTAATCAACGGTCATCATGTAAGCCGCAACGGGAAGATGAAGTGACTGAATAATTTTTAAAACCCTTGGCGTATATTTCGTCGCGTCATTCTCCCGCTCAAATTCATTCCACTCCTCGGTAACTCTGACACTTGCCCGGGGAGTGGGGGAACTATCTCTATTGGGTAAAAATTGGCTTGCGTACGTGGCACCTCGGGGGCTCGGTTTAAAGTATACCGAGCAATTGTTTTTAAGCTAGAGCCCGAGGCAAGCAATGAGAATATTGAAGTCATCAACTGAAGCCGCAATCCACGGGATGCCTTGGTGAATGGCCACCTCGCTCGTACTGACGACAATCTATATCCCCGAGGTCAGCATCTTAAGCCTCGGTGGACTATCACACCTTCAGCGGGATAACTACCCATGACCTTAGTCCACTAACCCCACTTCAAAAGAATGTGGGATGTGAGTGGATTAGTGGGAGAACATGGAGGGAAGAGCTTGTATTACACATCTATAAATAGTTTTATGTTGGAATTATCCAGGAATACATACCAAAACTCTACCAAAATTTGTACTCTATATCAATTTGGAATTTCGTCTTTATTGTTCATTAATATGTTCAATTTCATTGCTTTATTTCAACACTGATGCTTAGCATTGCTTGTAAACCCATTTCAAATCCGATTTATTGTCTTAACTGATTTTGGCCAATACATTAACTATCCTTAGTTAATTTGTTTTTAGTCATTGCCGAACCAAATGAATCAACTTAATAAAATATTCTATATTGAACAAAATATTCTTTTCCATGTGAGTTATCGTATTAGTTGGCACCATTTCGGGGTCTCTTTAAATTTGGTTTTACATTTGCATCATTGCATGTATCCAATATAATATATACACTACAAGCTATAACATGATGGTGAAAGAAGCCACCAACCAACCTAAGAATAACCTATTACTCACAGTGCATTCGAAATCATGGAAGAAAGGGAAAATAATCCGAATCTTCAAAAGGCCTAATATAACAAGCTTTTAGCTACGCACTAGTTAATACCGAAGGTTCTTGCAGAATACATGGCCACTGCTCTCCTTCAGATATGTGTCTTTTTCTACTTTAAAAAGATAATTGATGGAACACTGCATTTGACTTAAGTGGATTCTTGCATAGGTATTGAGAATGTAGCTAAATATGGTGGACAGTTAATGACACCCCAACAAAGCTTTATTCTATAAATGGATGGGTTCTTGATAATTTATTTTGGCAAGTGCAGGCCACTTTGTTCTTTTCACGCGGATCAATGAAATAGCAACAGAAGGGAACTCAGAAGGTATAGTAGGGGAATACTTCAGATTTTGGTGGGTACAATAACTGGTGTATAAGTACATGGAGAGTAACTTGGGGGATTGGCATGGCAGGACTTGGCAAGTGTTTTTTGTGTGGAAAAAGGCTCAAGTTTTAAACATGAATTCTAGGGTCCTCATTTAATTAGTGTTATTAATTATATAACATTCTCACCCCAATGTTTTGTAAGTTGCACAATAGTCCATGTATATAAAGTAGTTTTTTGCCAAATTTGGCCATTCCCTAGCTGCTTTCCCTCTCTCCTCTCTCCCCCGTTTTCCCTCCATTTTTCCACATTCCATTCCCGCCCAAAGCTCCACCATAGCTGGTGAGCTTCCTTTCGTATTTCGAAATAATACCCATTCCACCATAGCTGCTGAGCTTATTATCTTGAATCTCCTTTCCAGTTTTAGGCAATACAAGCTGAGATCCCCCCACATTTGGGTTATACGGAATTTCGTTAAATCTGGTCGTCGTTTCTTATCCATTAAAGGAGAAATCTTATTCCTCCAATTTTAATCGTATCAATCCAGTCATATCCGGTAAGTGTACTAAATTTTCGAACATGTTTTTTGTTGTTTTTGTTGATTCGGGGTTGTTACGGATTCAGTTCCTCCGAACAATCTGCGTGAAATTCCAAACACCATTTCGACTTTCCTATGGCCGTAATTGTAATTCCAAACATATCGCTGGCGTTTTACGCGGCGTATGTATATTATTGGAATTTTCACAGATAATGTTCGGAACATTCTTTAGGATGTTTGAGCGTTCTGTTGATGTTTGGAACATCTTGCATTAAGCATCGAAAAAGTGTAAGGTGATGTTCAGAACGTCTTCATGAGATGTTCCAAACGAGCAATACTGAGGTTCGGAACATCTTGCATCGAGCAATGAAAAACTGTAATCTGATGTTCAGAACGTCAGGAAGATGTTCCAAACGAGAACATTGAGGTTTGGAAACAAACTGTATAAATATTAGTAATACTAATAGTTGGTCATTCCAATTTATTGCAGGTGACCATCGATGGGTGAGGTTATATTGGGAGTTAATTATCAAGGTGAATGGGTGGAGCGTTCTAAATGTTATGCTTGGGTTCCGAAGGTTAAAGAGTCAAGACCCATTCTTGTGCCTAGAGATGTTACGTATGATGTTCTACTTAACAAAATCATCGGAAGTTGGGGGATAAGAGACAATCCGAGGGATATCTGCATTACTTACATGCTGAGTGTTGCCGCAAATCAAAAGACTCCTCCCGTTACAATAAGAAACGACGATGATGTACGCCTTTATATGGCTGACGTTGATCGTAATGGTGCTAGGCCCACACTAAGGGTAATTGTGGTTTCAACGACGGAGGAATGTGTTGGTTCTAATGACCAAGAAATGCCAAATATTGGAGGGCATGATTTTAGTCAGCGATTGGATGACTTACATGAAGAAGTAGCAGAAGAAGACAGAGGAGGAGGGGTAGAAGAAGACAGAGCAGGCGTAGATGTAGATGAAGAAAAAGAAGAAGAAGTAGAAGACAAATATGTAGAGGAACATCCTGCCATTTATACCCCTGTGTTTCCAACACAAAGCAGCGAGCCGATATTTCACTTCGTTGATGGCACAGGTTTTGAAAAAGGTATGACTTTCCCCAATAAGAAAGAACTGGTCACCAAATTGAAGATTGCAGCAGTTAAACATCGTTTTAATTACAAACCATTGAAGAATACTGCAAAGATTTTTAATGCTAGATGTTTAGATGTGAAATGCAAATGGTGGTTAAGGGCAATGAGGTATAAAAGTAATGATAGGTTCTACATTAGCGTTTACAATAACATGCACACATGCGGTGTCCAACATCATTCCAGTCATAATTCACATGCCTCTGCCCGGATAATTGGTGAGTTCATGAAAGGTAAATATTTAATGGGAAAAGGTCCAACCACAAAAGCTGTCAGGGAGTCCCTTAACAACGATTTTGGTTGTAAGGTTAGCTACTGGAAGTGTCTTAGGGGCTGTTTATTTGCAAAATCTTTGACACGGGGAACACATGCGAAAGGTATTGAAATTCTTGATGCTTATGCTTATATGGTTAGGAGCAAGAATCCAGGAACCAAGACAGATTTGAGGCTTTCTAGCACAGGGAAGTTCTTGTATTTTTTTCTCTCTTATGGAGCGTGGATCAGGGGATTTACTTACGTGAGAAAAGTCCTAGCCGTTGACGGTACACATTTGTCTGGCGAGTATGGAGGGGTCTTGTTGTCTGCTGTTGCTCAGGATGCAATGAGTCACGTATTCCCTGTTGCTTTTTGTGTTGTAGACAAAGAGTGCGACGACTCATATGAGTATTTTTTCGAACAATTACGCTGCATAGTTTCAGATAGTGAAGAGTTGTGCATAGTTTCGGATAGACATCCGAGCATCTCGAAAATGGTCGCCCAAGTGTTTCCTTCTGCACACTATGGAGTTTGCATGTGGCACCTTGGTGAAAGCATCCGAACAAAGTTTCAGTTTGGATTCAGTCTTCATAAATACTACACTGCAGCAAAGGCATACAGGGTAGAGGAATTCAATGATGCTATGAATGAGATCAGGGCTATTGATTGGAGGGTAGCGGATTATCTTGAAAATGTTGTTGGCTATCATAGATGGAGCAGATTATATTTCCCAGGAAACAGGTAATATTACTGTCTGCTTTCAATATGTTCCAAACGTCACATTGCGCTCTCCGAACATAACATATATGTTCAAAACATTATAGGAATATTTATTTTCCGATGATGTTCCGAACTCATTATCGGAGTTCTGAACGTGTGAGTCATGTTAGGAACATCACTAATGTTCCGCACTTCTTATTCCTATATCTTCACTTGTGCTTTATGCTAGGAACATGTTTTGACTATTATAATTTTTATTCTTTTTAATAGGTTTGAAGTTATGACATCAAACATAGCTGAGTCCATTAATTCCATGCTGAAAGAGCAAAGAGAATACCCCATTGCTGCCCTCTTGAAGGATATAGGTAGGAACTTTGCGGAAAAATTCCACACTAGGGCCATGAAGTTAATCAACCACCCAAATTTATGCGTCCCAGACGTTGAAATAAAAATAAGGAAGAATAAAGAAGCGGGAGACAAGCTAGTTGTCAACAGGAAGGGAACTTATGGTTTCGAAATCATTAGTCCAGGGCATGAGGCAGAAGTTGATCTATATGAGAGGACATGTACATGTAGGGAGTTCGATCTTGATCAGTTACCTTGTGTACATGCTATGGCAGCAATTAGGGGGTTGCATGGCGATGAATATGGAAGTAGAGTGTATGAATACACTTCTGGATATTACACAACACAAGCATACATCCTTGCCTATGCAGAGCCTGTCAATGCAGTACCTCCTGAAGAATCATGGGTCGTCCCTGCTGAAGAGATACTTTATCCAGTGCCTCCGCCCCCAAAGCCGAACAACCGTGGAAGGAGAAGGGTTAACCGGATTCGATCTATTGGGGAGCGTCTTCCAAAGAGGAGAAATAAATGTGGCAACTGCAAGAGATATGGGCACAAGAAAACTACATGCCCCGGTGTTCGTAGTGGAAATGAGGCTACAAGTCAGCCTACGAATTGAGTTTGTGAATTGGATATTTATATCGTCCTCGTTATAATTTCAATTATTTGGATTATTTGGATATTTATTGAATTGCATAATGGACTTTTGGACCTACTTGTATAATTTATCTTGTGTAAATATTTGACCAAATTTGTTTCTTAACTTATGGTTTGCACAGATTTGCTTTACTGCATCTTTTGTGATTATGTTGTGCACATAATTGCATATTGTTCGCAACACATCCATTTTGTTTAGGATATTATATGTGATGTTCCGAACGATGTCAAGGCATGTGAAAGCTTGTGAGGTCTTTATTTCACAATTCACAGTCGTAGCGTTTACCAAGTGCTACCTTATAGGAAATGTTCGGAACCTCGTGTCGTTGATATTATATTATACTTTTATACGTGACGTTCCGAACAAGCTATTCAAAATTTAAAACACACAAACGGCTACAATGAACAGTTGGGAACGCAAATACCAATACACTAAACGGCTAAAATACAAGTTGGTTTTACTGCAACAGTCACGTCAAAAAACACATTGACACTTGTAAATATGCGTCCCTTCATTTGCTTCAAAACATCTATAAATACCTCCACTTTGATGAACACTCAATTCACAATTCATTTCGCATTAACCAAGTATTACGTTCAGTTTTCACTAGTTTCTATAGCAAAGAAGAATAAGTTGAGGTACTCAAGTTTTCCATATTTTCTGCCTTTTTTCTAAAATGATTTCTCCATCTAATCCGTTTATATTTCCTTAAACATAACTATCCACTTTGATTCTTTTCTAAATTTTAAACAACTTTTCATGCAGATGGCCAATAACGCATTAAACGATCCATGGAATAAGTACCACCGAGTCCGAGAGCCTCCAAACAAGTCGCTTCCCACAAGACTGCTAGACGTGCATTATGAAGTTGTTGACATCAAAGAGGTAGCAGATAATTGTGAGAGGTCCATTCAAACACTCGAGACAAAACTTGAGCAGATGCAATTGCAGATAGATCGGATTGAAAGGATTTTGCAAAATCAATTCGGTGGAGATCCAAACAATAACGAAGACGCTATTATATATTAGATATTTAAGTAGTTCTACTGTTTATGAATATGCTTTTGTATCTCTGTTCAATTAATATTATTATGAAGGTCTTTAATTAGTACTGTTAAACTGTCTCCAAACCATCCTGTTTGCTTATAGTTCGCAACACATCAACTGTCGTTTAGGATATTATAGACGATGTTCCAAACGACAACTTGGCCTACTCCATTTCTGGAAAACTTAATAAAATCATACAGCACGTTCGGAACATAATATGTGTGTTCCATCATGAAAACAAATGTTCGGAACGTAACGGTTATGTTCCAGATACAACTGATGATCATTAACATTATCCACGTCCAAATATCAACGGGAAGAAAACAAATGTTCGGAACTACAGTAATATGTTCGTCACATTAAACAGCCGTTCGGATCGCACAACTGTTAATGTTGTTATCTTCGGGAGAAATGATGATCCATACATATAACGATGTTTCGAACATCAACGGGAAGTTTGTCGCGTTCATGCGATGTTCCGAGCGCGAACTTCTATTGTTGCTATCTTCATCACACTCTTCACATCTAGAGTGGTTCGAGTGACAAACAATGATCATTATATACCTACAAAGGACCCAATATACCTGTAAGAGCGATAAATTCATCCACTTTCATCACAAAGACCACTTAGAGTAGTTTGTGGGACAAATGGTTATCCTTATGAGTAGAAATGGACAAGTAGAGTCGTTAGAGTGGGAAATGATGATCATTATTACTAGGCAGGACCCAACAATACTTGTAAGAGTGGAAAATGATTATCAATATGATAATAAATGAACAACTACACTTGTAAGAGTGAAAAATGATGATCACTATCACTATAAATGACCAACTATACTTGGTGTAGGGAGAAATGATGATCCATACATATAATAAATGACCAACTATACTTGTAAGAGTGATAAAGGATGATCATTATACCTAAAAATGATCCAAGATACCTGTAAGGGTGCATTATGATGACCATTATGTGTAGAAATGGCCAACTAGAGTTGTTCGACAGACAAATGATGATCCTTATAATCTAGAAATGACCCAACATACCTGTAAGAGTGTCAAATGATGGTCATTTTAACTATAAATGACCCACTATACTTGATAGGGTGACAAATGACGATCACTATCACTATAAATAACAAACTATACTTGTTATGATGATCCATACATATAACGATGTTTCGAACATCAACGGGAAGTTTGTCGCGTTCATGCGATGTTCCGAGCGCGAACTTCTATTGTTGCTATCTTCATCACACTCTTCACATCTAGAGTGGTTCGAGTGACAAACAATGATCATTATATACCTACAAAGGACCCAATATACCTGTAAGAGCGATAAATTCATCCACTTTCATCACAAAGACCACTTAGAGTAGTTTGTGGGACAAATGGTTATCCTTATGAGTAGAAATGGACAAGTAGAGTCGTTAGAGTGGGAAATGATTATCATTATTACTAGGCAGGACCCAACAATACTTGTAAGAGTGGAAAATGATTATCAATATGATAATAAATGAACAACTACACTTGTAAGAGTGAAAAATGATGATCACTATCACTATAAATGACCAACTATACTTGGTGTAGGGAGAAATGATGATCCATACATATAATAAATGACCAACTATACTTGTAAGAGTGATAAAGGATGATCATTATACCTAAAAATGATCCAAGATACCTGTAAGGGTGCATTATGATGACCATTATGTGTAGAAATGGCCAACTAGAGTTGTTCGACAGACAAATGATGATCCTTATAATCTAGAAATGACCCAACATACCTGTAAGAGTGTCAAATGATGGTCATTTTAACTATAAATGACCCACTATACTTGATAGGGTGACAAATGACGATCACTATCACTATAAATAACAAACTATACTTGTTATGATGATCCATACATATAACGATGTTTCGAACATCAACGGGAAGTTTGTCGCGTTCATGCGATGTTCCGAGCGCGAACTTCTATTGTTGCTATCTTCATCACACTCTTCACATCTAGAGTGGTTCGAGTGACAAACAATGATCATTATATACCTACAAAGGACCCAATATACCTGTAAGAGCGATAAATTCATCCACTTTCATCACAAAGACCACTTAGAGTAGTTTGTGGGACAAATGGTTATCCTTATGAGTAGAAATGGACAAGTAGAGTCGTTAGAGTGGGAAATGATGATCATTATTACTAGGCAGGACCCAACAATACTTGTAAGAGTGGAAAATGATTATCAATATGATAATAAATGAACAACTACACTTGTAAGAGTGAAAAATGATGATCACTATCACTATAAATGACCAACTATACTTGGTGTAGGGAGAAATGATGATCCATACATATAATAAATGACCAACTATACTTGTAAGAGTGATAAAGGATGATCATTATACCTAAAAATGATCCAAGATACCTGTAAGGGTGCATTATGATGACCATTATGTGTAGAAATGGCCAACTAGAGTTGTTCGACAGACAAATGATGATCCTTATAATCTAGAAATGACCCAACATACCTGTAAGAGTGTCAAATGATGGTCATTTTAACTATAAATGACCCACTATACTTGATAGGGTGACAAATGACGATCACTATCACTATAAATAACAAACTATACTTGTTATGATGATCCATACATATAACGATGTTTCGAACATCAACGGGAAGTTTGTCGCGTTCATGCGATGTTCCGAGCGCGAACTTCTATTGTTGCTATCTTCATCACACTCTTCACATCTAGAGTGGTTCGAGTGACAAACAATGATCATTATATACCTACAAAGGACCCAATATACCTGTAAGAGCGATAAATTCATCCACTTTCATCACAAAGACCACTTAGAGTAGTTTGTGGGACAAATGGTTATCCTTATGAGTAGAAATGGACAAGTAGAGTCGTTAGAGTGGGAAATGATGATCATTATTACTAGGCAGGACCCAACAATACTTGTAAGAGTGGAAAATGATTATCAATATGATAATAAATGAACAACTACACTTGTAAGAGTGAAAAATTATGATCACTATCACTATAAATGACCAACTATTCTTGGTGTAGGGAGAAATGATGATCCATACATATAATAAATGACCAACTATACTTGTAAGAGTGATAAAGGATGATCATTATACCTAAAAATGATCCAAGATACCTGTAAGGGTGCATTATGATGACCATTATGTGTAGAAATGGCCAACTAGAGTTGTTCGACAGACAAATGATGATCCTTATAATCTAGAAATGACCCAACATACCTGTAAGAGTGTCAAATGATGGTCATTTTAACTATAAATGACCCACTATACTTGATAGGGTGACAAATGACGATCACTATCACTATAAATAACAAACTATACTTGTTATGATGATCCATACATATAACGATGTTTCGAACATCAACGGGAAGTTTGTCGCGTCCATGCGATGTTCCGAGCGCGAACTTCTATTGTTGCTATCTTCATCACACTCTTCACATCTAGAGTGGTTCGAGTGACAAACAACCACTTAGAGTTGTTAGAGTGGCAAATGATGATCATTATGACTAGGTAATTAAAGTGAGATGATCAGTATCACCCTAAATTACCAAGCATACTTGTTAGAGTGACAAATGACTGCACATCCATCTTTGTGGTTTCGAACATGCTAAATATGTTTGTCACGTGAAGAACACGTTCGGAGCGGCATATTTCGATATTGCTATCTTCATCGTTCTGTTAACGGATTTGTTCAGATCAGATTGCGATATACTTGAAACATGAAGTGTGTCGTGCGGAACGACATTGGGTACATTAGTAAATTATAGGACAAAATAACAATTTCAAATGAAATTTCTTGATCATTACTGCACAAAACATAACAATTGGAAATATAGAAACTAAACTATGAACCAACACTTGATCCAAGTACAGAATATGAGAACGATTAGCACCACGACTATTAGTACCCCAAAACCCAATTTTTTCCGCCATAAACGTGCCGCTTTCCTCTCTTCTTCAACAGCTTTCAACTTCTTAAGTAGACCCCATATTACTCTCTTTGCTTGATCTGACATCTCTTCATCATGCCATCTAAAGTAGTTGCAGCCATTTGCCTACATAAAAAAATAAAATAAAATAAATACAACAAACAAATAAATTCAAGAAAGAAAATAAACGCACCACCTAACCTGACCATATTTGCATCCGTAAAACCTCCTTCCTGGGTTTAGCTGCGTCCACGATGTTGTTAACTTCGCATAATCTCCACATCGACAAAATGGTACAACACTGCCGCTATTAACGGATCTACTAGACATTTTAATCTGGATGTTTGATGTAATTGTGTAAACTTGCTTTACAAATAATGAACGCATATATAATGTGTTGGGTGGTGTATTTTTATTACCGTTGGTAAATAAATGTTGTTCACGCGCCCAATGTAATAATCTATCACGACATTGGGCTAGATCGAAATGATGTTCGGAACATCGTGTAAAAGATATGTTACGCGAATTATACTTATGTACACTGCCGTTCCGAACAAGAGATTCAATATTTGAAATTCAAAAAGGCTACAATACAATTTCCAAATACCAATACACCTATCATCTAGAGTAGTAGACTAGACTTGGTTTGCAGGTAGGCCGAAATGATGTGCGGAACATCATTTCGTAGACTAGACTAGGTGAACATCATTTCGTAAACTAGACTAGGTCTGCAGGTAGGTCGAAATGAGGTTCGGAACATCATTTCGTGGATACATTACACCAATTACACTAATATAGGCTGACGTTCGGAACCTGTTCAAAATTTGAAATACAGAAACGGCTGCAATACAACTCGCTCAAATACCAATACACGAAACGGCAACAAACGTTTCGGTTGCCTCTCTCAACTTCTATAAATACCCAACGGCTCAAAGCATTTCAATCCATATTCATCAACTTACAATTCAAGGAATCACAAACTATTCATCTTCAAAAATGGCACGTCAACCACGAACAAGAGGAGCAAGAGGATCCTCCACGGCCAGAGGAGCCTCCACGGCCAGAGGAGCCTCCACGGCTAGAGGTGCCTCCACGGCTAATATAGCCTCCACCTCTAGGGCATTATCATTTGCAGACGAATCACAAACTGAAAGGGCTATTGACATATTGGAACAACTAAGGGCAGAAGTGTGGGGTTGGAAGTTCCAGTTTGAGGGATTCCTACATGACTACAAAAAGGACGTCAGAAAGATGGCGAAGGAAAGGCGTAGGATCACAAGAATGCTCAAAGGGCTGCTTGCTGATAAGGGGATCCATTACCTTGACTTCTACTCCTCTCCTTCACGCTAGATTTGGATGTTCCTATTAATGTTATTATATATTTCTTTTTGAATCTTTATAATCTAGTATGTTTTGGTAGAATGCTAGTATAAGTAGCATTCCTTTTGTAAAGCACTGACAGTGATGTGCAGTTTCTCCATTTGAATGCTAATATAACTAGCATTCTTTTTTGTAAAGCTCTACAATGATTATCAATGGAAATTACTTTTATCTAGTTCAGAACTCCATGACGCCGTTCAGAAAGGTTTTGAGTCGTTCTGGAACATTATTAACCTTTATACAATTAGAGTATCTCGTTTGGAACATCGTTATTCCACGCAAAACATATATGTTCCGAACATCATGTTAAATTCTAAAAGGTACAGCAGTTACAATATTATCTGTTGCGCTCGTTTGAGTAGTACATAACGGTTACGAGTTTCATCAAAAGTCACTTTCGATAAAGCCCTTCCCAACAGACTCGTCGATGGCCCCTTTCTTCACATTCACAAGGGGAGCACCTATAAGTGGAGCATCGAGTTCACATTCACATTCCAGGGTAAACTTAATTAAATGTTGCAGATGTTTGGAACATCACTTTGAATTTCAGGAACAGATTGATGTCGTTCTGGAACTGATGTAATAATCATCAATATTTAATATTTAAGCACATCAAAAGTTGTTGCTGTTAAGTGTTACTTGTTACTTGGCTAATAAAATAAAAGTCATCCATACCTAATTACATTACCAAAAAAAAGTTAAAAGATTATCCAAATATTACATATTCCCCAAATCAAGGCTTCATTTTGCCGTCGTAAATATAAACGGCTAAACGTCGCCTCCACCGATCAGCCTCATTGTCATTAATTTTGCCCATGGGGGTCTTTGTAATGAGATGCTCAATGTACATCAACGCGAACACTCCACAGGATTGCCCTGTTAGATTTTGTGGACAAAGTGATCTTGGCACTCTCTCGAACAACCACATGTCTCCTTTATTACACATCGGATCCAATTCTTTGAATAGCTTAGAATTTCTGACATAGATCGGGAACATGTACAGAATGGGAACAATTATTGTCAAGAACTTTTCATCATCATTAACACCATGATTGCAATCATACACCCAAACCTTCGCTTCAACCATGTCAAACACCACCAACACGTAGTGATTGTCGTTGATGTTGAAGACGGCGAAGATCCTCTTAGCACCAGCCCAACACCTACCCCCTGGGTAGGGTAGCTCTCCATGTGCATACTTCAGATACTCCTCATCAAACTTATACGCATTCAACGCCTCATCCAGCGGTATCTTATCATCCTGCGCATCTTTTTCCAGTTGGTAGTAGCGTTTTTTCATCATTGTCAAGAATGCCATATCCAGAATGAGGTCACTTTGATCGTAATGATAGGGGTAATTCAAATGCCTCTCCCGCATCATTGTCAACACAGCTTCAACATACTGCAGAACATATAAGAGAGACAAATAATAATTGGAGTATAAGTGAGTGAAGGAAATTTCTGTCTTTCCGAACATCATTCCATGTTCGGAACGACTGCGTGATGTTCTATAAATCTATGAGAAGCTAGAAATGCTTTTGTTGATCCAAGCATACTAATGATGTTCCGAACACAGTTAGAATGTTCCCTACAACAATGTGAAGTTCAGAAAATCATTCTAAAATAAACTTACAATGTCCCACAGCCACACAGTCTTGTCCATCAGGTCTTTGAAATCTAGGTAATTCATCGGCATTCCAAGAAAAACATCTTTTTGTTTCTTCCTCTTTTTCATAAATGTGGTCAAGGCCACAACTTTTTTCCGCTTCAATGGCTTGTAAATATCCACTTTCAGACTAGGCCACTCTTCTTCCTCCTTCTTCTCCTCTTCTGTTTGTGGTGATATCACAGCCTTTGCAGGTTTTACAATTGTTTTGCGCTTCAACTGCTCAATCGTCTCCTTCACGGCCGCCATCTCCATCACCATGCCTTTACGCCAATCGTCGCACTCTTTGCAATTGCAACTGCTACATTTGGGGATGTCGAATCCATCACCACCAGAAGAATCACCTTTGATTTGCTCAGAAGCACCATCCTTTGTCTCGTAAGGCACGATCTGTTGCTCATAAGCCACCATCCTTTTCTCATAAGCCACGATCTTTTCATCATAAGCAACCATCTTTTGATCGTAAGCCAAAATCTTTTGCTCCATTGCTTCCCTCCATCCGCTGCATTCACCACATTTGCAGTCTCTGCAATTGGAGCTCCTCTTCACTATACCAACTTCAGTGATACCGGCAACTTCAAACTCACCGCGAACTACATCACCATCACCTTTGTTTCCAATGTCAATATTTACATCTTGCAGGCCACCAATTCCCTCTTCCTTGTATTCACCATCACTCCCAAACATCGTCGTTTCTGGGGCTTCCATAGCTTTAATTTCTATCACTTGTCTTGGAGGGGTTGCAGGATTGTTGTTGAAGATACAAATTGTAGTGCCACCAACAAGGCCAATGCTGCAAGCATCCTCAAACACTTTACAAAAACGATCTATTGTGTCGTCCTCTGAGTCATCAAATGGCATGAGGTCTAGAAAGTAATCCATGTCCAGCTCTTCATCGGTAGGAATGAGGAAAGGGTGAACAACCTGTTAATATACCCAACAACATTAAATAAATATCAACTAAATTTTAAGAATCTTTTAATGTTGTTTGGAACAAAGTCTTGTTGTTCGAAAACATCGGAAAAGGATGTTCCGAACATTGTTGACTGTAGAAGTTGAGGGTTCTTCATTAAGATGTTCCGAACATCAATTAGAAATATCTCAGCAACAACGAGGTTGTTCCAAACATTACATAACATATATGGAAAACGGAATACTTACAGGAACATCTTGTTGGTCAAACAACCTGTCCGTATCTCTTTCACAAATTTCAGTAAGCCTGTTTATGATCCTTGGGATTGTTTTTTCTTTTGGCAAATCCTTTGGTCTCAAGGCAGGAATGGCTTCATGAGCCCAGGCCATGAATGCCCATGGAAAGCCATAAAGATTGTAAGTCTGGCTTCCTTCTGCACGAGGTTCCATTGGCTTGATCAGATATTCCATTGTTAATTCAAAACTCATCCTACCCCAAGGATAACGCTGGAATGCCGCAAGATCAGCGGACAAGCACACCACCCATTCCTCTATTCCATATTTGGAATCCCTCGCACACAGAATAGTATGAACAAACCAAGCCATGCACAGATTTAAATACCACTTCTTGGGACAGGTTCTAGAACATACCAACTCAAGCAAGTCACCAGACTTCACAGCTTGCTTTTTCTTCGGCTGTTTTTGTTTTTTGGGCTTGTTGAACTTCCTCTTTGAGGGTGAAGGTGAGGGTGAGGGTGAGGGTGAGGCTGAGGGTGACTCCTCCTCCTTCTTCTTCCCCTTCCGCTTCCCACTACCCTTCTCCTTCTCCTCCTTTTTCTTCTCCTCCTTTCCCTTTATCTCTTTCTCCTTCTCCTTCCTCTTTTTCTCCTGGAAATAATCAACAACAAACTTCCACAATTCCTTCCCCTTTTCATTCATTTTATCCATGTACTCTTTACTTGGATAGCGCCCACAGTTTAGCCCTGTCATTAGTGCAAACTCGGATAGGCCAAAACGTGCTGGCAATCCATTGAAGGATATCCAAACCTCTTTCTTCTTCTTGCAAATAATCCTTCGCATGAGGAGGTTATGCACCAACTTGGTGCCAAACAGTGGATATTCCGGTAATTGCAAGAAAGGACCGAAACAGCTATTGGCAAATCCCCTTCTCACCTGCAATTTTTTCAGTACCTCCTTGAACTGTATCATACCCCTAGCCAACGAAGAACGAACAGTAATGTTCCCATTAAAAGGTTCATTGTTGGTCAGGAAGGTCTTGAAGAGACCCTCAACGTTACTCTTGAAAGTAGCATGACCAACGTCTTCATACTGCACATAATTTTAGCATAAAATTAATAAAATGAATCACAATGATAGTAAATTATTAAATGTTCGGAACATGAGTATGCTGAGGTTCTGAACGACAGTTGCTACTGTTGGGAACAACATGTATCGTGTTCCGAACGAGAGCTACCAGCCTTAATGTTGATGTTGGGAACGTACAAAATGTCGTGTAGAACATCAACTCTGGCGTTCCGAACAATACGCGTTTCAATTCAACTATTACCTGGTCTTCCTCCAGTTTCAATCCAGATGTTCCTTCAGCAGCTTCCTTCTCTTCACCTGCTTCCTCTTCAACATTTCCACCTGCATTATTTACAGCTTCCCCATCTATTTTAACTCTTTTTTCACGATCCTTCAGAAAGTTGCTTTTTAAAATTACATCCTCCGCCTCTCTTCTACTTCTTTTGCTGCTTCTTGGACTCTCCCCTGTTTTATCTGCTTCCCCCTCTACTTCTTCTCCTTTTTCTCTACTTAAATCATCAGCCTCTACATTTTTTTTACCACCATCTTCCTCTTCCTTTTCACCATCACCATCTTCCTCTTCCTTTTCACCATCACCATCTTCCACTCCAGTCCTCAAAAAATCACTTTTTAACAGTTCATCAATACCGGCGTCATCTAAATCCACCCTTCTTTCACCCTCATCTGCAGCCCTCTCCAAATCCTCCCCACCTTTACTTAGATCGTAACTTGGTGCTGGACTTTGGCTTTCCTCTTGTTTATCACCTTTGTTCCGTGGACCTGCTACTTCTCCTTGGCTACATTCGTCACTCTCCACAACTAATTTTCTTTTAGTGGGTTTAGTAGTTCTTGGGCGTTTAGGAGTAGGTTCTAAATCTGTTGGAGTACGTTCCGAATCTGAAGTACTAGGCTTGTCAACTTTCTTCTTCGGCGAAGGGCCCTTTTTCTTAGAAATCGCCTTCTTGGGAGTCTTTGTAGGCTGCTTCTTCTGCTCATCTTCATCTTTATTTCTCGGTCTTAAATTTACCATTTTTCTGCAAAGCAAAACAAGGGGATACTAAATTTAGTTACAGAAGAAAAACATGAACATCCTATTAGATGTTTAGAACCTTCAGATAGTGTTCGGAACATCAAGACACATAATAGCAATAACTTCAAATTGCAACTAAATAAAGCAGTGTTGGTTCCCAGAAAACCCTCAAAATCGTCACAATTTAACCAAAAAATGTAAACACCCTAAATATTTCAGTTGAACATTGAAAATCCCCTTTGTAGTTCGGAACTACTTTACCCATTAAAACACATAATGCCATTCAATTTCAACAAAATATTACACCTTTTGTACAAAAACAAACACCCAAATCATCGTTAATCACTGTCGACGAAAAAATTAAAATAAAAAACCAAGGTTCGACATTACACCACAGTTTAAATGATAATGACATAGTTTACCTTTTATATAAAATACTTTGTTGTATTTGCTGGTCGGATTCCTTGAAAACACAGAGAACTTGACAGTATTTGGTTTAGATTTGGAGTGAAAAAGGAGATGAAGTGTGAAGTTGAAAGAAGCCACGCGGGGAAGGGGAAGGAAAGGGGTTAACTGATGAATGATGTTCCCAAGGTTTCAAATAATTATTATGTATGTTTTAAGAAATACCCTCAAGTTTTAAAAGTGTTAATTTGGTCCATGATTAGTGTTAATCAGACTTAGAAATAAAAGAAAATGGAAAAGAAAAGCCAAGACCCTTTTCTGCCAAAAAAGACTTGGGCGGTTCTGGAACGCCACTTCTCACGAGTAACTTGAGAAGAATTAGCTAAAAGACCCCTCAAAGTGTTGAATAAAAAGTTTAATCTTTCCATTTCTTTTTGACTTATTTTTGGAAAGAGAAAAACTTAAGTGGGTTTAAGTGGGGACCAGGGACTGTATTAGTACTCTTAGAAACTTGTGGGTGCAAAATAATAATTTCTTAGGGTGCAAAACATAAAAAAAACTTGTGAGCTCTTTTTGAAATAAAAAAAAGTACCCGGATAATTTAAACAATAACGGATACAACATCTCCTCTGTTTGGTTGATCATACACCAGTGCGTTCCATTCCAATTTTCACGCTCAACTTCTCCTATTTTCTCTCTATCAACTGCCTGCACGACTTCAATTGCTGTGAGTGTCTTTTTGGAGTTATTTAAAGGATCTCTGTGGGTTAAGCACATTATCGACGAACAGCATAAACAGGTACGCATCGAGATTTTGTTAGGGTTTTTATTTGAAATTTAACTTTGTATTTTCTACGATTAAGGCTATTCTGCATCTTTACATCTTGATTTCGGGCAATGGGTGTTGTTATTTTACCTAGATATACGCAATTTTCGATTCTGGTTTACGGTTTAATTTTTGGGGGTTTTTCTTTAACTGTCGTATTAAAATGTGGTTTGTTTAGGTGTAATTATTGGGGGTTTTTTCTTTAACTTTCGTTGTAAAACTGTGTTGTGTTTAGGGTACGCGTATTAAAATGCCTAGGGTAAAGCACGTCGTTCCGAAAGGAAAAGGTCCGCGAACTTAGGAAGAGCGTAGAGCGGAGCTTTTAGAAGAGAAGAGAGCTAAGGAAAAACATATAGGTACGCGTAGGTGGTCCATGCGCAAAGCAGCACAAGAAGCTTGGGTGTCTGCGAACATCCCCACAGATTTTGTCAAATGCAAAAGAAGAAGGGTGGAGGAAGAACATGATGACAGTGATGCCACATCAACTGATAAAGATGTTGGTGGTGAGCAAACAGAGGTGGGTGACAACTTGAGTTCAAAAGGTGCATCTGCTGATACCTTTGATCAGATTGACAGATTTCAAGCTGAAGATGGAGTTGGTAGTAGTGCTGCTGCTGCAGCAAAAAGAAGAGGAAAAACTGTTGTGACTGATGATGATGAGGATGATCCTGGGAAGGCAAGTAGGAAGAGTGCTGGAGAGGAGGATCAGGCTGGTGATAGGGATGATGAAGTTGATAAAGGGGTTGACAGGGATCAGGCTGGTGAGAGGGATGATGGAGCAGATGATGGAGTTGATAAAGAGGGAGATGAGGATGATGAAGAGGATGTGCATCCTCTTGACAGATTAAGCATTCCACAGAAGGTGATTGACATTGATGTCAGTACCTTTAGCTTCAAAACCTGGTTGTCCAGGTTTGAATCATTTAATGCAAAGATCTCTGTGAGATCTTCAGTGAAAAAATTTAATGACTTCAAGACCAAGCTGGCAAAAATGGGTCTTGAAAAGATGTTTAGGAGATCAGTTTTTGGGCATTTCTTAAACCTTTCTGAGAGCTGGACCTTCAATGGTCAGTTGGTGCACCAAGAAAAAGCATGAGATGTGGTTCTTAATAGATGGCAAGCCAGTCTGTTTTGGCTTGAGGGAGTTCTACCTGATGACTGGCTTAAACTGTTGTCAAGAGCCAGATACCAAATTGAAGGCCAAGTCTTGGCAAATGGTGAAGGATTTGTAGATAAGGTCTCTGGTGGTGGGGATGTGAGGGCAGAAAATCTACTGTACTTGATGGAGCAGAGACAGTTCTCTAAGGAAGAGAAGCTGAAGTTGGCTCTCCTGTGGTTCCTCCATACTGTCCTGATGGCCAGGGACAAAACTAAAAATGTTGAGAAATGGTGGATCCAATGTGTGGATAACCTGGACTTTTTCAGCAAGTACCCCTGGGGCAGGCTTTGTTATGACCTGACAGTGGACTACCTCTACAATAAAGTGGATTTTGCGAAGACTCATCGACAGCATGTAGAGGGCAGAACTGCTGGTTATGCACTGTTTGGATTCCCATGGGCCTTCCTTGTAAGTATTATTATTTTATTTTTCAGTGTTATTAAGAATGATTGTGTGAAAACATTAGTAATGTGACTGTGGCATTCATGACAGGCATGGATATATGAGGCTGTGCCCTTGGTTGGCCGTAATGCTGGGAAATCTGTACAGTCCCCCTTGCCAATCCCAAGGATGCTGAGGTGGCAGCATACAAGAAGAAATGTGGGAGATGCTGATGCAGGCCATCAAGGTGCCAGACAGGTATGTACCTATTGAATTTATTAATTATGTTATCATTTAATGAATAATTCATTTATTAATTATTTTATCATTTGATGACAGGTTTTGCACCCTTTCTTGATCCCAACAATGCAAGAAGTTGAGGGTTGCAAAAAATTTGTCTCTCCTCATGCTGATGAGGTCGAGGATCCTGCATTGGACAGGGTAAGGGCTATGCTGGAGGGGGTCACTGGGATTAAGTACATTGTGGAGGAGTATGCTGATGAAATGCACAAAACTGAAAGCCAGGAAGACAGGGTTGATGATGTTGATGATGGTGATGATGGTGCTGGTGATGGTGTTGGTGGTAGCAGGGGAACTTGCAGGCACTGTGGGCATGTGCAAGGTGTTCTGACAAGAATGTTGGAGGTGAGTGAGGAGATTTTAAAATTGTTGAAAGAGAAGAAGGTGAACAGTGAAAGGAAAACAAAGTCCAGGAACTTGATGAAGAGGAAGCTGTTCAAGCAAAGGAAGCTTGTGAAGAGGAAAAAGAAAGGTATCTATATTCAGTTTAATGATAATTTGATTATTTTTGTCAGTTTCTAAGTATTTCCTTTTAGTTGTAGTGAATGAAGGGAATAATGATGAGGAGAAGAATGAAGATGTGAGAGAAGCAGCTGCGGCAGTCGATGAAGAAGAAGAGGTTTTCCATGATGCTCATGGAGCAGATGAAGAGAGGACTGCAGATGCTGCAGAAGCCAGAAATGATGCTCATGGAGCAGATGAAGAGAGGACTGCAGATGCTGCAGAAGCCAGAAATGATGCTCATGGAGCAGATGAAGAGAGGACTGCAGATGCTGCAGAAGCTAGAAATGATGCTCATGGTGATGAGGTCGATGAAGAGATGTCTGAAGAAGGAGACAATGCAGAGATTGTTGAAGAAGCTAGAAATGAAGAGATTGTTGAAGAAAATCGCGAGACACAAGCGGCATTGCATGTGGATGAACCGGGTGTTGTTGTGAATGAAGTTCTTGCAAGTCTGAAAGTTCAGTTTCCTTCAGAGAATATTGGTACAGATAATGTTTGACTGGTTCAGTATTAATGATTGGTTTCCTGGTTTTGTATAAGTTGAATGATTGGTTAACTTTAAACTTGTTAAGGTATATTCTATTGATGACAGTCTAGTATATTTTATTATGGTTATCTCTGGTTATCTCCTGGTTATAGTCATAGACAAGTGTATGGTGGCTGACCTTGTTTTTGGACATGAACTGTGGGTTTATTAATGCAGGGTACTTGTTAGGAGAGAGCTCATTTCATTCATTGTTCAATGTTTCAATTATGGTTTGCAACTAATAACATGTTTCATTGTTCAATGTTTCAATTATGGTTTGCAACTAATAACATGTTTCTCCTTATGTGCTCGCAACTCAAACAATAACGAAGCTTTATAACAAAAACAAAACAGAGCTTTCCCGACTACATTACAATATCGATGCTTTTATACAAAAACAGCCAAATTATTGGCCTTAAGTTTATACAAAAACAGCCAAGTTATTGGCCTTTATACAAAAACGGCCAAGGTATTGGCCTTTATACAAAAACGGCCAAACGATTGACCTTATGTTTACACTGCGTCAAAACAATATTACACATATCCGGATTATGAACAAAATTTACACAGTGTCAAAATAATTCCCATACTAAAAGAAGCGAACTAATAGGAGATCCATCTAAAAACGGAGCAGATAACACAACCAGCTACCATCGACTTAATCAACACCTTCAGTCGATGACTCTTCTGCTCAGCTTCTTTCAACTTCATTTCAGCATCCCTCAGCATGATTTTCAGAAAACTATTCTGCTCTTCACATTCACTCAGTAGTTGTCTCAGTAAAACACAGTTGTCTTCGGTATCCTTAAGCTTTCTAACCAGATTCCCAATCACACTCGATGCTGCTACAGGCAGTGGTCCACCATCAAACCACCGAAAGTAGTCGCACCCACCACTTGACTGCATTATTTAACAAAACTCAAGAAAAAATCAGTACATTAACAAATAATCAAAAACAAAAACAGAAATATAATGTATGAGTAACACACCTTTGGAGTTTTACAACTCCAAAATCTGCGGCCAGGGTTTGTATTAGTGCGGGATGTCCTCAGCTTTGTGCTTTTGCCGCAGAAACAGATATCGGCTTCCGCTGCTACGTTGGAGCTGGACGAATCTTCACTCATGATGTTCTTTGAGTTGTTTGATTTTTCAGCTGGTGAAAGAGGGGTCGTGAAAGAGAAGGTTTTGAAGAATTGGGTGGGTTAGGTTAGAAATTGGTGTAAATTGGGGTTCTCTAGAAATTGTTTGGGGAATCGTTAAATCAGCTTTTATATATTTGGGGATTTGTTTTAAAATATTAAAGTTAATGTTTAAGTGAGGCGGGAAATTTGGGCTCCATTTTCCGCTCAAACTTTTTGACTTTTACCTAAGCCACGTGACCAGGGGCGTGACGTGTTCCGTGTTTGGGTTCGGGGTTTGGGGATTTGGGGTTGGGGGTTTGGGTTTAGGGATAATCAACATATAGTAGTCGATAATCAACTTTGTATCTTGAAAATTAACATATGAAATTATTCTCGAATCCAAGAATAGAAATTAGTAGGCTTAACAAGAATAGACATAGTAGGCTTATATATACATGAGATTTTCCCTTGTAGGCATCAATGAGTTGTTATAATGTACTAAATTGGTCAATAATACTCAAATGGGGTCCATATACCATCACATATGGTGTAACAAGACATATGAGTCATAACACTAAGGCATTGCTTAACAAGAATAGACATAGTAGGCTTATATATACATGAGATTTTTCCTTGTAGGCATCAATGAGTTGTTATAATGTACTAAATTGGTCAATAATACTCAAATGGGGTCCATATACCATCACATATGGTGTAACAAGACATATGAGTCATAACACTAAGGCATTGCTTAACAAGAATAGACATAGTAGGCTTATATATACATGAGATTTTCCCTTGTAGGCATCAATGAGTTGTTATAATGTACTAAATTGGTCAATAATACTCAAATGGGGTCCATATACCATCACATATGGTGTATCAAGACATATGAGTCATAACACTAAGGCATTGCTTAACAAGAATAGACATAGTAGGCTTATATATATACATGAGATTTTCCCTTGTAGGCATCAATGAGTTGTTATAATGTACTAAATTGGTCAATAATACTCAAATGGGGTCCATATACCAACACATACGGTGTAACAAGACATTTTAGTCATGATTTTTTTGATTTTATTTGAAATTACACTAGGTCGATAATCAACCCATTCGGGGTTGATTTGGTTAATAGTCGATTACCTTTGTCCAGTCAAGTCCCGACTTTAGAAAATTCTGCCATTACTTAAATATTTTTCGTATTACTTAATATTTATTTTATTTACATTTTCCAGTAAATATTATTATCGTAATTTAATTTTTGTTTTTGGTCATTTTCTGATTATTTCCATTTTTGCGAACCTATCTATCGATTTATCTACTTGGTGTTGGTTGATTATACACCAAAATGGAGTACGGACAGTTGGTTAATAGTCGATTTTTCTGATACGTTTCCCTTTTCCAGGAAATTCTCCCATTGACTTAAATATTTTTCGTATTACTTAATATTTATTTTATTTAAATTTTCCAGTAAATTTGACTTTTTCTATTAATTAAATATTATCGTAATTTATTATTTTACTTTTATCTTTTTCTATTTATATTTTTGTTTTTTCTCATATTCTGATTATTTCCATTTTTGCGAACCTATCTATCGATTTATCTACTTGGTGTTGGTTGATTATACACCAAAATGGAGTATGGACAGGTCATCAAGAATACGCAAAAAAAATGGGGGAGCGGGAAATTGAACGAGAAATTAAATGCACAATCAGATATAATAATAACCCAGGGGGCTTTTCATATATAATATTTTTAAAGAAAAGAGCAATCATAATGAAAACTCTTTTCTTTTTACATTTACAAATTAAAAAAAAAAAAACTAATTATTACGAGGGGAGGGGGGAGGGGTGATGTAGTTGTCCAGATCCTCCCCTGCTCGTTCCATGAGCACCCTCAACATCCTAGCAGTACGGCGGATGTTCATCTCCTGCCTCCTGCGATCTTCACACAGGAGGCGGATAAGCCTGTCTATGTCAGCACGGATCAGCAGCACCTCTGGGTCGTTGTTCCTGAGAGTGACATTGCCATTGTTGTTGTTTCTGGTGGCACTTCCTGGAGCTCTTGCCATTATAAGATGTTTCTGATTCTTGATTTGTGTTGTGGATTGTTGGATCGAATGCCTCTATTTATAGGCTCCAAATCGATGCAACCTTTGGTGTTCCCAGAAAAAGAAAAGTCTCATCGTTTCTAGTGGCAATTATGAACAGCCACTTCGAGTCTCATCGTTTCAAGTGGCAATTATGAACTGCCACTTCGTTTAACCCAATTCCGGCTGCTTTCAATGACGGGGCGCACGCGTCTATTAAATGTGTTCAATCACTTTATCAACTGCATTGGGTCAATTAATCTACGTTATTTTTTTTTCAATAATCAACCCATATATTGTCTATTAATAAATGAGTTCAATCACTTTATCAACTGCATTGGGTCAATTAATCTACGTTATTTTTTCTTTCCAATAATCAACCCATATATTGTCTATTAATCTAAAATGTAAATACTCAACTGGTTGTAAGCATGTCCAGCATTTGCTGAACTCAAATAATAGTCATTCTTATACAAGACACTTAAAATAGAAATAAAATACATTAACGAAACTATTACAATCAGTTCAAATTGTTCCAACAAATAACACAGTACCAAATTAAGACAACCACATCTAACACTACTTAAACACACCAAATTATCACAACTTAAGCTAATACACCAAATCAAAATTGCAAGGTTGATTATCAACCTCGTACCAAAGCAGGGCAGGTTGTCTTTTTATGGCCACTTCTCTTGCAGTTTGAACATCTATTTTGCCTCTTCCTTGAGAAAAATGTTTCACCAACTGAGGGAAAACGATTAATTCTCCTTCTACCGTTTTTGGGATCGACCATCGGCGGAAGAATTCTTCTATGAACTACCTCTGGAGGAACCATCCATTCTTGCTCCGGTGGCATTGGATAAATATTTTCTTCATACGCACACATGTAAGTCTGAAGCCTATAAAATGGACAAGTGTAATGGTACGCGCTAGCACCATATTCATCTCCATACCTTATCCTCAACACTGCAAACGCATGCTTGCATGGTATCTTGTCCAGGTCAAACTCCCTACATGTACACGTTCTGAAATGAAGATTGACAGTGTGGGATAGGCCATCTCCAACCACAGTGTACTTCGGTACTTCCACGCTCCCGCCTGCATGATAAGCAATCAATTTGTTTCCTTCAAGCATATTCTGATTCAATTTTGTTTCAGCACTGGGCACCAAAATGGTGTTGTGTTTCTTCATCTCCTCACGCCTCTCATTGAACTTGTCAGTAAACCTGCGAGTAATAGCATTGCACAGTCCCAGGATGGGGTATTCTCTCTCGTCCTTGAACATTGCGTTGAGGGACTCGAAAAGGTTTGTCGTCATTACATCATACCTGTTTCCTGGAAAAAATGCTCTCGTCCACCTATGGAAGCCCACTTCATCCTTAAGACAAGCAGCTGCGGCAGGGCATTTTGACGCGAGCTGGTTAAAAGCATCGCTGAACACTTCAAAACGGTACGCCTTCGCAGGGGTGTAATAATCCTTCAAAAATGATCCACACTTGAACCTTACGCGCATGTTCTCAGCAAGGTGCTTGGTGCAACAGCCATGAGATGCGAAGGTATACACCCTTCTAATCCCATTTGCTATGGCCTTGGCGCGATCGGAAATTATGCACAGGTCCGGTGTATTGGGGACTACGTGAGCCAGCTGTTCAAAAAAGAATTGCCATGAGCTATCGCACTCCTTGTCTACCACACAGAAAGCCAGTGGATAAATGTGGTTCTCCGTGTCCTGCGCGACAGCCGTCAATAAAACACCGCCGTAGGTGGACGATAAATGTGTCCCATCGACTGATATCACCTTCCTCATATATGTAAACCCTCTAACCCAAGCTCCGTAAGCTACAAAAAAATACTTGAACCTCCCCTGTTCATCAACCCTTAAGCCAGTCTTGCTGCCAGGATTTAGGCTTTCCAACACAAAACTGTACGCATCTAAAATTGCGTAACTGTGCTCCAGACTGCCCCTAACTAAAGCCTTTGCAATTTCTCTTCCTTTCCAGCACTTCCAATAACTTACCTTACTATTCAGTTGTTGATCCAAAGCGCTCTTGATATCTTTTGTCGTCAACCCTTTGCCTTCAATAAACCTGTTCTTGAAATATTCTCCGATGACATCCGCTGAAGCATGTGGATGATGGCTTGGTAGATGTTGCACCCCACATGTGTGCTCTTTAAAGTATTTGGTGATCACAAACCTGTTGGAATTAACATACTTCATGGCGCGCACCATCCACCTGCAGCGCGCTTCTACACATGCCACGACATACAGGGATTTAGTACTCTTCTTTGTTTTGAATGTGGATGGATTCTTCATTGAACCCATCTTCAAAGCCACAACCAGGCTCTTCTTGGTATCGAAGGTTTTCCCAGTATGAAAACCTGTGCAATCATCAACCACATCACCCAAGTTGCTGCCTTGAGTGGGAGCAGATTCGGCAACACAGTTGCTCCCATTTACAGCGGGTTCTCCAACCTCTGGATCTTCAATAGCATTTTCTTCTTCACTATCCATATCACCAGCAGTTTCACCAACTCCAGCATCACTGCCATGATCACCCGTACTATCATTGAATAGTGGTGGTCGTGGTGGTCTTGCAGAATCAGCTGCACCATTAGTGGCAGCATTTGAGCCTGCTTGAGAGCTCTCGCCAACAAATATCTTTAAAATAGGCCTGCTACCATTATTTCCAACATCGAGCATATAGATATGCAAATCATTATCATTCCTTATAAAAGAAGGAGCCACCTTACCCCTCGTAGGAGCAGCACTAAAAACATAGCTAATTGAAACCTCGCTGCGATGGCACGTTAAGTTGCCGCGATCGATTAATTGGTCAATTAACTGATCGTAGGTACATTCCAGATTTAATGCAATAGGGATTGTTGTCTTTGTCCTAGATTGCCAATTCCAGCATTTTGGGGTCTCAATCCATTCACCCATAAAGTCAGCACCTACTACTACGAAACCCCCCATCTACTTCAACGAAGTCGATGATCAACCGAATGTGGTCGATGGTCGATGAAATAATGCAGCAGTTCTGCAACAATGGCGAACGAATAAAAAACAGCTTGAACTTCTTACCAGTTGAAGAAATGAAAGGATGTATGTGCAAAGACGGAAGCCCAGACCAATTCACCTCAGATTTCCATCCACATTACTCGCATCGAGACGTTACAGCCGCAACAAGAAATTTCAAGAAAAACGGGTTCCAAAAGATAAAACAGTTATAGATCGAGATGACGCAGTTCTTGATGGGAGAAATGGAGCAAAAAACGAAGCTCAAACAGCCATTGAAGGCGCAGGTGGTTCTGGGCGGGAAAGCTTGGAGGGAAGAAGAAGGCAGCTGGGGGTCTAGGGATTTTGGTGGGAAGATTTAATTGTTTTTTTGCTATTTTAGGTAAATAATAATTGTTTATATAGTAGACCAAAGTGTAGTTTTTGTAACTTAAGGGCTGGGGGTTTGAGACTACAGAACTTGGATAAGATCATTAGTGTTAAATGGTCATTAAGCAATTAAAGGGTTATACACCCAATTTTTAAGACTTGAGGGTTATTCCCTCTATTTCCTTCATTGCAGAGGTCTTTTAGCCAAGTCACCCGAGTAACTTAGCTTTTTTTGTTCATATTTGCCATAAAAAGTTAGAGTTTTATGAGCTTTACTGATTTCTGATGAGGCTTTACAGGTACATATATAGTCACAGACTTGCATATGGGACTATGCAATGTCTGCTGCTCCTTTGGTATCAAAGAATTTGCTGGAATTCCTTGCTCTCCTCTTATTTTTGTCTTTTCTTTCTCCTGGACATCCAAAATTTCTTACTTAATTAGTGAAACTGCCTCAGTTTAATGTTCTTGATATCACACGTGTTATATACTAGTAGTTTTTCAAGTGTAGTTTATACCCGCCGATAGTTTAAAATAATTTTTACCTAGTCACCAAAGTTAACTCCAAGTAAGTATATCATAATAAATGAAATTAGTTACCTTGAAAATAATGGAATCAATTTATTGTAACAAGTTAAACTACCATGCTAACGTAAAAATAATAAAATAAAAAGTATTAACGACAGAATTTAGAACTGTAACGCTAAGAATCGACTTTAACTACTGAAACATCAAGTGTAGCTTAAGAAGGTTGAAAATTAACAACTAGCTTACGCGATCCCCAGTCCAATCCCATTTAATTGTCACAATTTTTTGTACAAAAATGTTTGTCATTTTAAAAGATCAAGATAAAAATTACCATCTTTTTTTCATCATACCCTTAATATTAATTGTTCTTAAAAAATACAAATAGCTTAGTTATGATTTTTCAAGAGTTAAAATCTCAAATGATCACTCAACTTTGAGAAATTAACCACCAAAGTCACTTTGCTTTGGCTGGTCCCAAAAAGGTCACTCAACTTAGAAAAAATATCTCCAAAAATAATTCTTGTCATTTTTTGCAGCATCACCCACCGGAAATCTGGCGTGGCTTTTTAAAATATTTTTATACAATCGTAGGTCTCACTTTCTTTGCCATGTAGGATTTTTTAATAGTTACTTACTAGTTTTCTGACAAGTACAATACATGTGTATTCCTAATAACTAGTACAAAAATTATAAATATTGTTTAATAAGCGTGCATCGTAGCTAGTAAATTAAAGGAAAAAATATAAACTGAAAGTACTGAATCGAATGCTTTCCGATGGATATTTTTTATTATTGTAATACATAATCATACTAAACATTACTATTGTACGAAGGCCAGAAATTAATATTTGAACGATTATAATTATTTGTCATACTCCTAATTCCTAGTGCATAATAACAGTTTGCCATTAGCACAAAAACATAAAAACCAAGAAAAGGTATTGATATCAAGCTAAATACTTGATATTATAAAATTTGCATGATTAAAATTGTTCAAATATTAGTTACTGGCCTTCGTACAATAGTAATGTATAATTAGTATGATTATGTATTACGAAAATAAAATATATTCATTGCAAAGGATTCGATATGCGAGCACTTTTAATACATTTTTTTCCTTTAATTTATTAGCAATTATACACGCTTATTACTAAATATTTATAATTTTTGAACTAGTTATTAGGAATACACGTGCATTGCACTTGTCAGAAAACTAGTAAGTGACTATTACAAAAGTCCTACATGGCAAAGAAAGTGTGACCTACGGTTATATAAAAATATTTTGTAAAGCCACGTCAAATTTCCGGTGTGTGATGGTGTAAAAATCGTCAAAAATTATTTTTAGAAATATTTTTCCTAAGTTGAGTAACCGTTTTGGGATCAATCAAAGCAAAGTAACTTTAATGGTTAATTTCTCAAAGTTGGGTGACCATTTGAGATTTTAACTCTTAGAAATAGATTACTAGTTCGTTCCGGTCCCATTCCCACAGCTTGCTCCTGAAATCAAAGAATTTTTTTACACCTTTAATGGGAAGTTGGATTGGACGTGTCATAACCTCTGACGACATGGAGGTCAATTTGCTTTGGTCATTATTGATGTTCTTGAAGGAAATCCAACTGAGATATTCCAAATCCGAGTTTGCTTCAAAGATATCGATTGTAAATTACTGGTGGAACTCATGCATGCAAATACAGCCTTCGTCTTTTTAATTAATAATTCCCTTTTATTTATAGCTAGCATCTCAATTAGCTCCTTGGGTTAATATTAAGAGACTAAAGAGTAAAGTCCAATTTATTTAACAAACAGTAAAATTTATTAATTATAAATTAAGAGAGAGGTAACGTATCCTCTAATTAATTTCAGCGATCTTGGCCATGCAAGTTAATAGGATTATCCGTACTCCTAATATACTTTCAATGTTTTTACATAGTATAGCAGGTCAGAAGTTGAATAATCTCTCCTTTATCCTGATCAAAACTAGAATCTACTAATAAAGATGTTAGTACTAGATAAAAAGAGATTACACTTGAGGAATGTAAAGACACAGGTCACACCACACTTCCTTTAATTTATTGAATACTGTTCAGCGAAATCTTTCTCAAAAGAATGATCCTCCAGAGTGATTATCTAAGAATGTCGAAACAAAATATTTCTCAACGTAGTGATTGTATGGAGTAATATTTGAGAAGATCTTAGGTGTTTCGTCGTTGTCAGATAAAAAAATGAAAGAAATCTGCTACTACTACTTGAAATGAAATATTTGTAAAAAAGTATTGGAGGGAAAAGTCCAAACTAGTCAAAGATGGATTACTTGGCGCACTTGGGACTTGGCCACCAAAGTTTAAATTATATTTTCTGTCATCCTTTCCAAAAAAAAAATCATATTTTATTATTTTAATTAGTTATTCATATAGTTTTGAATTTTAAAATAGGTTGTTAGATTAAGTTTTTATAATAACAAAAAGTGCAACACTAATATATGACAAATATGTAATAGGAGATCGAAACTGATGAAGGAAGATTCTAGATGATATGAAAGATTCTTCGAACAAAAAGAAGGAAGGCTCTCAAGTATGAAATATCTCTTCAGATCTAGGATAGCCAACTAAAGAAAGAAAGGATTGGAATTGCGGTATCTCCTTAGGTCAAGTGGGGACACGCTAATTAAGCTTTTGCTTTACTCTCAAAAGATACCAATATCTTTTGAGGATCAATTCTCTTGGGTCATGTCTCTCTCTCTCCACTTAATGAATCAATCAGATTAATCTCTCAAAGACTGCGCAAGGAAAGAAATCAAATTTTCCCGCCCTCTCTCTCTCTCTCTCTGATCAGCAAGGGATACCAATCAGAGCAACGGGAAGATTTGTTGAACTATATAAAGAAGACATGCTGAAGAATGAAGGACACGCTTCTACGTACAATCTACTTTTTCTCTAGGCCTTTACTTATAAACACTTCCACTGTATTCTTGAGAGTGTACGAGTGATCGAAAGAAAAGAAAGAGAGTTCTTGTAGAGGTAATAGTTGTGTCAAGAAAGTTGGTCTGATAATCGATAAATCAGACAAGGTTATTGTTGGTGAGCGAACTGAACAAAACCAACGAGGAAAAAGTTTTTGGTTAACGATAAACCATCGGTGTACTCAGATTCAAAGAGCTTAAGAGAGACTCTCCCTTGTGACCCAAGAGAACTGGATTAGGAACCATATTGATTCTGAACCAGTATAAAAATAATGTGTCTAAGCGGCTTTACTTTAGGCACTTTAAATTCTGCTTTGTTTATGTTTCCAATTTAAGTTGACTAACTAAACTAAAAAAGTGGCACCTAGACTTAAAGATAAGTTTTATAAAGCGGTCGTTAGACCAACTATGTTGTACGACGCTGAGTGTTGGCCAGTCAAGACCACACACATTCAGAAGATGAGTGTAGCAAAGATGAGTATACTTAGATGGATGTATGGGCACATGAGGTCGGATAAGATTAGGGATGAGGACATTCGTGATAAGGTGGGAGTGCCACAACGGTGGACAAGATGCGAGAAGTAAGGTTGCGATGGTTCGGCCATGTGAAGAGAAGGAACGCCGATGCGCCAGTGAGGAGGTGTGAGAGGCTGGCTATGCTGGGTCTGCGGAGAGGTAGAGGTAGACCAAAGAAGAATTGGGGCGAAGTGATTCGACATGATATGGCTAACCTCCAGATCACCGAGGACATGGCCCTTGACAGGAAAGTGTGGAGGTCTAGGATTAGGGTAAAGAATGTTAGGTCGAAGGCGATGGATTGTTGACATTTCTGCAGTAGTATTTTTTTTCATAGTAGTTTTATCTTGTCCTTTTTTGCTAATGGTGCCTTCTGTTTTCCCTGGTTATAGTAGTTTCTAATATGAAAACTTGAGCATTAATGGTGTTTCTTACCTTGTTTGTTTTTATCTTATTTTCAAAATATTTGGTTTGTCTTCAAAATATTCAAATATTTCTTAGCCGAGGGTCTATCAGAAATAGCCTTTCCACTTTGGTAGAGGTAAGGTCTACATACATCTCACCTTCCCTTACACTAGGTATGTTCTTGTTGTTATTGTAACTAAACTAAGAAGTCGACTAATAAGTTAAAACGAATAATTCATCCCCTCCTCTTGTACTTTCAAGTAGTATCAGAGCTTGGTCTCACACTATTTTGTTTTTGCCTTACAGCAAGTGAGAAAAGATCATGTCTTCGCATCTTGTCAATGGAGCTCTATTGCAAGAGGGAACTTCTTCCCTCCGACCTCCTTACTTCAAAGGTAAGCACTATGGTAATTGGAAGATTCGTATTAAAACATACATAAAATTGGTTGACTATAAGATCTGGCGTGTCATAAAGAAGGGACCCTATGATATTCTCACTACTAAAGCAACTAAGAAGACTAAAGGTGACACATCTGTCATCCCTGTTGCTCTCGATATGGATGACTACACTGATGAGCAAAGAGAAGTTATTCAACTCAACTACAAAGCTGTCAATATCATATACAATGTCATCAGCGGTGAAAAATATGAAAAGATATCCAGTTGCGAGACTGCAAAGAAAATATAGGATAAACTAGAAGTTACCTATGAAGGAAAGAGTAAAGTCAAGGAAACAGGGATCAATCTGCTAGTTTATGAATATGAATTGTTCCAAATGAAGGAAGGAGAATATGTGGAAGACATGTTTGCAAGATTAGCAAAATTATCTGAGAGCTCAAGGCTCTAGGAAAAATTTATACAAGCGGTGAACAAATCAGAAAAATCTTGAGGAGTCTTCCCATTGCTTGGCAACCTAAAGTTATCAATATAGAAAGTGGGGATCTAAACAAAGTCTCTTATGATAAACTCAGAGGTGATCTTATCGCTTTTAAGAAAATGCATCTCAAGCAGAATGTTCAGGAAGAAAAGAAGAAAAATGTAGCATTCAATACTACAGTTGAAGAAGTCGACTATAATCGAGAGGAGGATGATGAAATTCAAGAACAACTGGCTATGATGTCTAGGAACCTAAGTGGTCACATGAATTGAAGAAGACAGTTCAGAAAAGAAAACGTGCCTTTCAAAAAGGAAATCAGTCAAACTACAAAAGTGAAGGACGCTGCTATGAATGTGGCAAACTTATCACATCGCAAATAATGTCCCGTTGTAAAAAGGAAAGGGAAGAATAGATCCTATGCTGCCTGGAGTGATGATTATGCATGAGAAAGGGAACAAGAAGAAGTTGCAAATATTTTTTTCATGGCTACTGGAGATTAAAGCAACAATGACAAACCATCAAATTACTCCAGCAAGGAACACCACAAATCAACTAAAATGGGATAATGGTTCTTAGACAGTGGATGTTTTAGGCATATGACGGGTGACAAACAACTATTTAAATCAGTCACAAGTTTCAATGGAGGATTTGTAAAGTTTGGAGGAGACGCAAGAGGATGTATCATTGGCATTTGTATTATTTCTTTAAGACCTTCATGTGATATAAAAGAAGCATTCTTGGTTGATGGACTCAAGCACAATCTACTTAGCATAAGTCAACTAGGTGATGGAGGGTATAAGGTAAAGTTTGAATACAGTAAATGTATCATTCACGATAACAAAGGTAAAGTTGTCTTCTCTGGTTCAAGAGAAAAACAACATCCATGTTCTGAATAATGGGAATGTATCATCAGGTAAACATCTATATTTAGCATCCATAGCGAATGATCCATGGACATGGCATAGAAAACTAGGTCATGCGTGCATGTTTCTAATTGAAAAACTTTCAAAACATGACTTAGTTATTGGATTGACAAAACTAATCTTTTCTAAAGATCATATATGTGATGCATGTCAGTTAGGAAAGCAAACCAGAACATCACTTAAAAGTAAAGACATTTTTACCACTTCAAAGCCACTTGAATTACTACATATGGATTTATTTGGGCCTACTAGGACTGCTAGTATCGATGGTAAAAGACATGCTTTCATTATTGTTGATGATTTCTATCGCTTTACTTGGTTTATATTTCTATCTCACAAAGATGATGCTTTTAAAAGTTTTGAAGTGTTCTATAAGAAAGTGCAAAGAGAAAAGGGATACTTTATCTCTACTGTTAGAAATAACCATGGAGGAGAATTTCAAAGCAAAGTATTTGAAGAATACTGCAATGCGCATGGATTCACTCACAATTTCTCTTCTCTTTGAACATCTCAGCAATATGGTGTTGTGGAAAGGAAAAACGGAACCCCCAAGACATGGCCAGAACAATATTAGTTGAACATTCTCTTCCAAATCAATTCTGGGCAGAAGTTGTAAGTATTACATGTCATATTTTAAATAGATGCCTTATTCGTCTAATTCTTAAAAAGACTCCTTATGAACTCTGGAAATGAAAGCGTCCCAACATAAGTTACTTTCATCCTTTAGGATGTAAATGCTTTATCCATAAAATGGTAAAGACAATCTGGGTAAGTTCGATCCTCACAGTGATGAAGGTATCTTTCTGAGATACTCCAATACAAGTAGGTCTTATAGAGTATTTAACAAACGAACATTATCTGTTGAAGAGTTAATGCATAGGGTATTTGATGATTTTTTGACCATTGTCGAGAAAGGTACTACTGCAAATGAAGATGATGCAGCTCAAACTCAGCTGAAGGAGACAGAAACTCAGAATTCCACTTCCTGTCAGCAAGAACTGAAGTCAGATGAAAATCCTGAGTCGACTCCAGCTGCTGAGCAACCGGAGTCAACTACCATAACTGATTTTAAGGACTCAGAAGTTGTTATCCCAAATGAGTAGAAAAGTAATCCAGACTATCCTCGAAAATATACCATTGGGGACCCAAGAGAAGGTATGAAAACTAGAAGCTCTCATAAATCTAACCTTGCTCTTATTTCACAGATTGAACCCAAATGAGTCGATGAAGCACTACAAGATGAATCATAGGTTCGTGCTATTCAAGAAGAGTTAGATCAATTTGAGAAAAATCAAGTATGGAAGCTGGTTCCCAGACCTAAAGGGAAATCTGTCATTGGTATAAAATGGGTTTTTCGAAACAATTTAAACGAATAAGGTAAAGTGGTAAGAAACAAGGCTCGTCTAGTTGCTCAATGATACTATCAGACAGAAGGAGTCGACTATGATAAGACATTTTCTCCTGTAGCTAGGCTTGAATCTATTCGTATTTTACTAGCGTATGCATATTTTAAAAGGTTTAAATTATTTCAAATGGATGTTAAGAGTGCCTTCCTATATGTTTTCATAAAGGAGGATGTCTATGTTAAGCAATATGCTGGTTTTGAAAATAGAAAAACTCCTCATCATATTTTTAAATTATCAAAAGCCCTCTATGGACTCAAACAAGCTCCAAGAACTTGGAATGAGGGATTAAGTTCTTTCTACTTAAATATAGTATTTCTAGAGGCAAAAATGATACTACCCTGTTCATTCAAAGATCATCTGAAGGAATTTTAATTATTCAAATCTATGTTGATGATATTATCTTTGGTAGTAGTAATCCCATTCTATGCAAGAATTTTGAAGCATTAATGCTGGGAGAATTTGAGATGAGCATGATGAGCTAACTCACATTCTTTCCAGGGCTTCAAATCAAGCAGAAAGAAAAGGGCATTTTCATATGTCAATCAAAATACACCAAGGAACTCATCTCTAAATTCGGTATAAATAAAACAAATCATGCTAAAACTCTTATGAGTCCTGCTATGCACATGGTAAGTGATGAGAAGGGGACAAGTGTTCTCTCTATCGAGGTATTATTGGATCACTCTTATATTTATTGGCCAGTCGACCAGACATTATGTCTTCAGTGTGTAAATGTGCCAGATTTCAGTCAGCCCCTAAAGTATCTCATTTGACTGCGGTCAAAAGAATTATTTGACATCTAGCCGGGACTATTTCTTATTGCATATGGTATCTGCATTCTAACTTTATTGATCTTATTGGATTCTCAGATGCTGACTATACAAGCGATAGAGTAGATCTTAAGAATACTCGTGGAGCAAGTTTTTTTTTCTTGAAAAATCACTTGTTTCATGGCACAGTAAGAAATAGGATTATACAGCTGAATCAGAGTACATTACTCTTGGTCACTGTTGTACTCAACTTCTTTGGATGGCTACTCAATTATCTGATTATAATTTACATTTTAAGCATATTCATATGCTATGTGATAATACTAGTGCTATTTTAGCATACAATCCAGTTGATCATTCTAAAACATAATGTATAGATGTGTGTTACCATTTTATTAGAGACCATGTTCAAGAAGGAGATGTGGATATTGTATTTGTTAGAACCGATTTTCAACTTGCTGATATTTTTACTAAACCTCTCCTAGAAGATCGTTTTTGTACCATAAAGGAATTGCTAAGCATTGTCCCTGACCCATGCTAAAGGTTTTAAGTTTTCTAAAAAGAAAATTTGTAAATAGTTATGTGTGCATTTATTTTGGTCAATATTTCCCTTATTTAATTTCTTAATTCGGCCCATTACCTGTTTACCGCATATTACTGCGTCATTAGTCATACTTACTCTCACATTTGCTTTAAGTTTTTGGAAACGTATCAGGCGGCGTGGTTGTTGAACCCCAAAAATTACCCCGAAAAGGATAAATTTAGGAATATCAACTGAATGGACTAACTCTTTTGGAGTTTTGGAGTCGCCACCCAATTTAAGGAAAACGGGGAGCCAAATTAACAAATGCGTGCAAAAGCTCCATTTTTTGAAAAGACGGTTTTTCTTTCAGAGATTCAAAGGTAAGAGGTTTTGTTAATTTCGAAAGAAAGTTTTTAAAGCACTTTCGAAATTGCGTAAAATACGGTTAATCCGACAGGTTTCCAAATATTTACAAGTGCGCTTTTCTTTCAAAAGAATTATTTAAAAATTGTAATAATAATAATAAGAATAATTAATCAAATAAAAGCTTATTTGCAAAATATTCTTTTACTTGCACGCATTTGCTAAGATGGCCCCAATTTGCAATAAATTAAATAACGACTTCACAATAAAAGGTAATGGACATAAAGTAAAGCAACATACAAACAATCAAATATTATTAATAAATAAAATAATTTACACATTTTATTTACATAAATATCTAAGGAAAGGAATGCAAAGTTAAAGATAGAACCCGAGATATTGATCAATCGCGGGAGCCTTGAATTTTCTAAATTTTCTAAGGTCTTATGTCTTGACTGCTTGAGTTCGAATTTAAGCCCAAATTACTCCAATGCAATGGGCTATCCACATTTGTAAGTTAGCCAAACACGTCCCCGAGTTTTCGTGCAAAAATGTACCTCGCATAAATTATGAAAATGAAATTGGATTAGTACAATAATAAAGCGTAATAACTAATGAAAATAAAATAATAATAATAATAATGATAAAGTAATAATAATAATAAAATATATAATAATAATAATAATAGTAGTAGTAGTAATAATAATAATAATAATAATAATAATAATAATAATAATAATAATAATATTAATAATAACAATAATAATAGTGAGGGGTTTTGTTTTTGCAAAATTTAGGCTCAGGTTTGTATGGCGCATCATGTAGAGGCTCGGGATGTTGGTACGGTTTAAAACACGCCGGCCGGTCGTGTTGCCATGCCAAGTACCAAGCCCACCACTCTATCGGACTTGCTTTGCATTAAATTCATACATTCATCATAGCCTATTTGCTTTAGGGACACGGGGACGGGACCGTTCAAGCGTAGTATCATGTTAAAATCAATCCCGAGGCTTCAATTCCTGTATATGTATTTTTTTCATTGGCCATTAGTGTAGTATTTGTTCAAATCAGTTCATAGTCCTCGAGAGTGGCACTGTCCATGATCAAAGTGCAATAGGATAATGTCAAGAGGGCTGCACCCTTCACCAAAAAAATAATCAGTAACAAACATAATTATTTAGATATGAATCATAATATAGGTATTAAAACTTGTAAGGAGCAACGAGAATCAAATCCCGTTAATAGTAAAGAATGGCCTAATTATCAATTAAACCAGCAGCAACGTCAAAGCCCAAAGCGGGTCGACCCGCAACATCAAATGAGCCCGACAGAACCAAAGCAAATACCAAAAACAAATCCGCAGAATCAACAAGAAGGATTAGTAGCAATGACTTAAGTATTACAGAAACCAGCACAAAATCGGGCTATTAAAGTTCCACACAACAGCGAAATATTGCCCGTCCAAATTCGATAAAACTCCGGTGAGGACAAACAAACAGATCAGCAGAACAGAGGGACAAGTCACAGTAACGGGTAAACCAAACAAGGCTAAGGAACTAGTGGGAATATCACAAGTCACAACCCAACCAAATTCCGATGAACCAGACAACGGTAACACGGAGGAGGAGGAGGAGGAGGAGCGACAACCTAAACCATTTTTGGTGTCGTTGCTGCTACCGTTTCTTCCATTTGTTTCAATCAGAAATCAATAAAGAAAAACAAGGGCCGCCGGCGACAGGTTTTTCCGGTGAAACAGACATGAACAACATCAAATCAGTGACCCCAAAGGAGCGGCGGAGGAGTGACTGCCGTTTTACGGCGTCACTGCTACCCCGACATTCTTCCTCTTACTTTCCCTTTTTTCTTTGTTTCAGATCTCGTTTCCCCTGGTTTTGTATCGCTGCACAGAATTTCTACGTATGTGGATGTGCGCAAATGGCGCGTGTGTGTTGTATGTATCGATGATGGTGAAAAAGGAGGAGTTGGTATTTTTGTGCAAGGAGGAGAAGGATGGATAATGGTGAGGGGGGCTGATGATGAATAATGGGAGTAGGGTTTTTGTGAGTGGGGAAGATGAATAGTGTGTAATGTCTAGGGTTTTCGGATAAGGGTATATATATATATATGGTGATTTGCACAAATAGGCTAGTGCTTAGGGGGTGAGCGGATTATGCCTCAATTTACAATTAATTAAAATTTTTTAAAAAAAGTAAATGGGTTGTACGGGTGGGTTAAAATTGGAGGGATTTCGTAAATTTAGCACATTCTTTGAAATTTCAATTGATCCTCTTTTATTATCATTATTTTATTTAATTTTCAAATTAAACCTCAATTATAAAAATATTACCATAATTTAATAATTTTGAAAAAATTCGGGACAAAATTGGGTGTCAACAGCTGCCCCTCTTTACCCGAAAAGGATGAAAGAGTTTTCAGGGTAAAAAAAGTTGACGTGAAAGCCAATTTTGTCACGGTAAAGCCAAGACTCTGATTCCTGGGATCAAAATGCGAGGCTTATGGACATGGCCGAGCTCTGGTTTCCGAGTTGCCTACATATCTCGGGCTGAAAGAGAATCAAGCCATATGTAGTTCGACGCGATTTGAAAATCAAAGATGAGATAGTAACGAATACTCAAGCGCGGGAAAAGAGGCTTGTAATCACCCAAGTTATGAAAATGTGGTCAACGACACATCCATAAGGAGGGGTTTACACGGACATAGCTTCCACTGCACCTCGATAACCGAGCCATCTTGTCTTCAATCTCAAACCTCAGACTCTAAGGTTAACAAGAGACTTAACTCTATGGTTGACGACTTATGCAGGTGCGATTCTTCAGGTCTTCGTTGACGAGTCTAGCTCATCTCAATGATTGCCCCCGTTCACCGATAAGAAAGTTCCATGTTATGCTCCAAACGCTGCTGCGGTGCTGCTAAAAATCCTGTAATAATCTCAACAAATGGTAAGCGGGCAACTGCTAATAAACTGTAACAATTGGATAAGAAATAGATAAAGTGATAACATAAAATTGTAAATGCGGGTTGTGGTATCATCGATAAGTTCTTCCTTCGATCAACTGGCAAGGTACTCCGCCCGGAGAACCTCTAAGCTGATCCTTATTCTGAAACAGTAAAGCAAGACAATAAGTAAAGCGAGAACGAATTGTAAAATGCAAGGCTTTCATAAAATAATTTGACTAACGAGACATAATATCTCAAGTTGACTTGTCTATCTCTAGTCTATGCAGGCTTCAACCTAATGTTTATTTGAAAAAGAACCATAAAGACAGAAATGCCGCCTATTCGGCAATAAACCATGATAAGCATAATGCTTTAATCATGAAGAGAGAATTTGCAATGTGATCTTGAACTGTGCTCCAATCACTTGATAAAGCAATGAGGTATCTGGTTACGAAGCCTCCAGCCTCCCAATGCAACTTGAAATAAACCTGCATATCCTATTTACAGGTGGATGAACCCGAATTGTTCATTTATAAGGCGAACGGGCCCAAATCGTTCATTTACAAGGCGAACGAGCCCAAAACGTTCAATTATAAGGCGAACGAGCCTAAAACGTTCAATTACAAGGTGAACGAGCCTAAATTTGATGCAGCCTGCGAAATAAAGTTGCAAATTAGATTAATTAAGGCAAGATAATGCAAAAAAAAAAAAGCAAAGCTGGGTCGTGTTGCTTGTATTAATAGTGCTGCAAAGCGTTGAATGCCATCAGTTCATATTGAATCTGATGTTCAATTTCTGCAAATTTAAAGTAAATGCAATAGAAAACGAGTGAATAATAAAGCAAAAGCTATAATGAAAAAAGGAAGAAATCGATTTGCGTCGCATATGCGATAAGGCGAATAATCTTTGAGAAACTGATGGTTGACGATAAGAACAATAACATAAGAGCCTTTAATTGCCTATGATAGGCTTCAGAATAATGCCTCCAATTGCTTATGGTAGGCTTCAAATGATAATGATGTCTTCGCTTGCTTACGATAGACTTGATAATAAGACCCCCCCCCCCCCCCCCCCCCCCGATTGCTTACAGTAGGATCAATAATAAAAGAGCCTTCAATTGTCTATGATAGGCTTCAGAATAAGGCCTCCAATTGCTTATGGTAGACTTCAATGCGAATGAAGTCTTCGCTTGCTCACAATAGACTCATAATAAGGCCCCCGATTGCATACGGTAGGCATGACATAATTTGTAAGTGCAAGCTGCGATATCTTTGATAAATTCTCTTCCAATCAACTGGCGAAGCAATAAAGCAAGTGTGAAGGCATAGTGCAAAGCATTTTCAATAATCTTGACAAATCAACTGGCAAGCCGGTCGGGCATGAAGCAAGGAGGGTCTTGGGGTTGATTGTAGAATAAATCAGCTGGCGAACAGGTCCGGCATGAAGCAAGGAGGGTCTCGGGACTGACCTGTTAACCTGAAAAGTAAAACAAGGCGTAATATGAAGAAAATGCGAAGGCATAATTTAAGGCAAGTGCGAAGCAATTTGAACAATCTTGACAAATCAACTGGCAAGCCGATTGGGCACGCAGCAAGGATGGTCTTGGGGTTGATTGTCGATAAATCAGCTGGCAATCCGGTCCGGCACAAAGCAAGGAGGCTCTCGGGGCTGACCTGTTAACCTGTTAAGCTAAAAGTAAAGCGGTTCATAATATAAAGCAAGTGCAAGGCAATTTAGCGTGAAATATAAAAGCAACGCAAAAGCGATTTAGCGAATCAACAGGTGTGAAAGTCCAACAAGAGAGAAGCCCCGCTTGGTGGTCAACCTGAAAAACGTAAAGCAAGGCATTAATTTTAAAGCAAGTGCGACGACATAATTTAATGCAAGTGCAAAGAAAAGTAGTGCGGGAATGTAGAGCAATGCAAGAGCCATTTGGCGAATCAATAGGCGAGATAGTCCAACAAAGGGAATCCTCGTAGCCGATGGTCAACCTGAAAGAGTAAAGCAAAGCGTTAATTTTAAAGCAAGTGAGAAGGCATAATTCAAAGTAAGTGCAAAGCAAAGTAGTGCGAAAATGTAGTCAGTGCGATAGCCATTGATAAATCAATTGGCGAGACAATCTGCAAGGATGGCCTTGTGCGGATTATCACCTGAAACAAAGCAATGCCCTATTTAGCTTAGTTTTGAAAACACAAAACAAGCCTCGGCTTTGTCGCCTATTAGGAGTGAAAGTCATAGAGGTAGAAATGCCGCCTGTTCGGCAATAACTCATGACAAAGCATAATGCTTTAAGTCATGAAAAGGGCAATGCGACGCAATTTGCAAGGCAACTTTGGATGCGTGTCAAATAATTGTTCATCCGTAGTGTGAATGATCCTTTCATTGCAACCATGTTCCTGCTTTCAAAGAAAATTTTGTTAGTTTTGGGGAGGGAAGGGGAAGCGTTTGATTTGTGCAGACTTCATCCTGATCTTGCTGCTTTTGTTGCCTCCTCGTCTTCATTGGACTTGGATTTGCGAATTGCATTCAGAAACTTGGCTCATGAACTTAATAGCATAGGAGTTTTTTGAAAGAAATAGAGGCAAGGGTAAATTAATTTAATGCAATATAGTAAGTAAAGCAAGCATGCAAATGAAGTCATGCATTTTGAAAAATTTTGCCTTGACTTAAACTTGTAACATATTTTAAAACAAACTGAACGTCCTTTGGCTTAGACTTTGCACTATTTGCTTAACCAATTTCAAAATTATTGCCAACTCATCTTTAATAACCAACGCCGCTTCTTGCAAAATTCTGCCCCAGTTATTATCTTTTGCATCTCCAACTCGTTTTGCAAAATTGCCCCAGTTGTGACATTCAATACTTCAAATTGCTTTACAAAACTGCCTCAGTTGCAATCTCTCATGCTTTCTACTTGCTTTCAAAAATTTGCCCCAGTTACAACCTTTGGAAAAAATTTAAAATTTAAATACTAAAGGATTGAGCCCGATGGAGGAGCCTACATATCCCTCCTTGGGAATCAGACCGTGCGTAGTTCTACATCACTGCTTCAACGCCATATACCAACAAATAAAAGCTGTCCCAGTTGAAGTTCTAACAGATAGTGCGATATCCAAAGAGCGCAGACAATAACTTTCCAGTGCGTCGTTTCAAACTGTTCAATTGTTTTGCCATACGTGACAAGCAAAGCTTTGGCATGTTTATCAATTTTAATTTTGAAACAGAAAAAATGCAAGCGTAAATAATATAATACGAATGCGATACGTTTTATTTCAACTTTCATAAATTCAAAATGAGTTGATTCAGATTAACATAAGCTTTAAAGTACAATGCAATTCAGGGCCTCAAACTGAATTAAAATTGAAAATAATGCTACGAAGTTCAATCGTCAAGTTCTTTCAAACAATGCCATTAGCTTCTGGTACTGTATCGTTCACGAGCTAAAGCGTCTACCATTAATCAGATCTTGAATCTTGCGTGATTTGCATGGTCAACCACCTTACAAATCAAACTTCTGCTAGAGAAATAAACAAAACAAAGAAACCTGAAAGGGTAACTAAGATAGTTTGCATGTCATTCATAGGATTGCACACAAGCAAGCAACGCCTAGTATTTAACACATTTTGAGCAAATAAAGCAAGGCAAGCAATTAACATGTGACAATCACAAGTAGTTGAGCGTAAATAAATATGCAAACGCATCTTACCCTGTAAGTTGCCTCTTTATGCCAGAGGTAGGCCTAATCGTCAAGTTGCACGCACATGTGGTTATTATAACGACATAAGCCATTTGTCAATACAACATCTGAGATATAAATAAACCGACATAATTGTCAACTTCTCAAATTTGACATGGCAAATGGTTTGGGATTCGTTATAATATCCACACGATCACATAATATGCAGTGTCGTTGGGATTCAATAACCCATCAACAATAGGGTAGTTTCTTAATTCCTGGAAACGGTATCAAGGACCGGGTCCAAACTATGGTGTATATGCATGCATGACCTAATCTCCTTCTAAGAGTGGGCCAACGGTTGAGGCTGATTCGACCTATGCGGGATAAACCTGGCCTCATAAACCAGTAAAACCGGCTATGACAAAACTAGGCAAACCATACCCCAACTAACTTTGGTGACACGAAAGAAGTTTCAAAGAGTGAGGTAAGGGCAATGCCCTTCCTGCATAACTACCGTCAAGTGGATGCCCCATGATGAAATCGAGGAGGTGAAAAAGAATTGACAGGTCCCATGAGGGAGGAAATATGAACAGAATGCGTACTATGCACAAATAAAATATAATGCATGCTTTTCATAACAAACCAAACAAACAGATATAATAAAGTAAATAAATTAGGCATGCTAGTTGCAAATAATTGGAAACCTTTATGGTCAAAACCTTTATATTTCCCCAGTAAAGTCGCCATGCTGTTGAACCCAAAAAATTACCCTGAAAAGGATAAATTTAGGAATATCAACTGAATGGACTAACTCTTTTGGAGTTTTGGAGTCGCCATCCAATTTAAGGAAAACAGGGAACCAAATTAACAAATGCGTGCAAAAACTCCGTTTTTGGAAAAGACGGTCATTTCTTTCAGAGATTCAAAGGTAAGAGGTTTTGTTAATTTCGCAAGAACATTTTTAAGACACTTTCGAAATTCCTTAAAATACGGTTAATCCGACAGCTTTCCAAATATTTACAAGTGCGCTTTTCTTTCAAAAGAATTATTTAGAAATAGTGATAATAATAATAATATTAAGAATAATTAATCGAATAAAAGCTTATTTGCAAAAATATTCTTTTACTTGCACGCATTTGCTAAGATGGCCCCAATTTGTAATAAATTAAATAACGACTTCACAATAAAAGGTAATGGACATAAAGTAAAGCAACATACAAACAATCAAATATTATTGATAAATAAAATAATTTATACATTTTATTTACATAAATATCTAAGGAAAGGAATGCAAAGTTAAAGATAGAACCCAAGATATTGATCAACTCGCGGGAGCCTTGAATTTTCTAAATCTTCTAAGGTCTTATGTCTTGACTGCTTGAGTTCGAATTTAAGCCCAAACGACTCCAATGCAATGGACTATCCACATTTGTAAGTTAGCCAAACACGTCCCCAAGGTTTCGTGCCAAAATGTACCTCGCATAAATTATGAAAATAAAATTGGATTAGTACAATAATAAAGCGTAATAACTAGTGAAAATAAAATAATAATAATAAAGTAATAAAGTAATAATAATAATAAAATATATAATAATAATAATAATAATAATAATAATAATAATAATAATAATAATAACAACAACAACAACAACAATAATAATAGTGAGGGGTTTTGTTTTTGCAAAATTTAGGCTCAGGTTTGTATGACGCTTCATGTAGAGGCTCGGGATGTTGGTACGGTTGCAAACACGCCGGCCGGTCGTGTTGCCATGCCAAGTACCAAGCCCACCACTCTATCGGACTTGCTTTGCATTAAATTCATACATTCATCATAGCCTATTTGCTTTAGGGACACGGTGACGGGACCGTTCAAGCGTAGTATCATGTTCAAATCAATCCTGAGGCTTCAATTCCTGTATATGTATTTTTTCATTGGCCATTAGCGTAGTATTTGTTCAAATCAGTTCATAGTCCTCGAGTGTGGCACTGTCCATGATCAAAGTGCAATAGGATAATGTCAAGAGGGCTGCACTCTTCACCAAAAAAATAATCATTAACAAACATAATTATTTAGATATGAATCATAATATAAGTATTAAAACTTGTAAGGAGCAACGAGAATCAAATCCCGTTAATAGTAAAGAATGGCCTAATCATCAATTAAACCAGCAGCAACGTCAAAGCCCAAAGCGAGTCGACCCGCGACATCAAATGAGCCCGACAGAACCAAATCAAATACCAAAAACAAATCCGCAGAATCAACAAGAAGGATTAGTAGCAATGAATTAAGTATTACAGAAACCAGCACAAAATCGGGCTATTAAAGTTCCACACAACAGCGAAATATTGCCCGTCCAAATCCAATTAAACTCCGGTGAGGACAAACAAACAGATCAGCAGAACAGAGGGACAAGTCACAGTAACGGGTAGACCAAACAAGGCTAATGAACCAGTGGGAAAATCGCAAGTCACAACCTAACCAAATTCCGGGAACCAGA